>JASJET010000127.1:1200000-1885000 GCA_034092305.1 Diaprepes abbreviatus
AGGCCAGCGGCGGAATTAGTGCTAAGGCGGGGGTTAAAATTAAAATTACAAAAATATGTACACTTTGGAAATGACAAACAACAAATCCATAAAAATAAATAATTTCGAGGTTCCGCGTATGGAAACTTAACAAATTTGCATGAAATAAATTAAAAAATGGTATGGTTTTAGCGCAAGCTAAATTTATTTACAAATAAGGAAAATAGCAGCTAACACCAAGAAACTTATATACAGGAAAGAACTAGATTTCCTTTTCCATACTATAAATACCTTCGTCTATTGATTTTGGAACGTCCGAAAAGTTGCATTGAAAATAAAATATACAGGGTGTTAGTTTGAAGTGGTACATGCCATTTTCGATATCTCCGAAACAGTATGAGATGTTGCGTATAATTATTAAAATTTCCTCTAGAAGAGGAACTTGCTAGTACTCAAAAAGTTCATTGTTGTTGGCTCACGTTTACAAAAACATTTTATCTTGAAATTTAACCTCCCATACACTGTTTTGGAGAAAGTAACACTAAAATCCAACACTCTGTACATAGAAAGTTTTCTTTATCAAAATATCTGATAACCAATCGGGAATTAGTAATTCATAAACCAAACCAATTAAACCACAACTTACTCGACAATTGGCTGATATTATCAGCGCTCCCGAATTTGTTTTTGATCAGATGTGCAAATTCCCTCGGTTTCGACATTACAGAACCGCTGAATCCAGTGATGCCATCTCTAATATTGCCCCCTACATTCCTAAAAGAATTACACCGATTATCTCTCGATCACAACTTGTAAGCTTCCGACTTACTTTAAACCCTGTCCCATGTCCCTCAACACCTCTCTAGGCGGACGGTGGCTCTGAACACCATACTTCTCCAAATCATGCACCCTCTTTTGATACACGTCAAGTTTTTTCTGAAGCAACGCAATCACCTGTGCACTTTTCTGATTCTTCTTCTCGAAAACCGCCTTAATCCTTTGAACTTGCTGTTTGTCGGCGTTTGCAGCGAGCTTCAGGTACTCATTCACATTATCTAGAAGAAAAATGGAGGTTCCTGAACGTTAATACCTTGAAGTTCGATGAAAACCAGATTGTGATCAACTTACCGTCTCTAAGTTTTTGTTCAGTCCTTATCAAATCCCTCACTCGCACAATTTTGTTGACCAGATGCTCCAATACGGCGCTGGTCTTCGAATCTAACGCCCCATCAGTTTCGTCCTCTTTGATTTCCCCCGATCCGTTCGAAACGAACGACGACGGATACAAATCCGAAACGTCCGGATCTTGGGAGAAATTCGACAACAACGCCGCCGAATCGTCATGCAAGCTGCTGTCTTGCATGTGGGTGTGGTCTACGGCGTGGCTCTTGGCGAGCTGGGTGGGGCTTTTGTGACGGGAGGGCCTTACGAGCGGATCTTGACTCTAGAAAGTGTTAAAACATGGAATAATGTTAATTATAGCTAACGCTCAAGATACCTCACGCTTATGACAAGCCGCGTTTTTATATTTCCACAGCAAAACCAGCCGAAGTAAGAATAAATTGAAATTGGCGGTCCACGAATTATGCCGAGGGGTGGCGATGTTGTCAGATGCTTTTATTTGATACTTATCAATTATAGCTATAAAAATGAATTGATTTATTAAAAAGTAAAGTAGTTTAACTGATCATTTCAAAGGGAGACAAATATTGCAAAACTGAGCGTTAGATTTTCGACATAAGGGTATCTATTTTACATAGCCAATTCTTGTGATGAGGTTGATTTAGAGTAGGTGTTTATATTGCACTTTTTATTGAAAATAAAGCATACCTAAAAATCACGAAAATTATCATATATAGTGCTAGATTCAAAAAGCATATCCTGATTAAAAGTATATAATAAATTAACTGGTTGGAAAAGTCCTTTTAAGACAAAGAAAATGCTCTTTTCAAAATTCAAATCGAAACAAAACCCTACAATTGGCGAGCAATTAAAGTGGTCAAAATAAGGCCTTTAAAGTAAAAAGGTATGATTTTTTTGCATTAACCTCCTGAAAATAAGCAATGTTTTAAATACTTCAAGACATAAACCCTTTTAGAGGCTATCTATGATTCTTTTTACGCAATAAGAGATTTTGAAAATAGAAATTAATCTTCTTTTTAAGACGAAAAAGAAAATAAAACCTTATCAGTCAAGAAAGAATTAAAAATCGAGGTTTTGGAGGTATGGAACTTGCCTTAAAATCATAAAAATTAGCAGATACAGCGCTGCAAGACAGGTGCTGTAAAAAAGTTCAATTCCAATTAAAAGTAAGTAGATTAAAGGATTGAAAAAGGCTTTTCAGGGCGAAGAAAATGCTTTTTTCAGATTTCATGTCGAGCCAAAACTCTAATTTGAAAACAGTTATTTGCCCTAACCAAACCTGTTTCAAAACAAACGTTTGGAACAGTGTTTTAAATTTTCAAATAGTGGAAAAATGTTTTTTCTGTAAAAATGTTATAAGTTAGATTTATTTAAATTTCTTAAGAAGTGAGATTTTTGAATTTATTTTCTAACTGCCATTAAAAGTGCTACAGGATCTTGGGGGTGTCAGCATGTTGGAACTCCCTGTTACTTTTCCACAAAGATGGATAGGATGATGTTCGGAAATACCCTGACTACCTAGGTCGCCAGATATTATTATGTATTATTGATAACCTAGAAGAAATTATAACGCACTTTATCCAATAAATTATTTTCCCTATCATTAGGAACTCTGTATCAGCGTTTAAAAGAAAAACATTTATTTGTATGATAGAGGGCATGTGGAGTGTGGAGACCTAAATGATTTTTGATCGATTTTCAAGCCTTTTATTTGGTATAAAATTGTTCCAAATAGTTATTTTTTAACCACCCTGTAAATCAAATTTTACGTCTTAGACTAACTTTAAACTTGATTCCCTCTCTTACATAATGGTAATCTAGTCTAAAAGAAATTTAGAATAGTATTTAAACACACTCTTTTAAGCTCCCAATATGTTCTGAATTAATTATTTAAACCACAAGGTTATTTTCTCAAAATCATGTTATATCTACTGTCAAAATACACTTTTAGATACGGTGTTTTTGGAATTTTTAACTTTACTGAGATATGATTTTTACTCTTTTAAGCCACCCTGTATATCCAACATCAATTTTTTCTTCCTAGCTGGTGTGAACTTCTTAAGACTAGTTAATATATATACATGAAACTAATAACTTGTTCTTTTTGGTCGGTTTAAAAAAAATGTACGTACAATTGTCTCACAATTCAAATAATAACCAAAAAAATACATGTATTTATACTGAATTAAATATTTTATTTATTCTAATATTTCCAGGATACTATTAAAGGTAATAAAATTATTTTAACATCGGAACATCCGTTGCGAAACGAAACAAATGCCAGAACAAATCACAACAAACACGTAGGACATTCAGAATGCAACTGAATTATATTTTTTCTGTATCGACCGGTAACAGGCTCCTTGCGCCAGGCTCAAATTGGCAACAACGGTCACGGCGAAGATCCATTACGCTACGTTCGGCCCCACAGGAGCCAGGCCTTAAATCGCTTGGCTCCATAGAGATTATCAAAAGTTTAACACGGCGTGAGATATCTCTAGCGTTAACTATAATAATCTTTGTTATAGCTCGTAGTCCGAGAGCTCAGTAGGTTTTCGTAGCCAATTATATGTATTTTGACCCGGTGAGTAGAAATATCGAAGGTGCATTCCCGCTGTCACTGCGAAAAACCACTGGTCTCTCCGAATAGTGAAGTAATAATGATAAACATTTAAAATATTGTCACAAACCTTTGTACTATCAGCGGAACCATGACTTAAAGTCTTTGTGTGGTGGGGATGATAGGGGCGTTCCCTTTCCTTCTCCGTATGAGAAGCGCTCTCCCCTGCTTGACTCTTGTGACGAGCTGGAGAGGTGCTTCTGCTGGAGGTCTTGCTGCTGGCAGAAGGTTGCGTGGCGGCTACGTGAAGGCTATCCATGGCAGCTAGCCTGAAAAAATGAAATAAGCTGAAAAATTTACAATACCGCAAAGTGGATATAGAAATGAGAATGCTTTGATAAGGAGTCAAGTTCTATTCCAAAAGAAAACTTGAAGTTTTGACGAATCTAAAGCGTATAAACGGTCTTAATCGACGCCAATTATTCTTTAATCACAAACAATACAACAACAACTACCATGACTCAGCTAAAGAAAATTCCTGGATCTAATTGTTTTCGTATCACTTTAAACGCTCTTAATTTAACTGTACCAGAGTTATTTTAAGCCGATAGAGAAACACGGTAAAGTACTTAATTATCTTTTACACACAACAGAATCAGCCGGTGAGTGTATCCCCGTTATTTTTAGTAATCTACCCATTTAAAAAAAAAGTAAAAGATATTCAACATTCTAAATTTAAAGGTGTGACTGATGATAATGTCATGAATCAGTCGGTTCGAAAGAACGCGCCAAGGGTCTCCGAAAATAATTGTGAGTTTGGACTTCCGGCATGTTTACACGGTGTCGCAAGTTTTTCGAAATTTGAAATGTAAAAATAAATGGTAACAATAGCAGGTTTGGGTTGATATTAATCAAATGATTTAAAATATAATCATATTTAATTACTTGATTTTTCAATAAAAATCATGATTTTTATTGCGATCGCGATTGGGAATGTTGGTGTCCCCTCGTCGACAACTTAATTTCGTTTGCCTTGCTGTATTTTTGTGATATCACTGCCCCTCCCCCCCATCAAAAGAGAGGGGCTCGATCCGCCCTTGCCCTGAATAATATTTAAGCTTATTTATATTTGAATTTAAACATAGTCCCAATCAGGGGTGGATCCCTCCTCTCTTTTTGTGGGAGGAGGGGCGGTGATATCAGAAAAATACAGTATGGCAAGTGAAAGCAAGTTGTTGACACCAGCAAGGGGGGGGGCGACCACAAGAAAAAACAAGCTGCCGACAGGGAGGATGCGAACAGCATATACATTCCTAGTATAAGAGGCAGAATCGGGTCTATTTTCCTAAATTCAAAGCTCTTGGGGGGGGGGGGGGGCTATCGCAACAAAAACAAGTTATCAACCGGGGGGGAGTGCCAGCAGCATACATATTCCTAATATAAAAGGCAGAATCGGTTCTATTTTCCTGGGCGATCGCAAGCATTCACATTCCTATAATCTATTCAAGAACTAGAGAGAGTAATAAAACTGTTACCGAAACCTCCAACGTACCTGCTCCAGTGCCATAGATAACTGAGGACTGCCGTAAATCTAATTATATTTAAATATTGTAAGCTTTAATAAATTTACTGCAACAATAAAATTTCTGATAGTTCAATTTATTTCTGTCAGTGAGTGAAGTACATCTTACAGTGGGTTCTTAGTGATTTATTTTGTTTGTGCTTGTTTTTATATATTATTTGAGATTAGTGAGATACCCAAAAGATATGGCTTCCACATCTATATTTATTCCAAAATCGTTAAACCAGGGCATTTTTCCTCAACGAAAAACTTATTACGATGAATGTTTATGATGCCTTCAGATATCAATATCTAGACAATAATGTTAAAAGCTTTGTTGAGATGTATTTCAACATGACAGGTGTTGGAAAATCTACTATATACCGAATATTGAAGGAGAAAAAAACGACTGGAATTGTTAGTATTACCAAGCTACATTCGATTACAGGCAGACGAAAAACCTCGTTGGAAGAAGAGATGTAAAGTGCAATAAAAGGAGTTGTACATACATTTTATTATGAGAAGCAGATCCCAACCGTCGACAAAATTCTAACTAAAATCAATGAAGATCGGGATTTACCTGAAATTAGAAGAATGGAGCTCTGGAAATTGCTCAGAGAACTTAATTTTTGCTGGGAAAAACCAGATAGGAAATTTGTTCTTATAGATCGTCCGGAAAATGTCCGTTGGAGAAGGAAATATCTCTCTCAAGAAAAAGGTAGAGTTGCTAGAAATAACACAACTTACAAAATTAGTAATTTAACTGAACTTTTGAAAGATTTTTTTGAATAAAGTTACTGCAGGAAATTGGGAAAAATCCATACAATAAAAGAATAAAAGAAAATGTGGAAACTCGATCTCATGATTGGTGAGATAGAGGAACCAATTATAATTAATTTGGGCGAAGATAGCTTCACTGATTTTGATTACGAATTAGATATATAATGTTTACCAGCGTAAACACAATTTATTATTTAAATTTTCTGTAACATATAAAAATTAATTACATTTGAATCCCTTTTTAGTGTTTAATTGTAATTCTGCAGATGGTTTACCCACCGCCCCCCCCCTGGATCCGCGCTTGGTCCCAATAGACTCATTCATCCCTGAAAATATTTGGTATAACTTCAAAAAATCCTTTTTTTTTTCCTGGAAAGAAGTCCAAAAAATAGAAGAACGGTATTATTTTATAAAGATTCTTAACACTTGGTTTGTCATTTCCGATTCTTTTTCATTTAAAAATTGTTAAATAAAAATAACTACAAATTCTTGGATTTTCATTTTTAGATCCCGATGATTAAAAATAGAAAAGCAACGAAGTTGGTATTTTTAACTGGTCACTCTTTTTCAATATTTAATGAAGAAATCACCGCCTACTTAATGGGTAGAATTGAAAAGTCGGTAACTGGGTTTTCAACGTTAATATTTCATGTTACAATTCGTAAAACCACCACGAAAGCATGATAAAAAGCGGAAAAAGGTCTATAAAACTGTGCTTCAGGTTTTGAAATATAATGCTAATTAAAGTATAAAGCTAATTAGCTTATTGAGACAAGAATATGAGTGCAAATCTATCTGATATCAATTTGTAACGTACAATTTTTTTTACAGTAATAAGAAATGTCGAATTTTACAAAAATACTAATGACATACCTATCTCAATGGCGCCACCTAGTGTCTCTGGTAAAAACTTAAAAAGGTTACCTTCGTACACGGAATAGAAAAATGCAATGCATTTAAAAAATATATATAATTTAGCAATTTACGTGTGACACCTTTTTTGTCACTCTGGACACACACATACATGCGTATATATATATATATATATATATATATATATATATATATATATATCACTACATAGTATAAAACAAAGTCGCTTTCTCTGTCCCTATGTCCCTTTGTATGCTTAAATCTTTAAAACTACGCACCGGATTTTGATGCGGTTTTTTTCAATAGATAGAGTGATTCAAGAGGAAGGTTTATATGTATAATAACATCCATTAAATAGTGGAGAAATACTGTTATTTTTGAGGTTTCTAAGGTGATGTCGTTAATTATCATATTTTTTTCCGCTTACATTGCAAATGCAGGCTGAACCCTACAAGATTTATCAAAATAATGTACTAATTATTTGTACACATTGAAAAGGTCTACAGAAAACTCCGCGATGGTATATGTCTATCTCTCATGGATATCCCACAATAACATTTTTTTGTCATTTACTTTTTACGACAAATAATGGCAAATTTTGAGGCGATTTTAACCAATACAGCATTAATCCTTATCCAATTAAATAGCTTAAATACATTGTTGATTTAATATAGATCTATATGGTCCTTTACAGCACAAGATTTAAATGAATATTTTCGAAGATATTACAGATTTAAAATTGCGGGAAGTAGCGCTTGCGGCGGTACTGGCCGACCGGGGTGGCGGCAGCGTGCCTATAAATAGCGCGTCGGAGGCCGATGTAATAATTGTTGTAAAAATAAAATAAATAGTCACAGTTTTTCTGTAGTGTATTTAGTATCAGCATTGCACCCGTGCGAAGCCGGGGCGGGTCGCTAGTATATATATATATATATATATATATATATATATATATATATATATATATATATATATATATATATATATATATATATATAAAATGTTGTCGGATATTTTCACGGGTGTGATGTGTAATCGAAGGTTCTCGGGCATCCCGTGTATGTGCTGGAATCCCTCTCAGGACTGTAAGGCAACAGTGACTATAATTGTAACCTTTTGGACCAGCTGAATGTACAAATTCGTGAGAAAAGACCTAGTTTACACAAGAAAACAATCATTTCTCATCAAGAAAAAGCATCCTTTTACACAGATCAAAAAAACCACCGTGAAAGTCGGTGAATTAAAGTACGAATTGTTATAAAATCCAACTTACTCGCCAGATTTAGCTTCGTCTGGCTTCTCGCTGTCCTCACATCTCAAAAAATTCATGTACAGGGTGCGCCATCTTTTATGTAGGTATGTAAACATTGAATAACTTAAAAAAAAACTGATTTCTATATATGAGGTTTCTTTTTAATAAATTTGGTCCTTTACAATTCATTGGGACTAGTTTTTGAATACTACATCGATCAAGTGGCCACCTGTATTGGCCAAAGCAAAATGTGACCTTTTTGCTGCGTTTTCCATTACTTTTTCGAGCATTTCGGGGCGGTATAGCGGTGATTTCGGCACGAATGTTTATCTTCAGTTCTTCAATAGTCTGAGGCTTGCTGTCGTACACTTTGCTTTTTAAATAACTCCACAAAAAGCAGTCCGGAGCGGTCAAATCTGGAGATCTGGGTGGCCAGTCAATATCGCCTCTTTTTGACATCAGACGTCCAGGGAATTTCCGTTGCAGAAACTGCATTCTTTGATTTGCAGTGTGGCATGGCGCGCCAGACCTTTTTCACGCATTTCAGACAGACATATTGAGCCAACATCCACCGATATCGATTTCCATCGACTGTTTGGTTTTCTTTGAAAAAAAAATGGCCCAATAATGGTTTTGGCGCAAACGTCGGCCCAAGCAGTCACTTTTCGGTCATGCAATGGCGTTTCGTGGATCTCGTGTGGATTCTCCGTGCCCCAAATGCGGCAATTTTGCTTATTAACGCCGCCAAAGAGTGTGAAATGAGCCTCGTCGGTCATTCTTTGTGTTAACTGCACTTTATACGAAAACACATGCAAATCATCCTTCAAAATGCGCTGCAAAGTGGTTCCACTGACGCCAAAATGCTGAGCGCGGTGACGATACGACACTTTTGGGTTCTGGACAATGCTCTCTCTGACCACTTCAACCAGTTCATTGGAACGTCTTGGTCGTTGATGAACGGTATGTTGATGATCTCCCCCTGTCTCGTACTCGATAATATTCGAAACCAAACGACGGATAGTGTTGTCAGACGGTGCCTGTTGGCCAGGATATTTTCGACGATATACACGTTGAGTTAACACAACTGAACGACTATTTTAATGTACATTGTCACTATTTCGGCGCGTTGTTTCAGTGTAAAGCGCTGGAACAAGTGTATTGAAGTTCAGGGGAATTATATTGAATAATAAAATGTATTTCAAACCATAAAATCATGTTTTTCTTGTCGAACGACAAAACGTTTTACACAACTTGGTATGTTTGCTAAAATCTCAAGAATTGCTAAACAAATTATTAAAAAATTTTAACTGACGCTTTATTATCTACTTCAAAGTGTCATAAGGCTATAATAAAAATGAAAAATTATATAATCAAACGTGTTAATAAGCCGATAATAAGCTTCTATTACTCACCGAAATACAATCATTTATTTAAATGAGTCTAATTGATACGGAATTATTATTCATCTATAACCACAGAGTGTCGTGAATGTTAGAAAGACTTATTAGACTATTATTTAATTTCAAATATTCATTCGTAAGTATTGTTTATGAAACGCTGAAATATGATACATAAATGAGTCAATTTTTTACGTAGTATTTTGACCTCAAGGAAGTAGATAGGTGTACAGTGTGACCCACGAAAAAGTGCTGCGATTGATTTTTTGGTTATTTTAAATGACACACCCTATATGTTATTTTATTTTTGGATTCTATGCAAAATTATAGTCATATTTCATTTATAGTATCCTTCACCTACGTCTAATTGTTTTTGACATATTTTTAATTTTAGTTAAAAATGGCCTTTGCATACCTAAACATAACTATCAATTTCTCTTATGTGAAAGCCTTTATTATTTAATTGGAGTTGGTTACCTTCTACTTTGGTGGACTTTATTGATATTTTAATAATAAAGAAATACAGGGTGACCAAACAGACCAAGAGAAGTTACAAACCTGGCTACGGAAGCCACTTCATGGACGGCATCCAAATAAGGTCAATCAGGACAATGTCGACAACTCAGCGTCGAACTACTGGTTGATTTCAGGACAGATGTTTCCGGAAACGGAGGGCTTCTTGTTGGTTATCCAAGATCAGGTTATTCCGACGAAGAACTATCGAAAGTTCATCATTAGAGATCCCTCAATAGAAAATGACCAATGCAGATATGGCTGTCGAACATCGGAGACAATTCAGCACATAACTGGAGGATGCCAAGCGTTTGCCGCGACCGAGTATAAGGAAAGACACGACTCAGCCGCTAAGATACTCCACCAGGAGTTCGCAGAAAAGTTAAGCCTATTACAGATAGGAAAAGTGCCTTATTACAAGTACAATCCGGAGCCTATTCTTGAGAACAACCAGTTCAAGTTATATTGGAACCGAATGGTTCTGACGGATCAAATAGTAGCTCATAATAGACCAGACATTATACTAATAAATAAAATTTCTAGGCGAACTACACTAATCGACATTGCTGTACCTAACAACAACAACCCAAGGCCAAAATACAACGAGAAGATCGCCAAATACAGAGCTCTGGACGTGCAAATCCGAAGACAACGGGCAATGAAGAGCGTCAAGACGATCCCCATAATACTGTCAACAACTGGAGTGATACCAAAGAACCTCCTGCAGAACATCAAGGGACTGGGCCTTAGTGAGCATCTGTATAAGCCGATGCAGAAAGCGGTTCTCCTAGCAACCGCGCGAACCGTCCGAAAGTTCGTAGGAAATACAGCAGACAACGTCACCTAGGACCCGATAACATGGAAAGGGTTCCCACAGAGCTTCATACTTTTGGTGTCTTTGTATGCCTGGTATGAGTGAATAATCCCTGGAGGGAGTGCGAAGCCGTTTGGCTTGTAAATCATAATAAGAAATACAGGGTGATAAAAAAGTTACATTAATATTCGTGAAAAAATCGCTAAAGTCCATTTTTTAAAAATATAAACGCCCTTTTTTATGTTATATTATTTAGCCTTAAAAATAAGGGTAACTTTGAATAAGATCGTCTATTCGAAAAATTTATGGTTTTTGAAATATTGGCAATTTAGCACTTCTATGTTGTAAAAACGCTATGCAGCTTTTAAGTTTTGTTATTAGTTGCTCATGATGGTGAAACGCGACGAAACAAAATAATAGAGAACTACAGAAATGTCACTATTTCTTACCATTTAACAATTAGCAATAAAAATTATGCCAAGGCGATTGAATTATACACATGAAGATTAAATTTGTTTATTATCTATGGAGAATGTAACAAAGTTTTATCAAGAACATGCCATACATTTGCAGATAGATTTCAGATAAACAGAAAACGTCACGGAACATCGCTAAACGAATTGTTGTATGAACGACCATCTATAGGTGGAACATCTTACCTATAGATCCCGTCAAGGAATGGCTTTAAATATAACATCCAAACAATAGATAAGTACACATACAAGGGTGTCTGGGTAAGGCAGCGGTGGAATCCACTGACGAGTCCGCCACCAGTGGTCGAAAATCAACTTGTACTTATGTCGTAACATCGCCGGCATATTTGCAACAGAATATTGGACAATTTCAAAAATTTTGGCACCGTTAAGGCAAAAATGCATTAAAAAAACTATTCTCAATGATGAAGATGACAAAATTGCAATTGTGGGATATTTTGCGCTAGATTCTATGACATTGTTAATTCGAGTGGCTTTACAGATAGGAATCTTGAAGAGTTCACTGTTAAAACATAACTTCCACTCTTATTTAATACCTTGGATTCAACAGAAACAAAGACAATTCCTTTTATGTATCCGCATAAAAAGAAATTTGGTGGAGTTAAGTCCGGAGATCTCGGGGGCCAATTTTGAACTCCGTCTCTCCCAATCCACCTGTTTCGAAAGTTGACATTTAAAAATTCTCGAACCTCGCGATGATAATGTAGCGGAGCTCCATCCAGTTGAAGCCACACAGTTGTTCTAATATTTAAAAGGACATCTTCTAATAACACTGGAAGTTGGTGTAAAAGAAAATCGCGAAATATCAAACCATTTAAAGGTCCTTCAAAAAAAGTAGGGTCCAATTAAGTATGGATCCAGTATTTCTCCCCACACATTAACCGGCCACCTATTCAGGTTTCTGATAACTCTGTATTCTTGCGAATTTGAATCAGAATAGTAATGGAAGTTGTGTCCATTCACGAAATCATTGTTATGAAAAGTACATTCATCACTAAACAACACATTATCAAAAAAGTGTTTATTTTCTGCCACTTTATCTAACACCCACAAGAAGAATTCAATTTGGTTGTCAAAATCATTTCCGTGAAGCTCTTGACAAAGCTGGATTTTATAAGGATGGAATCTGTATTTGTTAAGAATCCTTGAAACATTTGCTTGGCTAATGTTAGTATTTTCAGATATATGATTCTGACTAATATTGAGATTTTCGATTACTGAACCAAGTACAGTAAAAACATTTTCTTCATCCTCAGTGACAGGTTTTCTTATAACATGTTTTTTATAACTGACACTCCCACTTTCGCAAAACTGGTTTAATAGTCTCACAAAAACGGCTGGTTCAGGATGGTTTCCTTCAGGAAAGCTTTGAGCATAGGCTCGAGAAGCCAATAAACCATTTTTATGACATTTTCCAAGGATAAAAATCATATCAATATGCTCTTCCTTTGGAGAAATCTTCATTTTGACAAAGTAATAACTCGACAATATTCAAATAATTTAATTCATTAAATGAAGTTTCACAGTTACAATAATAACGCTATTATAGCAACAGGCTTGGCAGACTAAACTGACAAATTAAATGAATTATCTGACGTTTCTAAATGCCATAGGCAACTAGATATATTAGAACATCTATTTAGAAAACACAAAATGGTGCAGAAAACGATTACAGTGAACTCTCTCTTGAATGGACAGCACTTGTATAGCATAAAGTGTCCTTTGAATGGAGGTGTCCGTTGAATGGAGAAAATAAAATAAACTTCAAATATTTAAACATGTATATTACGTATATGTAGTCAATGTTTAAATGTTAGTTAGCAAAAACACAAGTTTTTAATACTAAATATGTATATAACCTATGTATATGTAATTAAAATATGCACATAAATCATTTGTTATTTAAAAAAAAACTTTCAAGGGTGGTTTGCTTAAGGCCATTTAATTTATTTTTAACAATTTGGGTTTCTACTGAACTTACAGCTTGGGAGATTTGTTGTGCAATGTTAGAATTTCCCTGTAATACAAAAAATGTTTCAATGTCTTTTAGTTTTTTGTAGGCTTCATTAATGTCTTTTATATTCGAAGTATTCGTTTCTTCGTCGTCACTTTCACTTTCAGATAATGTTTCAACAACCTGATTCACCTGAAACTCACGTACACACTCTTGAATACTTAAATCGGGATTTTCAGTCAACAAAGTTCCATCAATTTCCGTATAACTTAATAAATCAATGGAAAAGTGTTTGTTTTTTTTCCATAATTCAGAAAGTGGCAGATCGTCCTCGGAATCTTCTTCAGGCTCAACGTTGTCCTGTGTACCGAATCCAGCTTTAAGAAAACAATTGTTGATAGTTTTCGGTTGTACTTCCTTCCATGCAGTTACAGTCCAAATCAAGGCATTGGTAACGTTAATAGACTTCTCAAGTTCCCCTATAGAATCAGACTCTTCTATCGACGATAGCAGTCTTCGGATCAATAACTTTCTGTAGTAGCTTTTGAAACATTTTATAATCCCCTGATCGAGGGGCTGGCATTCAGATGTAGTATTAGGCGGCAGAAATATCAATTTAACATTACATAATACAAGTTGTGGATGAGACGCAGCATTGTCTAGGAACAAAAGTACTTTTCGATTTTCTCTCTGCATTTTTCTGTCAAATTTATTTAGCCAATCTGTCATGATTTCTCTTGTCATCCATGACTTCTTATTGTAATACCATTCGATAGGTAATTTTTCTACATAGGAGTTCTTGAAACAACGAGGATTCTTGCTTTTTCCAATTACCAGTGGCTTTTCTTTGTTTCCAATCATATTGGTGCAAAACAGAATTGTGAGTCTGTCTTTGGAAGCCTTACCTCCAGTGCATTTTTCTCCTCTCAGAGCATATGTTTTGTTAGGCAAGGCACGAAAAAATAGTCCCGTCTCATCTGCGTTAAAAATATCACGAGGAGAGTATTCTTTCATTATAGTGAGCAGTTTTTTCTTCCAGTCAGCAACCACTGATAAATCTACAGCCGCTGCTTCGCCACATATAGATTTGAAGGAAATATTGTGCCGCTTACAAAACTTCTCGAGCCATCCGCTGGAAGCCTTCATGTCAAAATTTAGTTCCGTTGCAACTTCTAATGCTTTTTCTTGAATAATTTTACCAGAAACAGGAATGTTTTTAGAACGCACTTTACAAAACCAATCGAAAACAATTTGATCTAATGCAGCACCCTCAGTTTTCAAAAATTTCCTTTTCTTTTCGGTGTTTCCGCTCTCAGAAAACTGCTTAATTATATCACTCTTACGTTTTAAAATTTCACTAGCTTGACTTTTTCCAATTCCAAACTTTTCTGCTAACTGTCTAACACTTAACTTATTCGTATCCGCATAATGGATTACATCGACTTTTTCTGCCAAACTTAAAAACTTTCTTTTGTTGGTAGCCATGTTATTCGCGTCACAAAACGTTTATGCAACTAAAATGATATTATCCTTTCCGCAGCAGTTTTAACAATACGTACATAATAAAGTAAAATGTGCTTAATAGAATTCACGTGCACCAATAAAATTCCTTGGAAAACCCTAAAACCTTAATTACCTACCAATATACCTGGCTGCCGCCTATTTTGTGGGTATTTACGCAAATAAAATGTGTCTTTAATAAAATTTAAAATTTAGGCAAATATTGAAAGGAAAATAGTAAAATATTTGTCCGTTAGAATTATTTTTTATAAATAATTTACTGTCCGTGTCCGTTGTTGAGAGCGTCCATTGGAGGGAGGTTTAAAAGTACAGACTGGTATATACGAATGGTTTTTGTCTCAAAAATTGCCCATATAGAAGAGGTGTCCATTGAATAGAGGTGTCCGTTAAGAGAGAGTTCACTGTATTTGGCGTATTCTGTGAAAACGCGAAGACTTAGCTATAGAACACCCTTATACCATTCGATAGGTATTTAAAAGGTACATTTTCTGGTAAGGTAAAAAGTATAGCGTTTTATTTAAATTAATCAAGTTATAATCACTTAAAGTTCTTATTTGATTAGTTTCAATTTTTGGACATCCTGTATAATATAGCAACTTTATTATAATTGGGATATAAAATATGATTTATTGTTACACTTCACTATAAATTTAGAGTACATAACTGAAATACTTCTGAAGTATTTGAAACATGAAAATTAGATTAGATTTTGTCAACATTCAAATTATTTAAAAATCCTTAAGGTTTAGGTATTATAAACCTTATTAAAATATGCACTTATTTTGATCGGAGATATGCAATAATATACAAGGGATTCCATTTATAAATAATTACAAAGGATGCGAAAAATTACATTCAAACTATTCGCAAAAAAGAACTAATTAGCTACATTTATCGACTTAAAATAATATCTCAATGAATACATAGTACATACCTCCATAAATCCATAATACTCAATTGCATCTTAAAATTACAGTTCCCGTTCTGTATTGGTAACACTAAAGTTTATGTAAACAACGAAAAACGCGAACCAAATTAAAAACAACAAATATACTTTTGTATGTTTCACATCTTGAACAAATTAAATATGATTTCTAAAATGAATAAATACCATTCATACTCATACAAAGAAAAGATCGTGACTAACTGTTGTTCTCTAATGACAAATCTTTTCTAATTATTACGAGAAACACACACAAACATACACATACACATTTCTAAAGGTAGCTGAAACACAAATGAAAGAAATCACGTTTTGATATACATAAAATGTCCATTTATTCTGGGAACTGATAGAACTATGATATCAAAAAGGCTTAAACTAGAATTTGTGGTGATAAAGAAATGCGGACGAGAATTTTATTGAAGGAACTTTGCGATAACCCCGCGATTGTTCTACACTGCTCAACTAAATTGTAGCGAATTTGATATATTGTGCTACTATTAAAATATACTTTATTTATCTAGTAATGGTCAACTAATTGGAAACGTTAATTTTGAAAAGATTGATTTGAGCAGCCTTTAGATTGAATCTTCTGTTGACTCTATGTTTGTATTTCTTAAAGCCACATCTTCGGTTTTCCTACTTTGTGATCCCTCCTGACTTTTGTTACAATTTATTGTGTGAATCAGAACTTCATTTGATGTTTGTGGACGTTGTGGGCACCACTTGCAGGATGCAGGGTGTGCTCCTCCACAATTAGCAGATTTGGGTGGATCTTCTTTAGGTTTAGGGCAATATTTTGAAAGGTTTGTTTGAAGGTCATAGACAATAATGTTTCTTGCGAAATAGTAGATATCTGTTGGATTTCCATTGTCTTTATTTTTGTTGAATATCACGACGTTTCGGCTAGTAGTTATCTCTAGCCGTTTTAAAGTGAAACTGATTGCCACATTCACATGGTATCTGATATACACAGTTCTTCATGTCTCTTTGAGTTGTTGATTTGACCCTAGTGACTTCTCAGAGAGTTATTTGAATTGAAAACAACGTTGATTTTATATTGTTTTCCTATCCTTCTAACTTTTCTGAAACGTCTTTAACATAGGGGATGTTCAATACTGGTTTTCGTTCTTCATTCGTTGTCGATATTGTCCTATGTCTGCGTTGTTCAAGAAATTTATCCACTAGATATACTGGGTATCCATTGGCTGTCAGATCATTTTTAATAAAATCTATCTCTTTCATCAAGTTCTCGTTGGAGTTGCAGAGAGTTAAGGCTCTATCTACGAGATTTCTTATAATTCCTTGTTTGGTGTTGTAGAAGTGATTAGATGAATAATTAAGGTATTGTCCTGTGTGCGTGGCTTTTCTGTAAACCGAAGTTCGAATTTGTCTTCCATTTCTTTCAACCAAGACATCTAAGAATGGTAATTTATTTTCTACTTCTTTCTCCATGGTGAGTTTAATAGTTGGGCTGATGTTGTTGAGATGAAAAAAGAAAGTTTCGAAGTTCTTCGTCGTTTCCACTCCAAATAATAAAAGTATCGTCTATGTATCTGAGCCATAACTTTGGTTTCTTAGTTGTGGATTCAATTGCAAACTTCTCGGACCATTCGACGAAAAGATTTGCGACCACCGGTGAAAGTGAAGATCCCATCGGTAGTCCATCATCCTGGATGTAGCATTTTTCCTCTTCTTGAAAATAGGAATTAGTCAAACAACTTTCCAATAGGTCCATAATGGCGTGAGGTGGTAAAGATGTTCTTTCTGCTAGGGTCTGGTCTTCTTCAAGTTTCTTTGAAAACGGCTAGAGATAACTACTAGCCGAAACGTCGTGATATTCAACAAAAATAAAGACAATGGAAGTCCAACAGATATCTACTACTTCGCATTTTGAAAGGTGTCCTTCGCCATAACTAACATGGCACAGTCTGGCTCTACAATTTAATGCAAAGTGTCTAAACAACTAGTAATTGAAGCACTAGAAAATCTTGTAACGAGTGTGTTGTTTTTCTGCTTTAATTCTGTTGCTCATTATATCTCTGATACTCAAGATATAGCTTTCACTTCTGGGTATTACTACAAGGACCATGGGTATTGCTGTCTTGTTTTTATACCGCCATCTGATAATCTTGAGTAGATGGAAGCCTTTATTATGTAAGTATATATCGCTTTCTTCGATGGTCTCTATAACTCCTCTCAAAACGATGTTTATTGGTCTTTTCTCTTCAGGAAGATAAGTATAGTAGGTTGAATTAATCGTATTTAGTAATTCTTTTAATTTTTCATGGTATTCTAAATTTCTTGTATAGATCTTTATGCCTTCGGGTATGATATGAAACTGCCCCTTAGGTAATAAAAAACACCCAGTTGTTCTACATCAAAAAGTACCCCCATCAAAAAATTTTACGACACTTTTATCGTCACATAACCTCAAAAACAAATTAATACCTTTTTTCGTTTTTTGACGATATCTTCGGTTCTAATTATCGTAGAAACATCTTTTTTTTTTTCATTTTGTATGTTTTTTTATTGCTTACAACAAGACATTCTTAACAAAAATTTTTGGCGCGAAATTCAAATTTTTATGGGTGTCAGAAAATTTTAAAATTCAATAAAATAAAAACTAGGGCAACAGCAGGACTGAAAAAAAAATATGTTGTTTTTTAAACGCCAAACTATATCCATGAATTTTTTCAGATTTTTAAAAGAGGGGAAACACAGTCAAAAACGCAAAAAAACAGCATTTATTAGCGTTTTTATCGAGATTTGAAGCATGGAATTTTCTTATAAATCTACAGTTGTCTTGAAACTATGTATATATATATATATATATATATATATATATATATATATATATATATATATAGTCCGTGTAATATAAAAAGAAAAATAAAATAAAATTTTGGCTTAGCCGAAATGAAATTTGTCAATCTGCATTATTCTCGTGTTAAAAAGTGCGGAGCCCTCCAAAGTATGGAAAGACTCCGGGTCCGACAGTTGGCGACAGCGCTGTTTCGTCCTGATACGGGACTCGTCAGGCCACCGCATTCGGTACAAACCATCACCTCGCCTTTGCATCCTATAAAGCTGAATTTAAAATTAAAAACAGCAAACAGGACAACAAATGCGACATCTCGATGGTTCACTTGATAACACAAGAACCACACAAATAAACAAAATTTGTAAAAACCGCCATGTGGTGGCGCGACGGTGAATTAAAACAGAAATCTATACAATCGAGTACACGAAACGCGCTGCCCAAAGCATAGGGGTCGCATTATTCGGTACAAGGCAACTAGGGTTGCTGCTAATTTTGGCAACGAAAGCCACGTGTCAAACGATCTCGCTATGAGAGCACCGTTTAGTGTGTTTCAAAGCCAAACAAGTAAATAAATAAACAGATAAGTTATTGTCCGTGTAATATAAAAAGAAAAAAAATAAAATCTTGGCTAAGCGGACGTGAAATATGTCAATCTGCATTATTCTCGTGTTAAACAGTGTGGAGCACTCCAAAGTATAGAAAGCCTCCGGGTCCGACAGATGGCGATAGCGCTGTTTCCTCCAAATATGGGACTCGTCAGACCACCGCCACCGCATTCGGTACAAACCATCACCGGTGGCTATCGTTGCCAAAATCAGCAGCAAGCCTGGTTGCCTAGTACCGATAATGTGACCCCTATGCTTTGAGCAGCGCGTTTCGTGTACTCGATTGTATAGATTTCTGTTTTAATTTTTCTGTTATCAAGTGAACCATTGAGATGTCGCCTTTGTCGTCCTGTTTGCTGTTTTTAATTTTAAATTCAGCTTTATAGGATGCAAAGGCGAAGTGATGGTTTATACCGAATGCGTGGCCTGACGAGTCCCATATTAGGACGAAACAGCGCTGTCGCCATCTATCGGACCCGGAGTCTTTCCATACTTTGGAGTGCTCCGCACTTTTTAACACGAGAATAATGCAGATTGACAAATTTCACGTCAGCTAAGCCTAGATTTTATTTTATTTTTCTTTTATATATATATATATATATATATATATATATATATATATATATATATATATATATATATATTTTATTATTATTTAGTTTTATTTTATATATATATATATATATATATATATATATATATATATATATATATATATATATATATATATGCCGAAGCAATTTTCAACCATCTTGTATTATTTAATGATCCTTTTTTCCCTTGAAAGAATGATTAAGACAAGATTAAGATAATTTTAGGTTATTTTTTTATTTCTGTAATTTTTTTTAAATACAAAGTAACATAGAAATTAATCATTTCAGTTCATGAAAAAGATTTTTCCGTTAAATATACACGTAAGTATTAAGAAATATTATTACAGTAAAGCAATAATTAACGTATTAAAAATCTTGTTTTATAAAATGCTTATAATGCTTATTTATATATATATATATATATATATATATATATATATATATATATATATATATATATATATATATATATATATATATATATATATATATATAAATATTGATAGTGGACCAAAAATTTCAAATCGCAATTATGTAAAAACTAATGAATCGACGGCGCCTGATCTTGGCACCCAAAAAGTACATATAAATAAGTATTACTTCACGAAAGGCTAGCGTTACAACTTAAAAAATGACGAAGATACAAATTTTTGAAAAAACGCTGAATTTTTCGGTTTCTTTTGTTTTTCTCCGATTGAGTCAATCCAGGGCTTATTTTGTTGATATTTTTATTCCCTACAATTCATCTCATGACATCATCGAGATTGCTTCGTTAGTTTTGATTTTATAAGCGAATAACGAAAAAAAAAAATGGATAATTTTGAACGATTTTATATACTGTGATAATTCCGTAACATTTTACCTGAAATTGTTTTAGGAAAATCCAAGATGGCACTTATAATATAGCGGATCAATTAAATCAGAACTAGAGTAAAAGCTTATAATAACACCAATGCAATAGCGAAGAAAAACTTATATAAACAACTCAACAATTTATGAAATACGACGCAACTTTCAAGATTTCCTAATTCGACTATATGTAGGGCAGTATATACCTCATTTAATAATCCAAACTTAACAGTTTAATTACGAAAATGACCCACAACAGACAGCTTTGTTTACAGAAAGTTATCCTCAATGAAAAAAATTAGACGTAATACCGATAGCAGTGCATAATTAAGCCAGGCTCATTATCTTTTCACGATAGAGATTATTTACTGATATCCCTAAAAACATTTAATATAAAGTTAAAGTTTCTTGTATCCGATTTTATTGATCTTCTTTCATGTAAAGATAAAAATTCCATGGAAAATAGACTTTCGTCAGTAACACAAACGTAACATTGGGTTTTTTGCTGGAATGTGTTCATTTCGGCATCCTATAAAACATATCTCGATGGTAACTCTGAAAGACCTGTGCAAAAAAAATGGCCGAACAAAAATGGTCACAATTTTCGGTGTTTTGAGTTTATCTCGAAATGTAAAAGTTGTATCGAAAAATGTTTCAAACAAAAGTTGTAGAGAATTAAAAAACCTATCGATTCATGTAATATAAGTTACAGGTGGCGCCACTAGTTATCGAGAAATATTTTTTTTTTATATAAAATTTACGGTTTTTGTTTTCTTTAAAAAAAAAGACATTTATTAACAAATTGCCGATTAAATATTTAATTTCCATTAAAATTGAGCATTGTATCTTAATTAGGAAAGCGGAAAATTGCGGCTGAATTTTCAACTTTGACATCGAACTTCTCAGAAAACAAAAAACTCACAGATTTCGGGTTTGACATACTTTTTAGAATGATAATGCCTATATTTATGTTAAATTTTAAATTAAATTTGTTAATAAATGTCTTTTCTTTTTAAAGAAAACAAAAACCGTAAACTTTGTCGAAAAAAATATTTCTCGATCACTAGTGGCGCCACCTATAACTTATATTATATGAATCGATAGGTTTTTTAATTCTCTACAACTTTTACTTTTCGAGATAAAAAACCGAAAATCGTGACCATTTTTGGTCCACCATTTTTTTTGCACAGATCTTTCAGAGTTATTATCGAGATATGTTTTATAGGATGCCGAAATGAACATATTCCAACAAAAAAACCAATGTTACATTTTTGTTAACAAAACAGTTCTTTTTTTTATGTAATTTTCATGGAATAAAATAAGAATATAGATGCCCTGCAAAAGAGTCAAAAATTGGACACTCCGTATACATACGCATAGGTATTTTCAAAAATAAACCAAGCTTAAATCGTTCGAAATTTAACCCTTAACAAATATATCTCAAGTTAAATTTAGATTTAATATATACAATAATATTCTATGACCAAAAAGGGTGATATAGATCGCTCTACTAAAAGCCACAAAATATAAGTATTTTTTTACGTAAGTAACTAATAAAAAAGCAGGAAACTGACGCCATTGCCAAGCATAAAATATAATAAAAATAACGTGGAACAAAGCACTAAAATGTCGAAAAAAATATGACTAGGAACTTTTACTTTAATTGCTGGGCTCATAAAAATGGGTTGGTACGTCGAGGAGGGAGTGTTTTAATTAATTTGAAACATTCTCCGTTGTTTTTTCGCGTTTCTTTGCGAGTCTAGCGTCTGGAGACACCAACTTTCTAAATTGAGTTGGTAATACAGGGTGTTACTAAGGACGTTTATAATTGTGCAAAGCAAAAGAATGTATACTATATTCAAGAACTAGAGAGAGCCGCAGGTAACTGAGGACTGCTATAAATCTAATGATATTTAAATGTTATAAGCTTTTATAAATTTACTGCAACAATAAAATATCTCATAGTTCAGTTTCAGTTCTGTCAAAGTACACCTTACAGTGTGTCCTTAGTGATTTATCGTGTTTGTGCTTGTTTTTATATATTATTTGAGATTAGTGAGATACCCAAAAGATATGGTTTCCACCTCTATATTTATTCCAAAATCGTTAAACGAGGGCATTTTTTCTTCAACGAAAAACTTATTACGATGAATGTTTATGATGCCTTAAGATATTAATATCTAGATAATAATGTTAAAAGCTCTATTGAGATGTGTTCCAAAATGACAGGAGTTGGAAAATCTATTGTTTACCGAATGCTAAAGGAGAAAAAGACGACTGGAATTGTTAGTGCTCCCAAGCCACAGGAAACCCAGTTGGAAGAAGAGATGGGAAAAACCAGATAGGAAATTTTTCTTATAGATCGTCCGGAAACTGTCCGTAGAGAAGGAAATACCTCCGAACAATTAAGCAATATCGCGATATGGGCTTAAGTAAAAGGTAGAGTTGCTAGAAATAAGGCAAGTTACAAAATTAGTGATTTAACTGAACTTTTGAAGGATTTTTTTTGAATAAAGTTACTGCGGAAAATTGGAAAAAATGTGTGGACTATATAATAAATTAAAATCCCTTTTAACACTTCAAACTTCCAAATATCTATTGTTATCCAACAAAATAGTCCATTATTATAGACCGGTATTTTTGATTATAAAATCTCCAACCCATTCCTATAAAAATATATGTGTCTTAATAGATTTTGCCAAAGACACTGGACTAAAGAACACAGGTAGTTTTCGAAGAAAAAAAGGGTCAAAAATGATTTATTACTCTCTCTAATTCTTGAATAGACTATAAAGTGGGGGAATTTGGATGAAATACAAGAAAATTTTCAACTTACGAATAATGAAATTTATACATTTATATTTAAAAGAAATGTTTTGTCCTGATTAATAATGTCATGTTGTGAAAAAATTGGCAATACCATCTAGGCATCCACCAAGAAAGGTTTTTCAAAATTCACACACCAAAAGAGTGAAAAGATGCAAATTGTCATTTGATAAACTTATCGATATTCCCTGATACAAATATAAAGCAAAAATAAACTCAAAATAGGACTTTTGGTGCTGCATAATTATTACAAGGGATAAAGACTTTAATTTATGATAGGGCTGCTTGCTATAGAACTGTCAAGCTTGAGAATTTTATCCTTTTGTTATATAATTTTTCAAAAATACTCGAAATTGCATTTTGGCAATATTTGAAGTTAAATATCTCAAAAGAGATTGTGTGTCATTATCCTTTTAATAAATTTTCATGCATCAAAAGTCCCGTTTTACATTATTGAACACTACTTAGGTGAAATTATGTAAGGACAAAAAGTCCAGAGCACATTATTTTGAGAATTTGTTTTTTTTTGTCTTGATATCTTAAAAATTAACATTGTTAGATACATCAACTGAAAATGGTTCCAAGCAAATTTAAAATGGCTTCCAAAAAAAAAGTATGATCCTAAAAAATTTTTTAACCATAGTTTTGAAATCGCGTAATATTGGGAAAAAAATTAGGAAAATCAAAAATATTTTAACAACATGGTCCCATTTTCTGAAATACAACATATCCAGAATAAACAATAAAAATTTTTATTTGTAAAACAGGATGTAGCTATTGATAAAAAAACATTTTTTCAAGTTCGCGTTATAAAAATAAAGGTATGTAAACACTGTAAAGGAAATTTCCTTATGTTTACATAATGTTAACAGACATTAATAATTTTGCCAAACATTTTTATAATAAATAAACAAACACATAAAAATTAAAGTGTTGTTTTTTTATACCGGAATGCGTTATGAAAGTTTAACATAAACAACGGCAAATTTATTACCGGTGAAAAGATTTACGTAATTTTGCAAATTCGAAGAAAAACTGCACGAAAAAGAGAGAAAAACATTTCTCTCTTCAATGAATCTTAAATACACACCCGAATCTTCTTGATAACGTCAACTTTTTGGTCTTGGTAATCGAGGGACAAGCGTACACCCCAATGAATATCGATTGCAAAGATTCATACTAGGAATATGATATATTTTTAATCAAAGCATCGGTATTTGGTATCGATCCCTATCATTAGAAATGATATCGATACAGTAAAATATTGTCAAAAAGGTAATATAAAATAAAACAAGAAAAAAATAACTATTCTTTATTTTATGAAATTTGAGTGTAAGGAAAACATATTATTAGTAGAGTTTTGTTTCTTTTGTATATATATATATATATATATATATATATATATATATATATATATATATATATTATATATATATATATATAAAGGGTATCAAGGTCTCTCCGCTTAACATAACTCAACACAAAACAAGGCTGGTTTCTCATGATCAGAAATAAAGAAAGCCATAAAAAGACAAGAGCAGGCCACAACAAAAACCAAAGATCAAGATCAAACAAGGAGCAAAGCAATAATCCCATACATAAAAGGAATAACGGACGAAATCGAAAAAATCTTAAGAAAACACAACATCCAGCCCATATTTAAACCACAAAAACAATAGCCAACATCCTGGGAAATCTCAAAGATAAGATTAACCTTGAAAATCATGACGTTTACAGCATTCCATGTGCAGATTGCCCTCAAACATACATAGGACAAACAGGCGCATATCAGCAAGAATTCAAGAACATAAAAATAGCCTCAAAAACAAACAGACAACACATCATCAAACAACCGGACATACCATCGATTTCGAAAAAGCAAAAGAAATAGCACCGGTGCAGAACTACAAGGTGCGCGTCATAAGAAAGGCCCTAGAAATCGAAAAAGCGGGACAGCTGAATAAACGAGACGATGCTTTACATATTCCAACTACATGGAAAACATTAATAAAAAAATCAAGGAACAAAACAACAAAAATCAATCAATACACCAGAGAACAGCAAACAAGGAATTAAATATATCGTACTGCACAGAGGGGAGGAGCCTGCGAACTCACTTGTCCAATCACAAAGCGAGCCCACTAAACAAAACTCGAAATTCAACAAAGACGACCATCGGTTCTCAGCGAGTAACGAGACGAACCGCACTTGAAAATGCCAAATGAGATTTTGGAGAAACGCCGTGAAATGATACAAACTATTCATATATATATATATATATATATATATATATATATATATATATATATATATATATATATATATATATATATATATGAAGTAAAATGCGAAAAGTAAATGCAAACTTCTCTCCATCATATCCTTTCTGTGTTAGAGGTTACACAGTTAGAACAAATTGTTATAAAAAGCAATTTATCCTATTCCACCATCATCGAGATGATGGCCTACCTGTACCACCATACCGAGAAGAAAGTCAAAACTTACCCTCCCCGCCACAGTGATACGGCAGAGGTACATGTTTCGTCTCTACTAGACTCATCAGGGTACCGACATGCACCTGGCTGTGCAAAGGACAGATCGGAAGAAAGCATGCAAATACTGAACGCGGCTTCTCCGACCTCCCGCCGGATGGCGTATATATGTTTATGCGGATTTCACGGATTCCTCCGTGTGAGATGCAATAGCAGTGGATATATCCACATTATGCTGTTGTAGTGCTGAAATCACATTCAGCAAACGTACAACTATATGCAGCTCCGCGTATGAATGAAGTAAAATGCGAACAGTAAATGCAAACTTCTCTCCATCATATCCTTTCTGTGTTAGAGGTTACACAGTTAGAACAAATTGTTATAAAAAGCAATTTATCCTATTCCACGATATATATATATATATATATATATATATATATATATATATATATATATATATATATATATATATATATATATATATATATATATATATATATTAGCGATTTTTTCTGTGGTACCTCTGACATAAGGAATAAAAGCTTTGGAGCTCTTTTTTTGGTTTTCGCGATTTTTCAAAGCCAATCGTTTGTTTTTTAGAGCCTTGTCTATATGTTCCTTTTTATAATCATTTTTTGTTGAGGTGTCTTGCAGTATGTTCATTTCTTTGTGGCAATTTTCTTGATGTGGAAGGTACTGAGATCGAAACGCAAGTGATTTTACTACGGCAAATAATTGGGCGGGGTGGTGATGTGAATTGGCGTTAAGGTATCAGTATCAATGGGTTTTCTGTAGACAGTGTGTGACACTACGGAAAGAAATATGGGGGATAAAATTCTATCCCCATACTATTGCATTTTCTTATTTATCTTTACATGATATTGTAGATCCTTTTATTATTAAGTTGGATAAAGACAGTGACACTCAAATTGTGTTGGATTTATTGTTTTTAAGTATTTTATTTTCTTTCTCTCTTATAAATTCCCATTTCATAATCAAATCTATTATTATATTTATATACGAAATATATAATTAATATTAGTAATTATATTTAATTAATTACTTATTATATTAGTGTATTAATAATGTGTTTATTAATTAATTAGTTTAAATAACGGCTATTTTATAAAAATATTCTAAATCTGATTTTATAAACAACTCCTGGCGTGTTATTTATATTTTACTAGCTACCCGCCCCGGCTTCGCACGGGTGCAATGCTGATACTAAATACACTACAGAAAAACTGTGACTATTTATTTTATTTTTACAACAATTATTACATCGGCCTCCGACGCGCTATTTATAGGCACGCTGCCGCCGCCCCGGTCGGCCAGTACCGCCGCAAGCGCTACTTCCCGCAATTTTAAATCTGTAATATCTTCGAAAATATTCATTTAAATCTTGTGCTGTAAAGGACCATATAGATCTATATTAAATCAACAATGTATTTAAGCTATTTAATTGGATAAGGATTAATGCTGTATTGGTTAAAATCGCTTCAAAATTTGCCATTATTTGTCGTAAAAAGTAAATGACAAAAAAATTTTATTGTGGGATATCCATGAGGGATAGACATATACCATCGCGGAGTTTTCTGTAGACCTTTTCAATGTGTACAAATAATTAGTACATTATTTTGATAAATCTCGTAGGGTTCAGCCTGCGTTTGCAATGTAAGCGGAAAAAAATATGATAATTAACGACATCACATTAGAAACCTCAAAAATAACAGTATTTCTCCACTATTTAATGGATGTTATTATACATATAAACCTTCCTCTTGAATCACTCTATCTATTGAAAAAAACCGCATCAAAATCCGGTGCGTAGTTTTAAAGATTTAAGCATACAAAGGGACATAGGGACAGAGAAAGCGACTTTGTTTTATACTATGTAGTGATTTGGCACCGCACTCGGTGCCATAAAAGGACTTTAATTCCACACGTAGTGACACTCATTATTGAAACCAAGAGCCAAACAATAGACCCTGAAACATAAATAATATTGTTGATTTGAGTATTTTTTTAAATTTATTTTCGGTTAATTTCAAAAGCACATTTTATTGTATATACGCCCTTAATTAACCAAGAGGCAATGCTGCATTTTATTTATAAACATACCGCATAACATTCCGGATCCACGATAAATTTACGATCAGTTATAAAATATTCAGTTCGTATGTACTCAAAAATACAAACCATGTTGCGTATGATTTTGGACAGATGCCTAAAAATAGCCTCCAAAATTTATTTTTATTTTATCTTGATAGCGGACGGCTTATACCTGTTAAAATTTCAAAAACTTACAATAAATTATTCGGAGCGATGTAGCTTATCTAAGAAAGCAACGTCATATATTACATAAATAAAAAAAAACACGGTAAAATGCGGATTGTTGTAGCTTCATAATTTTATGAGGAAGTTGTAATAATACAGCTGGGTTGATTTTAATCAAATGAACTTGCGAAAAAAAATTAGTGTTGTGCGTGTGTATATATATATATATATATATATATATATATATATATATATATACGTAAGTTTTGCATTTACTGACACCCATGTAATGCTTGCAAATATGACACCCTGCGTATATTGTATATAAAATAAGTTGTCCTACTGGAACACTATTAATTTCTGTTCAAGAGGCACCCAATCTGTATAATTTTTTTTCTAATGTTATTCAAAGTGGCACCTAACACTGTTGCCTGTTTTCTTTAAAAATTAAATGGAATTGACACTGATTTTAGGTGACTAAGTGACATAAGTGAAGTAAGAAGCCACTCGTCAGAAACTATTATCGACTCTTGTCAGCCGGTCTAACAAACGAAAATGTTTTTAATTTATGTGCTAGTTTTTATGATTCCTATGATCAAAATGATTGATTCTGTGGATTTAATGCCATGTACAGAAGGTGTCAACGCAGCCGATATGGCATTAGCAGAACGTTTACTGCAGGAGTCAACCCCACCTGGGTATCGCCTAACAGAATTTTTGCCAACTACTCAAATAGGTATGTACGAGTTTAAGAAAATAATTACCAAAAATTGCTTTTAGGCGGGATGATTTACAGTGCAATATTTTTATTTTATTAACATTTTCAATCGTCAATAGAATGACTGTAGTTGTATTTTGATCTTACAAAAATTTTATTGAAAATATAATATTTAATGAAGGATATTAAAAAAATATATAACTTTTGAATTTTTCTGTTCGAACATGTTTGGATATTTAAAAATAATATAAGCCTTTCGCGATGCTGAATGGCAAAAGTTAGGAAGTTATAGATGGTATCTTAGATAATATATTAAACTCATAGTTTTAACTAATATCATTAATAAGCTCTTTTAACTTTATAGGGAGAAATCCACATAGATGGATATGCAGGTTTGAACGCATAGATAATAACTACCGACGCGACTGTGTATTCCTTACCGCCATGCGAATGGACTTTAAAAGATTCTGCTCCTTGGGATGTGAAATAAGTCAAGTAAGACTATCAGAGGATCCCAATAGAAAATTTGTCTCTATTGATTATTTGGTAAATTGTGGTTGCCAAAGAATTCCTCGAAAAAAGCGAAGTAACTGGAGGTTTACGCACGAAAAGGCTTCTTGTTCAGGGATTAAAGAATGACACTTGATTAAAATTAGTTATTTCTTTCATTATTATATTGTTATAAAAATATCATTAGGTACATTTATCGATTACCTAAGGCATAATATATTTTTTTTTCATTTGTAATTTTATCGTTTTCAAATCATATCAGAGTTAATCATTTTTAACATTATTATAAATACTACTTGTTTGTTTTAATAGACATTAAAAATGAGATATTATAAATAAAAAAACTTTTCATAAGCACTCTGTTTATTATCAGAAACTATAGCTCAAAAATATATTGTATCATATGAACTAATATAAATTGAGCATATACACAAAAAATATGTATCTAATATTCATGTACATTTACTATTAAACAGAAAATTTGTACTATTAAAATTAGCTAGGTAATATTAAATCGTTCAGAATTTTAAATATCTTTTATATACATATACATATTGAAAAAGAATTTTTTCTTGTAGTCCTAAAAACATTACATTTCAATTGTATATTGACTATAATATCGCTTACCTAAGTAACTTTTTATCTTATTTGTGCAACTAAATAAACATCGGAAATGAAATAAACCAAAGTTTAAATATATGAGTAGTTTTTTAATCAAACCACAATATTTAATATGTAATAATTGAAGGTGTAGATATTTATTTTAAGCCATTCAGTGCCTAAAAATGATGTTTTATTTAAATTTGTAAACTGCTCAAATTCTCCTTTTTTAGGAATGTTTTTGCTTATCGTGAATCTGAAAAATAAAACAATTTATATTTTTCTCTTAAAATTAATTATTTATTTATCTATTTAAGGGAAATAAATCAAATAAATTATAAAATAAAATCTTCAATTTTGTCAATAAATACCTACCAAGTCGCTGATCTTGACTTGTGCTAGGCTAAGAACTAGATTGTCTGTGAGCACTTTCTGTTATCGTATCAATATTTCTATCTGAAAATTATTAAATTTAATAGGTAACAATCAATGTGCCTCCTTGATTTTCATCTATATCTCAAATATCCCATTCAATGTTAATATCTATTTCCTCTAAGAATTTATTTTTAAATTAGGCAGCATTTCCTTTTTCCATAATTTGAAATGTTTTTGGAACTTTGACAATCTGCGGCATTCTAAAAAAATGTTTTAATGATAACTAGGTCCTACTGCTAAATAAGTTTAAACAGTAGTTAACCAACGGTTAATGTGATAATATATGTTATACATTGGAAAAAATTATGATTTAATCAGTGTTGACAAATTGGACTCTTAACTATGAACTTTACTAACTGATTAATTTTCCACCCAATACTGATTTAGGATAAGTGAAAAACTATGAATTTTCGATCAAAAACCAATTGCCTTTTCTAAGTTGACAGAAAAGAGAAAAATATTTCTGTAACTTTTTTGGGACTAAAATAGTTACAGAACGATTGCCTTCATTAATTGCTATGATTATTTTGGGATAACATTTTTTCATTTCCATTAAATAGGGAGACAATTCTGTCTGTAAAACAGTATTTGATCTTTTGAATTGTTCTTCACAAGATCTCTAATCCAAGTATTGAACATCTCCTACTCTTTTTCAAATATGCAAAATTGTGGAAACTAGCACCGTCTCTGAGAGAAATCTACAGACTTTGATGTATTTAAATGACTTTAGCTTTTCGTAGACCCTTTTGCTTTTTTATTTACCAGTTCCCATTTCATTATGTCTTCTGTGATAGGAAGAAACTTTGGTTTGGCAGATCCTTTATTATTTAGATCCTTTAAAGCTAAACTGCAATTTATGTGACCCATTGAGAGTCAATTTATCTTTTTTCCACAAATATCAGTATCTTTTCGCAAAATTATTTTCGATGCCACATCACAAAGAGTTATTTAAGGTGATTATGAAATATAATCCTAAAGATATTGCTCTAAAATTTCTGTTCACAGGATCGTAAATTGACATTGATCTAATGGCAGCAAGAGTATTATCCAAGTGTTCTGGCCCTAATATTGGATTTCTTCATTTTGTTTTTTTTAATCAAATCATGGCGATTGATTTGACTTATGTGTTTAGATACCATTTCAATTTCTCAAAACTTGCATAGAGTTTTTTTGTATTGGTTTTTTTATAAGATACGGTGGCTCATTCATATCGATTTTCTGCAAGAAAAAAGTATAAAATGTCGCATAGCGGAAATAGTGTAAATTAAATATATTATGAACACAGTATATCTCTTTGTTTATTTATTAGTCTGTATGAGATTTGCCCTAGGTCATAGATTTCTGAAGTGACATTTTTTTAACGATTTGTTGTATTATCTGAAGGTAACTAAATGGAAATTTCGGTTATTAAAATCGTACGCCCTGCAAACTTTGAAATATAGGGCTTAATCTGTGAATAACTACACAATTTTTTAACATTTCTTGCTTTAATTTTTACTCTACATTAATTTCCATACTTTACCTAAAACTGTTTTATAAATATAGACAAGAGATTATAAAAAAGTTAGTACAGATATATGCTTTAGATTCAAAATAATGCAAAAATCTAGTTCTAAGATCTAAGTATATATCATAAATAATTCAACCCATAAGATGTGGTTGCAAGTAAACTAAACATATTAGGGAAAATATTATTTATACCTACCTGTTTTTTGAACTCCATACATGCGGGTGACATTCACTGCAAAAAATTGGGTTTATTTTCAATATTTTTTTCAGAAAATCCACTGGCCCGAAACTTTAAAATAACTAAACTTTAAAATAAAATAAATTTAAAATACGAATATATTTTGTGATAAATTTTAATCCACCGTATTTCTGATGCCAATTTCATAAATGTTAGTAATATACGTCAAAAAGATTACCTTTGACTATTTACCGTCATTACAAGATTTCTTGATAATTATCTATAACTTATACAAATCATTTAAAAATTAATTATTTTTCGTATTCTTAGTGTCGTTAAAAGGAAAAAGATTTTCTACGAATTCAACTCTGGTTCTCTCTCCGTACGCGTTTCGATCACCTAATGATTTCATCAGAAGATGTAGTTTCTTGTCAGTTTTGCTCTGGGTTCATTGCAAACCCTTTAACGACTTGAAGGAGAAAAAAAACGGCAGCTTATTAAACAAATTCGATGTTTTAAAAATTTCTTGACATCTTGCTGAAATTTAATTTCTAAGTTTATCTCTACTCCGGTGTATGTATAGATATCTTTTGACTGTTGATATTTTACAATCTAACATTGAAAATGTGTACAGGTTTAACATCCTGCCAACATGTATCGGAATTTAGATTTTATATAGACAGTTGTTTCTTAAGAGTTTTGCTCTTGGTTCATTACAGCTCCACTGGTGAGATCATCAGCTGATCGAAACGCGTATGGAAAGAGAATCAGAGTTGAATTCACAGGATATAAATTGTCTGTACATTTTTTTTTCATTAACGACCTATAGGAGAAGGATAGCGGTAGTTTATAAAATCAAAGTTATTGTGACCGGTAAGATATTCGTTCATGTATCGTTTCTTTTTTTGGTTCGATAAACTAAGAAAATAAAAAATATAAAGTCTATTCTGTTCTTAATTAGTATAGAGTGAAGCCATAAAATTAAATTATAAGTCAACTTTTATTTTATGTTTGAGTAGTTTTTATTACAAACGAGACATTTCATAAATGAATATATTTAAAAGTGTACGTAACCAAGTAACTACGGTTATTTTACAAGTTGGATAAATTTGGATAAAGAATTGGACTGTGTATAATAATTTATTTATACTTATAGCCTGAAGCTCAAAATCCATTTTTTTAAACTAGTATAAATTATTTTCTTTTTGGGATAATTAAAAATATATACCCAAAAATTTTTATATTCTAGGTTGCCTTGAAAAAATTCAATAAAGTTTAGCTACAACGGCTATATTGTAAATTTAAAAAAAAATAATCATTGCCGTCCGTCCTTAAAAATAAAATTTTAAATTATACATTTACATGTAACTAACACAATAATTTGCACATAAAAACGGCGAATTGGCTTATGACAAATTAAATACCGAGAGAATAATTATTGCTGATCAGCATTTCGTGGATACCACTGAGAAATAAATATCAACCGATAACGCCTCGACGGTGTTGCCTGATCTCTGGTGCCACAACAAGCTAGCGTTAAGAAGGTGCCAGATTAACAATAATCGTATAATAATATACACGTGTATATAGCAGAGCGACACCTATACCAAAATGAATGAACTAAACTGTATGTTTCAATGGAATTGGAGTAAAAATAGCACCCAGCCTATTTTTAGGCAATCAACTTAGACCGACTTTTCCAATCGTATGGCGAGTTAAAATACGCAAAACAATGTGGCTCCCAAATGCGGGTGCCTCTTTGCAAAATCGGGAGTCACTTTAACAAATAATATGTTAATATGGTGCCACAAAGACAATTAATATATATATATATATATATATATATATATATATATATATATATATATATAGATAAGTCTTTATTTATTCCAATAAGTATTACTTACAAAAAAACCCATAAGGGCATGGAACAATGTCAAAAAATATCATTATTTTAATAAACATCATAATAAAAATTATAGTTCATTCCCAGCTGTAGATAAAAAAAGAAAAAAAAATGAAAAAGAAAAAACCTCAACAATAATTATACAGTTTTAAATATCTTTCTTGAATAATTCTATCAAGTTAATGTAGTAAAAACAAAACAACTAAACTTAAGATAAAGGGCAATATTATAAACAGACAAAAATTAAATAACAAGTACACTTACATACATTTAAAATTTAATAATACAGCCAATAACAAAAATTCTAATTCGAGACAATACTGCCTTTATCACACTTATAAAACTCTTCCAATGTATAGAAGCCTTTTTTACATAAAAATATTTTTAGAACACATTTTAATCTATCTCTCGGTAGTAAATGTACATTTTCAGGTAAAGAATTAAAAACTTTTATTATAGAAAACTCCACATTTTTCTGCAAAAAACTAAAGTTATATTTATCAGAAAGCAGATCTGTTTTATTTCTAGTAATGTAGTTATATTTAATAGATACACCCTCAAAAAGATCCCAGTTATCAACAATAAACATTACTGAATCCAAAATGTACATACCTATAACCATCAAAATATTGTTACTAATAAACATAGTCCTACAACTGTCTTGTTGTTTCATTGCAAAAATACATCGTAAACATCTTTTTTGCAGAATCAAAATTCTATTAATATCACAGGAATTGCCCCAAAATATCAAACCATATCTGAGTCTGGAGTGTACAAATGCATGGTAAGCTGACAGAGCTGCATCGATTCCAACTCTCTCCGAAATAATTCTTAAAGCGAAACAATACTGAGATATTCTAGTGACAACTTTTTCGATGTGCGCCCCCCAGTACAATCTTCCATCGACGTTTAGTCCCAAAACAACAGCGCTCTCAGCTGATGTTATTGTTGAATCCTCAAACGTTACTGTAAATTGATTATTCAATCTGTTACCAAACATAATGCACTGTGTCTTGGAAACATTTAGCGACAGGCTGTTGGACCGAAAGTACCCATCGAGAGTGTCCATCACAGATTGAACCTTCATCGATAGCAACTCCGCCGTGCTTTCACTGAATATAAGCGATGTATCATCAGCATATAGTACAGTCGGCTCTCCAGAGATTTCGGGTAAATCATTTGTGTAAAGAATATACAAAAGAGGTCCTTGAGGGACGCCCCTCTTCATTTTAATCCCCTGAGATACTATAGCCCTACCATGGAGATCAGACTCCACAACACACTGAGTCCTGTCCGTCAAATACGATCTTATTAATTGCAGCGCGTTACCCCTTAGACCATACATCTCTAGTTTTAATAATAATGTTTTATGATCCACAGCATCAAAGGCTTTAGAGAGATCCAGGAACATGGCCAATGTTTGCTTTTTTTTATTTAGAGAATCTATTGTATAAGTGTTGGGTACAAAGCTTTTACTGTGGATTTCCCTTTTCTAAAGCCATTTTGTTTATCTGATATTACAGAGAACTTATCCAGAAATGTTACAATTCTCTGAAATAAATTTTTTTCAAAAATCTTGCTTATATTAGGCAATAGCGAGATTGGTCTATAATTCTTTTCTTCAGATTTCTCCCCCTTCTTATAGATTGCTCTAATATGGGCATTTTTCAGCTTACCCGGAAAAATACCTGTAGTAAAACACATATTTACAATAAAAGATAAAGACTCAGAAATAAAGTCACCTACATCTTTTAAAATAGAAATAGGTATCTGATCATCTCCAACCGACTTCTTGTTTTTTAAACCCTTTATAACCTTCAATATCTCATTAGAATCAGTAGGAAACAAATAAATGGAATTTGTTACTCTCCCTTCAACCTGTGAATTATGACATCGAGAGTCAATGGTAGGGCATGAATTTATAAAATAATTATTTAAACTATTGACAATCTTAAAAGGATATATATATATATATATATATATATATATATATATATATATATATATATACATCTTAAAATATAGGTAACAAGCTTCAAAAAACCGTTACATTTGTCTTTAAAACCCATAAGCATATTTTTTCAACAGTATCATAAAAATTGAAAAAATTTTGATGATTTTTATACTGTTATAATTTTAAGTGCCAATATTGCAGAATAAAAAAACTAAAATAGTTTGAAAGAGTATTGCTTCACCTTTAAAATGAGTGGTGAAACGTCAAATTTGGTTCATTTAGACCAAAGTTAGATACATTTTTGTAAGAAAGTATTCTTTTTTTCAAACGCATATATTTAAAAAACTAAACAAGAAAGGAAAAGGGTAACTAGAAAATAGACGTGTTTTTGCATAAACAACAGATGTATATAGTTTACAAAAAAAAATCAGAGAAAAATTTTTTTTTCCTATTTTAATGACATGATGAAGTTAAAGAAAAAGATATTGCAGAAAAGTTGAATATAAGTAGACATACTTTTGATTACAACTCTTAAAGAAGACAGATATATTGTTCACGCTGCTTTACATAATAGACGTTTCAGTGTTTCTGATGTAACTGTACAAATTAATAAAAATTCGAAAATTATAATTAATATATTACAAGCTGAAAGTATAAGTACGTCAGACACTTCATGAAAATGGAATTTTTGGACGACTCGCTACTAACAATCCGTTGCTAAGACCTGTAAATATAAAAAAAAGATTAAAATGAGCAAGACAATAAAAAAATTGGAGCATTGCTCAGTAGAAAAAGGTGCTTTTAGCGACGAATCGAAGTTTGCAGTTTTTAGATCGAAAAGAAAAGTGTATGTGCTTAGAAAAGCAAATGAAAAGTTTTTGAAACACTGTTTGGTTCCTAGTGTCAAACGTGGAGGTGGCTCAGTAATGATCTGGGGTTGCTTAGTCGGATCCGCTGGTGACCCTGTAAAAGTAGAAAGATTCTTGAAAAAGGAAGGCTATAAAACTTCTACATAAGAACCTACTGCCGTCTGGTACTGGTACACTGTAAATATCTGTAAAAGTTACTTAGAAAATCTTGACAAAAAGAAGAAATTTAAAGTCATGAAGTGGTCACTACAGAGCCCAGATTTAAACCCGATAGAATTATTATAGGATGAATTAAATACCTGTTCAAAAGCAACGTTCGACATCCGTTTCTTACTTATGGAAAATCTTACAAGACGAGTGGGAAAAAATCAAGGCAGATACACTCAACAAATTAATCTTGCAAATGCCAAGAATCTGCCTGGCTGTAATTAAAAACAATGGCTACCACTTTGATGAGAAAAATATTGAGACGTAACCATTATACCTTCTAACAAATTGATATTTACCTTTTTCGTCATAATTTTTCGCTAAAATTCTTTCTTTGTATTATTTATTTGTTTAAATTTTGAATTCTACGCGTATTGATATTTAAGAACCGACCGCTAATTAGTTAGTAATTACTGATATCTATTTTTGTTTTCATTAAAACGTTTAGTACCTAGTTAATGTAAATATGAATTAAAATTGTTCCTTTGTTAAATAAAAGTGTTTTTTTTTCTTAAACTTCAATAAAATATCGTGTGAATTTTTTCATTAATTTTACAATTTTGAAATTTTTATGTCGTAAAAAATAGAAAAAAAATTTTTTTCTCTGTTTTTTTTTTAAACTATATATATGTGTTCTTTGCCCAAAAACACGTCTTTTTTCTATTTACACTTTTGCTCTATTTTGTTTAGTTTTTAAACATATGCATTTTGAAAAAAAAAACATATTTCCTTACAAAAATTGGTCAAAATGGACCAAATTGGACGCAACCGCTCATTTTAAAGGTGAAGCAACACTCTTTCAAAGTGTCTTGGTTTTTTTATTCTGCAATATTTGTACTTGAAATTATATCAGTACAAAGATCATCAAAACATTTCAAGATACCGTTGGAATTTTTACGCTGCAACCATTTCTTTTGAAGTTATAAAACTTTTTGGGTTTCCAGATTTTCGTCTAGGTATGGCAAAAACATGCAGAGGAGTATATATATATATATATATATATATATATATATATATATATATATATATATATAATATTCCAAACTAGGGTTATTGTAGGCCTTGGTAAAGAGAAAAATCCTTTTTTGATTCTGATAAAATTTCGAGAATTTATTTATCTCTTCTTCAGGACATCTCTACAATTATTAAACAGTTAGAGTATTAACCTGACTTATAATTATTACTCATTACTTTTCTTTTTCCCACTTTAAAATATGACGGTAAATGGCACTCAGACCCTCGGTGTCAAGTATTTAAGCCTCCTAGACAGTCCATCTCCAGATGAACAGTTTTTTTTTCATTAAAATCTGTTATATTAGGTAAAAAATATCAAACAAGTAATTTCCTAACTTTATATTTTATCCCCAATAACTCTAGTTTGGAATATAGTTTCTTGACTAGTCAGTTGTGACTACCTTCTTCTTCTTTATATATATATATATATATATATATATATATATATATATATATATATATATATATATATATATAAAACTATTGAACTCAGTTACCATATTTTCAAGAAATTTACGAAAAATTAATATTTTGACGTCTTCTACTGCCTAAACGACGCAGTATCTGATATAACTAAGTTGGCTTAAATCGATCTATTTTGACGTCAAAAGTCTGTTATCAAACGTTGTACATGTATTTTCTGGACATCCTGTATAAAATTGAGCATGGTGTTTTATCCGGATATTTAAAATCAATTTTTGGTAAAGTGATTCGACTTCCATAATTATAACATTCGTTCCAGATACAATTATAATATTGCGTCAGTGAAGAAAACAGAGTTGCAAAAATCTTTGTTCTATTAGGATCTTCATCTATTTATTAGCTCTCCACAAATAATGGTTCAGTATTAATCCGGGAATACATCAGTTCGTTCTTTTGGTTTCCTGTGGAAGTTTGCAGACGTTTCGCACTAGTCAATAATTCCTGGGAGGAGTGGAAAGTCGTTTGGCTTGTAAATCTGATAAGAATATTAAAATAATACCCAGAGAATTAACTGTGGATATTTATACTCCATAATAACATACATGCAGCGGATTTTCCGTAAAAAAGGAGGGCTTGTAAATAAAAAATTTTCAATTTCATCCTCAATCTTAAAAACAGGCTCGGAAAATTTCCTTTGTTGCCTCTATTGTTTAACAAAACCGCTCTACTATCGACGGTATATTTATTATCAGACAGCTGGTTGAAAAAGCTATCGAATACGATAAACCGCTGTTCATTTATTTTGTGGACTTTACACAAGCGTTCGACCGAGTCAAACTGGAACACATAACAGAACTACTGCGAAGAAAACAACAACAACAACACCATGGTAATTAAAACAAATAACACTCTAACAGAGGAAATCCCACTATCCATAGGAATAAGACAGGGTGATAGCCTAAGTCCAACACCTTTCAATGTAATCATGGACGAAATCATTGATGAGGTAAAAAGCACAAATATTGGGTACCCAATGGGACACAACACCGTTCAGATTATATGCTTTGCAGACGATGTTTCCTTGACAGCAGATAACGAGGACAACTTACAAAGAATGCTTTTCCATCTCAATCGAACAGCTAAACAGTATAATATGAAGATATCTGTGGAAAAAAACCAAAGCAATGGTAATAGCAAAAGAACAGGTAAGATGCAAACTAATGGTTGATGACAAACATATCGAACAGGTTGAGAAGTTTAAATACCTGGGAGCACATATAACAAGTAACAGGGCAGTAACGGAAGAAGAATGCACACAAGCCAACAAAGCGGCCATGATATCAGGTCGAGTAAGAGACATAATCTGGAACAATAAACATATGACGATTGAGAGCAAAGCAAGAATTTACAAGGTCTGTGTAAGACCGATACTGACCTACGGCGCAGAAACAAGAAATGAAACAATAAAGACGAAACAAATTATGAGAACCACAGAAATGAAAACGCTGAGAATGATCACGGGAACAAATTTAAGAGATATAATAAGAAACGCAAAAATACGCGAGGACAGCGGAGTGGGGGATGTTGTGAAGTGGGTTCTAAACCGTCGTAGGCAGTGGAGAGATCACGTGGAATGAATGGACGATGCCAGACTAGCAAAAACCGTGATGAGAGAGAAACCAAACACCAAACGGCAGCCTGGACGGCCCCCCAAAAGATGGAGAGACAGCTGGATTTCGACCTCAAACGAGGATCGATGAGGCATTGTGTAGATAACAGAACTTGGTTCTACCTAGAAGAAGAGCACTGCTTTTCACCTTTAATTATAATAAAAATACCCTGCAAAAGTGTCAAAAATTGGACAGCGTGTACATGATATTATTCTGATTAGTAGTAGTATTATTATATTTTAATCCACTCAACTTACGTAACTTTGAAATTGTAAGCGTTTTGCGACCATTTTTTTGGACCAAAGCCACGCCATACTTTGTCGTTTTAATATTTTAAAACGGATATCTAACTATCTCGGAAAACCAATCCAAATCATTTTTACGTTTCGTATAATCTTGAACAAACGCCAAATTAAAGGTTCGTACCTGTACCGGTATTTGCCGAGTACCTTGAACTCTTAATACACGAAGGCATTCGGTGCCTGTGACATTCAATAATTTAAACAATTGAACGGTGCGATTTCAATGATTTTTATATAATTGCGGTGGGAACATTGTTCTGACGTATTCACTTACTACATGTTTTTGTATTTTTATTGCTAACCGCACTTTGTGCGATTGTAGATATACAATCTATTGCAGGACTAGAAGAAAAATGTAATACAATGTGACTAGCTTTAATAATTTAATAATAATAAAATTAAAATCACTAAACAAGATGCGACAAGCTGCCGTAATGTCAGGATACCTACGTGATATTATATGGAGAAATAAACATATGACGACACAAAGTAAGATCAGAATATATAAGACCTGCATAGGACCCATAATGCCATCGAAACAAGAGCAGACACATCAGCAACCAAAAGACTACTCCGGACAACTGAGATGAGAACGCTAAGAAGTATCACGGGTCATACATTACGCGACAGACTAAGAAACGATTAAATCAGAAAAAGATGTGAAATACAGGACGTCGTAAGATGGGGCAGAGGAAGAAGGAGAGCATGGAGGGATCATGTCGACAGGATGACCGACGACCGAGTGGCAAAAATTGCAAAAGAAGGAATACCAAACTCCTCAAGGCTTCCTGGTCGACCGCATAAAAGATGGAAAGAGAGCTGGACATCGGTGTCACAGGAACAAGAATGAACGAGATGCATTGACAGTCAATACAGGACAAAGTCCTATACTAAGAATAAGAAGAAAAAGAAGAAGATGCGACAGAATAAATATCCCTAAATTAAAGGACCAAGGAATAGAGCTGGATGGAATATAATAAACGAAAATTTAAGAAATCGAACACAGGACAACTCAACAAATTTGCATAGGTTCAGAAACAACAAGTAGGCCAGGAAACGAAACGATTTTTGGGAGGTAAAAATGACTCAAATACTGTCTGCGATCTGGTTGCAGAAATGGGTAGGGCCCTGGTTTTTTGGATTTTACGGAAAATCTAAGGGATTTAGAGAAAAATGTTCCATAGACGAATTGTACGTCTTGAAAATATCTTCAAAATGAGTTTTTGTTTGTCCAAATCGGTCAGTAAGCAAAAAAGTTATTGCAAATTAAACATTAAAAATGACTTATTTTTCAATTGTTAATAACTTTCTTAATATTTATTGAATTGTTTTCAACTTTCTTTGGAATGTGAGTTTTAAAGTGCTTAAAAAGTGTGCGAAAGTTGGGCGTTGTCGGTCCAATAGTTTTTGTAAAATTGCAGTTGTTTGTTCGAAAAACGAAAAAAAGTGACTATTTTTGATTGGATGTACCGTCGTCTAGGAAACTGCTACAGAGTTCTGTCAGTGCTCATTCTCTTCGCAAAGATTTAAGCTATCATATAGTAAAAAAAGTGGATATTTTTCATATTTTGTTTATGCAAAATCGTCATGAAGATATGGGTAATCTTTCGCTTATAAATAAATTAATTAACAACTGCATTTTTTGTCCGATTTGTTTATGAAGCATATCATTGGAAAGCTGGTAAAAAATAAGAATTTTGAAAAAAAAAGTCTCTACGGCCAATAGGAGCCGAGTTAGCAATTTTTTTTTTTTAAATCACAGAGCGATAGTTTATTTATATTAAGAGCTGAATTTTTTTCAGTTCATTAATAAGAGCCTATAGTATATGAAATCATTCAATTGAGGTTAATTTATACACAATCAACCCTTCAGGAGATCGCTAAGCTGAGGGTACGTGCTGCACGCCAGATAAGGTAAGAATCTCACCGAGTACAAAGTGAGAGCGCGTCTTCAAATCGGCGCGCGCATGAAAAATTAGCAATATCTCCGCTTCTAGATAACGTAGAGCTTTCATTCTTTGATTTTTTTGGGGTAGCTCTTCGAGAAAATAATATTGGGCACATGTTCAACCTTCTCGGATCACCCCCACCCCCTCGAAAATTGCATTTTTTACATTTAAATTTTTTTAACTCGTTTTACATGTTTTTTCATTGAAAACCATTACATACCTTATTATATATATATATATATATATATATATATATATATATATATATATATATATATATATATTTACTTTTATGAACAATTATATTCGACCCCCTCCTACCCCCCCAAAAATTATATTTTTCAAGATTTCGCATTTTTTGCTTTTATTACATATGTATGAACTAGAAATAATAATATCGTGCTAAAATTTGAATTTTCTTATTATTGTATTGAAATAACATTTCTTGAATAATGTTATTATTATAAAATAAGGTTGTATTAAAAGTTATACAATAACCCATTAAATCATAACTATTCACTTTTTTTTTTACTGCATGATAGCTTAAGTCTTTACGAAGAGAATGAGCACTGATAGAACTCTGTAGCAGTTTCCTAGACGACGGAACAGCCAATCAAAAATAGTCACGTTTTTCATTTTTCTAATAAACAATTGCAATTTTACAAAAGCTATTGGACCGACAGCGCCCAACTTCCGCACACTTTTTAAGCACTCATAATCACCTTCCCAAGAGCTTTGAGTTCAGGAAAATAGAACCCATTCTTCATTTTACATAAGGAATGTGTATGCTGCTGGCACTCCCTCCCATAAATAACTCGTTTTTCTTGCGATCACTCCTCACCTTCCCAAGAGCTTTGAGTTCAGAAAAATAGAACCCATTCCTCATTTTACATTAGGAGTGTGTACGCTGCTGGCACTCCCTCCCATAGATAACTTGTTTTTCTTGCGATCGCTCCTCACCTTCCCAAGAGCTTTGAGTTCAGGAAAATAGAACCCATCCTTCATTTTACATTAGGAATGTGTATGCTGCTGGCACTCCCTCCCATAGATAACTTGTTTTACTTGCGATCGCTCCTCACCTTCCCAAGAGCTTTGAGTTCAGGAAAATAGAACCCATTTTTCATTTTACATTAGGAATGTGTATGATGCTGGCACTCCCTCCCATAGATAACTTGTTTTTCTTGCGATCGCTCCTTACCTTCCCAAGACCTTTGAGTTCACGAAAATAGAACCCATTCTTCATTTTACATTAGGAATGTGTATGCTGCTAGCATTCCCTCCCATAGATAACTCGATTTCTTGCGATCGCTCCTCACCTTCCCAAGAGTTTTGAGTTCAGGAAAATAGAACATATTCTTCATTTTACATTAGGAATGTGTATGTTGCTGGCACTCCCTCCCATAGATAACTCGTTTTTCTTACAATCGCTCCTCACCTTCCCAAGAGCTTTGAGTTCAGGAAAATAGAACCTATTCTTCTTTTTACATTAGGAATGTGTATGCTGCTGGCACTCCCTCCCATAGATAACTCGTTTTTCTTGCGATCGCTCCTCAACTTCCCAAAAGCTTTGAGTTCAGGAAAATAGAACCCATTCTTCATTTTACATTAGGAATGTGTATGATGCTGGCACACCCTCCCATACATAACTCGTTTTTCTTGCGATCGCCCCTCACCTTCCCCAGAGCTTTGAGTTCAGGAAAATAGAACCAATTCTTCATTTTACATTAGGAATGTGTATGCTGCTGGCACTCCCTCCCATAGATAACTTGTTTTTCTTGCGATCGCTCCTCACCTTCCCAAGAGCTTTGAGTTCAGGAAAATAGAACCCATTTTTCATTTTACATTAGGAATGTGTATGCTGCTGGCACTCCCTCACATAGATAACTCGTTTTTCTTGCGATCGCTCCTCACCTTCCCAAGAGTTTTGAGTTCAGGTAAATAGAACCCATTCTTCATTTTACATTAGGAATGTGTATTCTGTTGGCACTCCCTCCCATAGATAACCCGTTTTTCTTGCGATCGCTCCTCACCTTCCCAAGAGCTTTGAGTTCAGGAAAATGGAACCCATTCTTCATTTTACATTAGGAATGTGTATGTTGCTGGCACTCCTTCCCATAGATAACTCGTCTTTCTTGCGATCGCTCCTCACCTTCCCAAGAGCTTTGAGTTCAGGAAAATAGAACCCTTTCTTCATCTTACATTAGGAATGTATATGCTGCTGGCACTCCCTCCCATAGATAACTTGTTTTTCTTGCGATCGCTCCTCACCTTCCCAAGAGCTTTGAGTTCAGGAAAATAGAACCCATTCTTCATTTTACATTAGGAATGTGTATGTTGCTGGCACTCCCTCCCATAGATAACTCGTTTTTCTTGCGATCGCTCCTCACCTTCCCAAGAGCTTTGAGATCAGGAAAATAGAACCCATTCTTCATTTTACATTAGGAATGTGTATGTTGCTGGCACTCCCTCCCATAGATAACTCGTTTTTCTTGCGATCGCTCCCCACCTTCCCAAGAGCTTTGAGATCAGGAAAATAGAACCCATTCTTCATTTTACATTAGGAATGTGTATGATGCTGGCACTCCCTCCCATAGATAACTCGTTTTTCTTGCGATCGCTCCTCACCTTCCCAAGAGCTTTGAGATCAGGAAAATAGAACCCATTCTTCATTTTACATTAGGAATGTGTATGTTGCTGGCACTCCCTCCCATAGATAACTCGTTTTTCTTGCGATCGCTCCTCACCTTCCCAAGAGCTTTGAGATCAGGAAAATAGAACCCATTCTTCATTTTACATTAGGAATGTGTATGCTGCTGGCACTCCCTCCCATAGATAACTTGTTTTACTTGCGATCGCTCCTCACCTTCCCAAGAGCTTTGAGTTCAGGAAAATAGAACCCATTTTTCATTTTACGTTAGGAATGTGTATGATGCTGGCACTCCCTCCCATAGATAACTTGTTTTTCTTGCGATCGCTCCTTACCTTCCCAAGAACTTTGAGTTCAGGAAAATAGAACCCATTCTTCATTTTACATTAGGAATGTGTATGCTGCTAGCACTCCCTCCCATAGATAACTCGTTTTTCTTGCGATCGTTCCTCACCTTCCCAAGAGCTTTGAGTTCAGGAAAATAGAACCCATTCTTCATTTTAAATTAGGAATGTGTATGTTGCTGGCACTCCCTCCCATAGATAACTCGTTTTTCTTGCGATCGTTCCTCACCTTCCCAAGGCTTTGAGTTCAGGAAAATAGAACCCATTCTTCATTTTACTTTAGGAATGTGTATTCTGCTGGCACTCCCTCCCATAGATAACTCGTTTTTCTTGCGATCGCTCCTCAACTTCCCAAGAGTTTTGAGTTCAGGAAGAGTTCAGGAAAATAGAACATATTCTTCATTTTACATTAGGAATGTGTATGTTGCTGGCACTCCCTCCCATAGATAACTCGTTTTTCTTACAATCGCTCCTCACCTTCCCAAGGCTTTGAGTTCAGGAAAATGGAACCCATTCTTCTTTTTACATTAGGAACGTGTATGCTGCTGGCACTCCCTCCCATAGATAACTTGTTTTTCTTGCGATCGCTCCTCACCTTCCCAAGAGCTTTGAGTTCAGGAAAATAGAACCCATTCTTCATTTTACATTAGGAATGTGTATGCTGCTGGCACTCCCTCCCATAGATAACTTGTTTTTCTTGCGATCGCTCCTCACCTTCCAAGAGCTTTGAGTTCAGGAAAATAGAACCCATTCTTCATTTTGCATTAGGAATGTGTATGCTGCTGGCGCTCCCTCCCATAGATAACTTGTTTTTCTTGCGATCGCTCCTCACCTTCCCAAGAGCTTTGAGTTCAGGAAAATAGAACCCATTCTTCATTTTACATTAGGAATGTGTATGCTGCTGGCACTCCCTCCCATAGATAACTTGTTTTTCTTGCGATCGCTACTCACCTTCCCAAGAGCTTTGAGTTCAGGAAAATAGAACCCATTCTTCATTTTACATTAGGAATGTGTATGTTGCTGGCACTCCCTCCCATAGATAACTCGTTTTTCTTGCGATCGCTCCTCACCTTCCCAAGAGCTTTGAGATCAGGAAAATAGAACCCATTCTTCATTTTATATTAGGAATGTGTATGTTGCTGGCACTCCCTCCCATAGATAACTCGTTTTTCTTGCGATCGCTCCTCACCTTCCCAAGAGCTTTGAGATCAGGAAAATAGAACCCATTCTTCATTTTACATTAGGAATGTGTATGTTGCTGGCACTCACTCCCATAGATAACTCGTTTTTCTTGCGATCGCTCCTCACCTTCCCAAGAGCTTTGAGATCAGGAAAATAGAACCCATTCTTCATTTTACATTAGGAATGTGTATGTTGCTGGCACTCCCTCCCATAGATAACTCGTTTTTCTTGCGATCGCTCCTCACCTTCCCAAGAGCTTTCAGATCAGGAAAATAGAACCCATTCTTCATTTTACATTAGGAATGTGTATGTTGCTGGCACTCCCTCCCATAGATAACTTGTTTTACTTGCGATCGCTCCTCACCTTCCAAGAGCTTTGAGTTCAGGAAAATAGAACCCATTATTCATTTTACGTTAGGAATGTGTATGCTGCTGGCACTCCCTCTCATAGATAACTTGTTTTTCTTGCGATCGCTCCTCACCTTCCCAAGAGCTTTGAGTTCAGGAAAATAGAAACCCATTCTTCATTTTACATTAGGAATGTGTATGTTGCTGGCACTCCTTCCCATAGATAACTCGTCTTTCTTGCGATCGCTCCTCACCTTCCCAAGAACTTTGAGTTCAGGAAAATAGAACCAATTCTTCATTTTACATTAGGAATGTGTATGATGCTGGCACTCCCTCCCATAGATAACTCGTTTTTTCTTGCGATCGCTCCTCACCTTCCCAAGAGTTTTGAGTTCAGGTAAATAGAACCCATTTCTTCATTTTACATTAGGAATATGTATGCTGCTGGCACTCCCTCCCATAGATAACTTGTTTTTCTTGCGATCGCTCCTCACCTTCCCAAGAACTTTGAGTTCAGGAAAATAGAACCCATTCTTCATTTTACATTAGGAATGTGTATGCTGCTGGCACTCCCTCCCATAGATAACTCGTTTTTTCTTGCGATCGCTCCTCACCTTCCCAAGAGCTTTGAGTTCAGGAAAATAGAATCCATTCTTCATTTTACATTAGGAATGTGTATGTTGCTGGCACTCCCTCCCATACATAACTCGTTTTTCTTGCGATCGCCCCCTCACCTTCCCAAGAGCTTTGAGTTCAGGAAAATAGAACCCATTTTTCATTTTACATTAGGAATGTGTATGCTGCTGGCACTCCCTCACATAGATAACTCGTTTTTCTTGCGATCGCTCCTCACCTTCCCAAGAGTTTTGAGTTCAGGTAAATAGAACCCATTCTTCATTTTACATTAGGAATGTGTATTCTGTTGGCACTCCCTCCCATAGATAACCCGTTTTTCTTGCGATCGCTCCTCACCTTCCCAAGAGCTTTGGGTTCAGGAAAATGGAACCCATTCTTCATTTTACATTAGGAAGTGTATGTTGCTGGCACTCCTTCCCATAGATAACTCGTCTTTCTTGCGATCGCTCCTCACCTTCCCAAGAGATTTGAGTTCAGGAAAATAGAACCCTTTCTTCATCTTACATTAGGAATGTATATGCTGCTGGCACTCCCTCCCATAGATAACTTGTTTTTCTTGCGATCGCTCCTCACCTTCCCAAGAGCTTTGAGTTCAGGAAAATAGAACCCATTCTTCATTTTACATTAGGAATGTGTATGTTGCTGGCACTCCCTCCCATAGATAACTCGTTTTTCTTGCGATCGCTCCTCACCTTCCCAAGAGCTTTGAGATCAGGAAAATAGAACCCATTCTTCATTTTACATTAGGAATGTGTATGTTGCTGGCACTCCCTCCCATAGATAACTCGTTTTTCTTGCGATCGCTCCCCACCTTCCAAGAGCTTTGAGATCAGGAAAATAGAACCCATTCTTCATTTTACATTAGGAATGTGTATGATGCTGGCACTCCCTCCCATAGATAACTCGTTTTTCTTGCGATCGCTCCTCACCTTCCCAAGAGCTTTGAGATCAGGAAAATAGAACCCATTCTTCATTTTACATTAGGAATGTGTATGATGCTGGCACTCCCTCCCATAGATAACTCGTTTTTCTTGCGATCGTTCCTCACCTTCCCAAGGCTTTGAGTTCAGGAAAATAGAACCCATTCTTCATTTTACTTTAGGAATGTGTATTCTGCTGGCACTCCCTCCCATAGATAACTCGTTTTTCTTACAATCGCTCCTCACCTTCCCAAGGCTTTGAGTTCAGGAAAATGGAACCCATTCTTCTTTTTACATTAGGAACGTGTATGCTGCTGGCACTCCCTCCCATAGATAACTTGTTTTTCTTGCGATCGCTCCTCACCTTCCCAAGAGCTTTGAGTTCAGGAAAATAGAACCCATTCTTCATTTTACATTAGGAAATGTGTATGCTGCTGGCACTCCCTCCCATAGATAACTTGTTTTTCTTGCGATCGCTCCTCACCTTCCCAAGAGCTTTGAGTTCAGGAAAATAGAACCCATTCTTCATTTTGCATTAGGAATGTGTATGCTGCTGGCGCTCCCTCCCATAGATAACTTGTTTTTCTTGCGATCGCTTCTCACCTTCCCAAGAGCTTTGAGTTCAGGAAAATAGAACCCATTCTTCATTTTACATTAGGAATGTGTATGCTGCTGGCACTCCCTCCCATAGATAACTTGTTTTTCTTGCGATCGCTACTCACCTTCCAAGAGCTTTGAGTTCAGGAAAATAGAACCCATTCTTCATTTTACATTAGGAATGTGTATGTTGCTGGCACTCCCTCCCATAGATAACTCGTTTTTCTTGCGATCGCCCCTCACCTTCCCAAGAGCTTTGAGATCAGGAAAATAGAACCCATTCTTCATTTTATATTAGGAATGTGTATGTTGCTGGCACTCCCTCCCATAGATAACTCGTTTTTCTTGCGATCGCTCCTCACCTTCCCAAGAGCTTTGAGATCAGGAAAATAGAACCCATTCTTCATTTTACATTAGGAATGTGTATGTTGCTGGCACTCCCTCCCATAGATAACTCGTTTTTCTTGCGATCGCTCCTCACCTTCCCAAGAGCTTTGAGATCAGGAAAATAGAACCCATTCTTCATTTTACATTAGGAATGTGTATGTTGCTGGCACTCCCTCCCATAGATAACTCGTTTTTCTTGCGATCGCTCCTCACCTTCCCAAGAGCTTTGAGATCAGGAAAATAGAACCCATTCTTCATTTTACATTAGGAATGTGTATGTTGCTGGCACTCCCTCCCATAGATAACTTGTTTTACTTGCGATCGCTCCTCACCTTCCCAAGAGCTTTGAGTTCAGGAAAATAGAACCCATTATTCATTTTTACGTTAGGAATGTGTATGCTGCTGGCACTCCCTCTCATAGATAACTTGTTTTTCTTGCGATCGCTCCTCACCTTCCAAGAGCTTTGAGTTCAGGAAAATAGAACCCATTCTTCATTTTACATTAGGAATGTGTATGTTGCTGGCACTCCTTCCCATAGATAACTCGTCTTTCTTGCGATCGCTCCTTACCTTCCCAAGAACTTTGAGTTCAGGAAAATAGAACCAATTCTTCATTTTACATTAGGAATGTGTATGATGCTGGCACTCCCTCCCATAGATAACTCGTTTTTCTTGCGATCGCTCCTCACCTTCCCAAGAGTTTTGAGTTCAGGTAAATAGAACCCATTCTTCATTTTACATTAGGAATATGTATGCTGCTGGCACTCCCTCCCATAGATAACTTGTTTTTCTTGCGATCGCTCCTCACCTTCCCAAGAACTTTGAGTTCAGGAAAAATAGAACCCATTCTTCATTTTACATTAGAATGTGTATGCTGCTGGCACTCCCTCCCATAGATAACTCGTTTTTCTTGCGATCGCTCCTCACCTTCCCAAGAGCTTTGAGTCAGGAAAATAGAATCCATTCTTCATTTTACATTAGGAATGTGTATGCTGCTGGCACTCCCTCCCATAGATAACTTGTTTTTCTTGCGATCGCTCCTCACCTCCCAAGAGCTTTGAGTTCAGGAAAATAGAACCCATTCTTCATTTTACATTAGGAATTTGTATGCTGCTGGCACTCCCTCCCATAGATAACTTGTTTTACTTGCGATCGCTCCTCACCTTCCCAAGAGCTTTGAGTTCAGGAAAATAGAACCCATTTTTCATTTTACATTAGGAATGTGTATGCTGCTGGCACTCCCTCCCATAGATAACTCGTTTTTCTTGCGATCGCTCCTCAACTTCCCAAGAGTTTTGAGTTCAGGAAAATAGAACATATTCTTCATTTTACATTAGGAATGTGTATGTTGCTGGCACTCCCTCCCATAGATAACTCGTTTTTCTTACAATCGCTCCTCACCTTCCCAAGGCTTTGAGTTCAGGAAAATGGAACCCATTCTTCTTTTTACATTAGGAACGTGTATGCTGCTGGCACTCCCTCCCATAGATAACTTGTTTTTCTTGCGATCGCTCCTCACCTTCCCAAGAGCTTTGAGTTCAGGAAAATAGAACCCATTCTTCATTTTACATTAGGAATGTGTATGCTGCTGGCACTCCCTCCCATAGATAACTTGTTTTTCTTGCGATCGCTCCTCACCTTCCCAAGAGCTTTGAGTTCAGGAAAATAGAACCCATTCTTCATTTTGCATTAGGAATGTGTATGCTGCTGGCGCTCCCTCCCATAGATAACTTGTTTTTCTTGCGATCGCTCCACACCTTCCAAGAGCTTTGAGTTCAGGAAAATAGAACCCATTCTTCATTTTACATTAGGAATGTGTATGCTGCTGGCACCCCTCCCATAGATAACTTGTTTTTCTTGCGATCGCTACTCACCTTCCCAAGAGCTTTGAGTTCAGGAAAATAGAACCCATTCTTCATTTTACATTAGGAATGTGTATGTTGCTGGCACTCCCTCCCATAGATAACTCGTTTTTCTTGCGATCGCTCCTCACCTTCCCAAGAGCTTTGAGATCAGGAAAATAGAACCCATTCTTCATTTTATATTAGGAATGTGTATGTTGCTGGCACTCCCCTCCCATAGATAACTCGTTTTTCTTGCGATCGCTCCTCACCTTCCCAAGAGCTTTGAGATCAGGAAAATAGAACCCATTCTTCATTTTACATTAGGAATGTGTATGTTGCTGGCACTCCCTCCCATAGATAACTCGTTTTTCTTGCGATCGCTCCTCACCTTCCCAAGAGCTTTGAGATCAGGAAAATAGAACCCATTCTTCATTTTACATTAGGAATGTGTATGTTGCTGGCACTTCCTCCCATAGATAACTTGTTTTACTTGCGATCGCTCCTCACCTTCCCAAGAGCTTTGAGTTCAGGAAAATAGAACCCATTATTCATTTTACGTTAGGAATGTGTATGCTGCTGGCACTCCCTCTCATAGATAACTTGTTTTCTTGCGATCGCTCCTCACCTTCCCAAGAGCTTTGAGTTCAGGAAAATAGAACCCATTCTTCATTTTACATTAGGAATGTGTATGTTGCTGGCACTCCTTCCCATAGAAAACTCGTCTTTCTTGCGATCGCTCCTCACCTTCCCAAGAACTTTGAGTTCAGGAAAATAGAACCAATTCTTCATTTTACATTAGGAATGTGTATGATGCTGGCACTCCCTCCCATAGATAACTCGTTTTTCTTGCGATCGCTCCTCACCTTCCCAAGAGTTTTGAGTTCAGGTAAATAGAACCCATTCTTCATTTTACATTAGGAATATGTATGCTGCTGGCACTCCCTCCCATAGATAACTTGTTTTTCTTGCGATCGCTCCTCACCTTCCCAAGAACTTTGAGTTCAGGAAAATAGAACCCATTCTTCATTTTACATTAGGAATGTGTATGCTGCTGGCACTCCCTCCCATAGATAACTCGTTTTTCTTGCGATCGCTCCTCACCTTCCCAAGAGCTTTGAGTTCAGGAAAATAGAATCCATTCTTCATTTTACATTAGGAATGTGTATGCTGCTGGCACTCCCTCCCATAGATAACTTGTTTTTCTTGCGATCGCTCCTCACCTTCCCAAGAGCTTTGAGTTCAGGAAAATAGAACCCATTCTTCATTTTACATTAGGAATTTGTATGCTGCTGGCACTCCCTCCCATAGATAACTTGTTTTACTTGCGATCGCTCCTCACCTTCCCAAGAGCTTTGAGTTCAGGAAAATAGAACCCATTTTTCATTTTACATTAGGAATGTGTATGCTGCTGGCACTCCCTCCCATAGATAACTTATTTTTCTTGCGATCGCTCCTCACATTCCCAAGAACTTTGAGTTCAGGAAAATATAACCCATTCTTCATTTACATTAGGAATGTGTATGCTGCTGGCACTCCCTCCCTTAGATAACTCGTTTTTCTTGCGATCGTTCCTCACCTTCCCAAGAGCTTTGAGTTCAGGAAAATAGAACCCATCCTTCATTTTACATTAGGAATGTGTATGCTGCTGGCACTCCCTCCCATAGATAACTTGTTTTACTTGCGATCGCTCCTCACCTTCCCAAGAGCTTTGAGTTCAGGAAAATAGAACCCATTTTTCATTTTACATTAGGAATGTGTATGATGCTGGCACTCCCTCCCATAGATAACTTGTTTTTCTTGCGATCGCTCCTTACCTTCCCAAGAACTTTGAGTTCACGAAAATAGAACCCATTCTTCATTTTACATTAGGAATGTGTATGCTGCTAGCACTCCCTCCCATAGATAACTCGATTTCTTGCGATCGCTCCTCACCTTCCCAAGAGTTTTGAGTTCAGGAAAATAGAACATATTCTTCATTTTACATTAGGAATGTGTATGTTGCTGGCACTCCCTCCCATAGATAACTCGTTTTTCTTACAATCGCTCCTCACCTTCCCAAGGCTTTGAGTTCAGGAAAATAGAACCTATTCTTCTTTTTACATTAGGAATGTGTATGCTGCTGGCACTCCCTCCCATAGATAACTCGTTTTTCTTGCGATCGCTCCTCAACTTCCCAAAAGCTTTGAGTTCAGGAAAATAGAACCCATTCTTCATTTTACATTAGGAATGTGTATGATGCTGGCACACCCTCCCATACATAACTCGTTTTTCTTGCGATCGCCCCTCACCTTCCCCAGAGCTTTGAGTTCAGGAAAATAGAACCCATTCTTCATTTTACATTAGGAATGTGTATGCTGCTGGCACTCCCTCCCATAGATAACTTGTTTTTCTTGCGATCGCTCCTCACCTTCCCAAGAGCTTTGAGTTCAGGAAAATAGAACCCATTTTTCATTTTACATTAGGAATGTGTATGCTGCTGGCACTCCCTCACATAGATAACTCGTTTTTCTTGCGATCGCTCCTCACCTTCCCAAGAGTTTTGAGTTCAGGTAAATAGAACCCATTCTTCATTTTACATTAGGAATATGTATGCTGCTGGCACTCCCTCCCATAGATAACTTGTTTTTCTTGCGATCGCTCCTCACCTTCCCAAGAACTTTGAGTTCAGGAAAATAGAACCCATTCTTCATTTTACATTAGGAATGTGTATGCTGCTGGCACTCCCTCCCATAGATAACTCGTTTTTCTTGCGATCGTTCCTCACCTTCCCAAGGCTTTGAGTTCAGGAAAATAGAACCCATTCTTCATTTTACTTTAGGAATGTGTATTCTGCTGGCACTCCCTCCCATAGATAACTCGTTTTTCTTGCGATCGCTCCTCAACTTCCCAAGAGTTTTGAGTTCAGGAAAATAGAACATATTCTTCATTTTACATTAGGAATGTGTATGTTGCTGGCACTCCCTCCCATAGATAACTCGTTTTTCTTACAATCGCTCCTCACCTTCCCAAGGCTTTGAGTTCAGGAAAATGGAACCCATTCTTCTTTTTACATTAGGAACGTGTATGCTGCTGGCACTCCCTCCCATAGATAACTCGTTTTTCTTACAATCGCTCCTCACCTTCCCAAGAGCTTTGAGTTCAGGAAAATAGAACCCATTCTTCATTTTACATTAGGAATATGTATGCTGCTGGCACTCCCTCCCATAGATAACTTGTTTTTCTTGCGATCGCTCCTCACCTTCCCAAGAACTTTGAGTTCAGGAAAATAGAACCCATTCTTCATTTTACATTAGGAATGTGTATGTTGCTGGCACTCCCTCCCATAGATAACTCGTCTTTCTTGCGATCGCTCCTCACCTTCCCAAGAACTTTGAGTTCAGGAAAATAGAACCAATTCTTCATTTTACATTAGGAATGTGTATGATGCTGGCACTCCCTCCCATAGATAACTCGTTTTTCTTGCGATCGCTCCTCACCTTCCCAAGAGTTTTGAGTTCAGGTAAATAGAACCCATTCTTCATTTTACATTAGGAATATGTATGCTGCTGGCACTCCCTCCCATAGATAACTTGTTTTTCTTGCGATCGCTCCTCACCTTCCCAAGAACTTTGAGTTCAGGAAAATAGAACCCATTCTTCATTTTACATTAGGAATGTGTATGCTGCTGGCACTCCCTCCCATAGATAACTCGTTTTTCTTGCGATCGCTCCTCACCTTCCCAAGAGCTTTGAGTTCAGGAAAATAGAATCCATTCTTCATTTTACATTAGGAATGTGTATGCTGCTGGCACTCCCTCCCATAGATAACTTGTTTTTCTTGCGATCGCTCCTCACCTTCCCAAGAGCTTTGAGTTCAGGAAAATAGAACCCATTCTTCATTTTACATTAGGATTTTGTATGCTGCTGGCACTCCCTCCCATAGATAACTTGTTTTACTTGCGATCGCTCCTCACCTTCCCAAGAGCTTTGAGTTCAGGAAAATAGAACCCATTTTTCATTTTACATTAGGAATGTGTATGCTGCTGGCACTCCCTCCCATAGATAACTTATTTTTCTTGCGATCGCTCCTCACCTTCCCAAGGCTTTGAGTTCAGGAAAATGGAACCCATTCTTCTTTTTACATTAGGAACGTGTATGCTGCTGGCACTCCCTCCCATAGATAACTTGTTTTTCTTGCGATCGCTCCTCACCTTCCCAAGAGCTTTGAGTTCAGGAAAATAGAACCCATCCTTCATTTTACATTAGGAATGTGTATGCTGCTGGCACTCCCTCCCATAGATAACTTGTTTTTCTTGCGATCGCTCCTCACCTTCCCAAGAGCTTTGAGTTCAGGAAAATAGAACCCATTCTTCATTTTGCATTAGGAATGTGTATGCTGCTGGCGCTCCCTCCCATAGATAACTTGTTTTTCTTGCGATCGCTCCTCACCTTCCCAAGAGCTTTGAGTTCAGGAAAATAGAACCCATTCTTCATTTTACATTAGGAATGTGTATGCTGCTGGCACTCCCTCCCATAGATAACTCGATTTCTTGCGATCGCTCCTCACCTTCCCAAGAGTTTTGAGTTCAGGAAAATAGAACATATTCTTCATTTTACATTAGGAATGTGTATGTTGCTGGCACTCCCTCCCATAGATAACTCGTTTTTCTTACAATCGCTCCTCACCTTCCCAAGGCTTTGAGTTCAGGAAAATAGAACCTATTCTTCTTTTTACATTAGGAATGTGTATGCTGCTGGCACTCCCTCCCATAGATAACTCGTTTTTCTTGCGATCGCCCCTCACCTTCCCCAGAGCTTTGAGTTCAGGAAAATAGAACCCATTTTTCATTTTACATTAGGAATGTGTATGCTGCTGGCACTCCCTCCCATAGATAACTTATTTTTCTTGCGATCGCTCCTCACATTCCCAAGAACTTTGAGTTCAGGAAAATATAACCCATTCTTCATTTACATTAGGAATGTGTATGCTGCTGGCACTCCCTCCCTTAGATAACTCGTTTTTCTTGCGATCGTTCCTCACCTTCCCAAGAGCTTTGAGTTCAGGAAAATAGAACCCATTTTTCATTTTACATTAGGAATATGTATGATGCTGGCACTCCCTCCCATAGATAACTTGTTTTTCTTGCGATCGCTCCTTACCTTCCCAAGAACTTTGAGTTCACGAAAATAGAACCCATTCTTCATTTTACATTAGGAATGTGTATGCTGCTAGCACTCCCTCCCATAGATAACTCGATTTCTTGCGATCGCTCCTCACCTTCCCAAGAGTTTTGAGTTCAGGAAAATAGAACATATTCTTCATTTTACATTAGGAATGTGTATGTTGCTGGCACTCCCTCCCATAGATAACTCGTTTTTCTTACAATCGCTCCTCACCTTCCCAAGAGTTTTGAGTTCAGGTAAATAGAACCCATTCTTCATTTTACATTAGGAATATGTATGCTGCTGGCACTCCCTCCCATAGATAACTTGTTTTTCTTGCGATCGCTCCTCACCTTCCCAAGAACTTTGAGTTCAGGAAAATAGAACCCATTCTTCATTTTACATTAGGAATGTGTATGCTGCTGGCACTCCCTCCCATAGATAACTCGTTTTTCTTGCGATCGCTCCTCACCTTCCCAAGAGCTTTGAGTTCAGGAAAATAGAATCCATTCTTCATTTTACATTAGGAATGTGTATGCTGCTGGCACTCCCTCCCATAGATAACTTGTTTTTCTTGCGATCGCTCCTCACCTTCCCAAGAGCTTTGAGTTCAGGAAAATAGAACCCATTCTTCATTTTACATTAGGATTTTGTATGCTGCTGGCACTCCCTCCCATAGATAACTTGTTTTACTTGCGATCGCTCCTCACCTTCCCAAGAGCTTTGAGTTCAGGAAAATAGAACCCATTTTTCATTTTACATTAGGAATGTGTATGCTGCTGGCACTCCCTCCCATAGATAACTTATTTTTCTTGCGATCGCTCCTCACATTCCCAAGAACTTTGAGTTCAGGAAAATATAACCCATTCTTCATTTACATTAGGAATGTGTATGCTGCTGGCACTCCCTCCCTTAGATAACTCGTTTTTCTTGCGATCGTTCCTCACCTTCCCAAGAGCTTTGAGTTCAGGAAAATAGAACCCATCCTTCATTTTACATTAGGAATGTGTATGCTGCTGGCACTCCCTCCCATAGATAACTTGTTTTACTTGCGATCGCTCCTCACCTTCCCAAGAGCTTTGAGTTCAGGAAAATAGAACCCATTTTTCATTTTACATTAGGAATGTGTATGATGCTGGCACTCCCTCCCATAGATAACTTGTTTTTCTTGCGATCGCTCCTTACCTTCCCAAGAACTTTGAGTTCACGAAAATAGAACCCATTCTTCATTTTACATTAGGAATGTGTATGCTGCTAGCACTCCCTCCCATAGATAACTCGATTTCTTGCGATCGCTCCTCACCTTCCCAAGAGTTTTGAGTTCAGGAAAATAGAACATATTCTTCATTTTACATTAGGAATGTGTATGTTGCTGGCACTCCCTCCCATAGATAACTCGTTTTTCTTACAATCGCTCCTCACCTTCCCAAGGCTTTGAGTTCAGGAAAATAGAACCTATTCTTCTTTTTACATTAGGAATGTGTATGCTGCTGGCACTCCCTCCCATAGATAACTCGTTTTTCTTGCGATCGCCCCTCACCTTCCCCAGAGCTTTGAGTTCAGGAAAATAGAACCCATTTTTCATTTTACATTAGGAATGTGTATGCTGCTGGCACTCCCTCCCATAGATAACTTATTTTTCTTGCGATCGCTCCTCACATTCCCAAGAACTTTGAGTTCAGGAAAATATAACCCATTCTTCATTTACATTAGGAATGTGTATGCTGCTGGCACTCCCTCCCTTAGATAACTCGTTTTTCTTGCGATCGTTCCTCACCTTCCCAAGAGCTTTGAGTTCAGGAAAATAGAACCCATCCTTCATTTTACATTAGGAATGTGTATGCTGCTGGCACTCCCTCCCATAGATAACTTGTTTTACTTGCGATCGCTCCTCACCTTCCCAAGAGCTTTGAGTTCAGGAAAATAGAACCCATTTTTCATTTTACATTAGGAATATGTATGATGCTGGCACTCCCTCCCATAGATAACTTGTTTTTCTTGCGATCGCTCCTTACCTTCCCAAGAACTTTGAGTTCACGAAAATAGAACCCATTCTTCATTTTACATTAGGAATGTGTATGCTGCTAGCACTCCCTCCCATAGATAACTCGATTTCTTGCGATCGCTCCTCACCTTCCCAAGAGTTTTGAGTTCAGGAAAATAGAACATATTCTTCATTTTACATTAGGAATGTGTATGTTGCTGGCACTCCCTCCCATAGATAACTCGTTTTTCTTACAATCGCTCCTCACCTTCCCAAGGCTTTGAGTTCAGGAAAATAGAACCTATTCTTCTTTTTACATTAGGAATGTGTATGCTGCTGGCACTCCCTCCCATAGATAACTCGTTTTTCTTGCGATCGCTCCTCAACTTCCCAAAAGCTTTGAGTTCAGGAAAATAGAACCCATTCTTCATTTTACATTAGGAATGTGTATGATGCTGGCACACCCTCCCATACATAACTCGTTTTTCTTGCGATCGCCCCTCACCTTCCCCAGAGCTTTGAGTTCAGGAAAATAGAACCCATTCTTCATTTTACATTAGGAATGTGTATGCTGCTGGCACTCCCTCCCATAGATAACTTGTTTTTCTTGCGATCGCTCCTCACCTTCCCAAGAGCTTTGAGTTCAGGAAAATAGAACCCATTTTTCATTTTACATTAGGAATGTGTATGCTGCTGGCACTCCCTCACATGGATAACTCGTTTTTCTTGCGATCGCTCCTCACTTTCCCAAGAGTTTTGAGTTCAGGTAAATAGAACCCATTCTTCATTTTACATTAGGAATATGTATGCTGCTGGCACTCCCTCCCATAGATAACTTGTTTTTCTTGCGATCGCTCCTCACCTTCCCAAGAACTTTGAGTTCAGGAAAATAGAACCCATTCTTCATTTTACATTAGGAATGTGTATGCTGCTGGCACTCCCTCCCATAGATAACTCGTTTTTCTTGCGATCGCTCCTCACCTTCCCAAGAGCTTTGAGTTCAGGAAAATAGAACCCATTCTTCATTTTACATTAGGAATTTGTATGCTGCTGGCACTCCCTCCCATAGATAACTTGTTTTACTTGCGATCGCTCCTCAGCTTCCCAAGAGCTTTGAGTTCAGGAAAATAGAACCCATTTTTCATTTTACATTAGGAATGTGTATGCTGCTGGCACTCCCTCCCATAGATAACTTATTTTTCTTGCGATCGCTCCTCACCTTCCCAAGAACTTTGAGTTCAGGAAAATAGAACCCATTCTTCATTTTACATTAGGAATGTGTATGCTGCTGGCACTCCCTCCCTTAGATAACTTGTTTTTCTTGCGATCGCTCCTCACCTTCCCAAGAGCTTTGAGTTCAGGAAAATAGAACCCATTCTTCATTTTACATTAGGAATGTGTATGTTGCTGGCACTCCCTCCCATAAATAACTCGTTTTTCTTGCGATCGCTCCTCACCTTCCCAAGGCTTTGAGTTCAGGAAAATAGAACCCATTCTTCATTTTACTTTAGGAATGTGTATTCTGCTGGCACTCCCTCCCATAGATAACTCGTTTTTCTTGCGATCGCTCCTCAACTTCCCAAGAGTTTTGAGTTCAGGAAAATAGAACATATTCTTCATTTTACATTAGGAATGTGTATGTTGCTGGCACTCCCTCCCATAGATAACTCGTTTTTCTTACAATCGCTCCTCACCTTCCCAAGGCTTTGAGTTCAGGAAAATGGAACCCATTCTTCTTTTTACATTAGGAACGTGTATGCTGCTGGCACTCCCTCCCATAGATAACTTGTTTTTCTTGCGATCGCTCCTCACCTTCCCAAGAGCTTTGAGTTCAGGAAAATAGAACCCATTCTTCATTTTACATTAGGAATGTGTATGCTGCTGGCACTCCCTCCCATAGATAACTTGTTTTTCTTGCGATCGCTCCTCACCTTCCCAAGAGCTTTGAGTTCAGGAAAATAGAACCCATTCTTCATTTTGCATTAGGAATGTGTATGCTGCTGGCGCTCCCTCCCATAGATAACTTGTTTTTCTTGCGATCGCTTCTCACCTTCCCAAGAGCTTTGAGTTCAGGAAAATAGAACCCATTCTTCATTTTACATTAGGAATGTGTATGCTGCTGGCACTCCCTCCCATAGATAACTTGTTTTTCTTGCGATCGCTACTCACCTTCCCAAGAGCTTTGAGTTCAGGAAAATAGAACCCATTCTTCATTTTACATTAGGAATGTGTATGTTGCTGGCACTCCCTCCCATAGATAACTCGTTTTTCTTGCGATCGCTCCTCACCTTCCCAAGAGCTTTGAGATCAGGAAAATAGAACCCATTCTTCATTTTATATTAGGAATGTGTATGTTGCTGGCACTCCCTCCCATAGATAACTCGTTTTTCTTGCGATCGCTCCTCACCTTCCCAAGAGCTTTGAGATCAGGAAAATAGAACCCATTCTTCATTTTACATTAGGAATGTGTATGTTGCTGGCACTCCCTCCCATAGATAACTCGTTTTTCTTGCGATCGCTCCTCACCTTCCCAAGAGCTTTGAGATCAGGAAAATAGAACCCATTCTTCATTTTACATTAGGAATGTGTATGTTGCTGGCACTCCCTCCCATAGATAACTCGTTTTTCTTGCGATCGCTCCTCACCTTCCCAAGAGCTTTGAGATCAGGAAAATAGAACCCATTCTTCATTTTACATTAGGAATGTGTATGTTGCTGGCACTCCCTCCCATAGATAACTTGTTTTACTTGCGATCGCTCCTCACCTTCCCAAGAGCTTTGAGTTCAGGAAAATAGAACCCATTATTCATTTTACGTTAGGAATGTGTATGCTGCTGGCACTCCCTCTCATAGATAACTTGTTTTTCTTGCGATGGCTCCTCACCTTCCCAAGAGCTTTGAGTTCAGGAAAATAGAACCCATTCTTCATTTTACATTAGGAATGTGTATGTTGCTGGCACTCCTTCCCATAGATAACTCGTCTTTCTTGCGATCGCTCCTCACCTTCCCAAGAACTTTGAGTTCAGGAAAATAGAACCCATTCTTCATTTTACATTAGGAATGTGTATGTTGCTGGCACTCCCTCCCATAGATAACTTGTTTTACTTGCGATCGCTCCTCACCTTCCCAAGAACTTTGAGTTCAGGAAAATAGAACCAATTCTTCATTTTACATTAGGAATGTGTATGATGCTGGCACTCCCTCCCATAGATAACTCGTTTTTCTTGCGATCGCTCCTCACCTTCCCAAGAGTTTTGAGTTCAGGTAAATAGAACCCATTCTTCATTTTACATTAGGAATATGTATGCTGCTGGCACTCCCTCCCATAGATAACTTGTTTTTCTTGCGATCGCTCCTCACCTTCCCAAGAACTTTGAGTTCAGGAAAATAGAACCCATTCTTCATTTTACATTAGGAATGTGTATGCTGCTGGCACTCCCTCCCATAGATAACTCGTTTTTCTTGCGATCGCTCCTCACCTTCCCAAGAGCTTTGAGTTCAGGAAAATAGAATCCATTCTTCATTTTACATTAGGAATGTGTATGCTGCTGGCACTCCCTCCCATAGATAACTTGTTTTTCTTGCGATCGCTCCTCACCTTCCCAAGAGCTTTGAGTTCAGGAAAATAGAACCCATTCTTCATTTTACATTAGGAATTTGTATGCTGCTGGCACTCCCTCCCATAGATAACTTGTTTTACTTGCGATCGCTCCTCACCTTCCCAAGAGCTTTGAGTTCAGGAAAATAGAACCCATTTTTCATTTTACATTAGGAATGTGTATGCTGCTGGCACTCCCTCCCATAGATAACTCGTTTTTCTTGCGATCGCTCCTCAACTTCCCAAGAGTTTTGAGTTCAGGAAAATAGAACATATTCTTCATTTTACATTAGGAATGTGTATGTTGCTGGCACTCCCTCCCATAGATAACTCGTTTTTCTTACAATCGCTCCTCACCTTCCCAAGGCTTTGAGTTCAGGAAAATGGAACCCATTCTTCTTTTTACATTAGGAACGTGTATGCTGCTGGCACTCCCTCCCATAGATAACTTGTTTTTCTTGCGATCGCTCCTCACCTTCCCAAGAGCTTTGAGTTCAGGAAAATAGAACCCATTCTTCATTTTACATTAGGAATGTTTATGCTGCTGGCACTCCCTCCCATAGATAACTTGTTTTTCTTGCGATCGCTCCTCACCTTCCCAAGAGCTTTGAGTTCAGGAAAATAGAACCCATTCTTCATTTTGCATTAGGAATGTGTATGCTGCTGGCGCTCCCTCCCATAGATAACTTGTTTTTCTTGCGATCGCTCCTCACCTTCCCAAGAGCTTTGAGTTCAGGAAAATAGAACCCATTCTTCATTTTACATTAGGAATGTGTATGCTGCTGGCACTCCCTCCCATAGATAACTTGTTTTTCTTGCGATCGCTACTCACCTTCCCAAGAGCTTTGAGTTCAGGAAAATAGAACCCATTCTTCATTTTACATTAGGAATGTGTATGTTGCTGGCACTCCCTCCCATAGATAACTCGTTTTTCTTGCGATCGCTCCTCACCTTCCCAAGAGCTTTGAGATCAGGAAAATAGAACCCATTCTTCATTTTATATTAGGAATGTGTATGTTGCTGGCACTCCCTCCCATAGATAACTCGTTTTTCTTGCGATCGCTCCTCACCTTCCCAAGAGCTTTGAGATCAGGAAAATAGAACCCATTCTTCATTTTACATTAGGAATGTGTATGTTGCTGGCACTCCCTCCCATAGATAACTCGTTTTTCTTGCGATCGCTCCTCACCTTCCCAAGAGCTTTGAGATCAGGAAAATAGAACCCATTCTTCATTTTACATTAGGAATGTGTATGTTGCTGGCACTCCCTCCCATAGATAACTCGTTTTTCTTGCGATCGCTCCTCACCTTCCCAAGAGCTTTGAGATCAGGAAAATAGAACCCATTCTTCATTTTACATTAGGAATGTGTATGTTGCTGGCACTTCCTCCCATAGATAACTTGTTTTACTTGCGATCGCTCCTCACCTTCCCAAGAGCTTTGAGTTCAGGAAAATAGAACCCATTATTCATTTTACGTTAGGAATGTGTATGCTGCTGGCACTCCCTCTCATAGATAACTTGTTTTTCTTGCGATCGCTCCTCACCTTCCCAAGAGCTTTGAGTTCAGGAAAATAGAACCCATTCTTCATTTTACATTAGGAATGTGTATGTTGCTGGCACTCCTTCCCATAGAAAACTCGTCTTTCTTGCGATCGCTCCTCACCTTCCCAAGAACTTTGAGTTCAGGAAAATAGAACCAATTCTTCATTTTACATTAGGAATGTGTATGATGCTGGCACTCCCTCCCATAGATAACTCGTTTTTCTTGCGATCGCTCCTCACCTTCCCAAGAGTTTTGAGTTCAGGTAAATAGAACCCATTCTTCATTTTACATTAGGAATATGTATGCTGCTGGCACTCCCTCCCATAGATAACTTGTTTTTCTTGCGATCGCTCCTCACCTTCCCAAGAACTTTGAGTTCAGGAAAATAGAACCCATTCTTCATTTTACATTAGGAATGTGTATGCTGCTGGCACTCCCTCCCATAGATAACTCGTTTTTCTTGCGATCGCTCCTCACCTTCCCAAGAGCTTTGAGTTCAGGAAAATAGAATCCATTCTTCATTTTACATTAGGAATGTGTATGCTGCTGGCACTCCCTCCCATAGATAACTTGTTTTTCTTGCGATCGCTCCTCACCTTCCCAAGAGCTTTGAGTTCAGGAAAATAGAACCCATTCTTCATTTTACATTAGGATTTTGTATGCTGCTGGCACTCCCTCCCATAGATAACTTGTTTTACTTGCGATCGCTCCTCACCTTCCCAAGAGCTTTGAGTTCAGGAAAATAGAACCCATTTTTCATTTTACATTAGGAATGTGTATGCTGCTGGCACTCCCTCCCATAGATAACTTATTTTTCTTGCGATCGCTCCTCACATTCCCAAGAACTTTGAGTTCAGGAAAATATAACCCATTCTTCATTTACATTAGGAATGTGTATGCTGCTGGCACTCCCTCCCTTAGATAACTCGTTTTTCTTGCGATCGTTCCTCACCTTCCCAAGAGCTTTGAGTTCAGGAAAATAGAACCCATCCTTCATTTTACATTAGGAATGTGTATGCTGCTGGCACTCCCTCCCATAGATAACTTGTTTTACTTGCGATCGCTCCTCACCTTCCCAAGAGCTTTGAGTTCAGGAAAATAGAACCCATTTTTCATTTTACATTAGGAATGTGTATGATGCTGGCATTCCCTCCCATAGATAACTTGTTTTTCTTGCGATCGCTCCTTACCTTCCCAAGAACTTTGAGTTCACGAAAATAGAACCCATTCTTCATTTTACATTAGGAATGTGTATGCTGCTAGCACTCCCTCCCATAGATAACTCGATTTCTTGCGATCGCTCCTCACCTTCCCAAGAGTTTTGAGTTCAGGAAAATAGAACATATTCTTCATTTTACATTAGGAATGTGTATGTTGCTGGCACTCCCTCCCATAGATAACTCGTTTTTCTTACAATCGCTCCTCACCTTCCCAAGGCTTTGAGTTCAGGAAAATAGAACCTATTCTTCTTTTTACATTAGGAATGTGTATGCTGCTGGCACTCCCTCCCATAGATAACTCGTTTTTCTTGCGATCGCCCCTCACCTTCCCCAGAGCTTTGAGTTCAGGAAAATAGAACCCATTTTTCATTTTACATTAGGAATGTGTATGCTGCTGGCACTCCCTCCCATAGATAACTTATTTTTCTTGCGATCGCTCCTCACATTCCCAAGAACTTTGAGTTCAGGAAAATATAACCCATTCTTCATTTACATTAGGAATGTGTATGCTGCTGGCACTCCCTCCCTTAGATAACTCGTTTTTCTTGCGATCGTTCCTCACCTTCCCAAGAGCTTTGAGTTCAGGAAAATAGAACCCATCCTTCATTTTACATTAGGAATGTGTATGCTGCTGGCACTCCCTCCCATAGATAACTTGTTTTACTTGCGATCGCTCCTCACCTTCCCAAGAGCTTTGAGTTCAGGAAAATAGAACCCATTTTTCATTTTACATTAGGAATATGTATGATGCTGGCACTCCCTCCCATAGATAACTTGTTTTTCTTGCGATCGCTCCTTACCTTCCCAAGAACTTTGAGTTCACGAAAATAGAACCCATTCTTCATTTTACATTAGGAATGTGTATGCTGCTAGCACTCCCTCCCATAGATAACTCGATTTCTTGCGATCGCTCCTCACCTTCCCAAGAGTTTTGAGTTCAGGAAAATAGAACATATTCTTCATTTTACATTAGGAATGTGTATGTTGCTGGCACTCCCTCCCATAGATAACTCGTTTTTCTTACAATCGCTCCTCACCTTCCCAAGGCTTTGAGTTCAGGAAAATAGAACCTATTCTTCTTTTTACATTAGGAATGTGTATGCTGCTGGCACTCCCTCCCATAGATAACTCGTTTTTCTTGCGATCGCTCCTCAACTTCCCAAAAGCTTTGAGTTCAGGAAAATAGAACCCATTCTTCATTTTACATTAGGAATGTGTATGATGCTGGCACACCCTCCCATACATAACTCGTTTTTCTTGCGATCGCCCCTCACCTTCCCCAGAGCTTTGAGTTCAGGAAAATAGAACCCATTCTTCATTTTACATTAGGAATGTGTATGCTGCTGGCACTCCCTCCCATAGATAACTTGTTTTTCTTGCGATCGCTCCTCACCTTCCCAAGAGCTTTGAGTTCAGGAAAATAGAACCCATTTTTCATTTTACATTAGGAATGTGTATGCTGCTGGCACTCCCTCACATGGATAACTCGTTTTTCTTGCGATCGCTCCTCACTTTCCCAAGAGTTTTGAGTTCAGGTAAATAGAACCCATTCTTCATTTTACATTAGGAATATGTATGCTGCTGGCACTCCCTCCCATAGATAACTTGTTTTTCTTGCGATCGCTCCTCACCTTCCCAAGAACTTTGAGTTCAGGAAAATAGAACCCATTCTTCATTTTACATTAGGAATGTGTATGCTGCTGGCACTCCCTCCCATAGATAACTCGTTTTTCTTGCGATCGCTCCTCACCTTCCCAAGAGCTTTGAGTTCAGGAAAATAGAACCCATTCTTCATTTTACATTAGGAATTTGTATGCTGCTGGCACTCCCTCCCATAGATAACTTGTTTTACTTGCGATCGCTCCTCAGCTTCCCAAGAGCTTTGAGTTCAGGAAAATAGAACCCATTTTTCATTTTACATTAGGAATGTGTATGCTGCTGGCACTCCCTCCCATAGATAACTTATTTTTCTTGCGATCGCTCCTCACCTTCCCAAGAACTTTGAGTTCAGGAAAATAGAACCCATTCTTCATTTTACATTAGGAATGTGTATGCTGCTGGCACTCCCTCCCTTAGATAACTTGTTTTTCTTGCGATCGCTCCTCACCTTCCCAAGAGCTTTGAGTTCAGGAAAATAGAACCCATTCTTCATTTTACATTAGGAATGTGTATGTTGCTGGCACTCCCTCCCATAAATAACTCGTTTTTCTTGCGATCGCTCCTCACCTTCCCAAGGCTTTGAGTTCAGGAAAATAGAACCCATTCTTCATTTTACTTTAGGAATGTGTATTCTGCTGGCACTCCCTCCCATAGATAACTCGTTTTTCTTGCGATCGCTCCTCAACTTCCCAAGAGTTTTGAGTTCAGGAAAATAGAACATATTCTTCATTTTACATTAGGAATGTGTATGTTGCTGGCACTCCCTCCCATAGATAACTCGTTTTTCTTACAATCGCTCCTCACCTTCCCAAGGCTTTGAGTTCAGGAAAATGGAACCCATTCTTCTTTTTACATTAGGAACGTGTATGCTGCTGGCACTCCCTCCCATAGATAACTTGTTTTTCTTGCGATCGCTCCTCACCTTCCCAAGAGCTTTGAGTTCAGGAAAATAGAACCCATTCTTCATTTTACATTAGGAATGTGTATGCTGCTGGCACTCCCTCCCATAGATAACTTGTTTTTCTTGCGATCGCTCCTCACCTTCCCAAGAGCTTTGAGTTCAGGAAAATAGAACCCATTCTTCATTTTGCATTAGGAATGTGTATGCTGCTGGCGCTCCCTCCCATAGATAACTTGTTTTTCTTGCGATCGCTTCTCACCTTCCCAAGAGCTTTGAGTTCAGGAAAATAGAACCCATTCTTCATTTTACATTAGGAATGTGTATGCTGCTGGCACTCCCTCCCATAGATAACTTGTTTTTCTTGCGATCGCTACTCACCTTCCCAAGAGCTTTGAGTTCAGGAAAATAGAACCCATTCTTCATTTTACATTAGGAATGTGTATGTTGCTGGCACTCCCTCCCATAGATAACTCGTTTTTCTTGCGATCGCTCCTCACCTTCCCAAGAGCTTTGAGATCAGGAAAATAGAACCCATTCTTCATTTTATATTAGGAATGTGTATGTTGCTGGCACTCCCTCCCATAGATAACTCGTTTTTCTTGCGATCGCTCCTCACCTTCCCAAGAGCTTTGAGATCAGGAAAATAGAACCCATTCTTCATTTTACATTAGGAATGTGTATGTTGCTGGCACTCCCTCCCATAGATAACTCGTTTTTCTTGCGATCGCTCCTCACCTTCCCAAGAGCTTTGAGATCAGGAAAATAGAACCCATTCTTCATTTTACATTAGGAATGTGTATGTTGCTGGCACTCCCTCCCATAGATAACTCGTTTTTCTTGCGATCGCTCCTCACCTTCCCAAGAGCTTTGAGATCAGGAAAATAGAACCCATTCTTCATTTTACATTAGGAATGTGTATGTTGCTGGCACTCCCTCCCATAGATAACTTGTTTTACTTGCGATCGCTCCTCACCTTCCCAAGAGCTTTGAGTTCAGGAAAATAGAACCCATTATTCATTTTACGTTAGGAATGTGTATGCTGCTGGCACTCCCTCTCATAGATAACTTGTTTTTCTTGCGATGGCTCCTCACCTTCCCAAGAGCTTTGAGTTCAGGAAAATAGAACCCATTCTTCATTTTACATTAGGAATGTGTATGTTGCTGGCACTCCTTCCCATAGATAACTCGTCTTTCTTGCGATCGCTCCTCACCTTCCCAAGAACTTTGAGTTCAGGAAAATAGAACCCATTCTTCATTTTACATTAGGAATGTGTATGTTGCTGGCACTCCCTCCCATAGATAACTTGTTTTACTTGCGATCGCTCCTCACCTTCCCAAGAACTTTGAGTTCAGGAAAATAGAACCAATTCTTCATTTTACATTAGGAATGTGTATGATGCTGGCACTCCCTCCCATAGATAACTCGTTTTTCTTGCGATCGCTCCTCACCTTCCCAAGAGTTTTGAGTTCAGGTAAATAGAACCCATTCTTCATTTTACATTAGGAATATGTATGCTGCTGGCACTCCCTCCCATAGATAACTTGTTTTTCTTGCGATCGCTCCTCACCTTCCCAAGAACTTTGAGTTCAGGAAAATAGAACCCATTCTTCATTTTACATTAGGAATGTGTATGCTGCTGGCACTCCCTCCCATAGATAACTCGTTTTTCTTGCGATCGCTCCTCACCTTCCCAAGAGCTTTGAGTTCAGGAAAATAGAATCCATTCTTCATTTTACATTAGGAATGTGTATGCTGCTGGCACTCCCTCCCATAGATAACTTGTTTTTCTTGCGATCGCTCCTCACCTTCCCAAGAGCTTTGAGTTCAGGAAAATAGAACCCATTCTTCATTTTACATTAGGAATTTGTATGCTGCTGGCACTCCCTCCCATAGATAACTTGTTTTACTTGCGATCGCTCCTCACCTTCCCAAGAGCTTTGAGTTCAGGAAAATAGAACCCATTTTTCATTTTACATTAGGAATGTGTATGCTGCTGGCACTCCCTCCCATAGATAACTCGTTTTTCTTGCGATCGCTCCTCAACTTCCCAAGAGTTTTGAGTTCAGGAAAATAGAACATATTCTTCATTTTACATTAGGAATGTGTATGTTGCTGGCACTCCCTCCCATAGATAACTCGTTTTTCTTACAATCGCTCCTCACCTTCCCAAGGCTTTGAGTTCAGGAAAATGGAACCCATTCTTCTTTTTACATTAGGAACGTGTATGCTGCTGGCACTCCCTCCCATAGATAACTTGTTTTTCTTGCGATCGCTCCTCACCTTCCCAAGAGCTTTGAGTTCAGGAAAATAGAACCCATTCTTCATTTTACATTAGGAATGTTTATGCTGCTGGCACTCCCTCCCATAGATAACTTGTTTTTCTTGCGATCGCTCCTCACCTTCCCAAGAGCTTTGAGTTCAGGAAAATAGAACCCATTCTTCATTTTGCATTAGGAATGTGTATGCTGCTGGCGCTCCCTCCCATAGATAACTTGTTTTTCTTGCGATCGCTCCTCACCTTCCCAAGAGCTTTGAGTTCAGGAAAATAGAACCCATTCTTCATTTTACATTAGGAATGTGTATGCTGCTGGCACTCCCTCCCATAGATAACTTGTTTTTCTTGCGATCGCTACTCACCTTCCCAAGAGCTTTGAGTTCAGGAAAATAGAACCCATTCTTCATTTTACATTAGGAATGTGTATGTTGCTGGCACTCCCTCCCATAGATAACTCGTTTTTCTTGCGATCGCTCCTCACCTTCCCAAGAGCTTTGAGATCAGGAAAATAGAACCCATTCTTCATTTTATATTAGGAATGTGTATGTTGCTGGCACTCCCTCCCATAGATAACTCGTTTTTCTTGCGATCGCTCCTCACCTTCCCAAGAGCTTTGAGATCAGGAAAATAGAACCCATTCTTCATTTTACATTAGGAATGTGTATGTTGCTGGCACTCCCTCCCATAGATAACTCGTTTTTCTTGCGATCGCTCCTCACCTTCCCAAGAGCTTTGAGATCAGGAAAATAGAACCCATTCTTCATTTTACATTAGGAATGTGTATGTTGCTGGCACTCCCTCCCATAGATAACTCGTTTTTCTTGCGATCGCTCCTCACCTTCCCAAGAGCTTTGAGATCAGGAAAATAGAACCCATTCTTCATTTTACATTAGGAATGTGTATGTTGCTGGCACTTCCTCCCATAGATAACTTGTTTTACTTGCGATCGCTCCTCACCTTCCCAAGAGCTTTGAGTTCAGGAAAATAGAACCCATTATTCATTTTACGTTAGGAATGTGTATGCTGCTGGCACTCCCTCTCATAGATAACTTGTTTTTCTTGCGATCGCTCCTCACCTTCCCAAGAGCTTTGAGTTCAGGAAAATAGAACCCATTCTTCATTTTACATTAGGAATGTGTATGTTGCTGGCACTCCTTCCCATAGAAAACTCGTCTTTCTTGCGATCGCTCCTCACCTTCCCAAGAACTTTGAGTTCAGGAAAATAGAACCAATTCTTCATTTTACATTAGGAATGTGTATGATGCTGGCACTCCCTCCCATAGATAACTCGTTTTTCTTGCGATCGCTCCTCACCTTCCCAAGAGTTTTGAGTTCAGGTAAATAGAACCCATTCTTCATTTTACATTAGGAATATGTATGCTGCTGGCACTCCCTCCCATAGATAACTTGTTTTTCTTGCGATCGCTCCTCACCTTCCCAAGAACTTTGAGTTCAGGAAAATAGAACCCATTCTTCATTTTACATTAGGAATGTGTATGCTGCTGGCACTCCCTCCCATAGATAACTCGTTTTTCTTGCGATCGCTCCTCACCTTCCCAAGAGCTTTGAGTTCAGGAAAATAGAATCCATTCTTCATTTTACATTAGGAATGTGTATGCTGCTGGCACTCCCTCCCATAGATAACTTGTTTTTCTTGCGATCGCTCCTCACCTTCCCAAGAGCTTTGAGTTCAGGAAAATAGAACCCATTCTTCATTTTACATTAGGATTTTGTATGCTGCTGGCACTCCCTCCCATAGATAACTTGTTTTACTTGCGATCGCTCCTCACCTTCCCAAGAGCTTTGAGTTCAGGAAAATAGAACCCATTTTTCATTTTACATTAGGAATGTGTATGCTGCTGGCACTCCCTCCCATAGATAACTTATTTTTCTTGCGATCGCTCCTCACATTCCCAAGAACTTTGAGTTCAGGAAAATATAACCCATTCTTCATTTACATTAGGAATGTGTATGCTGCTGGCACTCCCTCCCTTAGATAACTCGTTTTTCTTGCGATCGTTCCTCACCTTCCCAAGAGCTTTGAGTTCAGGAAAATAGAACCCATCCTTCATTTTACATTAGGAATGTGTATGCTGCTGGCACTCCCTCCCATAGATAACTTGTTTTACTTGCGATCGCTCCTCACCTTCCCAAGAGCTTTGAGTTCAGGAAAATAGAACCCATTTTTCATTTTACATTAGGAATGTGTATGATGCTGGCACTCCCTCCCATAGATAACTTGTTTTTCTTGCGATCGCTCCTTACCTTCCCAAGAACTTTGAGTTCACGAAAATAGAACCCATTCTTCATTTTACATTAGGAATGTGTATGCTGCTAGCACTCCCTCCCATAGATAACTCGATTTCTTGCGATCGCTCCTCACCTTCCCAAGAGTTTTGAGTTCAGGAAAATAGAACATATTCTTCATTTTACATTAGGAATGTGTATGTTGCTGGCACTCCCTCCCATAGATAACTCGTTTTTCTTACAATCGCTCCTCACCTTCCCAAGGCTTTGAGTTCAGGAAAATAGAACCTATTCTTCTTTTTACATTAGGAATGTGTATGCTGCTGGCACTCCCTCCCATAGATAACTCGTTTTTCTTGCGATCGCCCCTCACCTTCCCCAGAGCTTTGAGTTCAGGAAAATAGAACCCATTTTTCATTTTACATTAGGAATGTGTATGCTGCTGGCACTCCCTCCCATAGATAACTTATTTTTCTTGCGATCGCTCCTCACATTCCCAAGAACTTTGAGTTCAGGAAAATATAACCCATTCTTCATTTACATTAGGAATGTGTATGCTGCTGGCACTCCCTCCCTTAGATAACTCGTTTTTCTTGCGATCGTTCCTCACCTTCCCAAGAGCTTTGAGTTCAGGAAAATAGAACCCATCCTTCATTTTACATTAGGAATGTGTATGCTGCTGGCACTCCCTCCCATAGATAACTTGTTTTACTTGCGATCGCTCCTCACCTTCCCAAGAGCTTTGAGTTCAGGAAAATAGAACCCATTTTTCATTTTACATTAGGAATATGTATGATGCTGGCACTCCCTCCCATAGATAACTTGTTTTTCTTGCGATCGCTCCTTACCTTCCCAAGAACTTTGAGTTCACGAAAATAGAACCCATTCTTCATTTTACATTAGGAATGTGTATGCTGCTAGCACTCCCTCCCATAGATAACTCGATTTCTTGCGATCGCTCCTCACCTTCCCAAGAGTTTTGAGTTCAGGAAAATAGAACATATTCTTCATTTTACATTAGGAATGTGTATGTTGCTGGCACTCCCTCCCATAGATAACTCGTTTTTCTTACAATCGCTCCTCACCTTCCCAAGGCTTTGAGTTCAGGAAAATAGAACCTATTCTTCTTTTTACATTAGGAATGTGTATGCTGCTGGCACTCCCTCCCATAGATAACTCGTTTTTCTTGCGATCGCTCCTCAACTTCCCAAAAGCTTTGAGTTCAGGAAAATAGAACCCATTCTTCATTTTACATTAGGAATGTGTATGATGCTGGCACACCCTCCCATACATAACTCGTTTTTCTTGCGATCGCCCCTCACCTTCCCCAGAGCTTTGAGTTCAGGAAAATAGAACCCATTCTTCATTTTACATTAGGAATGTGTATGCTGCTGGCACTCCCTCCCATAGATAACTTGTTTTTCTTGCGATCGCTCCTCACCTTCCCAAGAGCTTTGAGTTCAGGAAAATAGAACCCATTTTTCATTTTACATTAGGAATGTGTATGCTGCTGGCACTCCCTCACATAGATAACTCGTTTTTCTTGCGATCGCTCCTCACTTTCCCAAGAGTTTTGAGTTCAGGTAAATAGAACCCATTCTTCATTTTACATTAGGAATATGTATGCTGCTGGCACTCCCTCCCATAGATAACTTGTTTTTCTTGCGATCGCTCCTCACCTTCCCAAGAACTTTGAGTTCAGGAAAATAGAACCCATTCTTCATTTTATATTAGGAATGTGTATGCTGCTGGCACTCCCTCCCATAGATAACTCGTTTTTCTTGCGATCGCTCCTCACCTTCCCAAGAGCTTTGAGTTCAGGAAAATAGAACCCATTCTTCATTTTACATTAGGAATTTGTATGCTGCTGGCACTCCCTCCCATAGATAACTTGTTTTACTTGCGATCGCTCCTCAGCTTCCCAAGAGCTTTGAGTTCAGGAAAATAGAACCCATTTTTCATTTTACATTAGGAATGTGTATGCTGCTGGCACTCCCTCCCATAGATAACTTATTTTTCTTGCGATCGCTCCTCACCTTCCCAAGAACTTTGAGTTCAGGAAAATAGAACCCATTCTTCATTTTACATTAGGAATGTGTATGCTGCTGGCACTCCCTCCCTTAGATAACTTGTTTTTCTTGCGATCGCTCCTCACCTTCCCAAGAGCTTTGAGTTCAGGAAAATAGAACCCATTCTTCATTTTACATTAGGAATGTGTATGTTGCTGGCACTCCCTCCCATAAATAACTCGTTTTTCTTGCGATCGCTCCTCACCTTCCCAAGGCTTTGAGTTCAGGAAAATAGAACCCATTCTTCATTTTACATTAGGAATGTGTATTCTGCTGGCACTCCCTCCCATAGATAACTTGTTTTTCTTGCGATCGCTCCTCACCTTCCCAAGAACCTTGAGTTCAGGAAAATAGAACCCATTCTTAATTTTACATTAGGAATGTGTATGCTGCTGGCACTCCCTCCCATAGATAACTCGTTTTTCTTGCGATCGCTCCTCACCTTCCCAAGAGCTTTGATTTCAGGAAAATAGAACCCATTCTTAATTTTACATTAGGAATGTGTATGCTGCTGGCACTCCCTCCCATAGATAACTCGTTTTTCTTGCGATCGCTCCTCACCTTCCCAAGAGCTTTGAGTTCAGGAAAATAGAACCCATTCTTCATTTTACATTAGGAATTTGTATGCTGCTGGCACTCCCTCCCATAGATAACTTGTTTTACTTGCGATCGCTCCTCAGCTTCCCAAGAGCTTTGAGTTCAGGAAAATAGAACCCATTTTTCATTTTACATTAGGAATGTGTATGCTGCTGGCACTCCCTCCCATGGATAACTTATTTTTCTTGCGATCGCTCCTCACCTTCCCAAGAACTTTGAGTTCAGGAAAATAGAACCCATTCTTCATTTTACATTAGGAATGTGTATGCTGCTGGCACTCCCTCCCTTAGATAACTTGTTTTTCTTGCGATCGCTCCTCACCTTCCCAAGAGCTTTGAGTTCAGGAAAATAGAACCCATTCTTCATTTTACATTAGGAATGTGTATGCTGCTGGCACTCCCTCCCATAGATAACTCGTTTTTCTTGCCATCGCTCCTCACCTTCTCAAGAGCTTTGAGTTCAGGAAAATAGAATCCATTCTTCATTTTACATTAGGAATGTGTATGCTGCTGGCACTCCCTCCCATAGATAACTTGTTTTTCTTGCGATCGCTCCTCACCTTCCCAAGAGCTTTGAGTTAAGGAAAACAGAACCCATTCTTCATTTTACATTAGGAATGTGTATGCTGCTGGCACTTCCTCCCATAGATAACTTGTCTTCCTTGCGATCGCTCCTCACCTTCCCAAGAGCTTTGAGTTCAGGAAAATAGAACCCATTCTTCATTTTACATTAGGAATGTGTATGTTGCTGGCACTCCCTCCCATAGATAACTCGTTTTTCTTGCGATCGCTCCTCACCTTCCCAAGAGCTTTGAGATCCGGAAAATAGAACCCATTCTTCATTTTACATTAGGAATGTGTATGCTGCTGGCACTCCCTCCCATAAATAACTTGTTTTTCTTGCGATCGCTCCTCATTTTCCCAAGGCTTTGAGTTCAGGAAAATAGAACCCATTCTTCATTTTACATTAGGAATGTGTATGCTGCTGGCATTCCCTCCCATAGATAACTTATTTTCTTATTTTTCTTGCGATCGCTCCTCACCTTCCCAAGAACTTTGAGTTCAGGAAAATAGAACCCATTTTTCATTTTACATTAGGAATGTGTATGCTGCTGGCACTCCCTCTCATAAATAACTTGTTTTTCTTGCGATCGCTCCTCACCTTCCCAAGAACTTTGAGTTCAGGAAAATAGAACCCATTCTTCATTTTACATTTTAATGTGTATGCTGCTGGCACTCCCTCCCATAGATAACTTGTTTTTCTTGCGATCGCTCCTCACCTTCCCAAGAGCTTTGAGTTCAGGAAAATAGAACCCATTCTTCAATTTACATTAGGAATGTGTATGCTGCTGGCACTCCCTCTCATAAATAACTTGTTTTTCTTGCGATCGCTCCTCACCTTCCCAAGAACTTTGAGTTCAGGAAAATAGAACCCATTCTTCATTGTACATTTTAATGTGTATGCTGCTGGCACTCCCTCCCATAGATAACTTGTTTTTCTTGCGATCGCTCCTCACCTTCCCAAGAGCTTTGAGTTCAAGAAAATAGAGACCATTCTTCATTTTACATTAGGAATGTGTATGCTGCTGGCACTCCCTTCCATAGATAACTCGTTTTTCTTGCCATCGCTCCTCACCTTTTCAAGAGCTTTGAGTTCAGGAAAATAGAATCCATTCTTCATTTTACATTAGGAATGTGTATGCTGCTGGCACTCCCTCCCATAGATAACTTGTTTTTCTTGCGATCGCTCCTCACCTTCCCAAGAGCTTTGAGTTAAGGAAAATAGAACCCATTCTTCATTTTACATTAGGAATGTGTATGCTGCTGGCACTTCCTCCCATAGATAACTTGTCTTCCTTGCGATCGCTCCTCATCTTCCCAAGAGCTTTGAGTTCAGGAAAATAGAACCCATTCTTCATTTTACATTAGGAATGTGTATGTTGCTGGCACTCCCTCCCATAGATAACTCGTTTTTCTTGCGATCGCTCCTCACCTTCCCAAGAGCTTTGAGATCCGGAAAATAGAACCCATTCTTCATTTTACATTAGGAATGTGTATGCTGCTGGCACTCCCTCCCATAAATAACTTGTTTTTCTTGCGATCGCTCCTCATTTTCCCAAGGCTTTGAGTTCAGGAAAATAGAACCCATTCTTCATTTTACATTAGGAATGTGTATGCTGCTGGCACTCCCTCCCATAGATAACTCTTTTTTCTTGCGATCGCTCCTCACCTTCCCAAGGACTTTGAGTTCAGGAAAATAGAACCCATTCTTCATTTTACATTAGGAATGTGTATGCTGCAGGCACTCCCTCCCATAGATAACTTGTTTTTCTTGCGATCGCTCCTCAACTTCCCAAGAGCTTTGAGTTCAGGAAAATAGAACCCATTCTTAATTTTACATTAGGAAAGTGTATAGCGTTATAATTGTTGAACTATGAATTTTTTACAGATACCTAAGACACTTCTAAAGCATCTCTTAAAATCTCTGAGTGCTGGGTGGCTTTGAAAATCCATAGTGAATTTTTAAATTAACAAAAAAAATTTTTAACGTCAGTGGATGTACCCCTATAAAATAAAATGTTAACGTTATAATTGTTGAACTATGAATTTTTTACAGATACCTAAGACACTTTTAAAGCTTCTCTTAAAATCCTTGTGTGCTGGGTAGTTTCAAAATGCATAGTGAATTTTTAAATTAACAATAAAGAAATTTTTTTACGTCAGTGGATATTCCCCTTTAAAATAAATTGTTAGCGTTATAATTGTTGAACTATGCATTTTTTGCAGATACCTAAGACACTTTTAAAGCTTCTCTTAAAATCCCTGAGTGTTGGGTGGCTTCGAAAATGCATAGTGAATTTTTAAATTAACAAAAAAAAATTTTTTAACGTCAGTGGATATACCCCTTTAAAATAAATTGTTAGCGTTATAATTGTTGTATTATGAATTTTTTACAGATATCTAAGACTCTTTTAAAGCTTCTCTTAAAATGCGTGAGTGCTGGGTGGCTTTGAAAATCCATAGTGAATTTTTAAATTAACAAAAAAAATTTTTTTAACGTCAGTAGATGTTCCCCTTTAAAATAAATTGTTAGCGTTAAAATTGTTGTACCATGAATTTTTCACAGATAGATAAGACACTTTTAAAGCTTCTCTTAAAATCCTGAGTGCTTGGTTTCTTCAATAATGCATAGTGAATTTTTAAATTAACAAAAATAATTTTTTAAAGTCAGTGAATGTACCCCTTTAAAATAAATTGTTAGCGTTATAACAGTTGTACTATGAATTTTTCACAGATACTTAAGACACTTTTAAAGCTTCTCTTAAAATCCCTGAGTGCTGGGTGTCTTCAAAAATCCATAGTGAATTTTTAAATTAACAATAAAAATTTTTTTTAACGTCAGTGGATATACCCCTTTAAAATAAATTGTTAGCGTTATAATTGTTGAACTATGAATTTTTTGCAGATAATCAAGACACTTTTAAAGCTTCTCTTAAAATTCCTGAGTGCTGGGTGGCTTTGAAAATCCATAGTGAATTTTTAAATTAACAAAAAAAATTTTTTTAACGTCAGTGAATGTACCCCTTTAAAATAAATTGTTAGCGTTATAATTGTTGTACTATGAATTTTTCGCAGATACCTAAGACACTTTCAAAGCTTCTCTTAAAATCCCTGAGTGCTATGTGGCTTCAAAAATCCATAGTGAATTTTTAAATTAACAATAAAAATTTTTTTAACGTCAGTGGATGTGCTCCTTTAAAATAAATTGTTAGCGTTTTTATTGTTGTACCATGAATTTTTTGCAGATACTTAAGACACTTTTAAAGCTTCTCTTAAAATCCCTGAGTGCTGGGTGGCTTCAAAAATGCATAGTGAATTTTTAAATTAACAAAAAAAATTTTTTTTAACGTCAGTGGATGTACCCCTTTAAAATAAATTGTTAGCGTTATAATTGTTGTACTATGAATTTTTTGCAGATACCTAAGACCCTTTTAAAGCTTCTCTTGAAATCCCTGAGTGCTGGGAGGCTTCAAAAATGCATAGTAAATTTTTAAATTAACAATAAAAAATTTTTTAACGTCAGTGGATATACCACTTTAAAATACATTGTTAGCGTTATAATTGTTGAACTATGAATTTTTTGCAGATACCTAGGCACTTTTAAAGCTTCTGTTAAAATCCTTGAGTGCTGGGTTGCTTCAAAAATGCATAGTTAATTTTTAAATTAACAATAAAAATTTTTTTAACGTCTGTGGAAATTCCTCTTTAAAATAAATTGTTAGCGTTATAATTGTTGAACTATGAATTTTTTGCAGATACCCAAGACACTTCTAAAGCTTCTCTTAAAGTCTTTGAGTGCTGGGTGGCTTTGAAAATCCATAGTGAATTTTTAAATTAAAAAAATTTTTTTTTTAACTTCAGTGGATGTACCCCTTTAAAATAAATTATTAGCGTTTTAACTATTAAACTATAAATTTTTTACAGATACCTAAGACACTTTTAAAGCTTCTTTTAAAATCCCTGAGTGCTGGGTGGCTTCGAAAATGCATAGTGAATTTTTAAATTAACAAAAAATTTTTATAACGTCAGTGGATGTACCCCTTTAAAATAAATTGTTAGCGTTATAATTGTTGTACTATGAATTTTTCGCAGATACCTAAGACCCTTTTAAAGCTTCTCTTGAAGTCCCTGAGTGCTGGGAGGCTTCAAAAATGCATAGTGAATTTTTAAATTAGCAATAAAAAATTTTTTAACGTCAGTGGATATACAACTATAAAATAAATTGTTAGCGTTATAATTGATGAACTATGAATTTTTTGCAGATACCTAAGACACTTTTAAAGCTTCTGTTAAAATCTTTGAGTGCTGGGTGTCTTCAAAAATGCATAGTGAATTTTTAAATTAACAATAAAAATTTTTTTAACGTCTGTGGATATTCCCCTTTAAAATAAATTGTTAGCGTTATAATTGTTGAATTATGAATTTTTTGCAGATACCCAAGGCACTTCTAAAGCTTCTCTTAAAGTCTTTGAGTGCTGGGTGGCTTTGAAAATCCATAGAGAATTTTTAAATTAAAAAAAAATTTTTTAACGTCAGTGGATGTACCCCTTAAAATAAATTTTTAGCGTTATAATTGTTGTACTATGAATTTTTCGCAGATACCTAAGACACTTTTAAAGTTTGTCTTAAAATCCCTGAGTGCTGGGTGTCTTCAAAAATCCATAGTGAATTTTTAAATTAACAAAAATTTTTTTTAACGTCAGTGGATGTAACTCACATTCTGGTAAAAGTTGAAAACAATTCAATAAATATTAAGAAAGTTATTAATAATTGAAAAATAAGCCTTTTTTAATGTTTAATTTGCAATAACTTTTTTGTTTACAGGCCGATTTGTACAAACAAAAACTCATTTTGAAGATATTTTCAAGACGTACAATTCGTCTATGGAACATTTTTCTCTAAATCCCGTAGATTTTCGGTAAAATCCAAAAAACCGGGGAAAAATCATTTTTGAGACGTCATTTCTACCACCTTTCCCTATACATTTCTGCAATCAGATCGCAGGAAATATTTGAGTTTTTTTAACACTCCGTTTCTTGGGCTAAAGTAAAACAAAGCTGGATGGCTCCAGAAACACTTCACTTTACGAATTTACGTAGAATTCATAAAAACAGTAACATAAAATATAAAAAAATCACAGGCAAATTCGTACAGAAATAAAAAGAGGTAAAGAAAAATGACACAAGAGCAAATGTGGGGAACTAGGAAAAGCTACAAAGAAAACATGATAACTTTAATATACACAAAAAGGTTCGGACTTAACGGAAATACAAAAATTTAAATATATCAACATACTTACTTAACAAAAACACTGGAAAACAATTACTAGGTATCGAAGAAAAGTGTAAGGATTAGGAAACATATACATACACTGACTATAATGTGGTCGTCGGACTTGCATTGTCTTTATTTTTATTTATCGTCGTAAAAATAAATAAAAACGAAGACAATGCAAGTCCGACAACCACATTTCAGTCAATCTGCAACATTGCCTACAACCTTCAAATATACATACACTACCGCTCAAAAGTATTTAACCTCCTGCATTTTTCTTTATGTTACAAACAATACATCCATTAAAACCATTTTATTCGATTTCATTGTTTGTATCTCACCGCAAGATGCGTATCCACAATAAAAAGATGTACAGTTTATTGTTATTTGCCGACTCTTGGTCATGAAACCAAAATAGTGTTATCGGAATTTCTTTGAAGTTACTTTCAAGAGGTACTTTCATTTTGATGAACTTATTGGGTAATAAACATAAATAAAATTTAGAATAATCTGATGTCATTCGACCACAAAACACACACTTCATAGCTCAATTATCTAATACTATTTTCTTCTTTTTTATTTCTGCTTTTTGTTTTTTGAACAGAATGAGTAGAACCAAGGAATATTCTCAAGAGACAAGAAGCATAATTATTGGCCTCTATAAATTCGGTAAAAGCAATCGTGAGATTTTAAGACTAAAAAAGATATGTCCAAACAAAGAGCAACAACTTCTAGTGAAAATTGAAGCATAGTGCTTAAAAGCAAATGTGATAGATGTTTAACTGCACCAGGAACAGCAGCACAATTCAATTGAGGACGTGATAAATCTGTCAGTGTATCCACAGTCAAAAGGAGACTTCTTGACGCGGGTCTTGAGGGATGTATAGCAGTCTCAAAATTTCTTCTTAAAACAATTAATAAAAAGAAGAGACTTAATTGGGAATGAGAATACAACAACTTAAAAACAATTATTATTATGTCTAAAGAATTGCCAATAAATAATTAAAATTACTATAAAGTCGTTTCATTTATTCAAACTTTTACAAAATGCCTTTTTCTGGGTGGACAAATACTTTTTAGTGGTAGTTTATATATATATATATATATATATATATATATATATATATATATATATATATATATATATATATATATATCGGGTGTTTTTTATAGAGGTATACAACTTTAAGTTGGCAACACTTTTTTAACTGGCGGCCATTTTGTCAGCTGTCAAGTGATTTATGTTTAGTTTGGTTTGGCATTTCAACATGAATAGACTGACGCCTGAACAACGCTCCCAAATTGAGCAAATTTATTTTGAAAATCATGGTTCTGTTCGAAATACGTATCGCGCACTACGTCCATTTTACGGTCAACATAATCGTCCATCAGAGCAATTAATTCGATTAACTATGGAACGTTTTCGCACCACGTTTACTCTAAATGATAATACGCATCCACAGAGACGTTGTACAGTGAGTACAGACGAAGTCATTGCTGCTGTAGAGCGTAGCGTAGAGGAAGACCCGAATCAGTCTATTCGCCATCGTGCACAGGAATTGGATATGTGTCCATTCACTTTATGGAAGATTTTGCGGAAAGATCTTGGTTTGCGTGCTTACAAAATCCAACTCCTGCAAGAATTGAAGCCACACGATCACCTAGCAAGGCGTAGATTCGGTGAATGGGCCCAAAACAAGATCCCGTTGATCCCGATTTTCATAAGCGAATTTTGTTGAGCGATGAATCTCACTTTTGTTTGAATGGATACGTCAATAAACAAAACTGCCGTATTTGGAGTGATGATAATCCTCAAGTGTATGTTGAGACACCGTTACATCCAGAAAAACTGACTGTTTGGTGTGCTTTATGGGCTGGTGGAATCATTGGTCCGTACTTCTTTAAAAACGATGCTGGTCAGAACGTTACAGTCAATGGTGACCGCTATAGAGCCATGATTACTGACTTTTTCGTTCATCAATTGAACAACCATGATGTGCAGGAGCTGTGGTTTCAACAAGACGGCGCAAGATGTCACACAGCTCGTGCCACAATTGATTTATTGAAGGAAACGTTTGGTAACCGCATAGTTTCACGTTTCGGACCCGTGAATTGGCCTCCAAGATCGTGCGACTTAACGCCGCTAGACTATTTTCTGTGGGGATATGTGAAGTCGCTAGTCTACGCCGATAAGCCCGAAACGATTGATCACTTGGAGGACAACATTCGCAGCGTTATTGCCGATATACGGCCACAAATGTTGGAAAAAGTCATCGAAAATTGGACCTCCAGATTAGACTACGTCCGAGCCAGCCGTGGCGGTCATATGCCAGAAGTCATAGTTAAATTATAATGCCAGAAGATTATCTTTCGAATAAAGTAAATTTCATGTCAATTTAAAAAATTCATCTTTGTTTTATTCCATTTAAAAGTTCTATACCTCTATAAAAAACACCTTTATATATATATATATATATATATATATATATATATATATATATATATATATATATATAATTTTTCTTATTTTGTATTTTCTTGGGTTTAGGTTCTATAATTAATAAAACACAAAACTAGACGTTTCGCCCTTTATTCAAGGCATTTTCAAAATTTTTTCTTTGACATTTTGCTGTTCTGTTTCTAACTGAGTTACCCAGTTAAACCCAAGAAAATACAAAATAAGAAAAATGATATAATCTATGGTTCAAGAATCAAGAAAATTAATTTATATGTTTGTGTGGTTAATTTCTTGGACTATAGGTTTATATATTTTATTTGGAAGGTTTGCTTGGGATTTTCAGTCCTTTTTTTTAATTAAAATACAACAAAGTTTCCCTAGTCTTTTTCAAACATTGTACATTCAAATACTGCAAGAAAATATTACGTTTGAACACTCTGCTATTATAGATATTAATTAAAAATTAATCCTACTTTAATCTCAACTCTCACAACATCAAAATAAAACAAAACGGAGACAGAACAAAACACATTAAAATTATAAATTATACTGAACTTGTATGCCAGAAGGTTAACTTTTTTCAACAGTGTTTTTACTTTTTTGTATTAATATATAAGAATACTATACTTAAAGGTGACAAAAGGGTGGCTGTTTGGTGTTTGTTTGAAGGTCATAGACAATGATGTTTCTTGCGAAGTAGTAGATATCTGTTGGACTTCCATTGTCTTTATTTTTGTTGAATATCACGACGTTTCGGCTAGTAGTTATCTCTAGCCGTTTTCAAGTGAAACTAAATAAATCCCTTAGCTACATGACTATTTTTACTAAAAATAAATGCAGTAGAGTGTGACTGAGATGGGTGCAGTCATTCCTGCTACGGCAAAATCCCTTTTTTTTTATGCTGCATTTAGTTTTAGTTTACAATTACTAAGAAGTGGTTTCCACACGTCTCTTATATCTAAAGATGGTTTACTAAAACAATTCGGGTTCTGATGTATAACCGCGGTTTCTTTGAGTTTCCGTTTTCTCCAATGTTGTTCTCGGTGTAGTATTTTAGCTTCAGACCATTTTATGTGGTGTCCATGAGTCCAGGCATGGTTGGCGGCACCAGATTTTTTTGTTTCTCCTCGAGATGTGCATTGTTGGTGTTCTTTGATCCTTATGTCAAGAGGTCTCTTTGTTTCGCCGATGTAGGAAGTGCCACATTCACATGGTATCTGATATACACAGTTCTTCATGTCTCTTGGGGTTGTTGGTTTGCCCCTAGTGAGCAGACTTCTCAGAGAGTTATTCAAATTGAAAACAACGTTGATTTTATATCGTTTTACTATCCTTCTAACTTTTTCTGAAATGCCTTTCACATAAGGGATGTTCAATACTGGTTTTCGTTCTTCATTCGTTATCGATATTGTCCTATTTCTGCGTTGTTCAAGAAATTTATCCACTAGATATACTGGGTATCCGTTGGCTGTCAGTTCATTTTTAATGTAATCTATCTCTTTCATCAAGTTCTCGTTGGAGTTGCAGAGAGTTAAGGCTTTATCTACGAGATTTCTTATAATTCTTTGTTTGGGTTGTTGGAGTGATTAGATGAATAATTATGGTCCTGTGTGCGTGGCTTTTCTGTAAACCGAAGGATGGAGAAAGAAGTAGAAAATAAATTATCATTCTTAGATGTCTTGGTTAAAAGAAATAGCAGACAAATTCGAACTTCTGTTTACAGAAAAGCCACGCACACAGGACAGCACAGTGAGTATTGAAAATGGTGAATGAGATTTCACTGAAACGTCAGCTACCTTACAGTCCTGAGAGGGACTCAGCACATACACGGGATGCCCGAAAACCTTCGATTACATATACATACATACATACATATATATATATATATATATATATATATATATATATATATATATATATATATATATATATATATATATATATATATATCGATATATATATCTAGAATATTGTGAAAAATTATTTCGATTTATACCACCAAAAGATGTGATTAATAAAAACAAAGAATTCTCAACAAAGTATTGACATGACCGTATTATTAAATTCAATTTGTTTTTATTTAAGTGTAGTAATGTTATTTTGACGTTGAAAACCAACTTTTGTTAATTTGTGTGAATCATTAAGTGTATTTTCAATTATTCACAACATTAATTTAAATTACTTAAGAGTTTATATTACAGTTTGTTTTTGTAAGTATTATATTTGAAATTTATAAATAAAGTAAATATTGGGAAATAAACGAGTGTCGTTTTCCCTGAGTCTACTTTCTTGCATACACAGATAAGTAAAATATAGATAAGTGATAAAAAATTTTATTTGTCATTATTTATAATAAATATTACTAAAATATATCTGATGCTAACTGGTATAATTCGTGGAAAACTTACTGCATGTTGAAGTTATCTTGTTCAGGTAATAATGTGCGATTTTTTTGATATCCACGATCGACGATATTCGATTCAAAATTATGTACTTAAAATAGTCAAAAAATAAAATGCTTTTTTCATGCAATATATTATTCTAGAACCCAAAAAAGGGTTTACGTATTTTGCCGTTTCGCGAAAAAATCATTTTCAAGATTTTCAGTTCAGCTTCGAGTTTTTGAAGTGAATAAAAATGAAAGATATTTTTTATTCAATAGTGTATATTTTTATGACATCGATATAATTCAGTTTTCTCTTTAAAAAAATTTGAAAACCGAACAATTTTCAAAATGGGCAAAATGCGGCTGTTTTTTGAAAAAAAAAAAGACAAAAGCGATTTTTATGCAAAAAAAGTCACAAAAACATCGCCCAAAGCGAAGTTCAAACCGTCCCAAGCAAGAACGCACTGGTACAGTCACCAACCAACAATTAGAAGCAAAGTAAAAATTATAAACAATAGGTAGGATGTGCATGTATTCATTTTAAAAAAATCAAGTACTCCACCGTATTATTTTACATAATTAAGAGCATTGTACATGGTGTGCAATCCAAACAAGACCTCACGGTGACCCTGAATCGGTTTAATGTGATTTAATTTGCTGCTTGCAACAATGTTTCTTTATATACTCGATAAAACTGATTTAATTTTACCTTACATAAAATATCCAGCGTGACAATGATAAAAACATTCAAATGTATGATCTAAGAATTGAATTCTTAGAAATGGGAATAACAAAGAAAAATATAATTATGATCATCATGAGGAAAACGAATAAGGGTCGAAAACAGAAAACCGAAAGAATTTTTCTATATAGACACCAAAAAGGTTCAAAATATATAAAAAATCTTACCTTTGTTTAGATAAAACACAAGTAACAGCATCACAAGTAATATTTATAATATTATATATTAATATGATCTTCTCTATAATTTTTTGTAAAAATTTTGTTAATAAACAAATTAATAATTAATATGAGTAAACAAATTGTTACTATTATAGAAATTAATAAAACAACATCAATATTATAAATATTACTTGTGATGCATAAGTTTCCTTGAAGCGCCAATGAATAATGCGTCTGAACTTCTTCTTCTTCTTCTACGTTGACTAGGGATATCCCTGTTTGTCATTCTATCTACACCCGCCTTATTCTGCTGATGAAGAGAACCAGCTCTGGGCCCATCTCTTTGGTGGTCGTCCTGGTAATCTTCTTCCTCTTCGTCGTCTATACATACAAACTTTGGCTAGTCTCTCTTCACTCATTCTCTCAACGTGTTCTTTCCAACCTCTTTTTCTTTCTTTTGTCCATTTGACCACGTCCTGCACATTACATTTCTCTCTGATTAAGGTATTTGTCAGCCTATCTCTGATTGACACGTTCAGCATTGATCTCAGTACTTTCATTTCGGTGGTTCTCATTTTCTGTTTTGTCTTCTTAATGTCTGCTCTTGTTTCCGTGGCATAAGTTAGAATTGGTCGTATCATGGTCTTATATATTTTTGTTTTTCCCTCTATTCTCATGTATCTGTTTCGAAATATAACATCTCTTAAGCATTCTGCCACTTGTAGGGCTCTTGTATTTTGTGACAGTACTTCTCCAGTAAGGTTACGACAGCTTGTTGTGTCAATGCCTAGGGATTTAAAGTTCATGACTTGTTTAATTATGGCATTTTCTATCTGTAGCTTACATCTTCTTGGTTCCTTGGAAATTACCATACACTTTGTTTTATTCGTTGATATCGCATATTGTACTTCTTAGTTGATACATTAAATAGGTGTATCAATCTCTGGAGGTCGTCTTCGTTATCTGCGAGTAGGACCGCATCATCCGCAGCAGCTATTTTCGATTACATTCGGTCCAATTTTCGAAGGTTCACAGATCGTATGGAAGTGTATTTCTTGGATCCAAAAAATTCACAGGTAAAGTAGAAGTATTAAAAAGCATCTTCTGCAAATTTGAGCCCTTAATATTCATTTGCCACGCCATTATGAATTTTTGAAAACAAAATCGTTTTTTTCATCCAAAATAATTTTTTTTGAGATCGGAAATGATACATCTAAATCCAATGCACGCATTAAAAATTTTTTATCTCCATTCGGTGAAAAGTTATCGCATTTTTTTTTGTGCAAAAATTGGTTTTTGCAAAATTTCTTGGCCCACAATTGAAATTTTTTTTTATAGATCTTCAAAATATAAAACAATACAAACAATTTCCATTAAAATTGAGCATTGTATCTTAATTAGGAAAGTGGAAATTCGAGGTTGAATTTTCAACTTTAACATCGAATTTCTCGGAAAATAAAAATCTCACAGGTTCCTGGTTTGACATACTTTTGTAGAATGATAATACCTATATTTATGTTAAATTTTAAATCGGTAATTTGTTAACAAATGTCTTTTTTTCTAAAAAAAAAAACAAACCGTAAATTTTGTCGAAAAAAAAAATCTCGATAACTAGTGGCGCCACCTATAACTTATAATATATGAATCGATAGGTTTTTTAATTCTCTACAACTTTTGTTTGAAATATTTTTCGATACAACTTTTACTTTTCGAGATAAACTCAAAAAACCGAAAATCGTAACCTTTTTTGGTCCGTCATTTTTTTTTGCACAAGTCTTTCAGAGTTACCATCGAGATATGTTTTATAGGATGCGGAAATGAACACATTCCAGCAAAAAAACCAATGTTACATTTTTGTTACTGAAGAAAGTCTATTTTCCATGGAGTATAAAGAATATCAGCGATTGGACCCGAATACACCGTACCGAACAACTCTTTAGAACGGCTGAAAATAGCGAACAACTCGCCAATGTAATTGCCAACGTTAGGGGGACCTGATTTGACACCGTAAGAAGAAGATGATAATTTTTTGTCGTTTCCACTAATCTATTTATTATTATTATTATTTCGCTGATACTTCACTTACCCGAAAGCGAATTCGAAAATATGACGGAATTCTCAATATACTATATAGTTCCGTTCATAGGTGCAATAGACACGTCTTTAATATAAACGTTGTATTGATAACGCATAGGTATTTTCTCGCTGAACCACCTGTAACAATGACGACTGGACCTTGTATTCAACTGGTGATCCCAGCTTATATTGAAAACCAGTATCTCCAAAAATATACGACTTTTTTCTTTAACTTTTTAGCTACTTACACTTTGTTAACGTGTTTTTATGACACCAAAAAATTCTAAGAAATTCATTAAAATAACATGTTTTTTAATTTATTTAAAATCTTGTTAAGACACTTTGTGTAATACTATCTTCAGGACCGTATTGATGTAAGGGTGCGGAAACTGGATCAGAGAGATTACAGGGTAGGCTTCAGACAGCAGAAAAATGAATACCAGTGAGAAAATACTCAATCTACGAACATAGTTTTGAGACATGTTCATTTTAATTTGTATAGAAATAAGAAAAAGACGGAAAACAAAATATTATTCTCCAATCAAAACATCTAGCATTATGGGTAGAGCAAGATAGAAAGAGACAACCGAAATAAACCAGTAACTTCATTTTATGAATACAGACTTCCTTTAGACATCATTATTTTAATGACAGTCATCTTCAAGTAAACTTAAAACAGAAGATCGTTTTTTATAAAGCTATTAATTATTGTTTTATAATTTATGATCGGTAAGTATGCATTATTTTTATTAAAAAATTAATCCTAGACGTATAAATATTTCTAACCTGCAAATCTGTAATCGGTGTCTAAATGTCAGACACACGTATATGATTTTAAAATGCTTTTCGCACTACTTTATTCAGTTATAATAATCAGGCATTAAAAACTAGAATAAGGTAATGACATTTCGATTTGTGCTTTTAGATAATACGTGATGAAACTCTTCACAGGCAAGTACGACAACTTATGCTTAATTTGTGTGAGTATTCCCAGTTGGAGAAGAAAAATAGTGGTCCTGTGAAATCAGTTTCATCTGTTAGTCCATGGAAATTAAACTTTTGCAGAAAAAAAAATATAACTAGCGATTTTATTGCTGAAAAGGGTATATTTGGGCATCACTAAAACATACTTCGATGGAAATTCATATGGTCCATCGCTTACAAAATGGCGGCCAAAAAGTGGTCACTTTTTTCAGTTTTTCCAGTTTATCTTGAAAAATAAGGATTGTATGGAAAAATGTTTCAAACAAAAGTTGTAGATAATTAAAAAACATATCGATTGATATAATTAAAGTTATAGGTAGCGCCACTAGTTATCGAAATATTTTTTTTTCTCGGAAAATTCCATTTTTTTTTATTTATAATTAAATGATATTTATTAATTAACTATCGCTTTAGAATTCTAGGAAACGATAGATATTTTTAATCCAAAAAAGTGTGTTTAATCCGAAATGTGTGAGTTGAATAGTTTCCGAGAAAATCTAACTCAAAGTTGAAAATTTGATGTCGATTATAATCCTTCCTAATAAATATACAGCAACCAGGTTGACAGCAATTTGTTTGAAATGACGTATATTTTTAAGATATATTTTCGAAAAAATTTTTTTTTTTGATTTTCCGTCGAGAAAATTGCGAAAAACAGTTTTTTGCACTCGAAAAATTGCAATAACTTTTTTTTTTCAGTGTACTTACGATTATTTTAATACTTCTATTAGATTTAGATATATCATTTCCGATCTCTGGAAAAAAAATTGTTTTACGATAAAATTTACCTTTTTTTTTAAAATCGCAACGTCGCGGTTTATAAATATTAAGGGCCGAAATTTACTGAAGACATTATTGAATATTTGTAGTTTATCGAGAAATTTTTCGGTTTCATGAAAAACATCCCTGTAAGATCTATGGACCTCTGAAAACTACCCACAGAATCTATCCGACGGTACAGCCAGTCAGCAGGTTGCTATGTTGCAAGGCGCAAATAGATGTCTTCCACTCTTGGCAGTATCCGGTTCGGAGCCGGCATTCTGGTAACACCTGTCATTTCGGAGTAGTATGCTTTGGAGTTAATTTGATATTACGTTTTGACATACTAGAAAGAAAAATATTATAGTGTTTGTACATTTGTAAAAGCACTATTGCAAACATTTTTTTGCATTTAAAAGCGTTTTAGTGAAAATTCACGTAGATTTTAACTTTAAAAAAGTATTTGAACACGTGGTTTGAGCTCGATTTTCTCGGAAACTATTCAACTCACAAATTTCGTATTAAACACACTTTTTTGGGTCAAAAATATCTATCATTTCCTAGAATTCTGAAGCGATAGTTAATTAATAAATATCATTTAATTAAAAGTAAAAAAAATGGAATTTTCCGAGAAAAAAAAATTATATTTCGATAACTAGTGGCGCCACCTATAACTTTAATTATATCAATCGATAGATTTTTTTAATTATCTATAACTTTTGTTTGAAATATTTTTTCATAAAACCCCTATTTTTCAAGATAAACTGGAAAAACTGAAAAAAGTGACCATTTTTTGGCCGCCATTTTGTAAGCCATGGACCGCATGAATTTCCATCGAAGTATGTTTTTAGTGATGCAAAAATACACCCTTTTAAGCAATAAAATCGCTAGTTAAATTTTTTTCCCTTCCGGCTCTTTTTGAGTCTAATTTCCATGAATCATGTCCGAGAGGTGATAAAATAATTTTATTTTTGGAAAGAAATATTTCCAATTAGATATCATTAAATACTGCCCTTAAAATTTCAGGGAAAACTCTATACGCTATGTGAAAACGGGAAGAAAACAATCCAATTATTTCCCCTCCGGGAAAAAACAGACCTTCTCGAAAAAAAAATCACAGACGTTCCCGAAAGATCTTCACGAGATATTTCTTCGATAGAAAATTTCATTGACTACAACTTTTCTGTGGACATCTATCAACGAAAAACGTATAATTTTCCAGTAAAACTGAAAAGTCGACAAATCTACCTTAATCTCAAAAAGGCGCACCCTTTAATTTGGAAGCCCTTTGTGATTTTGTCATATTTGGAGGTCAATTGAAGGTATAAAACAATGAAAATACTTCAACGTTTTAGTTCCTTTTACCTCTTTTTTTCGATGTAGTCAAGAGCCTTATAAGTCATGCTAAAAAATGTAAATTTTTCCCATATTGGGACAATAAATAATTTATTATACCACATGATGTATTTAATATATATTTTAATTATTTTATGCCTACGTAAGAGGATTTAAATTAGATTTGAGGTTTGTTTATAAATAAAACTTATCTATTGCCAGAAAATATAATTTTTTGGTTTTTATTTTTAGTTTCAATAGGAAATACTGTTGGAAAATTATTTCGTGTTAATTTTTATCACATTTAATGCACACGACATAAATATTTCCTGGAAATTTGTTGTGCTTTCGGTAAAAATAAATTAAAAAGTATGAATGGTAAAAAAGCGCGACGCAATGCAATTTGATTAATAGCGCTTGTCCCGTAACATGTATTACGTCACATCATAGTAAACAAAGTAACGGTAAACGAAGGTTTGTTTGATTTTTTGAGATTTCTATTTGTTCGTCGTCAGAAAATAATATATATATATATATATATATATATATATATATATATATATATATATATATAACAGATGAAGGATGGAAAATTCCCGGGCGAGGATCAAATTACAACTGAGATATTAAAGATGGGGGAGACAGTCTTGAAAAAGCGATACAAACACTGATGAATAAGTGCTTATACGAAGGTAGAGTACCAGAGCACAAGTCGTACTTCTCTTCAAAAAAGGGGACACAACAAATATAGAAAAATCAGTTTATTAAACCATCTATATAAACTATTCACCTGCATATTGACAAATCGCCTGACTGAAAAGCTTGACTATTACCAGCCTGTGGAGCAAGCCGGCTTTCGAAGTGGATTTAGTACGATAGATCATATCCAAGTCCTACGCACAGTCCTAGAAAACACCGAGGAATATAACATTCCTATACATCAGCAAGCAAGGTAGGCTTGCTTGCCAGTACCGAAAAATGCGACCCATATCCGTTGGGCAGCGCGTTTCGTGTACTCGATTTTACATATTTCTGTTTTAATTCACCGTCGCGCCACCATATGACGGTTCTTTTACAAACTTTGTTAATCTGTGTAGTTCTTGTATTATCAAGTGGACTATCGAGATGTCGCCTTTGTCGTCTTATTTGCTGTGTTTTGATTATAAATTCAGCTTTATACGATGCAAAGGTGAGATGATGGTTTGTACCGACTGCGGTGGCCTGACGAGTCCCATATTAGGACGAAACAGCGCTGTCGCCATCTGTCGGACCCGGAGTTTTTCCATATTTTGGAGTGCTCCGTACTTTTTAATACGAGAATCATGTAGATTGACAAATTTTCACGTCCGCTTTGCCAATATTTTATTCTATTTTATTTTAAATTACACGGACAAAAACTTATTTACACATTTATATATATATAGAGAGAGAGAGAGAGATTTCCTTTTTCGACATAACTGATTTAATGACGTGTTTCTTTATCACACAGAAATCTGAAAATCGCCAGGTTGTCTCTTCTTCATATTTTTATTACACCATGTAGTATGAAAATCTATCTAGAAAGATCCGTAATCTTCTGGCATCCGGAAAAATGATACATAAAGGATGGATCCTTTCTCTGGAGATCGACCTTCGGGGACACTTTATTTTGAGAAAATGAAAGGTTATAAAAACAATTCAATGGGTATAAAGACCGGTCGTCATGAACAATATATATATATATATATATATATATATATATATATATATATATATATATATATATATATATATATATATATATATATACAGGGTGATTCAAAAATCGATCACGAAACTTAAGGGGGTGATTCTACTTGACAAAATAAGGGTAGAGCTTCATATAATTTTTTTTCAAAATGTCATTCGTTTTCGAGTTACAAGCCGTCCAAGTTCAAGTTTTTATTTTTTGTTTTTTGAATTACTCGCTTACAGGAAAACCGATTTGACTAATATTTGAAAGATAGGCTAAGTCTTCTGTGCTTCATCATTTTAGTAACAATTCACATTGATTGTTTGCCGCTAGAGGGCACTTTACCTACATTGAAAATTGTTTTTTTGTCATAATTTTTTAGTGTTGACAGCTACAGTAGTTTTTGGCATAATTTCTGAAAGACTGATGCCAGGCCTTTAAAAAAGGTGCTCTTTATTTACATCGCTAAACCCAACGGTTTAGACGTAAATCACCCTTAAAAATTAAGTGGTAAATTTACTTTTCTCATTTCATTACCACCAGCTACCAGGTAAATAGCTATCAAAGTATACTAGAGCTGTCAGTTTAACATCAAATAAATTCGCTTTTTAAACTATTTAATTTATAATCTTAAAATAACTAATAATGGCTAATCACCAATATTCAAATATCGAATATTGTGATATCCATTTTTGTTATGGAAAAGCAAATGGTAATGCAGAGTTGGCAAGAAGATATTATATGGAGAGTTATCCGGAAAGAAATATCCCTCATGCTCAAACATTTTCCAGTGTGCACAGGAGGCTTGCGGAATGTGGTTCCTTTAAAAGTTATAATGGAAATAGGGGAAGACCTAGAACTGCTAGAAACGTGCAACAAGAAGAAAGAGTGCTTGAAATTATTGAAGATAATCCAGGTATTAGTACTAGAAAAATTGGGAATGAAGTGCGGCTCTGTCAGGCTAGTTCATGGAGGATACTAAGAGAAGAACAACTCTACCCATTTCATTCAAAAAAGGTGCAGGCTCTTTATGACGATGATCGGCCGAGACGGTTGGAAATGTGCAATCAGATCCTAGCTAAGTATGAACACGATAATCGATTAATTGGCGTCATATTATTCACTGACGAAGCTGGTTTCACTCGTGATGGCATAACAAATCTACACAACATCCACATATATGCTTACGAGAACCCAAACAATGTGGTAGAAACGAAACATCGGCGTAGATTTTCACTAAATGTGTGGGCAGGGATAATAGGAGATTACCTTATTGGTCCTCATTTCTTTGATGGCCCATTAACTGGTGACGTATACTTAGATTTTATCCAAAATCGTCTCCCATTGTATCTGGAAGATGTGCCATTGGAAGTAAGGGCCAACATGTGGATCCTCCAAGACGGAGCTCCGCCCCACTTTAGTATACGTGTTCGACAGTATTTGAATGCAACGTATCCTGAGCGATGGATAGGACGAAGTGGACCATTGGCATGGGCAGCGAGGTCACCAGACCTTAATCCTATGGATTTTTTCTTTTGGGGTCATTTGAAACAATTGGTGTACGATATTCCAGTAATCAACGTCGAGGATCTTCGCTTCAGGATAATCGAAAAGTGCCAAATTATTAAAGAAACACCAGGAATTTTTCATCGAGTTAGGCGACATTTTTTGAAGAGTGTTAGGAAATGTATGGAAGAAAATGGGGGACATTTTGAGAATCTTTTTTAGTTTGTTTAGTACTGTTTCATTAATTTTTATCAATTAAATGTATATCGCAATAATCCATAATATGAATATTTACTGATTAGCCATTATTAGTTATTTTAAGATTATAAATTAAATAGTTTAACAAGCGAATTTATTTGATGTTAAACTGACAGCTCTAGTATACTTTGATAGCTATTTACCTGGTAGCTGGTGGTAATGAAATGAGAAAAGTAAATTTACCACTTAATTTTTAAGGGTGATTTACGTCTAAACCGTTGGGTTTAGCGATGTAAATAAAGAGCACCTTTTTTAAAGGCCTGGCATCAGTCTTTCAGAAATTATGCCAAGAACTACTGTAGCTGTCAACACTAAAAAATTATGACAAAAAAACAATTTTCAATGTAGGTAAAGTGCCCTCTAGCGGCAAACAATCAATGTGAATTGTTACTAAAATGATGAAGCGCAGAAGACTTAGCCTATCTTTCAAATATTAGTCAAATCGGTTTTCCTGTAAGCGAGTAATTCAAAAAACAAAAAATAAAAACTTGAACTTGGACGGCTTGTAACTCGAAAACGAATGACATTTTGAAAAAAAATTATATGAAGCTCTACCCTTATTTTGTCAAGTAGAATCACCCCCTTAAGTTTCCTGATCGATTTTTGAATCACCCTGTATAAATATATATGAAATATTTTTAGTTATTACTATTACTTTAAACTAATTTTAAATTGGCGTCATAAAATCAACTATTAGGCGAATATAATTACTAGTTTCATAAATGTTTGACGTCTATCGAAGAATTGGCGAACGCTGCGCTAGTTGGAACAAATGCTAGTGGCTAATTATCGTTCGATGAGGTCCAGAACTTAAAAACAGATTTTCTTCGCCACTTTTTCCCCATAAAAACGTAATATTCTCTACCACTTTTATGAATAGGTGATAATTTTGTCAACGAGTGTATCCACGAATTATCATAAATATTTTAAGCGTAACGTCTTATGAATAATTTTATAGAACAAAGTGCAAAAGATTTGAATAAAAATCTAATAACAAAGTCAGAGAGCAACAACGTCGGTTGAGAGATTTAAATATATTAAAACAAGTGGTATATAAACGTATATATATATATATATATATATATATATATATATATACATATATATATACATATATATATATATATATATATATATATATATATATATATATATATATATATATATATATATATACATTTTTTTAAGTTAAACACTAGAATTTTTTATATAGGGTGCGTTCCACTAAGCACCCACAAAGATCACGCTCATGAAAGCAGTTTTTCCCGTTCCACTAGCTTGTGAGCATTCTAATCATAAACCCAAGTGGAATGGGATTGTGGACGTCTTAAGCGTTGAGTTAACTATTACAAATGGCGGATTTGAAAATAAATCAGTAGCTTGAAAAGGTTATGTTATAATTTTTAAGCTTTAATATTAATAATTTGTTATAATTATTGGTTAACTTGCTTTATATTAAAGAAAAATACTATTTAGTTTCTTATATTTTATTTTAGTGGAATCTTTAAGTAATTTACGTTGAAAAATAATCAAAATATCTTTTGTGGTGACAGTTGGATATTTAATGGTGGATCGTAATCATGTTTCAGAAAGTACTTCATCTAGTCCAGATGAAGAATGGAATGCAGTTTTACAAAGTCGGGAAAAGCGAAAACTTAGGCCACGTATTATTGATTATGAGAATGTTATTAATCGTTATTCAGATAAAGAATTCAAGTCATTTTAGGGTAAATTTTATATAATTACTACATTCTATAAATGTGCATCTATATAATTACTACATTTTTTAAATGTATTTTTCAGTAACACCTTTTGTGGATTGGACTACACCATCTAATTCAGTGTATTTTGAATCTAAACTAAATTACACTTATTTTTTTCTCATATGTTACACTGTAATTTTGAAACTCTTACATTCAATTGTCTTTAATTTTAAAAAACCGCGCCAAAATTCTGAACGTCCACTTTGACCCACCTTTTCAGATGGGTCGTTGTGAGCTTGGCGTGAGCGAGAAGAATGACGTCATTAATGACGTTTTCGCCGCGACCGCGACGACCGTAGTCGTTATGTGGAACGACTGAAGGAATATTTGGAGCGTTGTGAGCGCCTAGTGGAATGCACCCATAGTGTAGGGACCCAGGGGGTCCCAATAACCCCTTTAATTCATATGGACCTATCCAAGTTTTTTATGTATTTTGAACCACTGAACAAAAATTTTTTGGGTAGAAGTGCGACAGACTTTTCATAAGATTATTATTAACAAATAATTGTTTGAACATTTAAAAATACAGTTTTCATAAAACTAACTATTGAGTTGCATTCTTCTAGTGATTTCAAGCAAAAAAAAACTCTACAAACTTTTACGTACGATGTTTAATTTCCGAGATAATTAATGGTAAACAATTAAAAAATGTGATTTTTGATCAGTAATAACTTTTGACTGGATGCACTTTTTTTTTTAAATTTTGTTGGCAGCAAACGAAAGTTCGAATCAAGATCTACAAACTAAAATCCAATGACATACGAAAAAGTTATATTCTAATTGCTTATTTCGGCTATAAACAATCTCTTTTGGCCTCTTATGTGGTAGCGTTGTCGTGTATGGCGCGCAGAGGTAAGCCTACTTGCATTCATCCCAAACGGCCTAGTGCTCTTGGTTCATATTATGCACGTATAAGCTCGTCATACAAGTTTTCCGCATTGCATTAGATAGTACCTAGAAAGTTTATTTTTATTCAATAACTTGATTGTGACAAATTGTCGTGTTCTTTGCAATAATCGAATGAAGAGTGTTTTAAGTTTATATGCACGTCGATGCTAATTGGTTATTCTGATAAATAATAATGTAAGGAGCATTAAATAACGCAAAATCCATATTTATTCGGAACTATATTTATTTTAGCATATTTTTTTTTTCAAGCAAGAACAAAATTTGCAGGACGTTACACCCAGCGATTGCATCTGCATGATTTTGTACTGCATACGGAACAATGAGCACATGCCGCCTATCAATTCATTTGCCGGAAGAATCAGAATCTTATTTTTTTCCGGGTTTAAAAGATCATCTTCTAAAATAAAGCTAAATAAAATTGGGTCTAGTGTACCCGTATGTAACGTGAAACAATGAATCCGGATAAATACAACGTAAATGATATAAATATTTGAAACTAAGCAATGACATGAAACTAATTTAGTGGCAGTCTTGTCATTTCATTAAATTAATCCTCATGTCTCAATATTTTGCATAGAAGTTTATATATTTGTTTCATTTTTAGACAAAAAGACCAGGATAATTCGGCGTTGTTGCAATACTATTGTTTCACAGAATTCCGTAGATTTCGATATGTATCAGGGAAACCAGTTAACATCGACATGCATACAAACTTGGAACGATTAACATTCGATTTTTGCATAGAATACGGCAACGTATCATCGTTAATAGAACTACTTATAGAATTATCATTTTTCTATTTTTACGATAATCAAGTTATTTAATAAAAATAAACTTTTTAGGTATAATCTAAAGCAATGCGGAACGCTCGTAGTGGGACGCTTATGAATAGGCTTTCCTCTGCGCGCCATACAGGCCGGTGCATGCACATAAGTGGCTAGAACCTATTTGTTTATAGCCCAAATAAACAATTACAGTGCAACTTTTTCGTATGGCGTTTTAATACAGCTTATAGACGATAATTCGAACTCTCGATCGCAATCAAAAATATCCAAAAAAGTCGATTCAGTCAAAAGTTATAAGGTGATCAAAAATCGCAGCATTTTTTAATAGTTTAACATTAATTATTTCAAAAACCAAGCGTCACACGTAAACGTTTGTAAGAATATTTCTTGCTTAAAATCACTCAAAGTAAATGATCCAATAGTTAATTTCGCGTAAAAAGTATTATTAAAAGTTTAAGCAGTCATTTGTTAATAACAATCTCATGACCACTCTGGAGGACTTCTACTCAAAAAATTCTTATTTAGGGGCTCAAAATATATAAAAAAAAACTTGAGTAGGTGGTCCCTACACTAATATGGAAGCAACAAAAGGGATACATAGTCAAACTTTTATATATAATATATATAATAATAATTTTCTTTTGATTTCTTCAAAAATTTCCTTGAGCACATTTCCTAACAAAAAAATTTAGAATTTTGATCAATTTTACTTTATATTTGTGACTTTTAATGCAAAATAATTTATATAAAAAGTTATATGTAACAAAGGTGTCTTTCTGCAATAATTACTGCGTTTATATACGGGCACAAAACCCGATTTTTCTTATGATGAAGAAAGAGAAGAGATACAGAGTTAAACTTTTACCCAAAAATAATAATTTTCTTTTGATTTCTTCAAAAATTTCCTTGAGCGCATTTCCTAATAAAAAAAAATTAGAATTTTGATCAATTTTATTTCATATTTGTGATTTTTAATGCAAAATAATTTATATAAAAAGTTATATGTAACAAAGACGTCATTCTGCAATAATTACTGCGTTTATATACGGGCACAAAACCCCATTTTTCTTACGATTAAGAAAAATAGACACAGGCGCAAGAAGAGCGGAAAATAAGTACAGAAGGATTAAAAATTGATCAACTAGATAAAAATAACAAAGAACATCTTATTGAAAAAGTGCGACAGCAATTTTTGACTTAATAAATTAAAGGTTCATTATAATTTTAAAAAAATATATATATGTATATTAAATCCTTTTTAAAACATCTGATTTATCAATTACTTAATTCACAAATTATTATAGGACATAAGCATAAGGCCCTAATACAATATGTAGAATATGATTTAAAAACTTGACTCTATAAAATCCTATTTTTTTCTAAAAGAAATCCCAAAACTTTGGGTGTAGCAATCTGCAGATTTACTGAAGGGCTTTGAAAGCAAGTCAGAAAAACGACTTATGAAAACTTTACTTTTTATGCTTGAACTAAATTATCAAAGCAAAAACATTATGTAATGACATTAAAAAACTTGAATACGTACCTTTCTACTAAAAAACATTCAGAACTATCATTCCAAAGTCTACAAAGAGGCTCTTTAAAAAACTACTAGGGAATAAGTTCAATACACTACACTTAATTTATCAGTTTTTCGCTTTCTATTATTCTATTCTTATATGAAATATCTGTTTCTGAAAATTATAAGCGTCATTTAACCGAGTTTTTTTATTTTTAATACTTTTATTCACCCGGAAATCGAAAATTAGATCATTTTTAGCTGGAAAACTATAGAACTATTCGTTGTCAAGTTTTTTTTGGGATCATTTGACAAAGGACAAGATAAAGCTGAAGTTGGCTGCACTAAACACCTTTTTTCGTTTGACGGATATTCCGATGTTGCCAGTTCACAAAATAACGGGTTCATTGTTAAGTATACAATAAAGAAAATCGTACACGTGCACATTTTATAATAAATCTTAACAGATGTAGTTTTTAAGCCGCGTCCACATTAGAAAAAATTTACGTTGTGTGTGGCATGCGGATTCGCATAAAATGTATATGAACGCACAAATTTTTGCCGCATGCCACACACACCGTCAATTTTTACTAATGTGGACGCGGCTTAATGGTAACTCGCTGATCAGTTTCATAATGACGATCATTTGGTATCACGAACTTGACATATAAAACTGGACTGATCATGCATAATACCTCCCCTTATAATAAAAATGACGCCACCATGCTCCGTGCCATTACGTGCAAATAATTGCTTTGGCAACAATGAATTCCCCAAGTTTTTATTATATTGGTGAAAGTGTATTTTTGACATTGACTGAATACTTTTCATTTTGACAAAAAATTATTTTTGATTTTGCTGTTTTATGGATTTCATCACATTTTATGTAACGTTTTACTGAAAATTTCAAAGAGGAACTGGAACTTTAAGTTTTTTTTTGGTATTTTAAAAAATGTGATTCTTCATCGTAAGACGTGCAAATACCTCATCTGGTAAATTGGAATTTATTTAATTGGTAAGTTATAAAGCATTCAATAATAAGTATATAAAATTTTACCTTAGAATCAAATTGTAAATCTAAGGGCAACAAGTTTAATCTTATGGATATGATGTATGATAATTTTTAAATGCTATCAATATTTTGGTTTACTTAGAGAAAAGAATCATCAAATTCAAGGGCTGAAGCAAATTGGTCATGATCATAATTCTTTTATACACCAGATGAGTAACTCTGTTCAGAGCATTTTTCTGGAAATAGTTTTATACAAGAAGATGAGCAAAAAGTTTGTGCTGTGCTTCTTACAAATAAACTGCCTGAAAAGAACTACGAAGCACTGTTTGATGTAAACATCTTGAAACAACTAAACTTGGACTTAATAACATACACTGGCTCTACAAAAAAAAGTCCTGAATTAGGTGTGCATTAACCAACAACAATATCGTTTTACCATAAAGTTAATGTTCCACTGACATATAAAGCTGAACATTGAAATTAGTATGGTGTTAAAATTTAAAATGATTATACGTTTAAAAACCAATATGCCATTATAAAATAGAAATAAATGATTGCATAAATATGAAATTTTTCAATATTACTAAGGATGTTTGGAAATTACATAAATTTTACTTTTATGTATTTGTTTTGTCTAAAAATAAAATAATAACCTTTTGTTTGAATATGTTATTAATTAATAAAACAAGAATTCTTGATTTTAGCTCAGATAGGAAATTTGTGTCATGAAAATCCTTTGTCAAAGTAGTGAGAAGCTGCGATTGATTACCATTTCAAAAATTCAACTCTAAGAAAGATCAATTCCAGATCCTCAAACAGTTAAGTAAATGGAAAGTTCGACCTAGTGTAAAAATTTAAAGTTGCTAGTAAATCTTTATGTATATATTTACATTAAAAATGATTGCATTAATATAAGAATTCTCTTGTATTTACAAGCTTTTTTATATTTAAAGTGTCTTAATAAATATTGTTTTGTTTACAATTAAATATAAACTGCTTTAACACTATCCCCTTTAGAGTTAATTTTTTTTTATAAAAATGGTTTAGTATATAATGTTACTTTACTTCCTTTAAATTAAAGCTCCGTTATTATGAAGGAAATGTCAAGATTATTATGAATGTTGTTAACCCTATATAAATACTCAACATATCAGTTCCCTAAAAGCATTGAGGAGAAAATAATTTTAACAAAGACCTAATCGAACCTATTTTTAAGTGATGAAACTCTCTTACTTTGCAATAGATTATGTGGACATTTCGATACCTTACATTAAACAATATACTATATTAATTCATGAAATAAAATTTTTTAAAATAAATGCCTTAATAATTTTTTCGTTAACTTCTTATAATCTACGTCCGAATAAGAATGTTTCTAAAACAGATATTTCAAAAAAAAAAAAATTAGTCTCGATTTGTTTTGGCGCATATTTCATATTTTAGCTATTTTACTAAATAACAGTTTTATTATAAAAAATATAATATGTAAACAGTCATAGAAAAAGCATTTTCATTTATTTATAAGAACTGACATTTCATGCTTTGTTATCTAAAAATAATAAAATTGTTACATATTTACGCTCTTCCAAAGAAGTTAAAAAAATTAGCTTTATGGAGTTGCTTTAAACAGAAAAATTATAATTTTGAGGAAACTAAAAGTAGAAATTCAAGTTAAATATTGTTTTACAGAAACAATTATCCTGTTTTTTTATTGAATATACTCAATTAACCTGTCAAGTAAAACAAAGAAGAGCAATTTATTGTTTTAGATATAGTATAGCAAGAGATAGTTATTGTCTAAACCTGTTAGTTAGAATAATAGAATTGACATTCATACACGACACATTCACGTCAATGTAAGAAACTAGCAGGGAATTCAATGTTGCCATACAAATCATTGCACCTAATGGCGACCAGTAAGGGGGGGGGGGAGTCAAAAATTATTTTCATGAGCAGTCCAGTTTTATACGTCATGTTCGTGTTTGGTATTCACATGACAAGTTCGAATAAAATTAATTACAAGGTGTATGAACACCTTTAAAATAGTAACGTTGCCAGATCATTCTGAAATTCTGTGTAAAAAAGAAAATTCAGTAAGGTACAAAAAATAAAATAAAAAAATATTAAAAATAATCATGATACTAACCAAAATTACTTGCAGTATGTTAGTTTCCTCAACAAAACGTCCATAAAAGCTTCTTTGAACCTGGGACTAACGGAATTCAAAAGGGCATAGGGCGTCTCGAAATAATCGTTATTTTCCCAATTATTTAAATCGAAACCTTTTCCGCAAAATTTAAAACCATGGATGGTCAGTTCAAACGTGTATTTCACCCCCTCAAGTGTCTCTACGTTTAAATAAATGCAAGAATTGGAATTTTCCAACGATTTCGAGACCTCGATAAATTTCACTTGGTCTTTGACGTCGTTTATAACGCCCTGAGCTTCTTCTCGCCAGCCTTGCTCGTCCAAAACACGGTCAGACATTATTTTTCAATTCTACACTTCGTTTTCAGCCGAACATATTTTAGAAATTATAATTTTATTATTTTGACGCACAATCAGCACGTAACAACAACAAATAATAATTTGCAAATGACAGTACTGACACAATTTAATTTGGAATGAAGTTGGCTGCAGTTTTGTCATAAAGAAGGGCCCTGTAAAATTAGATGTTTTTATAGCCGAAATCTGCATTTTTGGAACTTAAATCATTTGTAACACTCAAGATGGCGACTTGAAACGATTCATGATGGCATCTATCGGAGGAGCAATTAACTATATTTCACCGGCTGCTTCATAAATTACAGATTTTTGTAACAAGAGAGAGGTTGTAATTTTGACAATCAGCTGATGAAGACGTATGCTGCTGAGACTGAAAAGCCAAAAGCAAGTAAATGTTCGGAAATAATAAAAATATTGTTTTAAAGAGAAAGTGGGTAGATCGAGTTCAAAGTCTTTAAAATAATGGTGTTAATTTAAAAAACTGGTAGCTTTTTTTTAATGTAATACAACAATTTTAGGTACAAAGTTTGACATCAGGAATAAATTGAATTGTGATAATTTGTGCAGATGAGGTAATTATTTTTCATATTATTTAATTATTATGGTTCTAATTAAATATTAAGGAACTTAATTTTGCAAAAAAGATTGGGAATTATACCGAATAAATGGTCTTAAGTCTGTATTAAAATAACAAGTGTGGATGAGAAGGTTAAGAGTTGGATAATATTTTCTGCATTCTCTTATTACACGATGTTTGGGGCAATATAACCCTTCACACCAAAGAAATTGCAGTATGACTTTAAGTCTTTTTAGCCTTATATATTAATGTTTCTGTTGTGCACCTGGTATCCTGTCATTATTTGTTTTCCTTGCTTTTATCTAAAGTATATCTTAATAATATGATTATAATTTTAATGATTTTGATGAAATATCACTTCAAATATGTACAAATTGAGCATGATCCTTTTACAAAGGTTAAAAAAATATTCTGAAGAGTTGTCTGATGAAAGGTCAGAATTCATCGATTAAATGTTAAAGTCGATAGTTCAAATATGCTTTATTCTTAGAAACGAAACGTAACTAACACAATATATATATATATATATATATATATATATATATATATATATATATATATATATAAATACAAGAGTGGTTAAAAAGTTACATGAAAATAGAAAAAAACACATAAGAATAAGAGACAATTCAATAAAAAATAAAGAAAGTCTTACATAAAATTTTAATAAAACAATACATACAAAATATACAGTATAGAATACAGAAAACTTAATAAACTAACTAAATTATTGCTAAAATGTGTCATTATAGTACTTAAAGCAGTGAAACTTGGCTAACCAAGAACCTCTTGATGTATAGTTTAAATACCTTTAGTAATGTTGCCTCTCGGTAGGTGGTTAAAAAATTTAATGCCCTTATAAAAAACTGGTTTCTTTGTTAAAGTTGATGTTGCGATGAGCACACTTAACTTGCGCTACTGATGTGTTCACAGCACTAGGCTAGCTAAATTCTTTGCAAAAATATACAAGTAGATGGAAATGATAATCAATTCCTTACAAACCAATTTCTGCAAAATATTCCTTAAAAACTAATTTTGGAAACCACACAGAGGCATCAAAAAAGCTCATAAAGAATACAAAAACGCAAGTAAAAAATCTACAGCAGTCATAAATTTCTGTTGATTCGAAAAAAGACAGACTGCTTCCCATATATAGAGGCAGAAGATTGTAAGAATGCCTTCTTAATAAACAATGGACGACAGGAAGTCCAATGTTTAGCCCCACAGATATAGAGAACAAACAACATCTGTAAAAGTTAATTGCCCATATTACTCCAAAAGCAGGTGCCATACCTGCGGTGATATCCAGTTAGAGAAAATAAACAGATTTGCAACCATTCATGTCAAGCTTCTGAGAAGCCATCCTAACATTGAAACAACCTGTAGATAACTTTCTCTCAAAACCAAGTATGTGGTCTTCAAATATGAACATTCCCATCAACCACCAGTTGCAAAATCTGAGTGTTGGAATGTGGGTCTGCTGGGCAGTTAGTAATTAAAACATTATCATGGGCACTGTCATTGAAATACATTTAAATTTAGTCTTATGTGGTTTTAAAGACAGTAAATTTGATTCAAACCAATGATTCACATTGTGAAAGGAGTCAATGTTTGGGCCATGCCTGAAAACAATGGTATCATCTGCATACAATTTGTATTGCCCTGAAACATCAAGATTGATTAGGTCATTTATGTATAGCATAAAAAGTGTTGGACCCAAAACAGAACCTTGAGGCACTTTCCAGGCTACTGAGCAATATTCTGAATATTCAGAACCCACAAACACTCGTTGACGACGACTCTCTAGATAAGATGAGATCCAAGACATTGCTACGCCCCTAAAGCCATAGTGGTGAAGCTTCTGCAGCAAAATCTCATGGCTAACACAGTCAAACGCTTTCTCCAGATTTGTTTGCCGAGGTTGGAGTAATAGGACTGTTTTGAGATGTTTATTAGTCAGCGATGCAACGAATGGTAAGAGTTAAAATAATCATGAAAAATTGGACATTTTGTGAATTTTCTTAGAGCATGGAGGAAGCGCAGATTCTTGTATGGAGTTTATAGATCTCTTGGGAACCAAGGTTTATTAGATTTTCACTAAGGAAGTACCAAACAGCTCCAACAGGTTAAACTGAAAACATGCATTACACAGCCCCACTCAGTGATGCCACACCAGTGTTGAAACTTACTGTAGTTAATTATATAATTGCAATGTAAAAATGGAACTTTTTCATCAAAATTTAAATTAAAATCACCTGCTAATAAGTTATAAGCAGAGCAAGAGATTTCAAACAAGCTGCCCGATTAATTGTATGTCTTCATCTGGGTGGTGGACCGTATGTTTTCAATTCATATATAGAGAACCTTAAAATATTTTAAAAATATTTTTAATAAGTGATGTGGTCTATTGGAACCACATTTTAAAACTATTGTGAAGTATATAGAGTGACTCAAAAAAAAGTTTCACCCCAAAGTGTCAAAGTTTAAATTGATGCCCTACATATTATTGCATATTTTGATAGTACGGGCCAAATAAGGGTAAGTTGCGGTTCTGTTTCATATACCTAACACAAGCTCTTCTTGAGATATTTAACTATGTAGATCAAAATTTAATAGGCAGTGAAACGAAACGATTTTTGGGAGGTAAAAATGACTCAAATACTGCCTGCGATCTGATTGCAGAAATGGATAGGGGAAGGTAGTAGAAATGACGTCTCATCTCGTGTCTCAACAAATTTTGGTTGGAACATTGTTTTTTTTTAAACAAATAGGTCGAAAAATGATTTTTTCCCGGTTTTTTGGATTTTGCGGAAAATCTAAGGGATTTAGAAAAAATGTTCCATAGGCGATTTGTACGTCTTGAAAATATCTTCAAAATGAGTTTTTGTTTGTCCAAATCGGTGTGTAAACAAAAAAGTTATTGCAAATTAAACATTAAAAATGGCATATTTTTCAATTGTTAATAACTTTTTTAATATTTATTGAATTGTCTTCAACTTTCACCAGAATGTGAGTTTTAAAGTGCTTAAAAAGTGTGCGGAAGTTGGGCTCTGTCGGTTCAATAGTTTTTGTAAAATTACAATTGTTTATTAGAAAAATGAGAAAACCAATTTTTGATTGGTTGTACCGTCGTCTAGGAAACTGCTACAGAGTTCCGTCAGTACTCATTCTCTTCGTAAAGACTTAAGCTATCATGTAGTAAAAAAAGTGGATATTTTTTATATTTTGTTTATTCAAAATCGTCATGAAGATATGGGTAGTTTTTCGCTTATAAAAAAATTTAGAGAAACTTTGGTTTTCGAGATAATCTGGAAAAACTGAATAAAGTGGCCATTTTTGGTCCGCTATTTTGTAAGCACAGGGCTGCCAATGTTAACATCGAGATATGGCTTTTAGGATGCTAAAATATACACTTTTCAATAATAAAATCGCATGGACCACTTCAGTGTTTTGTACAGACCTTTTAGAGACACTCTGTATATACGCTGATTTTTTAATCACCCTATAAATTGTAAACAACACAACTTGCGTTTTTACGGACATTGTTCATAATTATCTACAATCGAACGTTTATCTGTGTTTTCAGGAATTATGAATAAACTTTTATTTACCGTGATTTTATGTAAACCGTCAAGTAGGAAATACAGCTGACATTTTTGGTAGATTAATGTATTTAGACCTCACATATTTACAGTATTAGTCACTTTCCGTAGAAAAAAAAAATATTTACCATAGATAATGGGTTTGTAAAACCGTTTCGTTTAGGCCATGCAAGTGTTTATTGAGTAAACTGGGGAAAAATAAAGTTTATGTGAAAAATAAGCCGTAAAAAGACTATATATTTTTATGATGAAAAAGTAACAAATCGTGTTTTAGATTCATGTGAAAAGTTTTCTTAATATTTTTCAAGAACATAGAGTTTAACACTTCCCTGATTGTTATATTCCTTTCTTCATATTATCAGTTATTATCAAGTAGTATATATATATATATATATATATATATATATATATATATATATATATATATAAAAAGGGTGTTTTTATAGAGGTATAGAACTTTAAGTTGGCAACACTTTTTTAACTGGCGGCCATTTTGTCAGCTGTCAAGTGATTTATGTTTAATTTGGTTTGGCATTTCAACATGAATAGAGTGACGCCTGAACAACGCTTCCAAATTGTGCAAATTTATTTTGAAAATCATGGTTCTGTTCGAAATACGTATCGCGCACTACGTCCATTTTACGGTCAACATAATTGTCCATCAGAGTAATAAATTCGATTAACTATGGAACGTTTTCGCACCACGTTTACTCTAAATGATAATTCGCATCCACAGAGACGTCGTACAGTGCATAGAGAAGTCATTGCTGCTGTAGAGCGTAGCGTAGGGAAAAACCCGAATCAGTCTATCCGCCATCATGCACAGGAATTGGATATGTGTCCGTTCACTTTATGGAAGATTTTGCGGAAAGATCTTGGTTTGCGTGCCTACAAAATCCAACTCGTGCAAGAATTGAAGCCACACGATCACCTAGCAAGGCGTAGATTCGGTGAATGGGCCCAAAACAAGATTGCCGTTGATCCCGATTTTCATCAGCGAATTTTGTTTAGCGATGAAGCTCACTTTTGTTTGAATGGATACGTCAGTAAACAAAACTGTCGTATTTGGAGTGATGATAATCCTCAAGTGTATGTTGAGACACCGTTACATCCAGAAAAAGTGACTGTTTGGTGTGCTTTATGGGCTGGTGGAATCATTGGTTCGTACTTCTTTAAAAACGATGCTGGTCAGAACGTTACAGTCAATGGTGATTGCTATAGAGCCATGATTACTGACTTTTTCGTTCATCAATTGAACAACCATGATGTGCAGGAGCTGTGGTTTCAACAAGACGGCGCAACATGTCACACAGCTCGTGCCACAATTGATTTATTGAAGGAAACGTTTGGTAACCGCATATTTTCACGTTTCGGACCCGTGAATTGGCCTCCAAGGTCGTGCGACTTAACGCCGCTAGACTATTTTCTGTGGGGATATGTGAAGTCGCTAGTCTACGCCGATAAGCCCGAAACGATTGATCACTTGGAGGACAACATTCGCCGCGTTATTGCCGATATACGGCCACAAATGTTGGAAAAAGTCATCGAAAATTGGACCTCCAGATTAGACTACGTCCGAGCCAGCCGTGGCAGTCATATGCCAGAAGTCATATTTAAATTATAATGCCAGAAGGTTATCTTTCGAATAAAGTAAATTTCATGTCAATTTAAAAAATTCATCTTTGTTTTATTCCATTTAAAAGTTCTATACCTCTATAAAAACACCCTATATATATATATATATATATATATATATATATATATATATATATATATATATATATATATATATATATATATATATATTTTCATCCTTTACAAAGAAGAAGAGATTTGGTTGAGATAAGATAAATAATGCGATGCGTCAAAAAGAGACACAAACAGACGATAAAATTCGCTTTTTGTGTCGCATTTTTTTTCCACTTTTTAACCTGAACATAAACCTTCAGTTTTTTTTTAATATTTTGCCAGAGCTTCTCGAAAAACTCCTCAGAATATGCTGAAAACCGCACCAAAATATATAATTTCTTGTCAGAAATTACGCGAAAACAAACATTAAAAAAATGTACCGAAGTCATTTCAAAATAAAAAATGTTGAGACCACAAAAGTCTCAATTTTCGTGGAATCACTCTTAAAATGACTGATTTAATCCTGGGCCTAATAAAATATTTTGCATTTCTACAATGATAATAGTAAAAAAGTTATCTGTCATTGAAACTGTAACCATAAAAGTGAAATTCTTTTACGTCAGATTTTATATAAATAATTTTCGTGTTATAAAGTATGATTATCACATTTCTGCTAATTAAAACCGTCGAAATATAATCACTGATTATAATTTTGTTTTAGTTGTGTACACGGTCCCAAATAAAGAATAAAATCCACTCTCGAATATGCCTCAAGTCCTAAGCAAAATACCTCTCAGTGCCCCCATAGATGTCTCCTGTTTCGAGTATGTTCATCCGTGGAAGCAATCCTGCAGTACAGCCATTGCAGGATGCTTCTTATACTGCATTTTTGATTCTCTGAGGATATATGGAACTGTATATTTGGTATGTATATTTCTGTTTACATATTATAACTGAATATTTGTGTCGTGATGTGAAAAGAGCGATTATTATAAATAAAATATTAGAGACCAAGGATTTATTTTACATTTTATACAGGCGGAAATCGAAACTCGATCCCTTGAGTAATATATATATATATATATATATATATATATATATATATATATATATATATATATATATATATATATATATATAGGGGCGTTCTTTGCCAAATGGATCACCTCCCTGTCCAAAATCCGAATTTTGAAGTTATACTTGTGTAGTTTTTTTTAAACCCCTTTTTGGAAAAAATCAAGATGGCGGATCCAATATGGCGGTTTCAAAGAACAAACTTTTGAAAGCGGGGCGAAAAACAATTCATAAAGTTTTTTATAATCGCAAAATATTCCGTTTTAAGGCCCAGTTTGTAGTATTTGGGTGCGTTAATCACGAATCTTGCATCAGAGTATCGAAATTCAAAATGGTGGATCTAATATGGCCGCCACTAATCAACGAAATGCATATTATAGCTATAAAGAAGGGTAAAACCTACTTAAAAGTTCGGTTACCAGGGTTTATGACATCGCCGAATACGAATCTCACATCAAAATGCTGAAATTTTAAATGGCGGATCCAATATGGTTTGATACGGAAGAATGAATTTCTGGTAGTATTCTACGATAATAAAATTCATAATTAAACAGATTTGGAAAATGGGTAAAAATCCTTAAGAGCCCTAACCTGAAATTAAATTACAGAAATTCCTTAAGAGGTCCAACCCCATAAATTTAATTGCGAAATAAAATTAGATAAAATTTGTTGAATGAAAACTTCTGCCTAATTAGAGTTTTACTGAATTTTCATATGCGCAAAATAAATAAAAGTAACAGTTTTTCTTCTTAATAAGAGCTTCACGCAACCCCTCTTTCCAATTCCGGTGAGCGAGAAGAGAAGTGAGACGTCTGGAGTTTTTAATCCGGTCTGGAGGTTTAATGGCATCTCACCACAAACCCTTACTTGAGGTAGAAATAAAAATAATAATAATAAAAATCCTGGCGGAAAAAAGGATCTTAAAAATAATGATGAGGTATTCTAAGCTACAGGGAAAATAGAGATTAGAAGCATAATTCTGTATAAAGCTTTTCGAACTTAGATTGTAGGTATGGAAGCAAGTTATTGTTATAAAAAAATAATAACGTTGTACGAATACAACAAAATCAATCAGGTAATGACGAAAAGAAAATGAGAAAATGCGGAAACAGCATGTATTTCTGTCAAAATCAGGATTTTTGAAAAATCTACCACAATTTTATTTAGTTGCAAGATGATGATAAGAACATGGATACTTAATAGTTTACTGCTTCTGAGGGTAAGCTAGTAAATTAGTAATAAGTCATTTTTCTAGATTTTGTTTTGTTTTATTTTTGACTTGGATGTAGGATTTTGATGGCGAGACTTTATTTTCTTTTTGGTTTTCTTTCTCTTTACTTTTTCTATCAGTAGTAGTAGACAGGATATGTAAAATTTCAGTGACAACAGGTTTATAAAAATGGTAACCTCGAATCTGTAAATAGACAGGCATATAAAAACTTTTTTAGGTATGAAACACCAAAAACAACAATTAAGTTTCTTGTACCAGGAAAAGGAAAGAGAATATCATAATAAGGATCTTGCTTTAATGAATTTGTTGATATGCATAAGTATGTCATTATCTTATAGGAATTAAAAAACAAGATATCAAAATTGTGCCTATAGATGCTTTTTGTCTAAGGAAGCTCAAACCAGTTTTTAATTCTAAAGTTTGTAATTTTCCTTGAAGTTCCAAGCAAAGGAAACATCAGAGCCAAGAATTACATAGGCCAACAAAATCTTGGAATTAGAAATCCAATTATACTTTCTGAAAGTTTTTAACATGCTGAATCCAATCCTGAAGTCAGAATTAACCTGCTACTTCGAATTTTCTCGGTATTTCAACCGTAGATTGTGAAAAAGTTAGAATTCTGGAAACTCTGTTTGTCTCTCCGCTACAAGTCTTGAAATAATTAACGAACTAGTGAAGACTGGGTGGAGAAGAAAAATTTTACGATTTTCGGTTGAGCAAACCATAATAATTTTATATTCACTGTAATACCTCCTCACATTGCTATATATGAAAAGCTTCCATCTCGATTTTACCCTTCCTTATAGCCTTAATAAACATAGTGGATACGCGATTTTAAATTTCGATATTTTGATGCGAGATTCAGCTATATCACAAACATTTAACAAATTTTATTTCGCAATTAATTTTAAGGGGTTGGACCCCTTAAGGAATTTCTGTAATTTAATTTCAGGTTGGAGCTCTTAAGGATTTTCACCCATTTCCCAAATCTGATTAATTCTGAATTTTATTATCATGGAATACTACCAGTAATTCATCCTATATATATATATATATATATATATATATATATATATATATATATATATATATATATATATATATATATATTCATTTCATAGTATTGGTTTGTGTTTGTAGATTTTTAGATTTATTTTTTACGATTTCATTTCTTCTTGACTTGTTTTAAGTTCCTATCTCATGTCCTCCAAGTTTGCATTTAGCTCTTATTTTATACCTTCATGATTTTTCTTAATGTCTTCTTTCAATTCTTGGTTCATGTTTTCATGGCTTGTTTTCAGTATCATCAATTCTTGTTTCATTTCATCTTGGCTTGTTTTCAGTGTCATTAATTCTTGTTTCATATCATCTTGATTTTTCGTCATATCTTTTTTCAATTCTTCTTTCATCTCTTCTTAGCTTCTCTTCATATTTTCTTGGCTTGTGTTCATGTCTTGTATTATTATCAGTATCTTATTTAAACTAGTTTGAAGTTGTTCCCCATCTGTGCTTTTTCTTTCCTAGTTTCCACCAGCATACAATTTCAGTTCATTTTTTTTTCTAATTTTCTAATCTGCACTAACTTCTTCTGGATTTTATCCCACTTCTGACATCAATTTGTTCTAGATGGCCGATTTTTAACATACTCTATACTTTCAAAAGCTTTTATTGTCAACTTCACAATTTCTGACACTTATCGAACACTTCAACAAACTTAAAACCCTACCAATTAATACGATGAAATGTATAGCGCTATAAATTTCGTTACAATATATATATATATATATATATATATATATATATATATATATATATATATATATATATAATATGTTTATGCGGCTTTCACGGATTCCTCCGTGTGAGATGCAATAGCAGTGGATATATCCACATTATGCCGTTGTAGTGCTGAAATCACATTCAGCAAATGTACAACTATATGCAGCTTCGTGTATGAATAAAGTAAAATGCGAACAGTAAATGCCAATTTCGTTCCAACCATATCCCTTCCGTGTTAGAGGTTGCACAGTTTGAACAAATTGCTAAGGAACACAATCTTATTCCACCACCATCGAGATGATGGCATTTTCTTGTAAGATCTCTCTTCAAAGTATACGATCGGATTTATTATCTAACTTATTATATTGGTGAACTCTGGTACTAATTCCAAGATAATGAAAGGAAAAGAGATATGGAGAATGCGACTCCTCAGAAAATGAGGACGGTATTGGACATCGAATCCCTACAACAACTTTGGAACATAGTCTCATTTCCATTTCTCCTTGATACACATACTACAAAAGTTAAGAACATTCCTTGCTGAAACATTTCAGTAGAATAACATTTGTAACTGTTTAAAAATGACTTTTTAATACTAACGATAAACGTTACAAATTCCACTTGTAATACAATATCATTCGAAACATTAACTTTATTAACAGAAGTTAAGATTCTCTTGTAGGCAATTAAAAGGTCATAAATAGATTGGATTTTAATGCTTCCTTATGACCTTTTAATTGCTTGTCACAGAGTTATTGTTTGAACATTAGTTTATCAAGCTCGGGCCATGATTTTTGTGAAGCTACACGTGTCGGTTATATAGCGACTTTTTTTTATGAAAAGTGTCTTTAATATTAGTGGAAAGTGATATAAGTTGTTTTTAATTATTGGGTAGTATCTATTTAGAAACCTTGACTTATAAAATTAATTTGTTTAAAAAGTTGATGTTGGTAGCCGTTACTATGTGGTAGTTAATCATCTTCTACTATGTTTTATACCACTAAATTTATTAAGAAAACAGTGACTGCAGTTTCAACTCACAGAGTCATTTTCAAACTGAATAACAAAGGTAGACTAAGTATTCAATACAGAAATATGAGAAAATTTAACAATAAATGAAAACTACCTGAGAAATTACATTATTACAAAGAGGGAGGTACTAAATTTTGAGAACTAATTATTATTTGGCAACAACAAATAACGGGGAAAACCCAAGTTCTGTCTGGTCATTAAGCAAATTTATATTTTTATTTCTACTATGTTTATATATTTCTAAAGATTCAAGAATATTTAACTTTTTGCCCTTTGTTGAATAATGTAATATGTCAGTGTTGCTTAAATTAGGAAAACTGTGGCTGCGTTCTAAGCAATGGTTGGAAAAGCTCGAGTCTGTTTTTTGTAGTCTATGTGATCGGTGGTGTTCTGAAAAGCGAGTTTTAAAGCTTCTACCACTTTGTCCAATATACACTCTGAACATTTTAACTTATAAACTCGCTCCTACAAAAGTTTTTCAAACAAATTTGAAACAAACCCTGTCAAACATAACAGCCATTTTTTCAGAATTCGATAAAAAAAGAATAATCAATATGAACCCACAAGCACCAAAACTCTATGGTCTTATAAAAAATCACAAACCAGGAAATCTCATTCGCCCAGTCGTTTCATACATAAATAACCCCACGAGAAAACTCAGTATTAAAGCAACTTTAAACCAAGTCACAGCTTAAATAATTCAGTAGATCTCGTCCAAAAACTAAAAAACATAAAAACCCCAGATAACTCCATATTAGTTTTTTTTTTGACATAAAAAGCATGTTTTCTAATATTCCAACAGATGAATGTTTTATACTTATCCAAGAAATCTTACAGGAACGAAATATAAATCCAATAGTTACTTCTGAAATCTTGTCCTCTTTCGAACTTTTCCTATCACAAACCTATTTCCAGTTTAATAACAAATTTTATTTACAAAATTCAGGCCTACAAATGGGTTCTCCTCTTAGCCCTCTCCTAGCAGACATTTTCATGTCATAGAAAACAAAATTCTTAATTCCCCTTTAAGCAAAAACCATATTCAATTTTGGTACAGATATGTGGATGATGTTCTAGCATGTTGTAAAGGCACTACTAGACAGCTTCAAAAATTCTTACAATACATTAATAATTGCCATCCAAAAATTCATTTATTCTGGAAACTGAAAATAACCATAAAATAAATTTTCTTGATCTCACCATATCTCACTTCAATAAACAGTGTAATTTTAAAATTTTTAGAAAACCAACGTTGACAGGTAATACTATATCTAATGACTCTTTTCACCCCTTACAACACAAAATGGCTGCATACAATTCAATGATACATAGAGCATTCTCTTTGCCTCTCTCTGAAGAAGATCTTCAAGAGGAACTAAATATCATTGAAAGGATTGCAATATCAAACAATTTCCTCCAACAAACCATAAAGAAATTAATAACTAAAAAACAAAAACAATTAGTTTTTAATTCAATATATCCCAAAATAAAAAATGATGAAGATAGTTCATCTTATATATCTTTGTCATACTGTGGTACCTATCAGAAAACATAGCTAATACTCATTCCAAACATAACATAAAAGTAGCCTTTAAATCTCAACACAATCTGTCCTCTATCCTTTATAATGCTAAAGATAAAATTAATAAGTTTGATAAATCAGGAGTTTATAAGTTAAAATGTTCAGAGTGTGATAGCTTGTATATTGAACAAAGTGGTAGAAGCTTTAAAACTCGCTTTCCAGAACACCACCGATCATATAGACTACAAAAAACAGACTCGAGCTTTGCCAACCATTGCTTAGAATACAGCCACAATTTTCCTAATTTAAGCAACACTGACATATTACATTATTCAACAAAGGGCCAAAAGTTAAATATTCTTGAATCTTTAGAAATATATAACCATAGTAAAAATAAAAATGTAAATTTGCTTAATGACCAGACAGAACTTGGGTTTCCCCGTTATTTGTTGCCGCCAAATAATAATTAGTTTCCAAAATTTAGTACCTCCCCCTTTGTAGTAATGTAATTTCTCAGGTAGTTTTTATTTATTGTTAAATTTTCTCATGTTTCTGTATTGAATACTTAGTCTACCTTTGTAATTCACTTTGAAAATGACTCTGTGAGTTGAAACTGCACTCACTGTTTTCTTAATAAATTTAGTGGTATAAAACATGGTAGTTCCTTTTTAAACATTTCCCGAAGTTAATTTGTTTCGTTTAAGTTTTCCAGAAACTTTGCAAAGGGTTAATAGGGCCTCAATTAATTTACAATGTTATTAAAATTGAAAAAGAGTGAAAACGCTTAAATGTTATATTTGTCAAATGTTCAATACGGGCTTCACGTACTTCAATACATTTTCTTTTTCTTCCAAAACAAATTTCAGATCTTCATTTTTGTTTTTTCTTAATAATTATGTTTTAAATATACATGACAGATTTCGTAGCACCGCTACATCGTCAGATGTCAAATTGGCAATGGCAAACAAAGTTAAGAAATAAATATTAATGAAAGTGTTCAGGTACCAAGGTTTACAAATTTTTGATTGTTTTACCGGAATAAACAAAAACCAGAGCAATTCGTATTATTAAGTAAATTTATTGCTTTTATTTTCGGTATGTAGTATTTTAAAGTTTCATCAAAGTTGTGGTTTAGAAATAAAAAATGCATTGCGTAAGCTGAATTGTGTTTTTTGTAAATGGTGTTTTTTATAGAGATATAGAACTTTTAAATGGAATAAAACAAAGATGAATTTTTTAAATTGACATGAAATTTACTTTATTCGAAAGATAACCTTTTGGCATTATAATTTAAATATGACTTCTGGCATATGACCGCTACGGCTGGCTCGGACGTAGTCTAATCTGGAGGTCCAATTTTCGATGACTTTTTCCAACATTTGTGGCCGTATATCGGCAATAACGCGGCGAATGTTGTCCTCCAAGTGATCAATCGTTTCAGGCTTATCGGCGTAGACTAGCGACTTCACATATCCCTACAGAAAATAGTCTAGCGGCGTTAAGTCGCACGATCTTGGAGGTCAATTCACGGGTCCGAAACGTGAAACTATGCGGTTACTAAACGTTTCCTTCAATAAATCAATTGTGGCACGAGCTGCGTGACATGTTGCGCCGTCTTGTTGAAACCACAGCTCCTGCATATCATGGTTGTTCAATTGATGAACGAAAAAGTCAGTAATCATGGCTCTATAGCGGTCACCATTGACTGTGACGTTCTGATCAGCATCGTTTTTAATGAAGTACGGACCAATGATCCCACCAGCCCATAAAGCACATCAAACAGTCAGTTTTTCTGGATGTAACGGTGTCTCAACATACACTTGAGGATTATCATCACTCCAAATATGACAGTTTTGTTTATTGACGTATCCATTCAAACAAAAGTGAGCTTCATCGCTAAACAAAATTCGCTTATAAAAATCGGGATCAACGTCAATCTTGTTTTGGACCCATTCACCGAATCTACGCCTTGCTAGGTGATCGTGTGGCTTCAATTCTTGCACGAGTTGGATTTTGTAAGCACGCAAACCAAGATCTTTCCGCAAAATCTTCCATAAAGTGAATGGACACATATCCAATTCCTGTACGCGATGGCGGATAGACTGATTCGGGTCTTCCTCTACGCTACGCCCTACAGCAGCAATGACTTCTTCTGTACGCACTGTACGACGTCTCTGTGGATGCGTATTATCTTTTAGAGTAAACGTGGTGCGAAAACGTTCCATAGTTAATCGAATTAATTGCTCTAATGGACGATTATGTTGACCGGAAAATGGACGTAGTGCGCGATACGTATTTCGAACAGAACCATGATTTTCAAAATAAATTTGCACAATTTGGAAGCGTTGTTCAGGCGTCAGTCTATTCATGTTGAAATGCCAAACCAAACTAAACATAAATCACTTGACAGCTGACAAAATGGCCGCCAGTTAAAAAAGTGTTGCCAACTTAAAGTTTTATACCTCTATAAAAAACACCCTTTATAAATAATTTCTTTTGTTGGATTTAGTTCTAATATCAAAGGTTCGCCCTGTTTGACCTATGTAACTGTTTTGGTATGATTCACAATTTAATTTATAAACTCCGCTTTTTTGCTTTTTGCAGGTCTTATCTTTATTACTTTTAATATATTTGCCAGGATTATTTATTATTCGTTTTGAAAACAATATTAATATTGTGTGTGTGTGCTTAATACATTTTTAATTTTTTTGGAAATAATACAATACATATCTCGTTGTTTTGAATTATTTGTTGTGGAATTATTTAATGACATTTATTTTTGAGAACACTGTTTATTATATTTGGAGCGTATCCATTGTTTTCTGCTGATTTCTACAGTGTCCGGTAAATACCTCCAATTTCTCGGGGTCGAAATAACCCTACTTTGTCATAGAAAAAAAATCCTAAATCAAGCGATTTACCTTACTGGTTCTAAGTTTTGAACTTTCGTTGGATCTAATTTTTGATAGGTGTCATTTTACAGAGCTGAAAACTGATTTTTTAAATACTTCTTCAAGAAAGGTAATCTTAATTTATTTCGATAAAACTGGCGGTTTTCGAGATAATGCGACGTCACTTTTATAACACTTAAGGTGCTTATAAATATGGTGAGACGAGCGCGTGACGAGCGTGTGACGAATATGCCATGAACTTCCAGCGAGACTCATTTGAAATTTGCCGATTTGTATTGTTATCGAGGGCCAACGTCGACAGGTTTCAAACGAGATAATAAATGCAGTTGGGTTACAAGAAGTCAATCTTTTTTATAGTTCTATTATTTTCGAATAGCTCGACTCATACTCGCAGCGATCCATTTTCTGTGGGTTTTTTGGTGCGAACTCAAAGGATTTTTTTATCTAGTTGAACGGGAACTGAAGACACGAGATTTTCTTACTTTTTTGTTAATGAAATGAAATTTATTTAGCACTTGGCATTGCTTAAAAATTGTTCATAAGTGAATATGGAGTGGTCTGAAGAAAATCTGTTGAATTTATAGAAGACCATAATTCCAAAATTTGTCAGTTATGGACAAAAATTTTACAAAAGAAAAGAAGTGAATGTATGAAATAAAATTGCGTCAGAAAATTTGTACAGACCAGCGAGAAAAAAAATGTGCGTCTGCCATATGCAAATGGGCTGTTGAAAATATATTTTTCTTTTTTTACATATATTCAAAATGTAACAAAGAGATTTTGATGAAATTTCTGTATTATCCGCTAATATGTTGGAACAATGAATTTGCTAGAAGTTTGAATCCTAAATATTTTTTTATACAAGAGAGCGCGCTATTATCGTCCATATTTTCATTTTTTGCTTCATATCCTTTTTTACTGTAAAAGCCCACTGTATAAAACTAACCAAGCTGTCGTTGAAGTTGTTCTTCATTGTCAGACAAAGTATGACAATTATATGCACAAGAAAGAGATCTATGTACCTGTTAAGAGTCATAAACCAAAAGCATAGCAATTCTCGGGACATCTTAACTGGGTAATTAACAGTAATGACATTTTTAAGTATAATACAGATGTGTATAAGGCCTTGCTATGTTATTGTCTTACAACTTTCAGTGCTAGCTGTTGAAAATGTCAACTTTTACTCCAAAACTTTGTATCGGTGTTTTGGATTTAAAATCCAAGACAATACTTTCAAATGTGCAACATTCACTTGTTCAACCGAGAACTCTGATGAGGGTGCTTAGTTTGTTTTCGAAATGTGCTGGCATAACGGGACTTAGCGTGCCTACAACTTATAGGCGAATTAAGGAAAGGAAAAGTGGAACTGTGTGTGAGCCTAAACCGTCTCCGAAAAGAAAAAAATTATACGAATGCTTCAAAAACATGTTAAGAAGACACGTTCAGGAATTATATCTTAGAAGATAAAAAGCAAGTATTGATAAAGTTTTGAAAGTTGTGAAACAAGATGAGTATAGGAAAAACCAATCTGTAGAAAGTAGTGACAAAAATGAATTTCTTTTAGGGAAAGTCAAAGTGGAGGTGATACAGAGGAAATACTATTTTTGAGAAGACATTATTTGCGAGACATTAGAAAATACCACAAAGAAGGCAAAAATATTTTTTTATCTGGATGTAATCTGTCTCAAGAGAAGGACACATAGTACAAAAAATGTCTGAATATGATAATATTTCGTGAAGCATTCTTAGAAGGGTTGTCGACAGGTTTAAAACCCTTACTCGGTAAGGGCAGCAAATTCATTATAACTCATATTGGGGGTGTTAATGGATTTATATGAGTTTTACGGCAGTTCGACTTGAAATCTACCAAAGATTACCATGAATAAATAACGGCGGATATCATTCAAAATTATTTTTAACAAATGATACAGTTGATTCCTGAGAGGTCTGTTATAATTTTGGATAACGCCAGTTATAATTTTAGACTGGTGGAAAAGTTGCCAATAACATAGTTAAATAAAGTGATATTACAGATTGGTTATCAAAAAAACATATTGCCTTTACGAACGATTTCCTAAAAAAGGAGCTTTTAAAAATTGCGAATTAGAAAGAAACATATGATAGGCGAATAGGCTAAAGAACATGGAAATGTTGTGCTTCGAGCACCACTGTTAAATAAAATCTATTGAACTTATGCTGGAAAAATGTTTCTTCTTTGGATATAACTGGTCCTATTTTGTTTCATAAGTATTCAAAATTGGTAGGAGTGGTAACATTTTTGTATTATCTGCTAAAAGTTCCGATCCTGACTGTACGCAGGATCGTCGAGGTTTTTGTTTTTTATTTAACAAACTTGATGATAATAAAACCCCACTGCATAAAATTAATATAGCTGCCGTTTGTTCTTCGTCGTCACATATGGCAGGGCAGGTTTACTTTCTTCGCTCCCTTTCTATTAACTAAAACGTTTTTGAAAAATTTGCTTGGAATGCTGGACTTCAACCAAAACAAATATATTTTTTCTTTACTCTTGATTGGTTTACACCGCCCAGACGCTATAAATCTCTTTTGACGCCGGGCGTCGAAGAAGAGTTCAAACTGGCAAATATCAAAGAGTTCGTTGCAAGCTCGTCATATACTCGTCACGCGCTGGTCGCATACGCGTCACGCGCTCGTCTCGCAATATTTATACGCACCTTTACACTACTATGCAGTCGGTCGCTGTACTACTAGAAAACGTCATATAGTGTTAAACCACACACCAAAAATCATTAAATTCAGTTATCAGGTTTCAAGAAATTTAAAAAAAATGAATACTTTCTTAAAATTCTGACGTTTTGTATCACTTAAACAAAGCAGTTGGCTTAAATCGACTTATTTTGACGTCAAGAGACTGTCATTAAACGTTTTACACTTATTTTCCGGACACTCTGTATATTATAACATGCCAAAATTTCACTAAATAGTATCGAATTTAACAAATTTTTACTGGGTGTTCTATTCTTTTAGGCGCCGATTATATTGACTTTCCAATTCTAAATATTTACTTTAAATTAGATAAGTTTAAAAATTGATCTTTATTTTTGTTAGTTTTCTATAGCGTGGTTTATGAGTGAACTTAAAAAAACTTTTATGATTATGGCAATCTGTTAAGTCAACAAAATCTGCAATAAACTAGGATTAATAATTTGAACTTATTAGCACTAAAAATCCTTTACTACTGTTCCAGGAGACTTGTTTAATTCGAAGTGTTGTTCGTAGGTGGTGGGGAAATGAAATTATATTGTTTTAAAACAAGCAAAAACAGTGTTGTTCGTGAAACTGTTAGACTTCTCGGTAACGAATCAGATAAGGGGGGTGGGAGCAAAATATAAACCGGGATCAACAATTTAAAGTAATTATTGATAAAGTCGCCAGACTATCATCGAATCCAAAGACTATCCTCCGTTCGGTTTTAAGTATTTTTGATTATTGTTATTTTTAATCACGGCCAGTCATATCGGTATTTATTTTCGTCTGAACAAGTGTTGTTTTGTCTTATTTAAAAACTCCTTAAACTCAAGTGAAAAAAGTGTTGTGTGTCGTGTTTACATACGGGTGTTATTTGATTGTCAAATAAATAATTTTTTTCTAGTTTGAAACGAACTTTTATATCGAAATCTGGCGGAACTTGTTGGAAATCAAAGTGTCTTTTCGTGGTAAAATATATAGGGTGTTTAATTTGAGGAAACACAAGTTTTGATATACTATTAGTTCCACAAATGGTCCGGGGGCCTAGTGGGTTTTTGGAACCTATAAAGAGATGTGGCTTATATGTATTTTGACTTCCTGATTACGGATATCGAGGGTGTATTCTCGAAAAATGTTTAGGTAATTTATTATAAATATAGAAATTATTTTTTCGGAACATAAAAAATATTTTCATGTTTCTCAACCAATTCTAAGCAAAAAGTGTTTCTCGTGATTTTTCCGTCTGATGCAATATTTTTTGAGTTAAAGGTCGTTAAACGCTGCCGTGTATGAAAGGAAGTGGAAGTCTACTTACAGGCGCTCACCTAGTACACATAATCTATTATAGCTTTCGCTGATCGTCGCATTAATACTTTAAACAAATTTATGTATATATATATATATATATATATATATATATATATATATATATATATATATATATATATATATATATATATATATATTTATTAAAAATAAACAAATTCACGGTCTATATATTTGAAAAAGTTATTTTATTCTCCTTACGACCGTTAAGAAAGGGGACAGACAGTGTATTCTCTGCGAATTCCACTCTGGTTCTCTCTCCATACTAGTTTCGACCACCTAATGGTCTCATCAGTGGAGCTGTAACGAACCGAGAGTAAAATGCACAGAGAACAAATGTCTACTTAAAATCCTCATATCGTAATATATCGGCAGGATATTACCTGCAGAACTTGATGCCGGACTGCTATCTTAAACAGTACAAACGAACATCTGAATATACCCCGGAGCGGTAGGAAATTTATTAAAAATAAACAAATTCACGGTCTATATATTTGAAAAAGTTATTTTATTCTCCTTACGACCGTTAAGAAAGGGGACAGACAGTGTATTCTCTGCGAATTCCACTCTGGTTCTCTCTCCATACTAGTTTCGACCACCTAATGGTCTCATCAGTGGAGCTGTAACGAACCGAGAGTAAAATGCACAGAGAACAAATGTCTACTTAAAATCCCCATATCGTAATATATCGGCAGGATATTACCTGCAGAACTTGATGCCGGACTGCTATCTTAAACAGTACAAACGAACATCTGAATATACCCCGGAGCGGTAGGAAATTTATTAAAAATAAACAAATTCACGGTCTATATATTTGAAAAAGTTATTTTATTCTCCTTACGACCGTTAAGAAAGGGGACAGACAGTGTATTCTCTGCGAATTCCACTCTGGTTCTCTCTCCATACTAGTTTCGACCACCTAATGGTCTCATCAGTGGAGCTGTAACGAACCGAGAGTAAAATGCACAGAGAACAAATGTCTACTTAAAATCCCCATATCGTAATATATCGGCAGGATATTACCTGCAGAACTTGATGCCGGACTGCTATCTTAAACAGTACAAACGAACATCTGAATATACCCCGGAGCGGTAGGAAATTTATTAAAAATAAACAAATTCACGGTCTATATATTTGAAAAAGTTATTTTATTCTCCTTACGACCGTTAAGAAAGGGGACAGACAGTGTATTCTCTGCGAATTCCACTCTGGTTCTCTCTCCATACTAGTTTCGACCACCTAATGGTCTCATCAGTGGAGCTGTAACGAACCGAGAGTAAAATGCACAGAGAATTTTTAATAAATTTCCTACCGCTCCGGGGTATATTCAGATGTTCGTTTGTACTGTTTAAGATAGCAGTCCGGCATCAAGTTCTGCAGGTAATATCCTGCCGATATATTACGATATGGGGATTTTAAGTAGACATTTGTTCTCTGTGCATTTTACTCTCGGTTCGTTACAGCTCCACTGATGAGACCATTAGGTGGTCGAAACTAGTATGGAGAGAGAACCAGAGTGGAATTCGCAGAGAATACACTGTCTGTCCCCTTTCTTAACGGTCGTAAGGAGAATAAAATAACTTTTTCAAATATATAGACCGTGAATTTGTTTATTTTTAATAAATTTCCTACCGCTCCGGGGTATATTCAGATGTTCGTTTGTACTGTTTAAGATAGCAGTCCGGCATCAAGTTCTGCAGGTAATATCCTGCCGATATATTACGATATGGGGATTTTAAGTAGACATTTGTTCTCTGTGCATTTTACTCTCGGTTCGTTACAGCTCCACTGATGAGACCATTAGGTGGTCGAAACTAGTATGGAGAGAGAACCAGAGTGGAATTCGCAGAGAATACACTGTCTGTCCCCTTTCTTAACGGTCGTAAGGAGAATAAAATAACTTTTTCATATATATATATATATATATATATAAATAAATAGATAAGTTTTTGTCCGTGTAATTTCAAATAAAATAGAATCAAATATTGGCGAAGCGGACGTGAAAATTTGTCAATCTACATGATTCTCGTGTTAAAAAGTGCGGAGCACTCCAAAAATATGGAAAAACTCCGGATCCGACAGATGGCGACGGCGCTGTTTCGTCCTAATATGGGACTCGTCAGGCCACCGCATTCGGTACAAACCATCATCTCGCCTTTGCATCCTATAAATCTGAGTTTAAAATCACAAAACAGAAAACAAGACGACAAAGGCGACATCTCGATGGTCCACTCGATAACACAAGAAACACACAGATTAAGTTTGGAAAATGACCGCCATATGGTGGCGCGACGGTGAATTAAAACAGAAATATGTAAAATCGAGCACACGAAACGAGCTGCCCAAAGGAGAGGGGTCGCATTTTTCGATACTGGCAATATATATATATATATATATATATATATATATATATATATATATATATGTATATATATATATATGAATAGTTTGGTTATTCCGGGTTTCAATCCGTTCGTTCAAAAAATCGTTTTCACGACGTTTCGCCAAAATCTCATTTGGCATTTTCAGGTGCGGTTCGTCTCGTTACTCGCTGAGAACTGATGATCAGTTGGAAACATTTTTCGCATCTAAGCAGAAACTTCTTCTTATTGACTGAAAATTAAGTTCTTCAAATGCTATTTTGACGCGCTGCATGCAGTCTTCCATAGTGGTTAATGCGATGTTGTATACTTTATTTTTGATTGTCCCCCAAATAAAAAAAAATCAAGTACTGTTAGGTCGAGGGAGATGTGGCCCATTCTTGGCTATCTATTGATCATAAAACAAATTTTGCAGATGATTCTATAAGTTAAAAAACGTATTTTGTATCTAGAAGTCTTCAAAAATGGCTAACTTATCATTCAGATTATCTTGGTAAAATTTTAGGGCGACGACACTGTCATTTCTTATAGCACAATACGCGTTAAACCGTCAAGATTCTTGAAAATTTAAATTTCTAATTGGATGTACGTTTGAGTAGCTCCGATAGTGGGAATTGCGTCGATTAAACAATCCATTTTTTTGTAAATTTGGCTTCGTCCGACCAAATAATATTATCCAAAAAACCAGCATTTTCTTGTGACCGAAAAATAAATTGACAGAACTCTACTCTTCGTGAAAAATCAGTGTCTTTTAAATGTTGCACTAGGGAATATACATAGTAATGTGTTTCCATAAAATCCTTTAAACTGATGTTTGAGATAATCCAACCTCTAATGCTACTTGCCTTGTAGATTATATTTTCACATTGATTGATTCGATTAATCCCACCTCGTAGTTCTTGACTTGAACTATGAGTTACTGGGCACAGAATTTGAAAATATTTATTTAATTGAAAATTATTTTTAAATTAACTATGCGTCGGACAAAAAAATTACAAGAAACACTTTTTACTTAGAATCGGCTGAAGAACATGAAAACATATTTTTAATTTTACAAATCGCAAATTATCTGATCATTTTTCAGGAATCCACATATTTGTAATCAGGGGGTCAAAACATCTATAAAAAAATTTGGTAAACCCATTGGGCCCCCCCGATCAAAAATATAATTGTCTAAAAAGTTATAAATTACAGTGGCGCACATTATTTTAGTTTTTTTTTATAGATTTAATTTTAAGCCTACGTTTTTGGATTTCTGATTGAAGATGTTTAACAATTCTTTAAAATTTCTTACTTTTTCCGAAAGTCTGACCATGTCATTTACTTTCACTCTTTCTCCATAAATATTAATTCAGTTTCGGAACGAGTAATTCAGTGTATCACGGTGAATCAGTTGTTTACCTTTTGGATTACTAAAAAATTTACTAGTAATTGTGCATTTGTAGTTTTTACACATTTCAATTATAAATGAGATAAGTGAGGCAGCACAGAACAATCAATAATAAATGAGGATTAAATGTTTGTATTTATTGTTATTAAAGGGCGTCCCAAAATTTAAGCAAGATTTGAATTAAATAGAAAACAGTTTTTTTTAATTGTAGTTTCTTTAGTGAATCATAAAGAATATAGGATAAGGTTATGTATGGAATAGAACATGGGAAAAATGGCGTCTTTACGGCTTTGCTGGCAAAAACGCAGTCTTGTCGGATATTTCCACGACCATTTTTCATAAATGTGGCTAACTTTCGTTGGGGTGGAGGACGCGAGCAGCATACACATTCCTAGTATAAGAGGCAGAATCGGTTCTATTTTCCTGAACTCCAAGCTCTTAGGAAGGGGAGGGGCGATTGCAAGCATACATATTCATGTATTTTATTCAAGAACTAGAGAGAGTAATAAAACTGTTACCGAAACCTCCAACGTACCTGCTCCAGTGCCGCAGGTAACTGAGGACTGCCGTAAATCTAATTATATTTAATATTTAAATATTATAAGCTTTTATAAATTTACTGCAACAAAATTTCTGATAGTTCAATTTAATTTCTGTCAGTGAGCAAAGTATAACTTACAATGTGTTCTTAGTGATTTATCTTGTTTGTGCTTCTTTTTATATATTATTTGAGATTAGTGAGATACTTAAAAGATATGGCTTCCACATTTATATTTATTCCAAAATCGTTAAACCAGGGCATTTTTTCCTCAACGAAAAACTGATTACAATGAATGTTTATGATGCCTTAAGATATCAATAATAATGTTAAAAACTCTGTTGAGATGTGTTCCAACATGACAGGAGTTGGAAAATCTACTATGTACCGAATACTGAAGGAGAAAAAAACGACTGGAATTGTTAGTACTCCCAAGCCACATTCGATCACAGGCAGACGTAAAATCTCGTTGGAAGAAGAGATGTAAACTGCAATAAAAGGAGTTGCACATATATTTTATTATGAGAAGCAGATCCTAACCTACAAAATTCTAACTAAAATCAATGAAGATCGGTATTTACCTGAAATTAAAAGAACCGAGCTCTGGAAATTACTCAGAGAACTTAATTTTTGCTGGGAAAAACCAGATAGGAAATCTATTCTCATAGATTGTCCAGAAAATGTCCGTTGGAGAAGGAAATACCTCTCTCAAGTAAAAGATAGAGTTGCTAGAAATAACACAACTTACAAAATTAGTAATTTAACTGAACTTTTGAAAGATTTTTGTGAACAAAGTTATTGCAGAAAATTGGGAAAAATCCATATAATAAAAGAAAATGTGGAAACTCGATTTCATGATCGATGAGATAGAGGAACCAATTATAATTAATTTGAGTTAAGATAGCTTCACTGACTTTGATTACGAATTAGATACGTAATGTTTACCAGCGTAAACACAATTTATTATTTCAATTTTCTGAAACATATAAAAATTAATTCCATTTGAATCCCTTTTTAATGTTTAATTGTAATTCTGCAGATGGTTTAAGAAATAAATAAACTGAAACGTCAAATGTTCTAAAAATGTTTTTAATTAATGATAAAATGACCGATAGCCCCAAAAAATTTTAATATTATATGGACGAATTTATTGTTTTATATCTGTTTAACTTCTTGTGTTTTAGACAGTGAGTATTTTGTAAGTATTTAAATTATAACTTAGAATTTTTTGAGAGAATAATCCTACGTTTTAGTCTATTATTATAGACCGGTGTTTTTGATTATAAAATTTCTAGCCCATTCCCATGAAAAATATATGTGTCAACAGATTTTGCCTAAGACACCGGACTAAAGAACCGGTAGTTTGCGAAGAAAAAAAAAGGGTAACAAATGATTTATTATCCTCTCTAGTTCTTAAATAAACTATAGTATAAGAGGCAAAATCGGGTCTATTTTCCTGAACTCAAAGCTCTTGGGGGGGGGGGGGGACGATCGCCCTTACCGCCCCCTCCCCTTGGATCCGCGCCTGTTGTCCTCTAAATCCTCCGGGATAATGCCCTTAATAATAATTGAGATATGCTCCCTCTCGAAAATGAACGGAACATTTGTTTATTTAACAAAAAGTGACAAAAAATGAATAACCCGTTTTTTTCCTCTTTTTTTGCTTATAACTTCGAAAGTATTGATCTTAGAGAAAAATTGCAGGGAAAGAAAAGTTTCCTAATCGAATTTCCTGCAAGATAGGATATGTTAGAAATCGCAAAATTTATTATCCTTGTTGCAAAATGGTAATAATAAACAAAAAAGGCAAAAAAACAATAGTTTTGAAAATGATTTTTTTCGACCACTTATATTTCTTGGAGGATCTTCATATTCGGCCAAGAAAAACTTCAAGGTATGGTGAAACAACGTGCTAAGTTTCGTTAAAATCGGTTCGATAGTTTTTGCATAATAATTTTGCAATCCAAATTTTTTTTCAAAAAACGTAAAATTTTTCATTTTCATTTCATTCGATTGAGTGGTAACTCGAAAAGTCACATACTTGACAGTTTTTTCACTTGTACTACAGATCTCAAGCTTTCAAACGCTTTTTTAAAATTTAAAATCGGTTAATTAGGGGCTGTTCAGTAGTTTTTTTAAATTATTGTTAAATTTTTAGCTTATAAATAAGCTAAAAATCTCCGCGAAATTTTATCGGAAATTTTTTCTGAAAACATCGTTAGAAAGTAGTCGGAAAAAGGCTTCCTTTAAAAAAAAAGGTTGAAGTTTTGTCAATTCGTTTCCGAAATACAAATAACTTACGAAATATCAACTTTTTTTTATTTAAGATAGGAAAACAGATTTCCACTTCAAACAAAAAGGTACACTAAACCGCAAAAAAGTTGCAACGTTTTAAAAATATGCACGATACTGCAGAACGCTCCCTCTAAAACTAGCAATAAAACTGCAAATAAAATTGAATAAAACTGCATAGAAACCCCCGTTTATCAAATTTTGATCAAATATTTGAAATTTTTCCCCCACAGCCTAGCCTCCAGGCAAAAAACTGTTTTCGCTGATGGAGAAAGGCTTAACGCGTTTACGAATAAAACTCACAAAAAACTTGGTAATTGCATAGTTCTCATTTGAATAAAACCCCATTAAGAACCGCGGAACATCGATGCCCGTCGTTGCCGAGCATAAAATAAACCGTATTAAAAATTTATGAAGTTGAGGTTATACTTACTTCCTTTGTTATTTTTGTTATAGATTAAGCCAGTTTTTGTGGAAAACGCGTCGTAAAAGTAGTTTAAAAAAATCGGTTTAAAGTGATAATATATCTACGATTGATGCAGTGTACAATCGAACTGTAACAGTCATTTAGTGAAGTTACCTGTGCGGTTTGTGTAGGGCATTTTTTTGAAATAGGATACCAAAACTAATTGAAAATAAGATGGAGATTTGAGTAATTAAGGACGTATTTTAATAAATGTAGTTTAAAAAATGATTATTTAATGTAGAAATAAGTTTTTAAAATTTTCTAGCTAAAATATAATAAAGGAAAGAGACTTTGGTATATTTGTTTCAAGCGGCTACAAAAATTTCGATTTTGATAAACAAGAAGTTAGGATCTGCGGTCTATATTTTTATACAGGGTGATTCAAAAATCGATCACGAAACTTAAGGGGGTGATTCTACTTGACAAAATAAGGGTAGAGCTTCATATAATTTTTTTTCAAAATGTCATTCGTTTTCGAGTTACAAGCCGTCCAAGTTCAAGTTTTTATTTTTTGTTTTTTGAATTACTCGCTTACAGGAAAACCGATTTGACTAATATTTGAAAGATAGGCTAAGTCCTCTGCGCTTCATCATTTTAGTATCAATTCACATTGATTGTTTGCCGCTAGAGGGCACTTTACCTACATTGAAAATTGTTTTTTTGTCATAATTTTTTAGTGTTGACAGCTACAGTAGTTTTTGGCATAATTTCTGAAAGACTGATGCCAGGCCTTTAAAAAAGGTGCTCTTTATTTACATCGCTAAACCCAACGGTTTAGACGTAAATCACCCTTAAAAATTAAGTGGTAAATTTACTTTTCTCATTTCATTACCACCAGCTACCAGGTAAATAGCTATCAAAGTATACTAGAGCTGTCAGTTTAACATCAAATAAATTCGCTTTTTAAACTATTTAATTTATAATCTTAAAATAACTAATAATGGCTAATCAGTAAATATTCATATTATGGATTATTGCGATATACATTTAATTGATAAAAATTAATGAAACAGTACTAAACAAACTAAAAAAGATTCTCAAAATGTCCCCCATTTTCTTCCATACATTTCCTAACACTCTTCAAAAAATGTCGCCTAACTCGATGAAAAATTCCTGGTGTTTCTTTAATAATTTGGCACTTTTCGATTATCCTGAAGCGAAGATCCTCGACGTTGATTACTGGAATATCGTACACCAATTGTTTCAAATGACCCCAAAAGAAAAAATCCATAGGATTAAGGTCTGGTGACCTCGCTGCCCATGCCAATGGTCCACTTCGTCCTATCCATCGCTCAGGATACGTTGCATTCAAATACTGTCGGACACGTATACTAAAGTGGGGCGGAGCTCCGTCTTGGAGGATCCACATGTTGGCCCTTACTTCCAATGGCACATCTTCCAGATACAATGGGAGACGATTTTGGATAAAATCTAAGTATACGTCACCAGTTAATGGGCCATCAAAGAAATGAGGACCAATAAGGTAATCTCCTATTATCCCTGCCCACACATTTAGTGAAAATCTACGCTGATGTTTCGTTTCTACCACATTGTTTGGGTTCTCGTAAGCATATGTGTGGATGTTGTGTAGACTTGTTATGCCATCACGAGTGAAACCAGCTTCGTCAGTGAATAATATATATATGACGCCAATTAATCGATTATCGTGTTCATACTTAGCTAGGATCTGATTGCACATTTCCAACCGTCTCGGCCGATCATCGTCATAAAGAGCCTGCATCTTTTTTGAATGAAACGGGTAGAGTTGTTCTTTTCTTAGTATCCTCCATGAACTAGCCTGACAGAGCCGCACTTCATTCCCAATTTTTCTAGTACTAATACCTGGATTATCTTCAATAATTTCAAGCACTCTTTCTTCTTGTTGCACGTTTCTAGCAGTTCTAGGTCTTCCCCTATTTCCATTATAACTTTTAAAGGAACCACATTCCGCAAGCCTCCTGTGCACACTGGAAAATGTTTGAGCATGAGGGATATTTCTTTCCGGATAACTCTCCATATAATATCTTCTTGCCAACTCTGCATTACCATTTGCTTTTCCATAACAAAAATGGATATCACAATATTCGATATTTGAATATTGGTGATTAGCCATTATTAGTTATTTTAAGATTATAAATTAAATAGTTTAAAAAGCGAATTTATTTGATGTTAAACTGACAGCTCTAGTATACTTTGATAGCTATTTACCTGGTAGCTGGTGGTAATGAAGTGAGAAAAGTAAATTTACCACTTAATTTTTAAGGGTGATTTACGTCTAAACCATTGGGTTTAGCGATGTAAATAAAGAGCACCTTTTTTAAAGGCCTGGCATCAGTCTTTCAGAAATTATGCCAAAAACTACTGTAGCTGTCAACACTAAAAAATTATGACAAAAAAACAATTTTCAATGTAGGTAAAGTGCCCTCTAGCGGCAAACAATCAATGTGAATTGTTACTAAAATGATGAAGCGCAGAAGACTTAGCCTATCTTTCAAATATTAGTCAAATCGGTTTTCCTGTAAGCGAGTAATTCAAAAAACAAAAAATAAAAACTTGAACTTGGACGGCTTGTAACTCGAAAACGAATGACATTTTGAAAAAAAATTATATGAAGCTCTACCCTTATTTTGTCAAGTAGAATCACCCCCTTAAGTTTCGTGATCGATTTTTGAATCACCCTGTATATCTATGATGTCAAAAAATGTTTAGAAATCAAGACTGTCCTTACATTTCTGTAGATCAAGTTTATCCCGTTTAACACTTGTTACAAATGTTTTGGTTCTTATTTAAAAACCTTTAAAAATATATAGGGTGTTCGGATACTCCATCAGGATATTTGGAGAGATGATTCTACATGGTAAAATATATGTGGGAAACAAAAAGTCGAAAACTCAGTACTTCTCGAGTTACTGTACCTGTCAAATTTATTTTTTTTATTTTTATCATCTTGCTATTGAATGAACTCATGAAATTGATATTTTGCACAAGAACCTCGTTTTATGACTTCTCTCATTCATTTATACAAATTTTTCTCTTCTCTGCCACTGAAGGATTTAAATCTGCCAAATATTTAAGAAAAGTTTTATTTGATAAAAAGATCTATACCTAAATTTTAAGGTACCACTGGAATTTTTACGCTGCGAAATTTTTTGTGTTTTCAGGTTTTCATCTAGGTATGGCAAAAACATGTACCGGGTGAGTCAACGATTGGATGAAGTAAGTTTGTGCCTTTTCGGTGAAATTTACAAAGAAACTATATCTATTGTTTGATACAGTTTATTTTTACGCTGATTTTAAAAATATTTAGGACTCTACAGGGTGAGCCAAAAAACTAGGACAGCATAAAGTTGTATTTTTTTAAATAGAACACCCTATATACGAATCGTATTTTCGATTTAGCTTATAATTTTAAATCTTTTTTATTAAGGGTTTACTATAACAAAACTTTATAGTTTCTGAGATAATTAAGTTTAAAGAAAAAAAGTCACATTTTCAAGCATCAATTCAATCCTAAATAACGTTTTCAATTTTGTGACAAATATATTCAAATTTGGAATTTAGCAAGGCCAAGGACAAGTCAACATAATTTTTACCTAATATTTGCAATAAAAGCTACAGGGTGTTGAACACATCGGCTCAAATTTGAACAAGTTTAAATGAATAAATATCTTTTTTTTTAAATGGTACACCCTGTATATTTTCATGTTATTTAATAGAGTAATAAAAACCCTAAAAGTTTTGTTCAATATATCCTATACCTATTTATAATAGTTTTTGAGATATTTCAGTTTTTCTTATTTTCCATACTTTTTTACAGAAATAGTCTTCATTATCATAGTAGCCATGGCAAAAACAATGTAAAAGAACATTTTTCTGTGTGTCAAATTTATAATCGCAATCGCTTCTTTTGGTTTTTATGTAGTGTAGTTTGGTTTTTTTTGCATTCATCTTATATTGTAAAATGAATTTTCCAAAGAATGAGTTAATAGATATGATTTATACAATAGGAGAGGCTCAAAAAAATTGCCTTCTTGCTCAAAGAATTTACAAAATGGAGTATCCTGATCGACGCCAGCCTAATACCCATACTTTTCAAAACTTAATGCAAAGATTTGATTCTTCTGGTCCTGTTGATTATCCAAAACGTAAAGTGGTCAACAAACCAGTAACTAATGAAGAAAAAGAACTACAAGTATTGTTAAATGTTCAGGAAAATCCTTATATTGGTAGCCGTCAGTTAGCAGCATTATGTGAAACATCACAATCCACCGCTAATCGTACTACCAAGAAATATAGGTATCATCCATATCACATGGAATTACACCAAGAATTGCATGGACAGGATTTTGAAAGTCGTGTAAAATTTTGTCGTACAATAAATGCGGAGAGTCAATTAAATCCAAATTTATAATGCAAGGTAATGTTTAGTGATGAAGCTACTTTTAGAAGTAACGGTGCCGTAAATAAACGCAACATGCATTATTATGCCACAGAAAACCCATTTTGGATTAGAGAGGTGCAACATCAAAACCACTAGTCATTAAATGTTTGGTGTGGTATTCATCATAATCGAATTATTGGACCCCACTTTTTTAATGAACCACTAAATGGCCATAGTTACCTGAACTTTCTACAAGAAGAACTACCCCAACTGCTTCAAGGTCTCGATAGGGATGAGCTCGACAGTATGTGGTTCCAGCACGATGATGCGCCTCCGCATTACCATCGTGAAGTTCGTGCATTTTTGGACCAACGATATCAGCAAAAATGGATTATACGTGGGGGTTTCATTGAGTGGCCACCAAGGTCTTGCGACATCACCCCATTAGATTTCTTCCTATAGGGTTATATTAAAAATAAGGTGTATGTTAATCCACGAACAACAGTGGAAGATATGCGAAACAGGATTAGGGATACCTGTAGAACAATAACGCCACTAATTTTGTCCAGGGTCCGAGAAAATCTGCAAAAAAGACTAAATTTGTGCATTGCACAAGCGGGTCGTTTATTCGAACACTTATTAAAAAGAAATAATTAATCTCAGTATTTAATAGGTAATTTTTTTTGTTTCAATTTAGTATAAAAGTAAATATGTATTTGCCTTGTCGTTATTGTTGTGTTAATTTTTTCACATTATGTTTAATTAAACTATTGCCGTTGGAATATAACGAATAATGTATTTCATCATATTTAACCATATTCTGTTTGTTTTTGTAGTTTCTTTTAATTATTTTACATGGCTACTATGATAATGAAGAATATTTCTGTAAAAAAGTATGGAAAATAAGAAAAACTGAAATATCTCAAAAACTATTATAAATAGGTATAGGATATATTGAACAAAACTTTTAGGGTTTTTATTACTCTATTAAATAACATGAAAATATACAGGGTGTACCATTTAAAAAAAAAGATATTTATTCATTTAAACTTGTTCAAATTTGAGCCGATGTGTTCAACACCCTGTAGCTTTTATTGCAAATATTAGGTAAAAATTATGTTAACTTGTCCTTGGCCTTGCTAAATTCCAAATTTGAATATATTTGTCACAAAATTGAAAACATTATTTAGGATTGAATTGATGCTTGAAAATGTGACTTTTTCTTTAAACTTAATTATCTCAGAAACTATAAAGTTTTGTTATAGTAAACCCTTAATAAAAAAGATTTAAAATTATAAGCTAAATCGAAAATACGATTCGTATATAGGGTGTTCTATTTAAAAAAATACAACTTTATGCTGTCCTAGTTTTTTGGCTCACCCTGTAGAGTCCTAAATATTTTTAAAATCTGCGTAAAAATAAACTGTATCAAACAATAAATATAGTTTCTTTGTTAATTTCACCGAAAAGGCACAAACCTACTTCATCCAATCGTTGACTCACCCTGTACATTGAAGAATATATCTTACTACTTTTATTTTACAATGTAGAATTACCTCTCCAAGTTTCCTAATGCATTTTCCCAACGCTTTCTATTGTAATTGTTTCTCGATCTGTCAATTTGACCAAAAGGAAATATCACAGTTTTAATTTAGTGAAGTCATTCTAGGTGGAAAAATATTCAACTCTCACTGTATTAAAGACACTTTTTTCTATGGCGATCCAAAGTAAACTGTTCGCGAAGTGTAGTGACATCCACGATTGGACGACTTGTGAGACTTTTTGTGCCGGACTGTTTTTGAAAATTATACGAGAATCATCGAGGATGTATTTTATTTTACAAATGGTGTGCTACTTTTTATTTATATATACCTTCTGCCTAAAAATTAATGAAAAGATTCTTTGATATCAGCGCAAATCAGTCCTTTTAATATTCTGTTTATTCAGTGACATACTGTTACGATTTCATCTCTTTAAACCGTTCACTGGGTCTGTAGAATAAAACACAATACTTTTTACTAACACTCCCAATACTATATTAACTCCTTCTTAACACAGCTAAATCATAACAAATTCAAATACAACTATCTTAAAGCTCTTGTCCTATCCCTATTTATATACCTATAGAACTTCCTAAAAATAACAAAAAATATACCAACATAAAGTTAAGAACTATCTAGAAATATAACTCATCGATATAATATTCCTTTCGATACATTATAATAAAGACGAATCATCGCATCGAAATATTATTTGTAATACAAGGGCATATTAATAAGTTCTTTTAGTCCTTCATTACACTGCCTCCTCCTCATACTGAATCTTCTCGATCAGCTTCGACCTGTGGAGATGTACGGCTTTCATTTTGATTGGAATTTCGTCTGAGAATAACATGCATTTCTCCTACATATTGTCGCACTTCTATACCTTGTGGCACAGTTGATTCTATACTTCTCTTATGTCTTTTCGCACTTCGTCTATCTCTTTCTTAAATTTTTGCGTTTGCTCTTGTACAATTTGATCGAATTTTTGCTGTCCTTGTACGATGACTTCTTGCATTCATTTGCAAGGTTTATTTTCTTTTGTTTTATGACGTACTTCTTCTTTTTGACGACATTCTTCTTCTTCTTGTTTTTCTTTTTGGCGACGCACTTTTCTTCTTTTTTTCTTTTAAGCGACATTGTTCTTCTTTTAGGCGACGGTCTTTTTCCTGCTTTTCTTTTAGACGACGTTGTTCTTTTTATTTTTCTTTTTGGCGACCATCTTCTTCTTCTTGCTTCTCTTTTTGGCGCGTTCTTCTTCTTCTTGTTTGTCTTTAAGGCGACGTTGTTCTATACGTTCCATAAAATCAGCAATTGTTTTCTTTATTTGCTCCATTTCGGCTGTTTACTGTCTAGTATTTACCATAGAATCTTCTAGAATGTTGTCCAAATGGAATTTTCTAGAATTTTCTCGAAAATTCGGCCCTAGACTTCTTTCTTAATGACAAATCTTATAGTGAATTCGGTTTTTCGCTATCTCTTTTAGTTTCCAAACAGAATGTTCTAGAATTTTGCCGAAAATTTGATTCTAAGCTTCTTTCTTGATGACTAATCAGATAGGGAAGTTAGTTTTTTGTTATATCTTTGAATTTCAAAATAGAACATTCTAGAATTCTATCTACTCAAAAAATATTAGTTTTTCGACTTTTGTTATATGACTTACATTATCGGAACAACCAGTATTGTAACTGTCTAGCATTGATCTGTCAATTAACCGAAAAAGAAAATATATTTTTAATTTTGAGAACTCATTCTAGGTGGAAAATAATCAACTCTTATTATATTAAAGACACTTTTTTCTACTAGTGTAAAATATGGCGATCCAAAGTAAACTTTTCGCGGAGTGTAGTGAGATCCACAATTGGACCACTTGTGAGACTCTTTGTGCCGGATTGTTTTTGAAAATTATACGGGAATCATCGAGGATGTATTTTACTTTACAGATGGTGCGCTGTTTTTTCATTTGTATATACTTTATGCCCGAAAATAAATGATAAAATTCTTTGATATCGGCGCAAATGAGTTTTTTTTTCTGGTTATTCTGTGATGAACCTTCTGTCCGGAAAAAAGCGATCTTTTGAATTTAAACTGTTCGCATTAGATTGGCACAATCATAAGTGATAATCCTGTTAAGTTTCGTAGTTAGGGAATAATTTAAAGTGGTTTTTATTGGACTTTGTTCGTGCTTGGTGGCAATTTTATCATACCGACATCGATTGATCAAAAAATTTGCATGAGAATTTGTTTTTTGGGCGAAATTAACTTACGCAAACCTTGTAATGGTAAATAAGCGCTATTTCGAAGAATATATAGCTTCTACAGGGGTTTTTGAAGGCAGTGAGGATGTTAAAGATGTTTCGCATTCTGAACTGTTAACGAAGAGAGCAAGCAGAACTAAAGACCATTTACAACGTATCAACACCCCCATCGAACAAAGTATTGAATACAACCTATCCGTAAGTTTACTCTTCATCGAGTTTCAAAAAGTGCTCGGCTAGAATGAGTGAGAATAGGTGGATGAAGAAACCCAACAGACCAAAACCACCGACCCCATAGAGGAACTTGTTTGAAAAAATCTTAACCAAACTGGATCCTAACAATTCAAATTGAAGAGAAATGCAAACGTCTTGAAGAGGCCTATATTCAGCAATTAACAGAAGAGATTAATTGATGATGATACTGATGATGATGATGATGATGATAAGATATATGCTGCTTGAACTTAGGGCTATACCTCAAAAGCACTTATGTGTGCATCGAATGAGACATACTTTGAAGAGGGCAGAATAAATAAGGTTTTACGTTTTTTTTTCCCCAAAGTTCCATTTATTTCCGGATAGAAGGCGCAGTGACAAGCAAAAAGTGCTTCATTTGCTTCTCAATAAAACAATTTTTTTTTAGTCAGGTAGCCGATGAAGAGATATGGCTCTTTCAAAGTTTTTTATATCTATTTTGACCACCTGATTACTAATATCGAGGATAGATTCCCGAAAAATAGTCAGATAATTTGTTTTAAACAAAAATTTTAAAATTTGTTTTTTTTTTAATAAAAAATATTTTCGTGTTCCTCAGTCGATTCTAAGCAAAAAGTAGATTTTGAGATTTTCGATACTTAGCCCCTATTTCCACATCGTACAACATGATTTTGCCTTTGATTTTTCACAATTTTTCCTCAGTTTCTCGGAAAACTCAAAAGACGCCAAGCGTTACTTCACCAAGCAGTTTTAATTCTGAAGAAAATAATATTTATTTATATTTCAACTACTTTTGCACTAATTTAGTGAATAAATTTAGAAAAACTAGTATTTTCAACGAAAAACCAAAAACATATTTCAGAAAGGCCATTGCGAAAATGACTAATATTCGTTTGACACGTTGCCAGACGTATAATACTTTCGTAGTATAAACTATAAAATTTTTCCATCTCAGTCAACAATATAGTTTAATTTTTGTAATGTTTTATACAGTCTCAGGGAAAAAATCAATCTTAACCACCCAAAATTTTTGGTTAGTTCAGGTTTAACTTGATTTTTGGTTAATTTCTAAAACTGAAATTAATCTGAACTAACTTAAATTGACCTAGACTTATACTTTCGTAATATAAACTATACAATTTATCCATTACAGTTAACAATATTAATTAAAAATGTTATTATCTAGGAGAGACTACATATATTGGCAATCTGGCAACAGCGCTAATTTTTCGGGTTTTAGGAACGAGTCACATCACTATTTAATGGCGGAAGTCATTTTGTTTTGATTTGTATTTTGATAATTTTTATTTTTCCAATAAAAATTCCAACTCTAAATTGTAATTTTCCAATATAATAACGTAATAAAAGATTGCTCAAGTCCAGTCCTGGCCCCTGACCAGTACCAGTATAGCCCCTTTAAGGAAAGTACAGCTTTACATGCCCAACCGAATTTATTTTAGGGCATTCTCCTTCCTTTTACCCCCTCCAACTTTCTTGATGGCACCTAACAACAACAGTGTCGCCAATTCCCGAAATATCCTTCATATCTTTCGAACAATTTTTTTCTTTATAACGAATTACTCGACATTTTTTCGGGAACTCCCCCCCCCCCCCCGCGATATTGCTAATCAGGGGGTCAAAATACATGTAAAAAAATTTGATGGAGAAATGTCTCTTTATCGACTATGAAAAACCACTGAGCTCCCGGCCTATTTTTTAATTTAATAGTAGAGTTCTTGAAGTATTATAAATTCATCAATATAATTGTATAATTAAAGTATATTCTCCTTTTTTTTTCAGTGTACACTTCTCATGAAAGGCAGGGTGCCTACAAAAGAAGACATACGCAGGACGTTGTTTGGCATTCTACAGTCCACAGCTTTCTTAAGTTTCACTGGGTTTGGATACAGTTTATTCCTCTGCACTTTGAGGTGTGTAATATTATATTTGACAAAATCTAATTATTACGCCAGAATTACCCATTTTTTTAAAAATGCGTTGATTTTGGTTTCACTGAAATCGTTTTTGACATCTTCCTACTAAAATTTTGGAGGTTATTTTGTCAATGCTTTAGTTTCCATTTTCCCTTCTTTCTTGCCATATTTGTGCTCTTTTAGTATCATAAAGATCACTCCAGTTGTGCTAGAGTACATTTGTAGTGCTAAAATGATTGATCCGAAACATGGAACTGGCAAATAACCATGGGTTTATCATTGCTCTTCCCTGTGTAAAAAAGATTTTTGCACGACTTTGGTGAGTTAAGGAATACCGCATCGACAACACAAACGTATCCGTCGACTTGCGCAAGGCATTTGACACTGTAAACCATAAATTATTATTGCAAAACTTGGAATCGTTTAGCTTGAGGGAAACTTTTTATGTGGTTTTTTAATTATTTATTAAAAACAACGCTGTTTGCGTGTCTTTAAATAAATATTAACAATACAGTTCATATACAGTTCGTGGAAAAGACTATGAACCAAACTACATCTATTGCAGGGTTGTAGAACTCACACAGAGCACTAGTTTTGACAATCTACCCTCCATAGTAGATACATTTTAGGATCGAAAACTAAATATCAACCTCCACATGTGAATGTGATGCACCATAACTATCCTTATTATTTTTGTAGCTCTCTCCTTAGGCGCGTTCTTGCCCCTTTTAAACTATAATTAATTTAAATTTTTATATTAGTTTAAGACCGTGGAGTGTTCAAGACGCGTCTAGGTTAAGAGCGGAGTTGAATTCTAAATAATCCCAAATTTTTCAGGCGATTATTAGGACATTTTAACATACTGACAGTATCATTCCTGCCTGCATTCCTCTCGAGTGTTTTTGCAATTCTCATCGAGCGGCCTTCCAGGCGAACGTTACTATGTTTATACGTCAGCAACATTGCTACAGAAACAGTAAGTAATTTGACATGCTACATAATTTTTTTAATTTGGACTTTATTATGTTTGTTCAAGATCATATTTTTGTTAAATCAACTTTTTGATCATTTAGTTTCCTTAAATACGGCATTATAGTTTTATACAAATATCTTCCCTCAAGGGAAAGCAAATTAAGTCAGCGTGGCAACGTTGCAATGAACACCTAAAAAGTATGTTTACATTATCTTGTAACCTTTCATTTAATAGCTTTTTATTTCCAGTACACTTTTAAAATTACGAGTTAAAAAAACATAACAGAAAAAAAGACAATTTTTCCATTCCAGATCGGTTAAAGTGAGTTTTTTATGTGTTTACATTGAACACAACATTCTAAAAAAAAGTTGACTGGATGTCAGTTTATTTTCTTTTGTTTTTTTTTTGAGCGAATACGATCATTGATAAAAATATACACAAAAATATCAAGGCGGTTGTTTTTAATGTCATTTGTTTTACGTTAATTAATTACAGTGTTGCCAACTTGTTTCCTTAGTAAAAAAAAACGAGGAAACAAATTTTTGTTTATTTTTAAATAAATAATAATGTTAAACGTGTATTGAAGGTTTGGAACATGGCTCTTTCACGAGGCCTAGTAAGAAATATTCCTTATGGCGACGTTGCCATTTTTGGCGGCAGCATGGCTGTTCTGCTGACGTACTTTAAAAGTGGCCATCACGAACAAGTCCCCGATTCAATGTTCAAGATCCTAAGGTAGGTATGATTTAAAAAAGAATTTGCATTAAAATGTCATAGTTTTTTTACCGTTTTGTTATGATGAATCATTTGAAAAAGATATTTTTGACGGAAAAATTCGACAGAAAAATTTATTTTTGACAGATTTGTTGTAGGTCCGTATGAGGAAAAAGACTATGGTGCTCGAGTTACGCACGAAACCAACACTCTTTATCGGCAGCAGGCTTCCAATGCTACAGGCGAAGGTTTCAGACCCGCAGAGGGATTTTCTCCTTCACATGAAGGTAAACAAAATGTTTTATCTATTTGGAGTAAAATAATACCCAAAAAAATATGTTAAAATTTAAAAAACGTATGTAATTTCAACTTTTATTTATTTATTTATTTATTATTTCAACGGTATTCACCATTTGTACAGGGTGAGTCAACGATTGGATGAAGTAAGTTTGTGCCTTTTCGGTGAAATTAACAAAGAAACTATATTTATTGTTTGATACAGTTTATTTTTACGCAGATTTTAAAAATATTTAGGGCTCTACAGGGTGAGCCAAAAAACTAGGACAGCATAAAGTTGTATTTTTTTAAATAGAACACCCTATATACGAATCGTATTTTCGATTTAGCTTATAATTTTAAATCTTTTTTATTAAGGGTTTACTATAACAAAACTTTATAGTTTCTGAGATAATTAAGTTTAAAGAAAAAAAGTCACATTTTCAAGCATCAATTCAATCCTAAATAACGTTTTCAATTTTGTGACAAATATATTCAAATTTGGAATTTAGCAAGGCCAAGGACAAGTTAACATAATTTTTACCTAATATTTGCAATAAAAGCTACAGGGTGTTGAACACATCGGCTCAAATTTGAACAAGTTTAAATGAATAAATATCTTTTTTTTTAAATGGTACACCCTGTATATTTTCATGTTATTTAATAGAGTAATAAAAACCCTAAAAGTTTTGTTCAATATATCCTATACCTATTTATAATAGTTTTTGAGATATTTCAGTTTTTCTTATTTTCCATACTTTTTTACAGAAATAGTCTTCATTATCATAGTAGTCATGTAAAATAATAAAAAGAAACTACAGAAACAAACAGAATGTGGTTAAATATGATGAAATACATTATTCGTTATATTACAACGGCAATAGTTTAATTAAACATAATGGGAAAAAATTAACACAACAATAACGACAAGGCAAATACATATTTACTTTTATACTAAATTGAAACAAAAAAATTACCTATTAAATACTGAGATTAATTATTTCATTTTAATAAGTGTTCGAATAAACGACCTTCTTGTGCAATGCACAAATTTAGTCTTTTTTGCAGATTTTCTCGGACCCTGGACAAAATTAGTGGCGTTATTGTTCTACAGGTATCCCTAATCCTGTTTCGCATATCTTCCACTGTTGTTGGTGGATTAACATACACCTTATTTTTAATATAACCCCATAGGAAGAAATCTAATGGGGTGATGTCGCAAGACCTTGGTGGCCACTCAATGAAACCCCCACGTCCAATCCATTTTTGTGGATATCGTTGGTCCAAAAACGCACGAACTTCACGATGGTAATGCGGAGGCGCACCATCGTGCTGGAACCACATACTGTCGAGCTCATCCCTATCGAGACCTTGAAGCAGTTGGGGTAGTTCTTCTTGTAGAAAGTTCAGGTAACTTTTAGTGGTTCATTAAAAAAGTGGGGTCCAATAATTCGATTATGATGAATACCACACCAAACATTAATGACCAGTGGTTTTGATGTTGCATCTCTCTAATCCAGAATGGGTTTTCTGTGGCATAATAATGCATGTTGCGTCTATTTACGGCACCGTTACTTCTAAAAGTAGCTGCATCACTATACATTACCTTGCATAATAAATTTGGATTTAATTGAATCTCCGCATTTATTGTACGACAAAAGTTTACACGACTTTTAAAATCCTGTCTATGCAATTCTTGGTGTAATTCCATGTGATATGGATGATACCTATATTTCTTGGTAGTACGATTAGCGGTGGATTGTGATGTTTCACATAATGCTGCTAACTGACGGCTACCAATATAAGGATTTTCCTGAACATTTAACAATACTTGTAGTTCTTTTTCTTCATTAGTTACTGGTTTGTTGACCACTTTACGTTTTGGATAATCAACAGTACCAGAAGAATCAAATCTTTGCATTAAGTTTTGAAAAGTATGGGTATTAGGCTGGCGTCGATCAGGATACTTCATTTTGTAAATTCTTTGAGCAAGAAGGCAATTTTTTTGAGCCTCTCCTATTGTATAAATCATATCTATTAACTCATTCTTTGGAAAATTCATTTTACAATATAAGATGAATGCAAAAAAAAACAAACTACACTACATAAAAACCAAAAAAAGCGATTGCGGTTATAAATTTGACACACAGAAAAATGTTCTTTTACATTGTTTTTGCCATGGCTACTATGATAATGAAGACTATTTCTGTAAAAAAGTATGGAAAATAAGAAAAACTGAAATATCTCAAAAACTATTATAAATAGGTATAGGATATATTGAACAAAACTTTTAGGGTTTTTATTACTCTATTAAATAACATGAAAATATACAGGGTGTACTATTTAAAAAAAAAGATATTTATTCATTTAAACTTGTTCAAACTTGAGCCGATATGTTCAACACCTTGTAGCTTTTACTGCAAATATTAGGTAAAAATTATGTTAACTTGTCCTTGGCCTTGCCAAATTCCAAATTTGAATATATTTGTCACAAAATTGAAAACGTTATTTAGGATTGAATTGATGCTTGAAAATGTGACTTTTTTTCTTTAAACTTAATTATCTCAGAAACTATAAAGTTTTGTTATAGTAAACCCTTAATAAAAAAGATTTAAAATTATAAGCTAAATCGAAAATACGATTCCTATATAGTGTGTTCTATTTAAAAAAATACAACTTTATGCTGTCCTAGTTTTTTGGCTCACCCTATAGAGTCCTAAATATTTTTAAAATCTGCGTAAAAATAAACTGTATCAAACAATAAATATAGTTTCTTTGTTAATTTCACCGAAAAGGCACAAACCTACTTCATCCAATCGTTGACTCACCCTGTACATATACAATCAAATAAATTATTTAATATTAATTTAATATTAAACATTAGATGGCTTAATACTACTATCACAAAATCAAACTTCTTAGCTTATTTCCAAATACATTAAATGGCGCGACAAAATAATCAAGATCAGGTGAAACTGTTAACAGCAGTAACCACTCTACTAATTGGCATATTCTGATTATGTAGGGTGTTATAGAACCCGAAGGACAGCAGTGGACACCTCCTGAGATTCCTAGGTGGAATCTTAAAATTAAAACCAGCCAATATATCAGGGGACATTATTAAATTATTTATTACCTTACAGAAAAAAAGGAGTTCAAAATATCGTCTGCGGTCCTCCAGTTTGGTTAAACCATAACACTCCCTTACCTCATCAAGCTGCAGCGCTCTCTGTGCCAATCTATACCCTAGAACCTGAACTAACCTGAACAACCTCCAAACGTTTTTTATGTATATCAAAGTATGGGCTCCAAATCAAACTACAGTATTCCATTATTGACCTTACGTAACACACAAACAATGAAGAGATAACACATAGATTATTAAAATCCTTGGACATTCTTACCACCATACCCAACATACGGTGGCCCCATATTAATGATTGCATCATAATGATCAACATAACGAAGTCTACTATCTAGAAATAATCCCAAACCTTTAACTACATTCACCCTCTGCAATTTACTCACTACAATTCTGTACTTAACTTCGTTCACGCTCTTGTTACGACTGAATATAATATATGAGCACTTGGCAACATTCAGCTTGAGGTTAGTTTTCAAGCACCATGTTTCTAAAATATTTAAGCACTTCTGAAGCAATTCACAATCTTTACTGGACTCTATTGCTCTAAGAAGTTTCAAATCATCCGCAAACAGGAGATACTTGGAACTAAAACACTGACCTATACTATTTATAAGCAACTGAAATAGTCTAGAGCCCAAGTGCGACCCTTGGGGCACACCTGAAATCACATCACACTTATGTGAAAGAAACCTTGCCAGTCTAACCTGCAGTGTTCTACCCTGCAGGTAGGATGACATCCAAGAATAGAATGAATTATCCATACCAAGGGACTCAAATCTGTGAAGCAATACACTTTGATCGATCAAGTCAAAAGCTTACTAAAGTCCGTGTACACTGCATAAACCTCACAACCCCGATCCATGGCTGCGCTAATGTAGTTTTTATACAAGAAGAGATTAGTCTCCGTAGAACGGCCTCCCTGAAAACCATGCCGCGCCTAAATATAAAAATCACATGGAGCTAAGTCTGGCGAGCGGAACGGACATTAGTCCCGTTTTTAATATTTTTACGAAAACTTATCAACTTGATTGTAATTTTGGTACTTTAATTTCACATTTTTTAGGCAGTGGAAGATATCAACATACCAAAAGACACAAAAACGCTGTTTGGCAGCTAGTGAATCAAATGTTAAGGATGTACAAAAGACTAATCTACAAAGTGAAATGTTTAGAAAGGCATCAATCTTGCCCTCACCCGTTCAGTTGCCTCTATTATGTTGCGGGGGTACGTATGAACAATAAACTCAAACATGAATAGACTTTCTATCAAACCATTTTTAGAAAATAAATAAATTTGTACTTTTCAGGGCACAGCAAAGATGTTCAGTGTAGGACTGGGCATTCAGGCCACTCTAAAATTAGTTTTAAATCTCAAACGAATATTAACATCTCCAGGCAGCATACGGCAGATATTTTTCAGGAAAGATAACTTGAATCTGGCAATGTTTTTAGGATTGTATTCCGGATTGTTCAGGGTATGTACGTCACGGTGTTATTTTTCAAAGCGAGATACTTAGCTACCTTTTTTTTAGGGATCGCTCTGTGTTTTAAGGCGACTCATGGGGAAGGACGACCCTGCATATGCGGTTCCTGCTAGTTTGATTGCAGGATTAGCGTTTAAAAAATATCCAGACACCACGGTAGCTCTCTATGTTATGTGGAAAGCAGCTCAGGTATGACAATAGGAAATACTTATATACAGCGTGTTGTAAGAGTTTTTTTTAATAATTTTATTTTTAATATTTTATTCATTATACAGGGAAGATCAAAAGTAAAAAAAATATTCCTCATTGAATTAGAAAATTTGATAAGTTTGGCAACGGTCAGCAAACCTTAAAATAATCCAGTATTTTTTTCATTTGTTTTTATGATATGTTTTATAATATTTGTAGATTTTCAACTACTGAACAAAAGTGATCCTGAAATATACGTTAATGTTATTTCTGAAATACAATGTTTATTGATGCTATTTTTGTACTTTACACAGATAACCTACAATCTGGGTATCCAGAAAGGCTACGTACCTAAGATACCAGGTTTTACGGAGTTTCTGTACTGTTTGAGCACAGGAATTTTGTTCCACGCAGCTCTTTTGGAACCCACTAATTTAAGGCCTAGTTACTGGAAGTTCCTACATTCCATATCAGGTGGCAGGTAAATATATATCAGTTCGAGACCTTTTGTATTTGTTGTGACGAATTCAATAGAAATGTGCTTAAAAAGTCTTATTTTAAGTATGGCGTTAAATATATTTTATTCGATAAAATAATTCCCTACTTTACCGACGACAAGAGCGTAGTTGCCACGATTCTTAAAAAGAAGAGAAAGATAAACATTCACAAAAATAAAGGGCACATTTGGAATGTCTTTCAACTTATGTTTCGAGTGCTCTTCGTTCTTTTCTTCTTTTTTTTATTAGTTGTAGTTAAAAAATTCAAAACACAATTTCACTCGGAGAGTTTTCTTTGTTCGGCAACCCAGATTCGCCCAAAATCGCCTTGACGCGTTAATGAAAGTGGGGTTATGTTGACATTTATTTCGAATTTATCATTTTAATAATAGTCCAGTCTATAACGGTAAAAATAAGGTATTACCTCCGAATTTTTTTATAGTGACACCGATTTTATTGAAACTTGGTAATTAAGCTCATTTTACCGTCTTTTTATTTTAGAGGGTGAAAACTACCTATTTTATTGCAATTCAAAATAATTAATTTATATTTTACTTTTTGGCACCATTTTTTGAAACCGATTTAGATTTTTCAAAAAAAAAACTGCTTATTTTAAATTTCAAAACTTGGTTTACTAATTTTTGCGCTTGTTAAAGGTTTTATAGTGAATCTGACTGTTGTTTTTTTAGGATTGCCTGCATGGCACGAGAACCGTTGGATGCCTGGGGCCTTAAAACTTCCGAAGGTTTAGCTAAAGTTCTGAAATCAACGAAAACGATTCCTGTAGTGTATTTTTGATGCGCCTTTTTTACATTCTTGTTAATTTACTCTTTACGGTTTTCTTTTCTTTTTACAGATTCGACAAGGACAATAGCTTTAAGTGAACTTTGTATCCGAGAGTCCGAATATTTGCATTTTATGACCATAATCAACAAAAATCTCTCAGACGCCATTTTATTTTACTAACGTAAACTGAATATTGTACCAAATATTTATTTGATTGCTGATTTGCCGAATTAGTTCAAAATAATATAGGTTTGGATATAAGTGATTACTCATTCTTTCTGAAGACAGATTTTATAGGTATACATATTCAAGAAGGCTAAGGATCAAATTGATAGTAACACATGTAAGAGTACCTTTCTTTGAAAATATTGTTTCTATAAATAATAATATTAGATCGTCACTATTTTAGCGTTAGCGTTAACGTCTTGCTGATGTTGCGATGAATACTTATCACGAACGCTTACAATATTTAATAATAACGCTTTATAGTGGCACCTTATTAATAATTTTTTATATACAGAGTGTTTTAAGTGCCTTTTATTTGAAATCGATCTTTTTTGTTTCCGCATAGGTGAACGACCCCACACAATCTTTCCATGAATGAGGTTATTTAAAAACACTCTGTTTAAAAGAAGATGGGTTTAACAGTTTCTTAAATATGTGGTAAACCACACTGGATACAAGTAATTACTCATTCTTTCTGAATACAGATTTTATATGCATACTTATTCAAGAAGGTGAAGGATCAAATTGATTCTCCATATATTTATTAAAATGCTTTAATATAATAACAATACATATAAGAGCACCTTTCTTTGAAAATATTATTTCCAAAACCAATAATGTTGATCGTCACTATTTTAGCGTTAACGTTAACGTCTTGCTCATGTTGCGATGAATACTTATCACGAACGCTTACAATTTTTAATAATAACGCTTTATAGTGGCACCTTATTTATATACAGAATGTTTTTAAGTACCCTGTTATTTGAAATCAATATTTTTTGTTTCAGTATAGGTGAACGACCCCACATAATCTTTCCATGTATGAGGTTATTTAAAAACACTCTGTTTAAAAGAAGATGGGTTTAACAGTTTCTTAAATATGTGGTAAACCACACTGGATACAAATAATTATTCATTTTTTCTGAATACAGATTTTATATGCATACTTATTCAAGAAGGTGAAGAATCAAATTGATTCTCCATATATTTATTAAAATGCTTTAATATAATAACAATACATATAAGAGCACCTTTCTTTGAAAATATTATTTCTAAAACCAATAATGTTTTTCGTCACTATTTTAACGTTAGCGTTAACGTCTTGCTGATGTTGCGATGAATACTTATCACGAGCGCTTACAATTTTTAATAATAACGCTTTATAGTGGCACCTTATTTATATACAGAATGTTTTTAAGTACCCTGTTATTTTAAATCAATATTTTTTGTTTCAGTATAGGTGAACGACCCCACATAATCTTTCCATGTACGAGGTTATTTAAAAACACTCTGTTTATAAGAAGATGGGTTTAACAGTTTCTTAAATATGTGGTAAACCACACTGGATACAAATAATTATTCATTTTTTCTGAATACAGATTTTATATGCATACTTATTCAAGAAGGTGAAGAATCAAATTGATTCTCCATATATTTATTAAAATGCTTTAATATAATAACAATACATATAAGAGCACCTTTCTTTGAAAATATTATTTCTAAAACCAATAATGTTTTTCGTCACTATTTTAACGTTAGCGTTAACGTCTTGCTGATGTTGCGATGAATACTTATCACGAGCGCTTACAATTTTTAATAATAACGCTTTATAGTGGCACCTTATTTATATACAGAATGTTTTTAAGTACCCTGTTATTTTAAATCAATATTTTTTGTTTCAGTATAGGTGAACGACCCCACATAATCTTTCCATGTACGAGGTTATTTAAAAACACTCTGTTTATAAGAAGATGGGTTTAACAGTTTCTTAAATATGTGGCAAACCACACTGGATACAAGTAATTACTCATTGTTTCTGAATACAGATTTTATATGCATACTTATTCAAGAAGTTGAAGGATCAAATTGATTCTCCATATATTTATTAAAATGCTTTAATATAATAACAATACATATAAAAGCACCCTTCTTTGAAAATATTATTTCTAAAACCAATAATGTTGATCGTCACTATTTTAGCGTTAGCGTTAACGTCTTACTGGTATTGCCATGAATACTTATCACGAAGGCTTGCATTATTTAATAACGCTTTATAGTGGCACCTTGTTTATAATTTTTTATATACAGAGTGTTTTTAAGTACTCTTTGATTTGAAATCTATATTTTTTGTTTCAGTATAGGTGAACGAACCCACACAATCTTCTCCCCTATGAGGTTATTTAAAAACACTCTGTTTAAAAGAAAATAGGTTTAACAGTTTCTTAAATATGTGGCAAACCACATTGGATATAAGTGATTACTCATTCTTTTTGAATTCAGTTTTTATAGGCATACATTTTCAAGAAGACGAAGGATCAAATTGGTTTTCTATATATTTAATAAACTGCTTTAATATAATAACAACACATGAAAACACCTTTCTTTGAAAATATTATTTTTAAGAACGATAATACTATATCGTCCCAATTTTAGCGTTAGCGTTTACGTCTTGCTGATGTTGCGATGAATACTTATATCGAACGCTTATAATATTTAATAATAACGCTTTATAGTGGCACCTTATTCATAATTTTTTATATACAGAGTGTTTTTAAGTACCCTTTTATTTAAATTCTATATTTTTTGTTTCAGTATAGGTGAACGAACCCACACAATCTTTTCCCCTATGAGGTTATTTAAAAACACTCTGTTTAAAAGAAAATGGGTTTAACAGTTTCTTAAATATGTGGCAAACCACACTGGATATAAGTGATTACTCATTCTTTTTGAATTCAGATTTTATTGGCATACATTTTCAAGAAGACGAAGGATCAAATAGGTTTTCTATATATTTAATAAAATGCTTTAATATAATAACAACACATAAAAACACCTTTATTTAAAAATATTATTTTTAAGAACGATATACTAGATCGTCACTATTTTAGCGTTAACGTCTTACTGATGATGCGATGAATACTTATCTCGAACGCTTACAATATTTAATAATAATGCTTTATAGGGACACTTTATTTACCATTTCTTATATACAGAGTGTTTTTAAGTACCCTTTTGTTTCAATATAAGCCAGCAACCCCATACGATATTTTCATGTACGGGGTTTATTTAAAAACACCCATGTAGAGTGTTTATTAAAAAATGATGGGTTTATTAGTTTCTTAAATATAAGGCAAACCAAAGAAATGATTGCATTCTATAGAAAGGTTCCAGTTAAAGCTGTTTTTGATTCAAATATTAATTAGATAAATGTATCTTTTTATGGGTATTCTTTGTTATGTTAAAAAGGTTTTGTATTTTTTATTTTTGTATAGTTGTATAGTAAAAATTTAGATAATTTTATTACCTTGAGGTAATGGTTTTTAGCGAAATAAAGATTTTTAAGAAATTGATCGATTTTGTCGTTTTTTTTTCACCTTATTATATCACGGAGTGTAACTTTTGTGGTTTTTTGGTCGAAAACAAAGCAAAAACTATTCCTAGAAAAGGTAGCGCTTCTTTGAAAAGGTTTTTATGTATTTACCTGCTTGTTTTCAAAGATATTTCTGCGCGTTAATTTATATCCTATCAAAAACACACCTGTAAATATCGGAAGCCATTAATTATCAAATCGGGTCTTAGTGCTGGAGAAGTATCGACAGCATTATCGATCGTTTTCACTACCGAAAATAATCGATAATTTTCCATTACTATCGACCGAATGTTGGTGTAAATACATGTAAAATTGCTGCGACTAACCAAGAATTCTGATAAAAAATCTGAATAATTTGTAAATGTTGTGGAAACCTTTATAGCTTCATAATTAAATGGTAAATAGTGGCGTTTAAGTATGGTGAAGAAACTACAACAAATTGTCACATATATGTAGGAGGAGCTAAAACGTATGGACGATACCTCTCTCGCCTGAGAGCCACAACCAAACAGAAAAATATATTTATTAAAGAAGTAAGTAAGGGTTATCGCACGTACGAGGCTTTTAGCTCTGCCCATAAAAAGAGAGAGGAACTACTGACCTATTTTGCTGTCTCTTTCTAAGCTTGAGCTAACGCGCTGTAAGTAACGAAAGGTGAACGGATGTTTACCTTTGGCATATTTTCTTTCTATTTCAACCTATGCTTCCTTTTAAAAAAGTGTCACATTAGGAATGGTAAAAAAATAATATTGGACAGCCCAGAAATAACGTAAAAGACAACTTGATCTTTTCATCATATTGTAAATATATAACAACGAACCTAAATTACTTTTTAAGATTTGAAGGTGACTTACCCCAAACCTACAAACTGAAAAAAGTAAATATTATACCAGAAAAATAAACAATTCTCAGAATAAAAGTTAAGTCATCTGGCAGATGGTGAGAGACAAAATAATGTGGTGCCCTCTGGTGATCTACAGGACCATGCGAATGGGTTTCATGATTTGTTTATTAACAAACCAAAAAATCTGATTAAATCACCAAATTTCAATGTATCATTTAATCTAACAGTTTGTGACGTACAGAACTCGATGTTTATAACGCCAGTGGCCAAGGAGGAAAATTTGAATATATCTGGAATAGTTCTGGAGCTGTTAAAGGTTCCAGTCTTTCTGTTTAAACAAGCCTTCGTTGAGCCAATATGTCATATAATTAATGAGTCATTTGTAACCGGAATTTAACCAGATTAACTTAAAAAGCTTTAGTAGTTCCTCTATTTAAAATGGGTGATATTAATCATTAAAAACTAATAGAAACACTACAAGAGCATCAATTGGATGATAAAGATTTACGAATTATTTCCAACCTCAATTGGAAACAAGAATCATTTGTTCAAGTGGAGGAAAACGAATCACAAAAATTCCAAATTCGTCGGGGAGTTCGGCAGGGTTGTGTGTTGTCTCCATTATTCTTTAACATCTATTCAGAAAAACTATTTCGGGAAGCTCTTGAAGAGGTAAAAGACGGTATATCTCTTAATGGGGTTTTGGTCACTAATCTAAGATATGCAGATGATACTGACCTTTTTGCAGACACAGCTGAAGGACTTCAAAGACTGATGGATGAGATCTGTGAAAAATACAACCTGCAATTGAATATAAGCAAAACAAAGGTTATGATAATAAGCAAAAACATACCCCAAAATGTACAATTTCGCGTCAGAGGTTCTCTTATTAAAACAGTGTCATCCATCAAATATCTGGGCTCACAACTACGTGATAAGTGGGAGCAATCGCATGAAAACACTATTATGTACTATGAAACTTAATCTACAACTAAGAACTCGCTTACTGAAATGCTACATATTCTCTATGCTGATGTACGGTGTAGAATCTTGGACATTGACGGAGGCTACATGTAGACGACTTGAGGTTTTTGAGATATGGTGTTACCGACGTGTGATGAGAATATCTTGGACACATCACGTAACCAACGAAACTGTTCTGCAACCCATGCGAAAGGAGAAAGAAATCATGAAGACCATTAAAGAAAGGAAGTTAGCATACTTTGGACATATAATGCGTAACCAAAAATATGAACTCCTATTGGTGATGCAAGGCAAGATGGATGGTAAGAGAAGCCCCGGAAGACGACGAAATTCGTGGCTACATAATTTACGACAATGGACCGGAAAGACATCTGCTGAATTATTTAGAGCCTCTGTCAATAAAGTAATATGGGCCACAATGATCTCCAACGTCCACTGAGGATAAGGCACAGGAAGAAGAAGAAAAAAAATATATTAATACACTTTCAAACTATAGGCCAATAAGTTAGTTAACATCATTTTCCAAATTTTTTGAAATATGAACCTTTTTGTAGAGTTGCAACATGGCTTCTTAAAAAACAAATCGACAGGGATGTTTGACTTTCTGGCAGCGGTGTATGAGACACTTGAGAATGGTGACATGGCAGCAGGCCTGTTCCTTGACCTCTCTAAGGCCTTTCACTGCCTGAATCACTCCCAGCTTTTCGAAAAACTATCTAGATATGGTCTTAGGGGAAACAAAATGAACTGGGTAAAATCATGTCTTATTAAAAGATCACAAAGGGTTATTCTGAGGCATAGTACACTCTCATTCAAACGAGATAGAGGTAGGTGTGCTTCAGGGCAGTATATTGGAGCCATTGTTTTTTGTAATTTTTTTAAATGATCTCTCAACAATAAACTTATGCAGATGACACAAATCTTCTTAAAAATAAATCGATTCTAAACCTTTTAAACCAAATAGATGACAATTTTAGACAACTTAAATTCTGGTTTTCTTGTAATCATTTGCATTCAAATACTGAAAAATCTCAATGTGTTATTTTTAAAACATCTTAAAGAAATGTTGCTTTACCATCCTCAGTCACAATAGATAATACAAAGATCGAAGCAGGCGATAACAGTAAGATGTTGGGAGTATGGCTGGATTCTAATTTAAGTTGGTCATACATATAGGCTTTTTGTACAGTAAGCTTTCGAGCGTTTGCTACTCTTTGAGGATGGTTTCTAGGAATCTTGATCCTACTGCTTCAAAGACAGTGTATTAAGCAAGTTTTTATTCTGTTATACAATACAGCGTATTTTTCTGGGGAGGAGGACCTACCTCTAAAAAGGTGTTTAAAATACAGAAAAAAAACCCTTTGTATTATTTTAAAATTAAATTGTAAAATGCCATGTAGAGGACAATTTATAAACCACAATTTATTGACTGCACTCTATATATCTATGAATGTGTTCTATAAAACACAAAGACAAATTCAAAGAGCTTGAAATATCTCATTCGTATAATACTAGGAGAAAAAATACATTCAACATACCAGTCGAGTCACTTGCACTAACAGAGCAAGGCTCCTACTATAATTGTATAGTCCTACACAGCTCTCTCATACCAGAAATTGAGCATTTGCAGAATTTAAAGCGCTTTAAGGACAGTCTCTTCAATTACCTTTTGTAATCTCAAGTCCTATAACTTGAATGAATACTTTGAGCTACATCAGTAACTTGTTTTTTTAATTTTGTTGTTTTCTTAATGTACAATACATGTACATCAGGCTTCACTTGCGCATGACGTCTTCTTTTTAAAGTGTTTATGTATGTGATGTATTTTCTTTGGTTTTAATATATAGTTTTATATTACAAGTGCAAAAATTTATTTATTCTTTGCATGTATATATGCCTCTGACGTATTTGTACTGACGAATTGTTTTGAAATAAATTTTATTCTATTCTATTCTGTTCTATCGGACCCGTGGTCTGTACCTTTATATGTCGATGAGAGAAGCGGGTTCCACCTAACCAAAATAGCAGATAGACGAGTGAAGGGGGCCATTTTATCGGTCACATACCCAGGGACAACAAATCCAGCCTAACAAGACACCAGACCCAAGCTCCTAAACACTGTATAGATCAAATACGTCATAATTATCATTGACTGTGTATTGTGAGTGGGTCGTTAAGGCTTTCCTTGCCCCCAGGTCAGTTTCTCATCTAATACTACTTCTGGATATTTAACCCTTTTGGAAAAAGCTTAGTATTGTTTGCATTTCAAGTTGAAGCGTTCGTCTTTAGTTTTTATCTTCTTGTGAATGGCACGAGGACCATTTGGTAAAGATTAACAAGTAGTCCTTCCTCTGTGCACCAGTTAATCGTTTGATTTAAGGCAGTTTGTTTACGAGTTTTAATAGATTCTTCAATTTTCATAAGGGGGTTTTTGTAAATACTTCATCGTCATATAAAGAATTAAGTTTTTGTTGCTGAGTGCTGGGTGGCCTTAAAGATGCATAGTCAATTTTAAAATAACAAGAAAATTTCTTTTTTTAACATCAGTGGAAGTACACCCTTAAGATAAATTGTTAGCGTTATAATTGTAGAACTGTGAATTTTTTGCAGATACCTAAAACACTTTCAAAGCTTCTGTTAAAATGCCTGAGTGCTGGGTGGCCTTGAAAGTGCATAGTGATTTTTTAAATTAGCAAGAAAATTTCTTTTTTTAACTTCAGTGGATGTACACCCTTAAAATAAATTGTTAGCGTTATAAATGTTATACTATGAATTTTTTACAGATACCTAGAACACTTTCAAAGCTTCTCGTAAAATCCCTGAGTGCTGGGTGGCCTCAAAAGTGCATAGTGATTTTTCAAATTAAAAAGAAGATTTCTTTTTTTAACTTCAGTGGATGTAAACCCTTAAGATAAATTTTTAGCGTTATAATTGTTGAACTATGAATTTTTTACGGATACCTAAAACAGTTTTAAAGCTTCTCTTAAAATCCCTGAGTGCTGGGTGGCCTTTAAAATGCATAGTGATTTTTAGAATAACAAGAAAATTCGTTTTTCTAATGTCAGTGGAAGTTCACCCTTAAAATAAATTGTTAGCGTTATAATTGTTGAACTATGAATTTTTTACCGATACCTGAAACACTTTTAAAGCTTCTCATTAAATCCCTGAGTGCTGGGTGGTTTTAAAATTGCATAGTGATTTTTTAAATTAACAAGAAAATTTCTTTTTTTAACATCAGTGGATGTACACCCTTAAAATAAATTATTATCGTTATAATTGTTGAACTGTGAATTTTTTACAGATACCTAAGACACTTTTAAAGCTTTTCTTAAAATCCCAGAGTGCTGGGTGGCCTTAAAAGTGCATAGTGATTTTTTAAATTAACAAGAAAATGTCTTTTTTAACTTTAGTGGATGTAAACCCTTAAAATAAATTGTTAGCGTAATAATTGTTGAACTATGAATTTTTTACAGATATATATATATATATATATATATATATATATATATATATATATATATATATATATATATATACGAAGGTCTTCTTTTGAGTCCCCTCTCTCTGATCTCTCTTTTACTTCTTCCCATTGGTGTCCAGGTGAGTATTTCTTTGGGAATTCACTGCTCCTCCATTTTTTGCATGTATCCGTACCACTTCAAATGTTTTGTTCTTATTTCATCCGTTCTTGTGTGGCTTGCTTTCATAGATTCGCGAATTGTTTCATTTGGAACTTTTTCTATTCTCAATTTCCTTGTGGCCCTTCTTCAGGAGTCCATCTCTGTTGCCTCCTGCATTCTTATGATCCTTTTCTTCAGTTGCCAAACTGTACGTGAAGTTACTGTGAACAACACAATGCCAGTGTTGCTAGTTTCCAGTTACTGCGTCTTGTTTTGACGTAACCATAACTATACAGATGTGCCCCGAGTATCAATGTACTCCTTCTTCCCCTACCAACAGACTAGAAATTTCGTACGAAGACCCTGTCTAGGGAGCAAAAGGTGTATAAAAATTAATCAAATTTTATAAGAGTTCATCGTTTTTATTTAGTATTCCTTTTTGCTAGTGTTCGATGGAATCAGTTTCAATGTTTACATCACACTTTGGAAAACTAAAGGTTAACAACAAAAATACCAAAACGTTCTTCATTTTTATAACAATCCCGTAACAATAAATGATTTTTTTAAGGTCTGCTGGCTTTCACGGAGATAGGCAATGTCACCAGTGAAACCGCATGCTAAGTCGTTTCCAAGAAAATCATCGAAAGCAACCTTGATTGACGGCCATTTCTAAAAAAACCCCTTTTGTTTTTTTTCGTGATTTTTACAGTTAGGCTTGGGGCACCAGCTTTAAATACTTCCGATACGATTTTGGTACCAAGCCTATAAATAAAACAAAGTTTATATCTGTACTACGGTAGTACCGCGGGCAAAAAAATCTAATTATAATTTTTTATTTGGTACTATGGTTCACAACTAGGAAGTAAAAAAAATAAAAGAAAATAGAATAAAATAGTAAATAAATCACGCAGTTTTTTGTCGCGGGGCACCTGATTTATTTCTATTAGCTTTTCTCTTGTTTTATTTTTTAATTTTAATTAGCGCTTCGCTTGAAGGTTTTGTTAAAAAAGTAATTGAGTGTGAAAGTGTAGTGCTGATTTAAATTTAACGAAGACAAAGATCGTGATTCACTCGCTTCAAATTTCCAGTTTTTCTGTAAAAAAGCAATATTCAATTGTACTGTATTTTTTTGAAAATTCGAAAGATATGAAGGATATTTCGGGAATTGGCGACACTGTTGTTCCTAGGTGCCATCAAGAAAGTTGGAGGGGGTAAAATGAAAGGGAATACCATGAAATAAATTCGGTCCGGCATGTAAAGCTCTACTTCCCTTAAAGGGGCTATACTGTACTTGCGCAGTAGGTCCGGGGACAGGATTGGACTTGAACAATCTTTTAATACGTTATTATATTGGAAAAATTTCAATTTAGAGTTCATTATTAAATGACTAATAAAATAAATATTGACACAAAATAGACCCACACAGCACTAGACGTCTTATAGACGTCATTTTTATATCCAGATTATGTCTGAACGTCTTAAGACATAAATAAGGCGTCTTATAGACGTTGTTTTAAAGACGTCCATAAAACGTCTATATACAACGTCTTTAAGATATCTTTTAAAAGTCTACATTCTACATTTTATATGAAAATAAATACAGTTGTGTATAATTTAGTTGATAAAAACTAAAAAGCATTTCCTTCCCTATGGATTTTGTCGCAGTTGGGTAATAAGTTTGCAACGCCGCACAGAGCTCAGCTGAATACAAGTTGAGGTTAAAATTTTGGATTGAACGACAAATTTTTAGTAGCCTCACTACGACTTTGGTTAATGGAACTTTTGCGTGATCTTTTTTATCAATACTTTGGTGCTTTTTGTCACAGACTGTTTGATGTACCGATAACAATGACACACATAAATATGATGCCAGCGAAATTATAACTTTAAAAAACCCGCCTTTTGTTTCTGTCAACTGTCATTTTTCAGTTTTGTATTTGTGTTTCGTCATGTCGTTATTCATTTTTAATGTTGTTGGGGTGTCGACTGTAAAAATTTAGCTTTTGAAAGAATTTTATTAAAATAGTTGATTTATCATCTATGTGCCTCTGAAAATCTTTTTTATTCGTGTTGATGTAATACTTAAGGTAAGATCGAGAATCATATGTACTTAGGAATAACAGTAACGATATTTATAGGTTGTGCTACAGGAAATTCCCGAATGCTTTACCCCTTATATTTTTGTATTAACTCTATGTTATTAGAAGTATGAAATGAAATTTTCAAAAATATTATCTGTGCAAAAAAGGCTTGCACAGCTTATCCAGACCCGGTCCTAAATATTACAAGAAATATTACTAATGAAGTGGAAGGCGAAATGTTTGTTTATGGAGTGCTCCACTAATGAAACCTGTGAGATTTATTTTGTTCCTGATGATTGGTTTATATTTAAGAACATAGAAAATAGAGTTTTGTTAATTACAAGAAGTAACTTTGTTTAAGGTTTTAGAAATTTCAAAACTGGGAGTAGAGAGCATTTATGACTTTGAAAAGCGAGCTTGTAAAATTACCATGTACAGTTGATTAGTACGAAAAGGAAAGAGAAAGTTCTACGATTCCAACTTGGCGAGACTTATTATGAGTAAGTTCTGTTTTTCATTATACATATTAACCTTGAAATAGCATAAGTCACGATTCTATAGTAGAGGACAATTATAAAAATTCGCAAAAATATCAAAAAATTTACTCCCACAAATGATAAACGGTATCCTATAAAATTAAAATCAGTTTGTTATTAGGATCTACAGACAACAGGACTGGCAAAAAGTCAGAAGAATGAGGAAATTTCAATCCAAACATGGCTTAAAAGGGCATCAGACCAGATTTGTTATTCGACTAAATAAAAATTCTTGTTTTTAAAACTATTTAAAGATTTGTGTACTTTTTATTTTAATAAACTTTTATTTTGTTGATAGTCTACCTTTTAGAGTTATTATATCGAAGGGATAAACTAAGGCTTAAATTTGATAGGTTCACTTATAGTTCGAACAGTAGTAGTTCTGAAAATATTTGCTCTTCTACCTCACTTCTTAAATTTCAAATTAGAAAAAGTTTACATTATGCTTAAGTTATGTATTTTTTTGTATAAAGAGATTATGTTGAAGATATTTTTTAAAGCAAATTATTCATGCGGGACTTGTAGTTATTTAAAATGGTAGTGTATATTTTGCTCTTGATTTATTCTTAATTAAAGTTATTTCTTGGACTTTTGAATAATCACTGATTTTGTAAACAAGACAAACAAAAAATTAAAGGGATCCTTTTTAATGTACATAATTTTAACGGTGGAATATGTTGGGAAGGGACGTCGATAAGACGTTGTAAGCAAATGTCTTAAAGACGTTACCTTTTGTAACATAAGACGTCTATACAACGTCTTATGGACGTCATTCGTCTTTAATGGACATCCATAAGACGTCCTGAATGTTGAGATCAAACCTTTTGTGGACGTCTTTAAGACGTATTTGTGCTGTTTGGGAAAGCACTATTTTATTTAAACATCTTGAAGCAACTAAAATTGGACTTAATAACATACACTGGCTCTACAAAAAACTTCTGAATTAGATGTGCATCAATCGACAATAATATCGTTTTACCATGAAGTTAATGTTCCATTGACATACAAAGCTGAACATTGAAACTGGTATGCTGTTATAATTTAAAATGATTATACATTTAAAAACCATTATGCCATATAAAAAAAGAAATAAATGATTGCATATAATATGAAATTTTTCAGTATTATTAAGCATGTCTGGAAATTACATAAATTTTACTTTTATGTATTTATTTTGGTTACAAATCAAATAGTAATCTTTTGTTTGAATATGCTATTAATTTAAAAATAACTCTATATTTAATTACTTATTATTTTAAGAAAATAAAATAGAAATTCTGGATTTTAGCTCAGATAGTAAGGAAATTTGTGTCGTGAAAATCTCTTGTCAAAGTAGTAAGAAGCTGTGATTGATTGCCATTTCAAAAATTCAATTCTAGGAAAGATTAATTCCAGATCCTCAAACACTTACGTAAATGAAAAGTTTGAACTAATGTAACAATTAAAAGCTGCTAGTAGATCTTTAGATATATATTTAGATAAAAATGATTATATTAATGCCACACTCTTAAATTTACAATCTTTTTATATTTAAGATGTCTTAATAAATATTAATTTGTTTAAATAGATTAGCTATTAAATATAGACTGCTTTAACACTTTCTTTATCCACTTTGGAGTTAAGTTTTTTTTATAAAAGTGATTTAGTACATAATGTTATTTTATTTCCCTGTGATTATGAAGAAAATGTCAACATTATTATGAATGTTGTTAACTCAACCTAACGTGTGAGTTCCCTAAAAGTATCGAAGAGAAAATAATTTTACCAAACACCCAATTGAAGCGATTTTTAAATGATGGAACTCTATTACTTTGCAATTGATTATACGGACATTTCGAGACCGTATATTAAACAATATACATGTATCTTAATTCTTGATATAAAATTTTTAAAAATAATGCCTTAATACTTTTTATTATTAACTTCTTACGCTCTACGTCTAAAGAAGGATGTAGATTATATTAATGTTATTTACAAAAATACTCACTGATTTCCACAATCTTTTCCAAAACAGATATTTAAAAAATAAAATTGGTCTCGATTCTTACATTAATATAATCTTTTTTAATTTAAATATATACATAAAAATTTATTGGCAAATTTTTAAATTTTAAACTAGCTCAAACTTTCCTTTTACTTAATTGTTTGAAGATCTGGAATAAAACAGAGTTGAATTTTTGAAATGGCAATAAAGCAATCACAGCTTCTCAGTATAGACTGTAAGCCAGTGAGTCGTGAAATACTCCAGAGAGTTGTGTCATGAAGCTTTGTGAACGTCAGCTACGGTTCCTTGGGTGAGTTGAGCAGTGGCGGACCCCCGCTCAAGTAAAAAAAAAAATTTTTTAATAATTTTCTCCCGATTGAAAATTTGTCAAATAAAAGTCGACACAATACTTTAAAGAAAAAAAAAGTTAGTTAACTGTAAGGTGGTGGATTATACGTCAGCTGGTTACACGAAAAAAACAATATTTTCGGTGATTTCCTCTCAGTTAAAAATTTGTCAAATAATAGTTTATATATGCTCCTTTGAATAAATAAAAATGTTACCTGACTGTATCTCGGTGGAAAGATTGTCAGCTGATGCAGTGAAGGGTGTAGCACGGAACCAGACGTAAACATCGATTGCCCATTTAAATACACCTGTTGACTGGTTTTTCCAGCTGATTTTTTTATTACTTAGAGTATTATGTCAATAGTCACCTGACAAATTTTGAACTGGGAGGAAATAACGTATTTAAAGTTGCTCGACATCACACTCTTTACACCAGCAGAAAGAAATAATTCTATTTTTATTTTTCAATGGAGCAATATTCTTTAAATTTTAACATTTTCATATATATATATATATATATATATATATATATTATATATATATATATATATATATATATATATGCTGATGTTGTACCTGACCGGTCCGTATATCTCTCTAAGCATTCTTCTTTCTGCGATTTTCAGTCTATTCTCATTTTGTTTTATCAACGTCCATGTCTCGCCGTTCCGTTCTTGTTGTAGCCATATATTTTGTTTTTTCTTCGTTGATTCGTAGGCTAACTTTCTTTGCGGCATTTTCCAGTTTGAAGAACTCTTCTTTGACACTGGTAGTTGTATTACCTACAATATCGATATCATCAGCGAACGCCAATATGATGTGCGGACCTTGATTTCTAAAGAGGAGCGTTTTTGTGTTGGTTTTTCACACGATGGTCTCCAAGGCGACGTTAAAGAGGAGTGGAGATAGCGCATCGCCTTGTTTAAGACCACTGTTAATTGTAAAGAAGGTTGACAATCTTCTTTCAAGTCTTACTGCACTTGTAGATCCCTCTACACATGTTTTGGTGAGGTTAATTAGCTTCTTCGGTATGCCCAGTTCTGCCATGACATTCCACAAATCCTTTCTTATGATGCTATCGTATGCTTGTTTAAAATCTATAAATAGCTGGTGCAATGTTTTGTTGTATTCCCAACATTTCTCCATTAATTGCCTAATCGTGAATATCTGATCTACAGTTGAGCGTTTTTTTTTTATCTAAATCCACACTGGTAATCTCCTATTTGATACTCCACACACGCAGTCAATCGTTCTAAGATCATTAGAGAGAAGACTTTATATCCTGTGTTAATAAGGGATATACCCCTATAATTGGAGCAGCACGTTTTATCGCCCTTCTTAAGTATTGGTATTATCACACTTTCTTTCCAGGAGGTTGGTATTTTCTCTTCTTTCCATATTTGACAGATGAGTTGATAGAAAGCACGTTTCAAGGTTTCTCCTCCCTTTTTCAAACATTCTCCCGGTATAGTGTCGTTTCCTGGGGCTTTGTTGTTTTTAAGTTTTTGAATAGCTCGTGACACTTCTTCCACTGTAGATTCTTCTACTATGGGTTCGGCCGTAAGGTATGTATATTCAGGCCGGGCTTCATCTGCCTGGACATTCAGTAGCTCGTCAAAGTATCTTCTCCAGGTCTCTACCATTTCAGCCTCATTTGTAATAAGGTTACCTTCGTCATTCTTTATTACTGTTCCAACTCTGGGTCTAAATCCCTTTTTTATATCCTTTACCTCTTGGAAGAAACGTCTAGTTCTGTTGTTCCTTCTATTTGACTCTAGTTCTTCAAGAATACCTTCTTCGTATGCTCTTTTTTCGCTTTTATTGTTTTTTTTGCCTTTTTTCTGGCCTTTCTGTATTTCTGTGCATTTTGCTCATTTGGATCTTGCAGCATTCGTTGTCGGGCCTGGTTCCTTGACTTTAAGACTCCTTCACAATCGTTGTCAAACCATTTCTTCTTTTTAGAGCTCTTTCTTTTTCCTATGGTGGTTTCAGTACTATGTATAATTGAATTTGTAATTGTTTCCCATATATATATATATATATATATATATATATATATATATATATATATATATATATATATATATGTATAATCAACCTGTAGTTTATGAGTTTTTTAAAATGTGATTTGATGGGTGCAATTTGCTAAAAAAAAGTACTTTTTGCTTCGTGTACAAATACGCTTTTTGCATACTTTATTACATTTTCAATTCCTCAACAAAAGCATCAATAAACACAAAAGAAATTGACGACCTTATTAAAATCAATATCGATCGATGAAAATGAACCAATTCCTAGTAGTCTAGTATAGTAATACAAGCTTAACCTTGGATTACAGTGATTTATTCAATGCGATTACCGGAACAAGGAAAGATTTTGAAAAAGTAGAACGTGGTGGGCGGAATATTGTGAAATATTTCATTTATGTAGACCTGTTAAGTTTATCTTACAGGTGGCATATATTTTAGATAATATTATGGCTATATTCATGTCGAAATAATTGAAAATAGGGGACAAATAGAGGCGTGCGGAATTAAAATAATAATAAATATTGAAAAATGGAATTTCGCAATTATTCAATGAAAATATTTTTTATTTAATAACGGTAATGGTTGTTTTAAATTCCGTTTTAAAATTTAAACATGATTTAGTTGAATCTGAAAAGTCAGTACAGACCGATAGGCCTGTTAGTGGTATCTGTAGACAGATTTTTGTCAGAAACAAAAATGTAACATTGGTTTTTTTACTGGAATGTGTTCATTTCGGCATCCTATAAAACATATCTCGATGATACCTCTGAAAAACCTGTGCAAAAAAAATGGCGGACCAAAAATTGTCTCGATTTTGGTTTTTTTTTGAGTTTATCTCAAAAAGTAAAAGTTGTAGCGAAAAATGTTCCTAACAAAAGTTGTAGATAATTAAAAAACCTATCGATTCATATACTATAAGTTATAGGTGGCGCCACTAGTTATCGAGATATATTTTTTTTCGACAAAATTTACGGTTTTTGTTTAAAAAAAAAGATATTTATTAACAAATTACCGATTTAAAACTTAACATAAATATAGGTATTATCATTCTAAAAAAGAATGTCAAACCCAGAATCTGTGAGTTTTTTATTTTCCGAGAAATTCTATCTCACAATTTGTGAATATTTGTATGATTTTCCCTATAATTTTTTGTAAAAATTTTGTTAATTAACAAATTAATAATTAATATGACTAACTAAATTGTTACTATCATGTAAATTAATAAAACTACATCAATATTATAAATATTACTTGTGATGCAAAAGTTTCCTTGAAGCACCAATGAATAATGCGCCTGAACTATGGCAACCCGCCCACGCCGGCCTGCAGCAGTTATTTTCGATTAGGTTCGGTCCAATTTTCGAAGGTTCACAGATCGTATGGAAGTGTATTTCTTCCTCCTCTTCTTCTTCTTCTACCTTCTATAATAGGTCCCTGACCTGTTCCTTCTTCGATTTTCCTCATTCTGGACTTAAATTGTTTCTCCACCTTTTCCGTGGTCGACCTCTACTGCGTGTACCACTAGGCGATTTATCTCGTGCGATCCTTACCAGTCTATCCTCTGTCATTCGGCTTATGTGTTTGTTCCATTGTGTCTTACGTTGTAGGACCCACTCATTAATGCAGTCTGTGTTGCATGATTGCCTGATGTTATCGCTTCTTTCTCTGTCTAGTAGCGTTTTTCCTGTTATTCGTCGAAGTATTCTCATTTCTGTAGTCTCCAATAGTTGTTTCGTTTTTGTCGTCTTTGGCCGTGTTTCTGAGGTGTATGTCATAATAGGTCTAATTGTGGTTTTGTAGATCCGAACCTTTGTTTCTTGTTGTAAGTGTTTGTTTCGCCAGATCACGTCGTTGAGGCAACTTTGGCCACCTGCCCTCTTACTTCATCTTCGATGTTGCCATAACTAGTTATGTCGATTCCTAGATATTTGAAACTCATTTCTTGTTGAATTATTTGACCGTCTAGTTCTAGTTTGCATCGGAGGGGTTCTTTTGAGGTTATCATACATTTAGTTTTTTCGGCTGAGATAATCATATTATATTTTCTTCCCGTAAGATTAAAGGTATTTAACAATCTCTGGAGGTCGTCTTCATTTTCGGCACATATCACAGCGTCATCAGCGTAACAGAGAATTTTTATTTCTGTATCACCCATTTTATATCCTCTACCAAGTCGCACCTCCTTTATTATTTCGTCCATTATCATGTTAAACAACAAAGGACTAAGCGAGTCTCCCTGTCTAATACCGCTGTTGACTCGTATGGGTGTTGATAATTTACCGTTAGTGCGAATCTGAACTTTATTGTTTGCGTATATGTTTTCGATGGTCTGAATTATATTGATAGGAATATTTCTCTTATATAACAGGTGGATTACGTCATCTAGCTTTATGCGATCGAATGCTTTTGTTAGATCTATAAAGCATAAAAATGTTGGTTTATTGTATTCTATAGATTTTTCGACTATCTGTCGTAGAATAAATACTGCATCCACGCAAGACCTTCCTGATCTAAATCCCTGCTGTTCGTCTTCCAGTGTTGTAACCGAATTAATTTTATTTTTGATTACTTTCGTAACGAGTTTCAGAGTTGTGTCCAGTAGATTAATACCCCTGTAGTTCCCTGGTTCTTGTTTATCACCTTTCTTAAACATAAGCATCATTGTGCTGGTTCTCCACCTATCTGGTACTTTGCATTGTGTCAGAATTTTTCGAATGAAGCTTGTGAGTTCCTGTGTTAGTCGCTGTCCTCCGTATTTCAACAATTCGTTATTAGATCCAAAAAATTCACAGGTAAAGTACAAGTATTAAAAAGTATCTTCTGCAAATTTGAGCCCGTAATATTCATTTGCCACGCCATTATGAATTTTTGGAAGTGTATTTCTTGGGTCAAAAAAATTCACATGTAAAGTACAAGTATTAAAAAGCATCTTCTGCAAATTTGAGCCCGTAATATTCATTTGCCACGCCATTATGAATTTTTGGAAGTGTATTTCTTGATTCCAAAAAATTCACATGTAAAGTACAAGTATTAAAAAGCATCTTTTGCAAATTTTAGTCTTTAATATTCATTTACAACGCCATTATGAATTTTTGAAAAAAAAAAACCCTTTTTTTTTTCATCCAGAATGATATATATTTTTTTGAGATCGGAAATGATACATTTAAATTCAATGCATGCATTAAAAATATTGTATCTCCATCCGGTGAAAAGTTATCGCAATCTTTTTGGTGCAAAAATTGGTTTTTGCAAAATTTCTGGACCCACGATTGAAATAAAAAATTTTTTTTTATAGATCTTCAAAATATAAAACAATACAAACAATTTCCATAAAAATTGAGCATTGTATCTTAATTAGGAAAGCGGAAAATTGAGGTTGAATTTTCAAATTTGACATCGAATTTCTCGGAAAATAAAAAACTCACAGATTCCGGGTGTGACATACTTTTTTTAGAATGATAATACTTATATTTATATTAAATGTTGAATCGGTACTTTGTTAATAAATGTGTTTTTTTTTAAAAAAAAAATCAAAACCGTAAATTTTGTGGAAAAAGAAATATATCTCGATAACTAGTGGCGCCACCTATAACTATTTTTCGATACAACTTTTACTTTTCGAGATAAATTAAAAAAACCGAAAATCGTGACCATTTTTGGTCCGCCATTTTTTTTGCACAGGTCTTTTAGAGTTACCATCGAGATATGTTTTATAGGATGCCGAAATGAATATATTCCAAAAAACAACATTGTTTTTGTTAACAAAACAGCTAATTTTTGATCTGATTTCCAGGGATTATCAGTCGTTAATCGATTTTGAATTTTAAAAAATAAATATTGCTGCAAGATAATCTCGAAGACCTTGGATAAATTACATTACAAGATTGTAATACCGCGATAGTTTTCAACTAGAGATGGATCACCTTTTTTTAGAATAGAACAGACTTTGGTAATCTTACAGACCTCTGGAAAAACTAATACTAAAACCATATCTAGTGGAGTTTCAACGGCACGATAGTGACTTCATTGTAAGGCAGAATCACAATAGGCTTACTAAATTGCCTTGAAATATCCCCCTTCATACGGGAATTGTATTAGTTTGCATGCCATTGCTCCTCTGGTGCATTCATTCTGGTGAGTTGCGACCACGGATTTCCTAAAATAAAATGGATGACAGATTGTAATGGAGCTGTCAAACGAAAAATGTCCAGAGTATGCTCGGCGCCATTTTGGGGAAAGTGACGTTTCGGCACGTCAAATTAAACGTCAAAAGTCAAAAAAATAGTGTCATTAGGGCTATTCTTTTGAGTTATTATCACTTTCACTTCTATCACTTGAAATAATCATGATCACTTCAGCCCAATGACAAGTAAATGCTTTTTCAAAATAACATGAAGTTATCGGTTACACTTTTTCACTTTGATCAATTGATAATTACTCAAAAGAATATAGCCATTGTTGTTGTTATTGTTGTGAAGTTATTGATTGTCATTAAAATGTTTGTCTTTTCCCTGGGTTAAATTTATTTTATATTACTTAACAACGAAGTAATATGCATCAAGGCATAATATAGACTACAAACTTATCTTAAATTAGCACTTTAGAACTGTTAAACAAAAATGTATACAAAGCCAAATACCTTAGGAGTCTAATATACAAAGAAAAAGGGATATCAAGAAAAAGAACTCATATATATATATATATATATATATATATATATATATATATATATATATATATATATATATATATATATATATATATATATAATATACTGACTTTAATAGGAATACATGCCCTCTACATACAGTAATTGCAGGAAGCCCAGCACTGTAAAACCTTGAAACGGTTGAAACCGCAGCTCTATATAGTATGACTAAAATCCATCATTTTACTTTCTACCATTCGTTTCGTTCAACCACTTATGTCGATGAAATTTCGGAAAGGTATGCAAATTGCTTCAAACCTTGTCAGTTGGAGATAATCGATTACGTTTAGTCGGTATAAATTTTCAGTGATGACAACGTATTCATTGTTGTTATAACTTCACTTTCCCCAAAATGGCACATAGCATGGGTCAGTACAATTACTTTAATATGTGCGTGGTTGCGACACGTCTATCTCAAACAGCTGTAGAAAAAAACTATTTAACAAATCAGCTTGAAATTTCACACATGAAAGAGGGTGTAACATTCCAGCAATATCATATTTGTTTCTATTTGTTGACCGTGTAGTTATTAATTAGTTTTTACTTTTTAGGGTTTCGGTCATATTAATACTTTATAAAAAAAATTAACACATGTTTTTTTTCTGACGTTTCGGTTTATTTTATTGATTAAACCATCTTCAGAGAATTACTGTAAATATGAAAAGGAATATGTAAATTTATGCTATATAAACTGAAAATTTTACTTTCTTACCTAATGTTAACAGGTGGTTCACTTGAATAACTTATATTTAACTATTTTATTACTTTAATACAATATAATTAAACACTTCTTATTTAATATAAATATAAATATAGAAAACTATTATTTTTTGAATGCATTTTTTTCACATCTGGTTTGTTTTGCTTTTGACAGAGTAGTACCAAAGGGTTTGAAAGTTTCTGGACCATCTGCAATTTTATTGCCCTATTAGATTCGTATATACATTACTCAGGTCATTTGTGTCCGCTCTGAAATTCATTGTACCGGGTGTTCTTTTAATATGGATCATTTCTTTAATTGTTCTTTTTTTGTAATTAATTTCTTTGTCTAAAATCTCCACGTTGTTAAAATCGATGTTGTACATGTTATCTATTTCATGTTTGGCTAAGGCGGTTTTATTATCGTTATTGTGATGTCTAATGCTGTATTTGTGATTTTGTATTCTATTTTTTAAATACTGCTTGGTTTGACCGACATATGTTTGGTTGCAATCTAAGCAATTGATCTTGTAAATGACATTTGTTTGTTCGTCTTTAGGGATATCAGGTTTAAGTTTTGTGTAAAGGTTTTTAAAATTATTCGAAGGTTTTTCAGTTATCTGGATATCATATGGTTTTAGCACTTTTTTTTAGAAGAAAGTGTAATTAAACATCAAGAAAGTGTAATTAAACAACTAAATTACAAACCTTTTTTCTTTAAAAGATACGTTGACGACTGTATATTATGCATACCGGAAGACAAAGTTCAGTACACCCTCAATAAATTTAATAATTATCATAATAAAATACAATTTACATTAGAAAAAGAAAATAATAAAGCCATTAATTTCCTCGACATTACTATTCAATATGATCACAATGCTAAAATAAAAACAAACTGGTACACAAAACCGGTATGGTCAGGGAGATACCTAAATTACAATTCTGTAGCACCCATAAAATACAAAAAGAGTGTGGTCACAGCACTAACCGATAGAGCTATCAAATTTTCCCATCCACAATTTAGACCGCAAAATTTAAAAAAAGTTAAAGACACTTTAGTGAAAAACAATTACCCAAAGAAATTTGTTGAACCCATAATAAAAAGCCGAGTAGATAAACTCTATAACAACAATCAACCAACAAAAAGCAATGTTCCACCAACCCAAAAATACATATCATTGCCGTATATACCAGAAATTACTAATCCCATTAAAAAAGTGCTAAAAGCATATGATATTCAAATAGCTGAAAAACCTTCGAATAATTTCAAAAACCTTTACACAAAACTTAAACCTGATATCCGTAAAGATGAACAAACAAATGTCATTTACAAGATCAATTGCTTAGATTGCAACCAAACATATGTCGGTCAAACCAAGCAGTATTTAAAAAATAGAATACAAAATCACAAATACAGCATTCGACATCACAATAACGATAATAAAACCGCCTTAGCCAAACATACACTAGATAACATACACAACATCGATTTTAACAACGTGGAGATTTTAGACAAAGAAATTAATTACAAAAAAAGAACAATTAAAGAAATGATCCATATTAAAAGAACACCCGGTACAATGAATTTCAGAACGGACACAAATGACCTGAGTAATGTATATACGAATCTAATAGGGCAATAAAATTGCAGATGGTCCAGAAACTTTCAAACCCTTTGGTAGTACTCTGTCAAAAGCAAAACAAACCAGATGTGAAAAAAAATTCATTCAAAAAATAATAGTTTTCTATATTTATATTTATATTAAATAAGAAGTGTTTAATTATATTGTATTAAAGTAATAAAAAGTTAAATGTAAGTTATTCAAGTGAACCACCTGTTAACATTAGGTAAGAAAGTAAAATTTTCAGTTTATATAGTATAAATTTACATATTCCTTTTCATATTTACAGTAATTCTCTGAAGATGGTTTAATCAATAAAATAAACCGAAACGTCAGAAAAAAACATGTGTTAATTTTTTTATAAAGTAATAATATGACCGAAACCCAAAAAAGTAAAAACTAAGCAATATCATATGTTTTCTGATATCAACGCCATCTATGAGGTAATCTAGAAACTTTTCAAATTACCAACGATAATTAGCAATCATTTCATTTCTTACATTGATTCATATTATGACGCGCCGCATTTCTTTAATTCATATCGCATAATCCAATTTATTTTTGGAATTGTCGACCCATAAAGAACCAATTCCTTTAATTAATTGCACTAATACTGCTAATTGAACAATTATTTTTTTAATTGCATTTTTTTAAAATAAGCGTAACTGCACTTGATTTTTTCTATACTTATTAATTCGATTACCACAATTAACACGAATCGAACATTGTTTCCTTGTACACATTTTCGTTTTTTACGTATTTTTTATTTATTTACTTCATTTTTGATTGGTGCACAAGGTTTTTTTGGCATTAAGTTAGATAATTGTATTTTATCATACAGCATAAAAAATTACGGTTTTTCCAAGTATTTGTTTACAGGTGAACGTTTAAAAACTAATTAAAAATTATAAAAAAAAAGGTTAAGAGCGTGTGCACAATTGCTTTCGTTCGTAAAATTAAAAGATTTTAATCGAACAAAATTGCAGGTTGCCAGTCCCTGTTACTCTTTATTTTATTACTTCAGTCTTCCTATGAGAGAAGGTGAAAAAATTTATTGCAGATATCTGAAAGTTTTAAGTCGTAGGGAGCACCCAGTAGATGATAAATACTTAAAAAAGTACAGCTAGATCAGCCCTGTTGTGTTATAAACAACATCCAAAGTAGGAAAATTCGATTTTTTGTCCGTAGAATTTTCCGGTTAAATTTTATTTATTTATTTATTTATTTATTTATTTATTTATTTAAACCCATTTCACAGTTCAAAAAACCAATTAACAAATGGGTAGAACAGAAAAAAAAAACTTAAATATTTACAATGACAAAGCAAGCATACACAAATTACTAGAAACAAAAGTACAAAATATTACATACTTAATTTTTTTTTATTTGTGCCATTTTGCAGCTAAATATGTCAAATTTATCTTGATTCTGGTTGTAGTTTCTACACATCCTATATAAAGGAGAGTTGTTACACACATTTGTACGAGGTGTAGGACAATAGAATGTGGCAGATTGGCGAGCTGAAGTCCTAGGTTCAAGAAAACTTATTTTTTCCAGTATATCACTACATTCCACTCTGTTATGCAAAACTTTATAAAGAAATTTGAGGCCTGTGACGATACGTCTATGTTCTAGAGAACAAAAAGAATGCCGCTGAAGTAAGATTTCATGCGGAAACCCTGTTTCAGGATAATGCCCATCAATCCGAAAGCTTAGGTATTTCAAGAAACGCCGCTGAACTCTTTCAAGGCCATTAATATGGTTTTGATAATAAGGAGACCATATTATGGAAGCATATTCCAATTTAGATCTTACAAAAGCGTAATAAAGTAAAATGAGCGTACTTTGATTCGAAAATGTTTTTGAGTTTCTAATAATGAAGCCTAATGATTGAAAACACACCTGTATAAGATCATTTATATGAGTAACAAATGAGAGTCTACTATCAAATGTCACACCCAGATCTCTAAAGCATTCCACTCGTGGAACACATGTTCCATCAATTTTATAATCATACACCAGCACATTTTCTTTAATGTGAAAGTTTAGAGGCAGTCTGTTTTCGCTACACCAATCGGTGACGGTATTTATTGCTATTTGTAGTCTTTGACAATCAGCATCGTTTTTTACAGAAGTAAAAATTTTAGCATCATCCGCATACAGTAGCATTGTACAGTCACCCACAATTCCATTAATAAATATATTAAACAATAAAGAACCGAGTATTGACCCTTGAGGAACTCCCGAAGTCACACACAGGGGTTCCGAGGGCTGACCACAGCACTCTACTGTTTGCTGCCTATCGCAGAGATATGATTTAAAAAATAGAATTAATTTTTGCGAAAGTCCAAAACAATGCAGTTTATCAAGCAGAATGCCGTGATCAAGCCTATCAAACGCCTTTGAAAAGTCTGTGTATATTGTGTCTACTTGACCTCCCCCGTCCAAGACATCAGCCACAAACTGAGTAAAGCAGAAAAGATTGGACGCTGTGGACCTACCCTTCATAAAGCCATGTTGGGAACCACTAAATAGGTGTTTTAGCTTGAAAAATAGATGTTCATGCAGAAACATTTCAAAACATTTACAAAATTTTTTATTATACAAACTGGTCTGTAGTTTTCTATATTTTGTTTGTCTCCTTTTTTAAACACTGGAGAAACTCTGGAAATTTTCCATTTATCAGGAAACTGTGAATTATTTAGGCAGAGATTAAAGATAATGGAAAGAGGTTTTGCTAATACCCATGCACAGTCACGCAGGAAAAAGGATGGAATTTTATCCGGACCTACTGTTCCCTTTGGTTTCATTTCTTTTAAGCAAGATAGTACTTCATTTTCACTAACCTTACAAATTTGAATAGTTTGAGTGACAGAACTTTGAATATCTTTATTAAAAGCATTGTTCGATGCTATATATGAAGATTTAAAAAAGTCAGCAAATGCGTTTGCAATATCTGCATGGTTTCTATAAGTATTTTCCCCACAAATCATATTTTCAGGTAATTCTTTATTATTTCTTTTACTATTTATAAATTGCCAGAAGTTTGATGGATTAAAAGCAATGCGGTTTTCCACACTTTCACAATATTTTTTATATGCATCATTTATGTCATACTTAATCTGTCTTCTCTGCTGTTGAAATTTAACAGATCTTTATTTTTTTGTGAACGTTTGTATTTTTTCCAAGATTCAATTTTTTTCTTAATATTATTTATTATTTTAGATGTAAACCAAGGTGGATAATTTCTTCTGCGTTTTTTAGTTTTAGGTACGAATTTATTTAGGGCAGTGTATATTTGAGTATAAAACAAATTGCAAGCCTCATTAGCATCATTAATCTGATACAAAAAATCCCACCCAATATCACACATATACTCATATAGGCGCATAAAATCTGCCTTTTTAAAATTATAGTATACATTATTAATTCTTTGTTTGGTAAATTTTTTTTCATGAGACACTGTGCATGAGAGCAATATAGCAGGATGGTGCAACACTTTAGGTAAGATTAGGTCTTTCGCCCTTTCAATTCTACATGAAAATGAATCATTATTGCTCAGTGAAGACTTGTCCAAATGAAAGTTGTGGGTATTGAAAAGACCTTTAATTTCGTTTTTGACACGTCAAAATCGATAAATAATTTATCGAGATACTGGCGAAAAACCACCTTTTTTACACTATTTTATAAATGTTAATAATTTTTGCAAGAAAGGCTGAAAGTGATATATAACCCCTTGATGATAGAGCCATTATGTGCCTTTATAACTGTGCGAAAGCTGGAACAAATCGGTTTGGTAGTTTATGAATAATCTTAATTGTTTATCCCAGACACTGAATGTTCAAACAATTGTCCTTGCCCTGAGGATGATTCTACAGATATTTGCAAAAGCGGAATGAATTCTTTGAAGTTGAAACTACACGCAAAGATGAAAAAACGATGGATTATTAAAACAATTGTTGTTAAAAAAACCGTTTAAAAAAGGGGTACCTTTTTACGTATAAACAATTGGAATAACTTTGTTAATTTTAATGATACAAGTTTGTGAATAAGTGGACCTGAAAGCTGGTGTAAAAACACGAATTAAAAAAAAAAGTCTCTTATGACCAATAGGAGCTAAGATAGATTTTTTTTAAAATCATATCTTTAGACCTATTATGACATATACCTCAGAAACACGGCCAGAGACGACAAAAACGAAACAACTATTGGAGACTACAGAAATGAGAATACTTCGACGAATAACAGGAAAAACGCTACTAGACAGAGAAAGAAGCGATAACATTAGGCAATCATGCAACACAGACTGCATTAATAAGACACAATGGAACAAACACATAAGCCGAATGACAGAGGATAGACTGGTAAGGATCGCACGAGATAAATCGCCTAGTGGTACACGCAGTAGAGGTGGACCAGGGAAAAGGTGGAGCGATAATTTAAGTCCAGAATGAGGAAAATCGAAGAAGGAACAAGTGAGGGACTTATTATAGAAGGTAGAAGAAGAAGAAGAAGAATATATCCTTTTTGTTTATAAACATTAAGAGCAGAAATTTTCACAGATTTTAAACGAAGACCTATATTTTATGATGCAATTGATAAGTATGAAATTCACGCATCGTTAGTAAAGTTATAGCCCTTCGAAGTGGAGGCACTTTTGCAAGTGCGTTGTAGCGAGTGGTGGGGGAAGCTCGGCTTTCTCACGGTGTGCTTCTGAAATTCAAACTTCAAATTGGCGCGCGCAACAAAATTGTACGATATCTCGGGTTCCATATAACGTAGAGTCTTCATTTTTTTAAAACTGGGGTAACTCGACGAAATATTACAAACTGACTTATTTTCATTATCATAGGAAATCGAAAAATCGACATTTCATCGGAAAACACATTTTTTGGCAATATTAACATTAATATTGTTTCAAAAAACTTTACTAGCAGTTTAATTTCATTGCAAATATTAAATATAAAACACCGTCACAATATATATATATATATATATATATATATATATATATATATATATAATCTTCTCGGAATAAATAATTCAGGCATATGTTTATGCATAATCCAAAACTTTATTTTTTTTTTAAATATACTTTAAATACCCAAAATACACAATCGACTTTTTTAATTTATATAACTCAACGATAAAAATTTATATTTCTGTTCTTGCGCTTTTTTGTGGAGGCTCTTCCTCGTCATCATTTATCATTGCTTGTAGCAAATCGTCATCTTCCTCCGCGTCATTTTCGTCTTCCTCATCGTTGCAGTTTAAACAAAGAGTTGTGCAATTGAGACCGTGCTTTCTGCAGCCGCATCTACTTGTTTTGTACCCAATAGTGCACTTACATGTAATTAAAGTTAAGTTTCGTCGGGTATCAAATTTTCAGATGTGTAAATTGGTTCGAAGCCATGGTTATGTTTTCGCGAGCCATATTTAGTTGCGTTCATCTGATATCCTAACCATATTTGCAATTGATAATAAACTCGAAACATTATTGAATGAAGGACGTACTGTACCGAAAGTATGGCAAGATAAAAATGTGCAAAGCGACCGACAAGCCTCAATGGAAGGTTGGTCTACTGGACTAAAAACACCTCAGGGAAAGGCCGCAGGTTCCAAAGGTTTCGTTAAGGGAGGTTTATTAACTTTTCTGTCCAACATATGAACGGAGACGTCTTCGAGGAGTATTTTTAACAAGTGTTGGATATTATACCAAAGGGATCATTAATAGTTATTTATAACGCCCTGTACCACTGGGGTAAAAGTAAAAGACTGCCCACAAATGCATGGAAAAAAGATGAGATAAAATACTGGCTGCTGTCCAAGAATTTAGATCATTTGGTTACAATTGACATGATCAGAAGCAAGCTTTTAGATATAGTAAAGTACACAAAGATAAGTACAATATATATATATATATATATATATATATATATATATATATATATATATATATATATATATAATTGATGAAATTGCTGCGTTACAAAATTAGTGATTTAACTGAACTTTTCAAAGATTCTTTGAGTAAAGTCACTCCGAAAATTAGGAAAAACTGTGTGGACCATAAGATAAAAGAAGAAAACAAAATGTGGAACTAATTATAATTAATTTGGGTGAAGATAGCTCCACTGACTCTCAATATGAATTAGATACGTAATGTTTACCAGAGTAAACATAATTTATTATTTAAATTTTTGTTTTTGATGTATTTTATTGTTTAATATTGTAAACAATGTATATATATTTTTATTTTAGTATATTTCACTCTTTAATTTTATATATATTTTAGTCTAATTAGCTGTAATTTTTTTATTACTTTATTATTGTATTTGTGTCTTTTCTTGAGCGTGTAAAATTAACACGTTTGTTTCATTTTTTTTTGGGCTTATCGGGTTTCCAAATAACGAAGTAAATTTAATTAAGATGTCAATGCAATAGAAATAAAAATAAGTAAGTTTACTTTTAGCTATAACATACAAAAGTTAATTACATTTTAACAACGGTAATTGGCGAAAAAAAGGGCCAAAAATGATTTATTACTCTCTCTAGTTCTTGAATAGACTGTAGATTGAGTTCCTAATATTCAATTACATACCGTATGGTGTGATTTTTAGCCTGGAAACAAGAATCGTCTTAAAATGCAGATTAATGTATTTTTTCGTTTTTAGTTAATTTAAAAAAAAATTATTAGATAACATTTTCCATTTCGTCTCTGCTATTAAATAAAATAACAAACAACTCGATTAATTTATCACCTGCACACTCATAACTTCGTTGAAACCGGTAAAAATCGAATTTTTCTCACTCCAACACTTGCAACCCGTAATATGTTACCCTTTCTCTTTTTTTCTTAACCTTGCGTTCGTCTTTTTTTACTTTCAATTCGTATCTTTGTTAAAATAACTTCAGTCTTTTGTTTCATGCAAATATATCTATTAAAATAATTATCAAGCGAGCGCGATTACGCACACAAAGAACATAACAATAATTCTTTTTTCTACGTTATGACTCCAAAGATCCGAAAAATTTATGTAAAACATTTTTTTCTGTTGTGTAATTATGTAATAAAAATGAGAAGAATACTTGACCTTATGTTGTTTTCTGACACTCGGTAATTAAATAATTGTTTCAGATTCCCATATAATGTTAATTAAAATCCAGTGAAAAATAACACTGTATAGTATTTTGAAATTATTTGTCACTCCCTGATATCTTCAAACACGTAAAGAATATAATAATAAATCTTAACATTGATATCTATGATATACTTATACTTACAGAAACTTGGTTCACAGGAGACATATCAAATAGTGAATTAGAATTACCAAGTATTTCGTAATGATTGGTCTGAACTGGCAAGTGATTAAGAGAGATGGAGGTGTTCTTGTTGCTGTCCGTAGTGAATATTCAGTACTGGAACATCTAATTTTACAGTTAACCAGGACCAACTTTAAACTGATTGTCGTTGCGGTTTATGTACCACCAAACAAAGTTTGTTCATCTCTCGAGACAATTTTAACTGAAACTACTTATTATCGTCTGATTATCTGTGGTGATTTTAACTTACCAAAGACGGTGTGGTTGAATGATGACTATGGAACTAGGTATCTGCTGCTGTGTTAATTGTTTTTTATAATATTTATCAAACAAATACAATAGCCAACTATAATGACAATTTTCTTGATTTAATTTTTAATGACTATAATACTTTAGAGGTAAGAGGATTGATAAAAAGAAAAAAGAGAGAATACCACACCCAAATAATTAAGAAAATTGAAGACAATCGAATCAACTACAGAGTAAAACAACACTTCAGGGAAGTATCACGTATCAAGGCAGGATACCAGCCCAGGACAGGAAACTTCTTAGAACGAAAGAACGGAAACCTTATCGCCAATGAAAAGGAAACACTAGAAACTTGGAAAAAATACTTTAGCCCACTGTTGAACGAAAAATCTGACAACACAGAGAGATCCATACAGCCGAAATAGAAGACAGATGCCCTTCATACGAAGAGGTGATGCGCGCTATCAAGAAATTGAGAAATAATAAAGCCGCAGACAGTGATAATATACCAGCGGAATGTCTAAAGCACGGCGGGGATGCACTCCACAGATCCATCCATAAACTAATACAAAGAGTCTGGCAGGAAGAAATTCTTCAAGATGAATGGAAGGAGGGAGTCATTGTGCTAATCCACAAGAAAGGCGACAAGAAACAATGCAGCAATTACCGGGGAATAACCCTACTGAACAGAACTTATAAAGTCCTTTCGAACATTCTGCTGGAAAGAACCAAAACATATACAGAAGAAATCGTAGGGGATTTAGACCTAATCGCTCAACTAATGACCAGATATTTGCCATAAAACAGATAATGGAGAAAAGCTGGGAATTCGATCGTGAACTACATCATATATTTATCGATTTTAAACAGGCATTTGATAGAGTTTGCAGAACGAGACTATGGAAAGCAGTGCAGGAGCTTGACTTTCCCAAAAAACTGGTCAACCTAATAAGGATGTGTATGTTTGAAATAAACAACGGTTTTAAGCAGGGAGATGCGCTCTCACCACAACTTTTTAACATAACGCTGGAATATATAATCAGAAATTCGAAAATTGAAGCACCGACCGGCATTTGCAGATGATGTCGATATGATTGGTAGTAGTAGAATAAAAATGAAAAAAACTCTAATACGGTTCGAAAGGGAAGCAAAGAAGATGGGACTTCAAATCAACGAAGACAAAACTAAATACATGTTCATGAGTCGAAATGGCCGAAACAGAGACAGAATAGGTCAAAACATCATCATCGATGAATATAACTTTGAACGAGTCAAAGAATTTAAATACCTAGCAACAACAATATGCGAAGATAACAACGGATCACAGGAAATAAACAACAGAATACAAGCAGCAAATAGATGCCTGTACGCACTGCAAGATCTGATGAAATCGAAACACCTCACAAGACGAACAAAGATAGACCTATATAAAATAGTTATAAGATCGATAGTTATATATGGTTGCGAAACATGGACGCTAACGGTAGCGAACGAAAAGAGACTACGAGTCTTTGAAAGAAAAATCTCGGGACCAACGATAGACGAAACGACAGGACAATGCAGAACAAGAACTAACAAGGAACTAGAAGAACTATTCCCAGATACAGATGTAGTAAAAGAAATAAAGACCCGAAGACTCCAGTGGGTAGGACATATCAGAAGGCTTCCTGACGACAGAATAATAAGACTAGCTTGGGACGAAGCACCGACTGGGAGAAGGCCACTGGGACGACCCCGACTCCGGTGGAGAGATAATATAACAAAAGATCTCAAAACTATGGGCATCGAACACGGATGGAGGTTGCGAGAGATCTAAATGAATGGAGGCATGTCGTAAAGTCGGCTAAAACCCACCCAGAGTTCTAACGCCACGGAGTAAGTAAGTAAGTAAGTATTACTTTAGTTCAGTTAGTACCGGACCCTCTGGTGTCCTGTTTTCGAGTGGATTATGCTAATGGACAAGATTTATTGGACTATGATAATTTTTTTTATGACTTTAAAAGTGCAAATTATCATATTAATAATTTTTTGGATGGGGTTTCCTGGGAACTATTATTTCAGGACTTAGATATAAATATTGTTGTAGACTATTTTTATCACTATGTATTGGATGTTTTGTTCTAAAATTGCGATCAAAATATCCAAAGTTTCCTAACTGGTTTAGTTCTGAGCTTAAGGAATTAATATTTAATAAAAAGATTTAAGACTACTAACTCTAAGACTGATTATGTGTTATTCTCCAACTTAAGGTTTCAATGTAAGATCGTATCTAGGTTAAATTATGAAGAATACATTTTTTTCCTGCAGAAGATATTGGATGGTGATAAAAAAGAGTTTTGGAAGTATGTAAAAAAGAAGGAGGATGGTTACATTCTTCCGGGTACAATGTCATATAATGCTACAACTAGTGATGATCCAAATGCAATAGTGAACATATTTGCCGATCATTTTCATCATATCATATAATCATGATCCTGGGGCAGCTTTTAACTTTCATTGTGATTCTAATATAAATTTTTAAGGACAACTTGAATTCTGGTCCTGATAATATAACAGTGTTCGTTCTAAAACAATGCCAATTCATCTTTTCACTTATTTTGAGTAAATTATATAATTTGTCTCTTCAAAGTGGGATTTCTCCTGATGAGTGGAAGAGAGGTTATGTATACCCTATTTATAAGAATTCAAATAGAGCACGTATAGAAAATTATAGGTCAATTCCCAAATGTCCCATACTTTCAAACATATTCTTTTAACTGATCAATTAGCAACTGTTTTTGGATATTTTATAGTATATAGACTACTCTTCCATCTTCCTGCCTCCGGATATAGCCGGCCCATCTCAGTCTTTCTGCTTTTTAATTATTTTTACAATGTCCTGTTGGTCATATAGTTCTTCTAGCTCTCTGTTTGTTCTACTACAGTACAAAAATCTACTTTTATATTTCTTCACTGTGGTTTCCAATGCTCATCGAACCATGGATGACAATGTATTAATATACTTTTTAGGTCCTAAATTTTAATAACAATATTTATTGTTTTAAACTATATACAAATAAAAGAAGTAGTTCTAATAATTTATTTAACATCTAATTTTGGTTTTTAGAACGGAGCCCATTACATATCGCTTTGGAAGAATTTAATCAGGTATAACAACTTGTTTTATTGGAAATATTATTTTAAAAAAAGGTATCCTTAGAGGATTTTTTTACTGACATTGGAGTTGTGATCTTGGTATAGATAAGTTCATACTTTTTAGGAATCGCCATTTCATTTTAAAGATATTCCTGCATATAAATTTACAGGATACGGTAGAAATAGCAAGTTAAAGTTTTTATATTTATATTAACGTTGAAAACGTTTAAAAATTGCGGTAGGTGGAAGTATTATGTTAATAAAATATCCATTATTATTTATTATTTAAGGATAATGTTATGACATTGGGACAATCAAATTTTGAATAATGTTTTCGGATTTATTTGTCTAAATTTCCTTTGTTTTACTTACCACCGATTATTTAGTTCAAAATATTTCAGAAAGATTTTCAACGATGTTAAGATCATGAAATTATAGTTCCATGAATAAATGAAGTTTAAAAGATTAGTGAAAAATATAGATACTCAGATATTGAACAAAATAAAACTAGATACAAATTATCATGCAACTAAAGAAGGCAACACAACAGACCAAATAAGCATTAAACTTGAATCAATTATGTTATTTAACAAAACAATACAAGAAACAGCACTAAAAATTGCAACAAAACGAATAAATAACAGATGTACAGAGAAGTAAGAGGTGTTGCAGAATATAAATAAAAAGAATATGAAAAGATTTAAAGTCATTTTATGAATAAAAAGTCCAACCAGCGGTAGAAAAGAATAAAAACATAAAATGCCATAAGGAAAAAATGCTAAACCAAAAATCCTGGCTTAAAAATATCAAAATGGAAACGAAACTATCATAGAAGATTTTTTTAAGGCACTCTATAGATCTCAAGTGATGAAACCAGAAAAAGAAGACTGAATGATCATAAAAATTAGGACAAATGAACGAACAGCATGCAAAATAATATAGCTCCAAGAAAATTGGGATCACGACAGTTATCTCTAGCTAATTTCTATTTCAATTTCACTTAAAAACGGCTAGAGATAAGTACTAGTCGAAACGTCGTGATATTCAACAAAAAAATAAAGACGATGGAAATCTTACAGTTACCTACTACTTCGCAACAAAAAAGGATGTTGCTATTGCGACGTTGAATCGTCTGCCTCGCATATTGCTCGATATATATATATATATATATATATATATATATATATATATATATATATATATATATATATATATATATATATATATATATATATATATATATATATATATATATATATAGGGTGATTCAAAAATCGATCACGAAACTTAAGGGGGTGATTCTACTTGACAAAATAAGGGTAGAACTTCATATAATTTTTTTTCAATATGTCATTCGTTTTCGAGTTACAAGCCGTCCAAGTTCAAGTTTTTATTTTTTGTTTTTTGAATTACTCGCTTACAGGAAAACCGATTTGACTAATATTTGAAAGATAGGCTAAGTCTTCTGCGCTTCATCATTTTAGTAACAATTCACATTGATTGTTTGCCGCTAGAGGGCACTTTACCTACATTGAAAATTGTTTTTTTGTCATAATTTTTTAGTGTTGACAGCTACAGTAGTTTTTGGCATAATTTCTGAAAGACTGATGCCAGGCCTTTAAAAAAGGTGCTCTTTATTTACATCGCTAAACCCAACGGTTTAGACGTAAATCACCCTTAAAAATTAAGTGGTAAATTTACTTTTCTCATTTCATTACCACCAGCTACCAGGTAAATAGCTATCAAAGTATACTAGAGCTGTCAGTTTAACATCAAATAAATTCGATTTTTAAACTATTTAATTTATAATCTTAAAATAACTAATAATGGCTAATCAGTAAAAATTCATATTATTCACATATTATATACATTTAATTGATAAAAATTAATGAAACAGTACTAAACAAACTAAAAAAGATTCTCAAAATGTCCCCCATTTTCTTCAATACATTTCCTAACACTCTTCAAAAAATGTCGCCTAACTCGATGAAAAATTTCTGGTGTTTCTTCAATAATTTGGCACTTTTCGATTATCCTGAAGCGAAGATCCTCGACGTTGATTACTGGAATATCGTACACCAATTGTTTCAAATGACCCCAAAAGAAAAAATCCATAGGATTAAGGTCTGGTGACCTCGCTGCCCATGCCAATGGTCCACTTCGTCCTATCCATCGCTCAGGATACGTTGCATTCAAATACTGTCAGACACGTATACTAAAGTGGGGCGGAGCTCCGTCTTGGAGGATCCACATGTTGGCCCTTACTTCCAATGGCACATCTTCCAGATACAATGGGAGACGATTTTGGATAAAATCTAAGTATACGTCACCAGTTAATGGGCCATCAAAGAAATGAGGACCAATAAGGTAATCTCCTATTATCCCTGCCCACACATTTAGTGAAAATCTACGCTGATGTTTCGTTTCTACCACATTGTTTGGGTTCTCGTAAGCATATGTGTGGATGTTGTGTAGATTTGTTATGCCATCACGAGTGAAACCAGCTTCGTCAGTGAATAATATGACGCCAATTAATCGATTATCGTGTTCATACTTAGCTAGGATCTGATTGCACATTTCCAACCGTCTCGGCCGATCATCGTCATAAAGAGCCTGCACCTTTTTTGAATGAAACGGATAGAGTTGTTCTTCTCTTAGTATCCTCCATGAACTAGCCTGACAGAGCCGCACTTCATTCCCAATTTTTCTAGTACTAATACCTGGATTATCTTCAATAATTTCAAGCACTCTTTCTTCTTGTTGCACGTTTCTAGCAGTTCTAGGTCTTCCCCTATTTCCATTATAACTTTTAAAGGAACCACATTCCGCAAGCCTCCTGTGCACACTGGAAAATGTTTGAGCATGAGGGATATTTCTTTCCGGATAACTCTCCATATAATATCTTCTTGCCAACTCTGCATTACCATTTGCTTTTCCATAACAAAAATGGATATCACAATATTCGATATTTGAATATTGGTGATTAGCCATTATTAGTTATTTTAAGATTATAAATTAAATAGTTTAAAAAGCGAATTTATTTGATGTTAAACTGACAGCTCTAGTATACTTTGATAGCTATTTACCTGGTAGCTGGTGGTAATGAAATGAGAAAAGTAAATTTACCACTTAATTTTTAAGGGTGATTTACGTCTAAACCGTTGGGTTTAGCGATGTAAATAAAGAGCACCTTTTTTAAAGGCCTGGCATCAGTCTTTCAGAAATTATGCCAAAAACTACTGTAGCTGTCAACACTAAAAAATTATGACAAAAAAAAATTTTCAATGTAGGTAAAGTGCCCTCTAGCGGCAAACAATCAATGTGAATTGTTACTAAAATGATGAAGCGTAGAAGACTTAGCCTATCTTTCAAATATTAGTCAAATCGGTTTTCCTGTAAGCGAGTAATTCAAAAAACAAAAAATAAAAACTTGAACTTGGACGGCTTGTAACTCGAAAACGAATGACATTTTGAAAAAAAATTATATGAAGCTCTACCCTTATTTTGTCAAGTAGAATCACCCCCTTAAGTTTCGTGATCGATTTTTGAATCACCCTGCATATATATATATATATATATATATATATATATATATATATATATATATATATATATATATATATATATATATAAATTATTTTTTTTATTTACTATAATACATTCGTTAATTGATTAATTAATCAAAATCAATTAAAAACAAGGAATTCGCGCTCAGATATGAATAGATATTTAAATTTTCTTTGTAAGAAGTATTTATTTACGTAGACAGTCCATTTATGTTACAATTGACTCTTTTTATGCAATAAGTGACACTTATTAGCATCTGTTACAAAATCAAGTGAATTTTGACGAAATCGTTTATAATAAAATTCAAACAGGATTCGAATAATTATTATAAAATTGACTTTAAGGATTTCTTCTAGCTTCTATTCGAGGGATTTGCGAGGAATTCATTGTAGAATCATCAGAAGTACTTGTTCTATAAAATAAAATTTTCTCAGAGACATACATGATCAAATTTTGTGAATATTTATGATTTTTCGTTCAGTAAGTCATTTGATACATGCGTTAGTTTGTGTTATTCATGGTAGAGCAACTGCTGCTTTTTCTTCTGGTTGCAACTCCCAACATTGGTCCTAGTCTTGAAAAATCAAGTCATTTCTACCGCTCCTGTGACAAGTAGTTCTGATAATTATATATATATATATATATATATATATATATATAGATAAGGATCCTAACCATGGGGATCTCGGAAACAGTTGGAGATACGAGGTCGGTTAAATTAGAGAAAAGTTGCGCAATTTAGTGCTAAATTAAACGCAATTTAAAAATTTTAAAAATTCAAAATACTTCCGGAGATTTCCGGAAAAAACCGAATTTTGGCAAAATCGTTTTTAATTTTTGTAGGCTTTATTTAAAGAGATATCAAAAAATAAAAGGTAGATTCTTCTTGCCACTTTTTATTTTTTATAATTTGGTCTAAACAAAATTTAAATCCGACGTTTCGTTTCTGAGATACCATCATGAACTTTCATTTTTTATATGGAACAAAAAAAAGTATCCCATGTATTTGATAGCATTTTTTATTACAAATTCAACGGTGTATCACACTTGCATATCAAGTGTGTAGTTCATTGGCTTTTATAAAACTGATATACCTTTCTCTCTCGCTCTTATGGAGCTCTTATGGAAAGTACTTGAACTACGTATTCGATATGCAAGGGTGATACATCGTTGAATTTGTAATAAAAAATGCTATCAAATACATGGGATATTTTTTTTTGTTCCATATAAAAAATGAAAGTTCATGATGGTATCTCAGAAACGAAACGTCGGATTTAAATTTTGTTTAGACCATATTATAAAAAATAAAAAGTGGCAATGAGAATCTACCTTTTATTTTCTGATATCTCTTTAAATAAAACCTGCAAAAATTAAAAACGATTTTGCCAAATTTCGTTTTTTTTCCGGAAATCTCCGGAAGTGTTTGAAATTTTTAAATTTTTTTAACTGCGTTTAATTTAGCACTAAATTGCGCAACTTTTCTCTAATTTAACCGACCTCGTATCTCCAACTGTTTCCGAGATCCCCATGCTTAGGATCCTTATCTTGGACACCCTGTATATATATATATATATATATATATATATATATATATATATATATATATATTTCGCTAGCTTTTCAGATGGCATTTTCAAGTGACTTGACGTTGTCTCGGTTAGAAAAAAATCAGTGAACACATTCCACCATCCGTAAAAACCTTCGTTACAAGATATATATATATATATATATATATATATATATATATATATATATATATATATATATATATATATATATATATATATATATATATATATATATATATATTCATACCATATTAGAGATCCATTCGTAAACGAACAGAAGTCTTCTTTTGCCATTTTGTTTAGGTAAGATTTTTCTCTGCCTAGAATTAATACAGAGTGGAACTGAAAGATCGTGACGTGAAGAAAAGATGCCCCAGAGCTACTGAAATAGAATATGGAAGATGGGTTGGAGAGAAGTCCAGAATGGAGAGAATAATAGAGAGAGAGAGATCATGGGAGTAACACATAACATAGTGGATGCTTGAGAAAACATTCACAAAACTAGGGCTAAAATAGGATCTACAAGGAAAAAGAAGAAGGGGAAGATAAAAAAGAGCTTGAGAGAGGAGATAGAAAAGAAAATAAGACTGAGAGATCAAGGAGAAGATTTCTGGGGAGAAAGCTAATCATACTGAGCTTTGCTTGGGCCACTCGTTGCTGTCCCTTGCTCCACCAGACTATAGTTTCATTGATCATAATCATGATATACCTCCAGTTTACTTGTTTTGATTCTATGCACCAAGATCTTTTATATATTCTGCGTCACTCGTCACAATTTTAAATATTTTATATTGTCATCATTATTAAACAAAAATCTTACAGTGAAAAAGTACTCAAAAAGAATCATAAAAAAATCGTTGGTTACTGTAAAAAAGGTTTTTTACTGTGAAGTACAAATGAGCATTTGGAATCTCTTGACACCGAGCTACAATTTTGTAGCAATAGCGATATCGCAGAGGCCATAACTGTGGATAAATCGAGATCATTTACATTTAGGTTTAAGATATGTAATGCAGAAAATGTTCAGAATTTTGCAGTTAGTGTTCTTATTGAATATATATATATATATATATATATATATATATATATATATATATATATATATATATATATATATATATATATATAGGTGTGGAAAGTCGAGAACAGAACCTCTTTAACAAAAGGGAAAGTAACAAAAAGCGACGGACAACCTGTTTAGCCATGTTGAAGAAGTGAAATAAAGCATACTGTTGTATCGTAGTTTTACTTCCTGATTTCTAGCAAAAATGGCGTTAGGCAAGCATTTTTCGCTGGTGTCGGGTCGTCAAAACACAGTGGGTCGAAAGCACAGATTTGATATTAAAAATAAAAATCGCAGACTGAAACTTTAAAATCATGAAAATAAATTCGAAAAACGTCTAATGTGGTTCAACGCTTTAAAAATAAAATAAAAAGAATAATTGTATTTCCATGAATAAAATATTGCGCTTGACTTCAAGGTACATTTTAAATATAATACTATAATAATAAATACATGGATATCGATAATCGTTAAAAAGGCGAAAGTACTTTTTCCTCTATGCTTAAGACTTCTTAATAAATACCAATGCAAATAATTTGTAAATAATATAATATTTATTGAATCACATAAATGAATGAATAATATGACTGTAATAAAAATAATAAAAAGAACTTTTTAATCACTGCCTTCTATGTTAACAGCTCTTTTCTCATTCTCCAATACGTGTGAATTGTTACTCGAATCCTTACTATGTCAAAAACAGTGTAAGGATCCATCGACGCCAAAAGTTTTGGAACACATCCTCCATATTTTTTTTCGAGAAGATTTCCGGGCAAAGTCTAGACGATAGTTTCTTATCAACTTGTCCGTTGATTTTTGTGCATCTTTCGGTAGTTTACCTATCGGTAATATTGCAAATGCTATGATGTCTGGTCAATGAAGTAAGTCATTTGTGGATTCCTGTTGGAATGTTGTACCAAGAATATCCTTTGAAGAATAATCTTGCTGTTTGAAGTTTGTATTCTCAAAACTTCTCTATTGTAGTTTAATGTCCGCCTCCAATAGTTTGCAAAATGACGGGAAACCGGAGGATCAGTTTTCGCTTTACTCGTGTTATAATGGCTGTAGCTTGAAATACTCTGTATTTACTGAGACACAGTATCAATGTTGTTGAACTGAGATGTTGTTTGGCAGAGGTAACAACGTTGGACCGATTTCGCTCCAGCCAAAGCATTCACCTAGCCATCTATCATCGTCATAGATAAGTTGTACTGTACTGAAGCTCGGGTGGCAAAGAAAACTCTATTATATGGTGCAAGTTGTCTGGTTCGAGTTCATAATTTTCTATTTTCGTTAAAGACTTTTGTTCGGTTTTCTTAATTGTACAACACAATCTGTTCTTGTTGAGTTTGCGTGTTAATACCTGCTAATTGAAGTGGAATAAGAGAGGTTAGGAATAAGTTCGTATCAGAAATATTCGGATCAGTGAATTTCATTTTGTACTGGTCTGACCTGACGTTCCATCGAAGCCCCATTTGCAAATGAAACTCATATCTACAAATCTAATTTATCGATTTGTTCAAGGGCGTCTAATTTTAAGCAATATTATACATTAATTTTTTTAGGCAGTATTATGTAGTTAGTTTTTTAGCCAATTTTTTTAGGTTGCATATTAAAAAGTGGATAAATAAGAGGTAAAAAATTCAAAGCTGTTTTTCACATAAAAAAATTACAAAATTAAACATATTTTTGAGTCGGATTTACGAGAGAACACTTTTTAGTTCCTCTTGTGTTAGAATCACACATTTAAGCTCGGTCGTTCACTTAAAAAAAATTATTTTGCTTTATGGGTTATTATCAGAAAATATCACAAAACACTTGGAAAATTTTAAGAAAAAAGCAGACTTATGATTTATAAGTGTAATTATGTAAATTGATCAGACCTATTTCACTAATAATGTGCTACTATGCCTGGGTGTATATTTTAACTAAAATTTTTTGAAAAAATAAATATATAGAACATCACATTTTTTTCACTATATTTAGAATAGCATTTTGTCTTTTTCCTAACATTCCTATATTACTGGATAATCTATAATTTTGCTTACCTTTTTAATCACATTTTCTATTTGTGCCTTACTTTCCTTTTTGTCTCTTTGACCTTAAATTTAGTTTTAGTTTCTTAATATATTTCCTTCTTCTTAACTTCTCAATATGCTACTCTTCCATCTTGTTTTTAAGTGCTCTATCACAAAAACTGCCTAATACACTTATAAAATCCCATCCTCCCTAAAAAAACCGTACCGCAACTGGTACCTTTGCAATTACTCTTAATCTTCTTTCTTCTTTTACAAAAACCAAGAAATTAGTTTTTAGATATTATGAGCTATGTTTTGAAACCAAAATCGAGTCTATATGTGTATTTAGTCAAAAGATATCGATAAATTTATCATATGATAGTTTACGCCTTTTCGTCCTTTTGGAGTTCATATTTTGAAAAATTCTTTCATAGCGGTTGCCTACATGGTGTTGCCAGCAGATTCCCAAAATTCCATGACTCTATCTTAATATATGGGAAAAGAAATGCAGAGATTCATCAAGCCACGTGCCCAAAAATTTAGCATAAGTTGAGGTTTTAATATTATATGTTACTTTATCCTCTACAAGCAATGGTTTTTTAATATTGAAATTTATATATACAGTCTTTGTTGGGTTAAGTATTAACTGATTACGCTGACACCAAATCTCCAACTTCACACATACCCCTCCCGCTGTACGCAACAGCTCCTCTGGGGCATCCGCAGATATAGCTATCGTGGTATCATCCGCAAACATAACCAACTTTCCTCTACTGATGAATCTAGGTAGGTCGTTAACATAAATCATAAACAAGAGCGGTCCCAAAACCGACCCCTGCGACCCACCCAAGGCGACTTTATTGCAATCTGATTTACTTTTTTGGTATCGAACAAACATACTCCTATCAGGCATATACGAGTCGATGAGTTTTAGGATATTTCCTCTTATACCCGAAGCAAAGAGCTTTCTCAATAAGAACTCTCTACTCACAGTATCAAACGCACTTGTTAAGTCAATCATTAGACACATCACATACTTGCCCCTGTCGAGCTCTGTATATACAAAATTAAGTAAATCACAGCATGCTGTCTCGATGGATTTGTTCTGTCTGCAACCATGTTGGCAAGGAGTAATAATTGAATTCTGGTTAAAAAAGTTTATCAAATTTTCGTATATTATTTTTTCAAAAACTTTAGAAAATACACTCAGTATAGATATTTGCCTGTAATTGGCCGAGTTGTGAGGATCATCCTTTTTATATATTGGCGTAACTGCCGCCTGCTTTAGTATTTGAGGAAAAATGCCCTCTGAAAGTGATCTGTTTATTAAATATGTCAAAGGAAGTGCGACAGATTCTGAAATTAATTTTAAAATTTGAGGACTTATACTATCGGAACCTGAGGAGAGTTTGTTCTTTAATGAATTAATAGTCGATACTATCCTTCCTTGAACCACCGCAAAAACTACTATTGTTTGAGGAATTGATTCTATAGTTGTTGCTGGTAAGGACATGTTTCGACCGTAGGCCTCAAACATCTTCATCTTGGTAACAGTGATGAAATATTCAGCGAAGTGGTTAGAAACCTCTTGAGGGTCATCGCTTATACCATCAGTGAAGCGCAAAGCGATGTTATGGTTTGTGACCCTTTTCTGTCTATTAAGATTTTAGTTAATACATTTCCATATTTCTTTTGTTTTGTTGGTTGCATTATTTATTTTGTCTCTATAATAATTTTTTTTTGCGTTTTGTATACTCCGCCTATAATCTTTTTTTTTTATTGCGATAAAGCATCCTATGTTCGGTACTGGCTCTATATCTTTGTAAGAAATAAAGATTATCCAGTTCCTTTCTTTGTCTTGTCAAAAAAGGACCATATCAGTTTTTATCACCAATTTTTTGTAATTTCGTCTCACTCCCAACGGACAACTCAAATCCAAGTAATGGCCCACAGTAGATGAAAACTCCGACCAGGCAACATCCGCGCTTGGAAGATCCAATAGAAAAGACCAGTCAACCCGCTCTAAAAGATCTGAAAAGTGTGATAAGTTAGCCGGGCTTAAATTTCTGCCCACCCTATCTTCTGCTGTGCGATGATTGGTTACATCAAGATCATAAGAAACACTAATTATATGAGCGAAGTGGTCTGCCAAGTGAGGATTTATTAAATTAGACCTTGTCAGGTTGGTGCAAACATAATCAATGACACTCCCACACAGATTACCAAATCGATTTAATGCAATTCTAGTAGGCAAGTATGTAGTTATTTCCAGATTAAAAGAATTAAGAATATCACATAGAATTACTTTTTTGCTTGTTTCCTCAGAATAGTCTATATTCACCAGAGACAATTACATATTGTGAATATCCTAACAGTAACTCTATGGCCTTAGAGAAAACATCAGAGAACAACTCGAAATTACCCGCTGGTGGTCTGTATCTGATCTTAATTATAACCGTTTAAACAATCATATTGTTAATAATAAATTTCTATATTGTCTTCTCAAATTCAGTAGTCGTTCTGGGCTCCTATACTATAAGAACGCAATAATATTTCATTTTCTGGGTGAACATTAAATAATGAGTTTTCAAGAGAATCACTCTAATATATTTAAAACGATTATGCTAATAAACTTGAGACCGCTTACGTACAATATTTTTGAGAACATACATAATAATCAGTAAATATTTGTTTTTACACAATGGGAAAAAAATACATTCCAATTTTTATGCTACTGCATGTCTGAACCACGAATACTTTCCGTAAAATCCCAAGTAATATCGCTTATTTCCTTCTTCGAATAAAAATGTGGATTAGCAGTACTTCATTTATCATACTCTGGGAATTCCTTATTCCTCAGAAACTACTGAATCAATGACGTTCTGTCGAGCGGTTAAAATTTAGAACCGCTTGAAATTGATATAAGTGATTTCACCTTAAGAAAGCAGTGTGAATATTAAAGAAGTTCGACACAAAAAAAATGCTGTGTTGTCAGTCAAACAAAGTGCCCATTGGTCTTTGGAAATAACACTGTTATTACTGTTGTTACATCAAAAATTATTGGGTGGCGTAAGAAGCAAGATGTAACATGTAAATATAAGACGTTTATAAAAAGTCAAGGATTGTTTTTAAAGGTGCCAACTAGTTTGTTTTTCGTCACAAAAAATTACGTCTAAAATTGAAAATGCTCATTATTTGTAAAATATGAAAGATAGGTGAAAAAACTTTATTTATTTATTCATTCTTTGTATTAACATCTTTTACAAAGCCAATTACAGATACAACTAAACTTAATATACTAAGACTACAATCTAAATTAGAACCTAAATAAAAAGGCACTACAATTCCCTACATAACTTATTTCTCACTTCCCTTCTAAACCTGTTACAACTTAGGTTAAAAATGTCAATGGCACCACAATACTTATTAAAATATGAACATAATCTTATTAATGGGGAATTTTTATACAGGTTAGTCCTAAGGGCATTAATATAAAATAAATTTCTGGATCTGGTGTTAACTCGGCCTATTTTAAATGGAAGCTGTTCAAAAAACTCTTTATCATCAATTGTGTTCCCAATCAATTTAAACAAAAACACAAGACCCGCCTCAATACGCATGTGCTTCAAACTGGGAAAGTTGAATAAAGAACACCAAAGCTTCTGATCAGTTCCTCTTTGAGGGTATATCGAGAATGCCTTGTAATGCAAAAACTTTAAAAATCTCCGCTGAACCACCTCTACGCTGTATATTTTATTTTCATACTGTGGAACCCAAATTACACAAGCATATTGAAGCTTAGCAAGCACCAATGACTTATACAAGACAATCATTGTATTGATATTATTGAAATATTTACAGCTCCTAATAATAAAACCAAGAATTTTTACTGCACTTGCAGTTACATTATTAATGTGCCTACCAAAACTCAACTTCGTATCTAAATAAACACCAAGATCCCTATGTAAATCAGTTTTTTTTAACGTATAATAATCATCCGCAAAGATAAGGCCCTTGGCGAATTTTACATTCACACCTATGTTATTGATAACCAGTAAAAACAGAAGTGGCCCAAGATTTGAACCCTGAGGCACTCCTGAGGCGGGTACATAGCTTTGAGACTTATACCCCTTAAGTTCAACAAATAAAGTTCTATCATGCAAATAAAACAATGTTCGGATCTACAGAAAAATCTTGGAGGGCAAGTACTATTTCACCAAAGTTCACTCTATCAAATGCCTTCTCCAAATCATTAAAAATTACATCAACCTGATATCCTTCCTGAATTGATTCCTGAACAAACTGAACAAAGTTTACTAAATTTGTAACAGTTGATCGATGTGGCAAGAAACCATGTTGTTGGTCTGAGATTCTATGTTTACAATCATTATATACTCTATTACAAAGAATTAATTCCAAAATTTTTGAGTAAGCTGAGACAATACTAATAGATCGGTAATTAGAAATTTCATTTCTATCACCACTTTTGAATATAGGAATAACTTTGCTTTCTTTCTATTTTAAGGGATAAATACATTGTTTCAAACAAAGGTTAATAATATATTTTAAAGGTGTTATAAATGAATCAATACAACCTTTAATAATGTAGGCCGGCACATTATCAGTAGCTACTGATCTACTAACTTTCAGTTTTCTAACGGCCTCTTTAATTTCCGTTTCGGTAATTTCAAAAAAGCAAAATTTTAGAGTATAAATTCGATACTAAATACCGGGTGTTCCATTCATAATAAGAAAGTTACTTGGCTTTAATGATAATGTAAGTTTTTATCAACCCTGTATAATTTTTTAAGATCACTTTTAGTTTATAATAAATTGTAATGGTTTTACTAAAAAACTTGAACCTCTTGGAGGGGGGGGGGTATTTGCTCTCTTCTAGAGTGGCGCCTGTATATATTAGGGGCGATCCAGCCTCTCTCTTTGGAGTAGGGGTCATATCACAAAACTACGTATGACAAGCGAAAAAATATATATTTATATAAAAAGGGGGGGGGGGAATAGTCGCTACTGACTAGTCAAGAATCAATATTCCAAACTAGGGTTATTGGGAATGCAGTATGTTTAAATTTGTAGATCTTGGTAAGGAGAAAAACACTTTTTTGATCCTGTTAAGCTTTCGAAAATTTATGCATCTCTTCTTCAGGGCATCTCTACAATTATTAATTATACAGTTAAAGTATTAAACTAACATAAAATTATTAAGTAACTCCCCAATGTGGTTTGAATATAAAATAAGTACATGTTTGAAAAACGGGGGAAAAACTCAACATTAGCACTTTTTAACTAAATGTAGAAACATATTTTGATAGAATTTGAAAAATTCGTTGAAATTCTAGAAAACTCGAAAACAGCCAAACATCTTACTTGACTATTCCACCATTCTGTAGTGACACCTATCATGTGTCAACCGGGAAGTGTCGTGGGTGGTATAAGTAGTGGGGAAAAATACGGATCCGTAAACAGTGGCGTAGTAGTAGTAATTCCATACGCGTTTCATTCACCTTATGATCTCGTCAGTGGAGCTGTATCGGACCGAGAGCAACATTAGCAGGAAATAACTGATATAAGAAATATAAATTTCGTATGGAGAGAGGACCAGAGCGATATTTGCAGGAAATAAACTGTTTGTATATATATATTTTTCATATTCTCTGCCTAAAAGGAGAATTTACATATATAACAAACTATTTAAATACGGCAGAAGATTTCTTTATTTCTTACTGAAATTTCGATTTTTGAAACCATCAATGTTGTATAAAACCGCCATGTGATGACGCGACGGTTGTTCTTGTGTTATAGAGTGAGCCATCGAGATGTCGTCACTGTGTTTTATTTGCTATCTTTCAACCGTGATATCTGCGTATAGGACAGAGATGCGAGATGATGGTTTGTACCGAATAAAATGGCCTGATGATTCTGTCGTAATTTTTCGGACCCGGAGTTTTTCCATGATCTTGGTGTTCTTCGCACTTTTTAACACGAAAGTAATATTTATCAACGGTCTTTGTCCGCATAGCCGAGAATTTACTATTTTAAAATTATTTGGACGGTAACTTCTTTTTTATATATATATATATATATATATATATATATATATATATATATATATATATATATATATATATATATATATATATATATATATATACAGTGCCTTCATTTCAAAACGAACCATCCTTAATAACTTTGTTAAAAAGAAAAAACACGTCAATTTAGATATACAGGGGGAAGTTTAATTTTGCATTTGTTAAAAGTCTGTCAATCACCTCCTCACCTCCAGCTAACCTCACTTTGATATGTCAAATGGGAACCCCCACCTTGTGACACATCATTGTAAGCAGCATAAAATTGTCTATCCAACCGTATAAAAAAAATTAAATCGGTTGACGTACAAGCGAACAGTGTGCAAAAATGTCTTGTAATAATGCATAATATATCGGCCTCGAACTTTAGTATGTCAAATGATTACCCTATAGTGTGATCCATCATTTTAAAGGGCATACTATCTCCTATTTAGCCAATAAAAAAAAACAAAATCTGTTCATGTACAAGCGAATAGTAAGAAAAGATGTGTGGTAATAATAGACACCTCATCACATTAAACTTTATTATGTCAAATGGCTACTTCATAGAGTAAAATATTATTTTAAATTTAAAATAAATATTTTTTTAAAATAATAAACAGTTAAAATATTTGCGAGCAAAAAACTAAGCCTGTTTTAAAATTCATCGCAAAATTCATTGCAGTCTAATCAATCTAGTGTATTTATTTCAATGATATTTTTTGCGGTACCTGATAGGTACAAGAAATCACTGCAATAAATAAAATTTTTAAGATCTTTAAACACCAGTTGTTTATTATTGTTAAAATTGTCATTGTGACGCCTAGTTGAAACGTGAATATAAATGGTGTATACGCTAGCCGATAGAATAGAAATAATTTTTCTCTATGGAGCTGAAGATCGGTGCGCTCGTAGAACCGTCAGAGCATTTAACGAGAGGCATCAAGACAAAAACGTGGGCCATAAATATGTACTCGAATTGGTACGAAAGTTTGAAGAAACGGGATCCGTTTGTAATAAAAAATCTATTGAGAAAAGGGTTGTAGATGAAGCATGCCAAATCGAGGTACTAGGACAGTTTGCAATAGATCCAACTTTGTCCATCTCAAAGGTCGCAGATTTAACCAACATTTCTGCTGGCTCTGTGCATAAAGTTTTAAAACAAAATAAGTTTTTTCCCTACAAAATTCAAATTCTTCAAGAACTCGGAGAAGACGATTTTGATAGGAGAATTCAATTTTGCGAATTAATGTGCCAACGAATTGACGAGGACCCCCATTTACCTAAGAATATCTGCTTTAGTGATGAATCAACTTTTTTTCTAAATGGACTGGTTAACAGACATAACTGCAGATACTGGGATAATGAAAATTCGCACCTTTTCCGAGAAGGGCATACTCAATATCCCGAAAAAATTAACGTGTGGGCAGGAATTTATGGCAATGAAATCATAGGGCCATTTTTTTTGGAAGATAATTTAACTGGGCAAATTTATTTAAACCTTTTAGAAAACACAATATACCCTGCCATTGTGCAATCTTTAGAAAATCAAGTGGATGAAAATGCTGTTATGGTACTAAATGAAAATAATTTGCATTTCCAGCAAGATGGAGCTCCCCCGCACTACGCTTTGGCAATTCGAGAGTGGCTTGATGAACATTTTCCAGGGACGTGGATTGGCAGACATGGTGCAATTGAATGGCCAGCACGGTCTCCAGACCTAACCTCTCTAGACTTTTTTCTTTGGGGGTATTTAAAAAGCAAGGTTTATAAAACCCCACCTGAAAATATTGACGATTTAAAAGATCTAATTGTTCGGGAATGTAGAGGAATTAGCAGAGAAACCCTTGCCAATGTTCGTGGGGAATTTCAAAATAGGCTTTTTTATTGTCTCGCTAATAACGGCGCACATTTTGAACATTTAATAAAATAATTTTCTTTAACTTAATAAAACTGAATAAACTGCTTATATTTAACACACATTTTTGCATCCTAATTGCCTATAACGTCTATTAACTTAATTTTTTTTGACATCGTTGGATAGCAGATCGTACGTCCTTTAAAATGATGTATCACACTATAGGGTAATCATTTGACATACCAAAGTTCGAGGCCGATATATTATGCATTATTACAAGACATTTTTGCACACTGTTCGCTTGTACGTCAACCGATTTAATTTTTTTTATACGGTTGGATAGACAATTTTATGCTGCTTACAATGATGTGTCACAAGGTGGGGGTTCCCATTTGACATATCAAAGTGAGGTTAGCTGGAGGTGAGGAGGTGATTGACAGACTTTTAACAAATGCGAAATTAAACTTCCCCTGTATATCTAAATTGACGTGTTTTTTCTTTTTTTTTAATTTTTCTATTTAACAAAGTTATTAAGGATGGTTCGTTTTGAAATGAAGGCACTGTATGTATATATATATATATATATATATATATATATATATATATATATATATATATATATAATGTCATAAATATACTAAAACTGCCTTAACTAGCGTATTAATTTGTATATCGTCTGTAGATTGACGGCACAGTTTTAACTAGTATATCTTCTCCAACTTGGCAACATTGCAATCTATATCTTCACCGAACAGAAGCATAATAATGTATCCGCGGCAAGGTTACCGACAACAACCTATAGGTTGCACTTAACAAGTATAAATTCGTAAGATCTCTTGCAAAATCTTTCAGTCGGCAATTTTTTTTGACCGTGGCGTTAATCGGGATTTACCATAAGAAAATCTTCTTATGCGTTAGCCCGATTTGGCCCGATTACAGCTAATTTTCCGAGTTTCATTTATTAAATATTTTTCGCGCGTTTTTTAATCGGGAATTGTTTTCTTTTAATCTCGTTTGAAACTTATTTTACCCTCTCGATATTTTTTTATTAAAAATCGAAATTTCCGAATTATTTTCACCGCCGAATTTTTCGGGAGTGTTTATTTGAAAAGAAGATACAAATCGAAGATTGAAGATGCCTCCTCAAGAAAAAGTGGGGCAGCCTGAAAGTTCTGATGACGATCACACCTGCGAAGAGAAAATGGAAATGGGAAATTCTCATTCTGGGTAAGAAAAATTCTGAATAACTTTATATATAGATGAAGTACTTTAAAAATATTTTTAATAAGTGATGTGTAGGTATATTAATCGCTTTAAAATTATTTTGAAATATATATTCAGTGACTCAAAAAAAAAAAATTTCACACCAAAGTTGGCGGGCCAAATGAGGGTATGTTTCGTATATCTACCAAAGAAGATACCTGAAGAGTCTGGCTTCGATTTTAATGAAACTTTAATATATTGTAGAGAGTACAAAAATAAGATTTACGTATTTTTTTTATCTGCGGAGATTCATTATAACGGAGTGAAAACCGCCCTTAAATTTCACCCCTAAAAACAGTATTGTTGAAATATCTCAGTTCTAAGTGAGATATCGAAACAAAATAAAATGGAAATTACTTGTTATTCGAAGTATTTTCACCCCTAAGGGTATCATTTATTGTTTTTTATTAGGGTAAACCATCTTTTGGCGCACGTAATTTAATTTTTAAATTTAATGAAATTGTTTAAAAATATTTTTTTTACGAATACCATAATTAACTGAAGTTGATATGTTTCGGGTTTCCAAAAATAAACTTGAAAAGAGGGTGAGTCACTCCAAAATATATATTTTTTTAATATCTCAAGTTTTATTTATTTATTTATTTATTTACACTGCCCTACAGGACCAGAATCCCTATTATTAGGCAGGAAAAAAAACAGATTTACATAAATCCTAAAATTATATACATAATACAGACAGTACAATAAGTATAACATAGTCTATAAATAAATCACAGATAATTGTAAATAAACGATTTGACAACAGAATAATTGAAGCAAAATTTATCAAATTTGTCTTTCAAGCTATCACAAAGGGAACACATCGAGTATAATGGGGAGAATTGTAATACATCAGTTCTTGGTTTTGGCAAGTAGAAAAATACTGGAGATCTAGTTATCCCTGGAACATGAAAATTAATTCTCGCGAGCAAATCAGTTGCCAAAATCTTGTTATTAACCAGATTATAAAGGGTGTTTTTTTTTATAGAGGTATAGAACTTTTAAATGGAATAAAACAAAGATGAATTTTTTAAATTGACATGAAATTTACTTTATTCGAAACATAACCTTCTGGCATTATAATTTAAATATGACTTCTGGCATATGACCGCCACGGCTGGCTCGGACGTAGTCTAATCTGGAGGTCCAATTTTCGATGATTTTTTCCAACATTTGTGGCCGTATATCGACAATAACGCGGCGAATGTTGTCCTCCAAGTGATCAATCGTTTCGGGCTTATCGGCGTGGACTAGCGACTTCACATATCCCCACAGAAAATAGTCTAGCGGCGTTAAGTCGCACGATCTTGGAGGCCAATTCACGGGTCCGAAAGGTGAAACTATGCGGTTACCAAACGTTCCCTTCAATAAATCAATTGTGGCACGAGCTGTGTGACATGTTGCGCCGTCTTGTTGAAACCACAGCTCCTGCACATCATGGTTGTTCAATTGATGAACGAAAAAGTCAGTAATCATGGCTCTATAGGGGTCACCATTGACTGTAACGTTCTGACCAGCACCGTTTTTAAAGAAGTGCGGACCAATGATTCCACCAGCCCATAAAGCACATCAAACAGTCGGTTTTTCTGGATGTAACGGTGTCTCAAGATACACTTGAGGATTATCATCACTCCAAATACGGCAGTTTTGTTTGTTGACGTATCCATTCAAACAAAAGTGAGCTTCATCGCTAAACAAAATTCGCTTATGAAAATCGAGATCAACGGCAATCTCATTTTGGGCCCATTCACCGAATCTACGCCTTGCTAGGTGATCGTGTGGCTTCAATTCTTGCACGAGTTGGATTTTGTAAGCACGCAAACCAAGATCTTTCCGCAAATTCTTCCATAAAGTGAATGCACACATATCCAATTCCTGTGCACGATGGCGGATAGACTGATTCGGGTCTTCGTCTACGCTACGCTCTACAGCAGCAATGACTTCTTCTGTACGCACTGTACGACGTCTCTGTGGATGCGTATTATCATTTAGATTAAACGTGGTGCGAAAACGTTCCATAGTTAATCGAATTAATTGCTCTGATGGACGATTATGTTGACCGTAAAATGGACGTAGTGGGCGATACGTATTTCGAACAGAACCATGATTTTCAAAATAAATTTGCACAATTTGGAAGCGTTGTTCAAGCGTCAGTCTATTCATGTTGAAATGCCAAACCAAACTAAACATAAATCACTTGACAGCTGACAAAATGGCCCCCAGTTAAAACACTGTTGCCAACTTAAAGTTTTATACCTCTATAAAAAACACCCTTTCCAAAAAAAGTACACAAGCTCCGTTACTGATGCCAGATAATTGAGGCATATTCGAAATTGTTTCATAGAAGAGAATAGTATATATGCTTATGCTCTGGAGCGACTGAAATTCATGAGTAAATCTCATTAAAAAGCCCAACGTTTTGGTAAGATCTCGATACTGTATCATTAATATGTTTGACAAACGTGAGTCTGCAGTCAAACGTGACTCCCAGGTCCTTAATGCAGTTAACTCGCCTTAGAAAAGCACCGTTCATCCCATAATCATGCAGCAGAGACATTCTACTTCTTGAAAATGACATAACATTGCACAGGCAGTTTGTTTTTTAGACACCAAGCATTTAATTTCATGAGATCCAGTTCAAGTCTCAAGCAATCGCCAAGATTCCGTATGTCTCGAAATATCTTTAAATCGTCTGCATAAAACAGGCTGCTGTTATTAAATTCACATGTAACATCGTTAATAAAAACGTTAAAAATTAAGGGACCCAAAACAGATGCTTGAGGATCATCCGACGTTACTACCGAATTACTAGATCTTCTTCTTCAAGTGCCTTCTCCATTGCTGAGGTTAGCAATCATAATAGCTATTTTAATTTTTGAGGCATTTGCTCTAAATAGTTGTTTTGAACTGCATCCAAACCATTCCCTTAGGTTTTTTAGCCATGAAATTCGTCGTCGTCCCACGCCTCTTCTGCCACTTATTTTGCCCTGGATTATGAGCCGTAAGATGCTGTACCTTTCTCCTCGCATAATGTGTCCGAAATATTGCAGTTTTCTCTGTTTTACTGTTATCTCGACTTCCCTTTCTTTCCCCATTCTTCTCAACACTTCGGCGTTCGTAACTCGATCCACCTACGAAATCCTCTGAATTCTTCTATAGGTCCACATCTCAAAAGAGTTAAGTCTTCTCATTGCCTCTCGATTCAGTGTCCATGCTTCCATTCCATAATATAAAACACTATATACGTAACATTTAGTCAGTCGTATTTTCATCCTAATAAAATTGGCACGTGCTTTTTCGATTTTGGTTTTTATTTCGACGGTATAGTCATTATTTTCTGTTATTAGGGTTCCCAAGTAAGTGTACTTCTTAACTCTTTCTATGTGCTGGCCTCCTACCATTAGGGTTTCATTATTATTGGTGTTGTTTTTACTAATTATCATGAACTTGGTCTTTTTCGTGTTAAGAGAGAGTCCATATTCTCCACTGACTTTCAATATTTTATTTATTATCTTTTCTAGGTCTTTCAAACTATCAGCTATTATTACGGTGTCATCTGCATACCTAATATTGTTGATTAAAACTCCGTTTACTTTTATCCCTGCTGTTTCAGATTCAAGACTTTCCAATATGACCTCTTCAGAATAAGCGTTAAATAGTAAAGGTGACAATATACAACCTTGTCTGACTCCCCTTTGTATTTCTACGTCTCCGGATATTTCCTGTCCAAATCTTACTACCGCTCGCTGATTGTAATACAGATTTGATATCAACCTTAAATCCCTTTCATCCAAATTTTTGCTTCTGAGAATCTCTATTAGTTTGTCATGCTTGACCCTATCAAAAGCTTTGTTGTAATCTATGAAGCAGGCATAGAGGTCCTGATTGGTATCTAAGCATCTTTGAGTAAGCACATTAAAAGCAAATAATGCTTCTCTTGTACCCACCCCATTCCGGAAGTCAAACTGTGTGTCACTAATATCCAGCTCCAACTTGGAATGTATTCTAACGTGTACAATTTTTAAAAGGGTTTTCAAAGTATGTGACATGAGACTGATTGTTCGATAGTCACTGCATTCTTTTGAATTTGCTTTCTTCGGTAAACATATGAATGTTGATGTTGACATTTCTCGGGAGGATAGTTCCTGTCGTGTAAATTATATTAAATAATCTCACCAATAAATCCAAATTTTTGTCAATGATCAGCTTCAACAACTCACCTGGCATTTCATCTGGATCAACAGCTTTATTAGTTTTTATCGACCTTAATGCATAAATAACCTCTGCTTAAGTAATTTCTAGTAGTTACTAGATCTATGACCACGGTATTCAACATAGTGAGAGCGGTTTAATGGGTAGCTTTCAAAAAATCTAATAAGATTGTCGTTGAAACCAAAGTTCAACAATTTGGAAAGTAAAACACCATGATCAAATCGATCAAATTCTTTGGAAAAATCTGTGTAAATCACGTCGACCTGAGTACAAAGATTGGTAACGGTTGACTTTCCAGAAGCAAAACCATGCCGCTGATTGATCGTAAGAGACGCTATGTAAAAGGATATTTGTTCCTGAGGAATCCGCTCAAATACCTTTGCAAAATCGTATATTATCGCTATGGGTCGATAATTTTCGACCCTGGTTCTATCATCCTTTCTAAAAACCGGACAGATTGTTGGTTCCTTCTATAGATCGGGAAAAATACATTTCTGAATGCATAAATTAAAAATTACAATCCCTTACGACAAATGAAGGAATGAAATCAGAACCCGCTGTGAATTTGGTCTTCAATTCTTTACAGGCTTTCTCAATGTCTTTAGGCATTATTTTAGATAATGAGATAGGGTAAAAATTGCAACCATGACTAGAAGTAGGTACGTAAGGAGTAGAAATAATAGAGTACCCTTTGAATAATTTCGCAAATGAATTTACGATATTAGTGGGATTAGTTACTTCCTGACCCTGACGTTGTTCAAGATTTTTTTAGAAACCCTAAATGTTTAAAATGATAATTGGGGAGTGTGAAGAAAATTACTGGGTAGCATCAAGAAATTTTGTTCAAAAATATCCTAATAAATGTCATTCCGACAAACATTCATTCGGGAATTTGTTGCATGTTTTTCGAAGAACAGGAAGTGTAAAACAGTACGTCAGAAACGAATTGCTTGAAATGAATGAAATGAAAAGTCATCGAAAAATTGATAAAACTACAATTATTAATAGCTGCGGTATTGAAACAATAATAAAAAACACAAACTTCACTCATATCGCATTCAACTGCGTCACAAATTTTTAGAAGTAGATTGCGACTGACAACTCCAATTTTGTTTACGGGTTCTAGAAATGTTAGAAGATGATGAATATTTTCTTGATTTTATCCTTTTTCCTAATAATTACTAAAAATCTGTAAAAGAAACCTTAATACAATTTTAAAGATTAAAATTAAAATATAAATTTGATTTTAAATACAAGAAAATAAGAAATTTATTTGGCCTTAATGAAAACAACAATCAACGTAGATTTTTATCAACTCTATATAGTTTTTTGAAATCATTTTAATTCTACAACAAATTGTAATGATGTTACCAAAAAACAATGCAATTTATTGAGTGAACAAAAGCAGACTATATAATTTTTGGATTTTTTATTGTAATTAGGTTTTTTGAAAGATAAAATTTACAGTTAAACGTCATAAGTATGAAGGAATACAAAATATATATATTTTTTTATTTTGCCCATATACAGGGTGATTCAAAAATCGATCACGAAACTTAAGGGGGTGATTCTACTTGACAAAATAAGGGTAGAGCTTCATATAATTTTTTTTCAAAATGTCATTCGTTTTCGAGTTACAAGCCGTCCAATTTCAAGTTTTTATTTTTTGTTTTTTGAATTACTCGCTTACAGGAAAACCGATTTGACTAATATTTGAAAGATAGGCTAAGTCTTCTGCGCTTCATCATTTTAGTAACAATTCACATTGATTGTTTGCCGCTAGAGGGCACTTTACCTACATTGAAAATTGTTTTTTTGTCATAATTTTTTAGTGTTGACAGCTACAGTAGTTTTTGGCATAATTTCTGAAAGACTGATGCCAGGCCTTTAAAAAAGGTGCTCTTTATTTACATCGCTAAACCCAACGGTTTAGACGTAAATCACCCTTAAAAATTAAGTGGTAAATTTACTTTTCTCATTTCATTACCACCAGCTACCAGGTAAATAGCTATCAAAGTATACTAGAGCTGTCAGTTTAACATCAAATAAATTCGCTTTTTAAACTATTTAATTTATAATCTTAAAATAACTAATAATGGCTAATCAGTAAAAATTCATATTATTCACATATTATATACATTTAATTGATAAAAATTAATGAAACAGTACTAAACAAACTAAAAAAGATTCTCAAAATGTCCCCCATTTTCTTCCATACATTTCCTAACACTCTTCAAAAAATGTCGCCTAACTCGATGAAAAATTCCTGGTGTTTCTTTAATAATTTGGCACTTTTCGATTATCCTGAAGCGAAGATCCTCGACGTTGATTACTGGAATATCGTACACCAATTGTTTCAAATGACCCCAAAAGAAAAAATCCATAGGATTAAGGTCTGGTGACCTCGCTGCCCATGCCAATGGTCCACTTCGTCCTATCCATCGCTCAGGATACGTTGCATTCAAATACTGTCGGACACGTATACTAAAGTGGGGCGGAGCTCCGTCTTGGAGGATCCACATGTTGGCCCTTACTTCCAATGGCACATCTTCCAGATACAATGGGAGACGATTTTGGATAAAATCTAAGTATACGTCACCAGTTAATGGGCCATCAAAGAAATGAGGACCAATAAGGTAATCTCCTATTATCCCTGCCCACACATTTAGTGAAAATCTACGCCGATGTTTCGTTTCTACCACATTGTTTGGGTTCTCGTAAGCATATGTGTGGATGTTGTGTAGATTTGTTATGCCATCACGAGTGAAACCAGCTTCGTCAGTGAATAATATGACGCCAATTAATCGATTATCGTGTTCATACTTAGCTAGGATCTGATTGCACATTTCCAACCGTCTCGGCCGATCATCGTCATAAAGAGCCTGCACCTTTTTTGAATGAAACGGGTAGAGTTGTTCTTCTCTTAGTATCCTCCATGAACTAGCCTGACAGAGCCGCACTTCATTCCCAATTTTTCTAGTACTAATACCTGGATTATCTTCAATAATTTCAAGCACTCTTTCTTCTTGTTGCACGTTTCTAGCAGTTCTAGGTCTTCCCCTATTTCCATTATAACTTTTAAAGGAACCACATTCCGCAAGCCTCCTGTGCACACTGGAAAATGTTTGAGCATGAGGGATATTTCTTTCCGGATAACTCTCCATATAATATCTTCTTGCCAACTCTGCATTACCATTTGCTTTTCCATAACAAAAATGGATATCACAATATTCGATATTTGAATATTGGTGATTAGCCATTATTAGTTATTTTAAGATTATAAATTAAATAGTTTAAAAAGCGAATTTATTTGATGTTAAACTGACAGCTCTAGTATACTTTGATAGCTATTTACCTGGTAGCTGGTGGTAATGAAATGAGAAAAGTAAATTTACCACTTAATTTTTAAGGGTGATTTACGTCTAAACCGTTGGGTTTAGCGATGTAAATAAAGAGCACCTTTTTTAAAGGCCTGGCATCAGTCTTTCAGAAATTATGCCAAAAACTACTGTAGCTGTCAACACTAAAAAATTATGACAAAAAACAATTTTCAATGTAGGTAAAGTGCCCTCTAGCGGCAAACAATCAATGTGAATTGTTACTAAAATGATGAAGCGCAGAAGACTTAGCCTATCTTTCAAATATTAGTCAAATCGGTTTTCCTGTAAGCGAGTAATTCAAAAAACAAAAAATAAAAACTTGAACTTGGACGGCTTGTAACTCGAAAACGAATGACATTTTGAAAAAAAATTATATGAAGCTCTACCCTTATTTTGCCAAGTAGAATCACCCCCTTAAGTTTCGTGATCGATTTTTGAATCACCCTGTATACGTTTATATTTCGTTTTTTTTTTAAATATAGAACATCGATAGAATATGTAATAATGCTTCTATTATTCATAGTTTTATCAAGTGTCTGTTGGTAATAATAATGTAATAAATTGTTGAAAGCACATGGTTTATTACAAAAAAAATATACGATAGCATAATTCACGTTACTAAGCTAGGTACTATTTTGCTGTTTTCTTTTACGAGGTATTTTCGAATTGTATGTTGGAATAATTAAGATGTGTGGAATTAAAAAAATTCTAGTAATCGCACATAATTTTCAATTCTTTGTATTAAATTATGCTCAACGTTTGGTCAAAATATAGTCAAAAACACTGAAAATCGAGGCGATATAGAAAAAGTAAACGACATTGTTGCCGGGTATTGAAATTATATTTGTTCTCATATTAATTTATTAAGTCATTTTTCCTCTTCTGATCCTAAAATCGGTTTCTAAAGAAATAACAGAACCATTTTTGATAAGAGTATAATAGAAATAAAATATCGGTAGCATCACAAAAGAGTGCATGTTTAGACTGTTGAAAATGTTCTGAAATTTGGTCGATGAGACTAGAAAGACATGTACAATGTCTATTTTTGGTACAAAGAGGAGTTGTGCGCTTCCTCACATAAAAATGAAAATAAATTAGGTTAGTTCAGAATTTTTTTAAATGTAGATTACTATAACTGTAAAAAAATTGCCTCTATAGCGCTCTATTTGCAATATTTCATGCTACAGTCAGTTTTTTTTTAACAAAATAAAGAAAATTTTGCAAACATTGCAACACTACATTGCACAACATATTCAATATAAATAAAGGATATATATATATATATATATATATATATATATATATATATATATATATATATATATATGTTATGTCGGATATTCTCACGGGTGTGATGTGTAATCGAAGGTTTTCGGGTATCCAGTGTATGTGCTGAGTCCCTCTCAGGACTGTAAGGCAGCTGACGTTTCGGTGAAATCTCATTCACCATTTTCAAAGCTCACTGTATGGCGTCTACGAGTTCGCTCGTACATATATATATATATATATATATATATATATATATATATATATATATATATGTTTCTTTCCATTGAATATTTAAAAAAAAATGAGAAAAACATGTGGCCAGAGTTTTTTGTTGCTTTTATTGAAAATGTTAACTTTTTCGCCGTTATTTATGCGAATGTTGTTAAAAAAATGATTAAATATTGTTTCTGATACATTAGGCTGTTGACTATGTCGAAAAAAATAGGAGTAAAAGAAACTAAAACGTTAAAGTGTGTTCATTGTTTCATACCAATTGATCTGCAAATATGACACAATCACAAAGTGCTTACTAATTAGCGATGCGTTTTTGAGATTACGGTAGATTTGTCCACTTCACTTGGAAAAAAGTTACGGGGAAAAATTTTATTGTATCTTTTTGCTTTTTTTTAAATTTATTTTTGGGATATATTTTTTTTGAAAAATTTTTTGGTTTTTATAAGGTATTGTACCCCTGGCACTTCAACTTTTTAGTTCCTTTTTCAAGTTCATAGTCAATAACCTACATATATATATATATATATATATATATATATATATATATATATATATATATATATATATATATATATATATGAAGTAAAATACGAACAGTAAATGCAAAATTCCCCCCATCCTATCCCTTCTATGTTAGAGGTTACACAGTCAGAATAAATTGGTATAAAACGCAAATTTATCCTATTCCACCACCATCGAGATGATGGCCTACCTGTACCACCATACCGAGAAGAAAGTCAAAACTTACCCTCCCCGCCACAGTGATACGGCAGAGATACATGTTTCGTCTCTACTAGACTCATCAGGGTACCGACATGCACCTGGCTGTGCAAAGGACAGATCGGAAGGAAGCATGCAAATACTGTACGCGGCTTCGCCGACCTCCCGCCGGATAGCGTATATATGTTTATGCGGCTTTCACGGATTCACCCGTGTGAGATGCAATAGCAGTGGATATATCCACATTATGCCGTTGTAGTGCTGAAATCACATTCAGCAGACGTACAACTATATGCAGCTCCGTGTATAGAATGAAGTAAAATACGAACAGTAAATGCAAACTTCCCCCAGTCCTATCCCTTCTGTGTTAGAGGCTATACAGTCAGAATAAATTGGTATAAAACGCAAATTTATCCTATTCCACCACCATCGAGATGATGGCCATCAAAAATTATCCTTAACTTACATGAGACTCTTTGGAAACTTTGGTATAACATAGAAAGGAACACAAATTATTTGCAAATATCACAAATCCAGGCGTCAGACTCTGGTCCTGCGCAATCATTATGTGCCCAGAGACCACACATGAGGCACTGGACCCATGTTTCCCCATGAGTATCATTCGAAAACAGCATGCCACAGAAAATACACTCCGAATCTTCAGAGTCTGGAGCTGTATTTCTTATCAAGGCATCGGGCTCACTGTCGGTATCAAACAACATCATCTCCTCATCATCTGAATCTGACATAGGCTTAATCTTTTCTTTTGGCTTTTTTCCTTTTGATTTCTTCTCGTTCTGTTTTTGATTCTTGTTCTTTGCCAGTTTATTTTCTTTTTCTTCTTTCTTCTTGCTTTTTTCTATGAGCTCATTCTTGTAAGGTGAAGATGGGATGACTGCTGCAACAGATGCTTTTCTTCCTCTATTAGAAGGTTTCCTTTTTTTGTTCTTGTTGTGACTTGATGTCATTGGTGTAACGTTGACTGTGCAACCATCTTTAATTGCGTCTTGTTGCGCAGCAAGATAGTCGACCGCAGTAAATATATTTTTATTCAACGGCAATAGTCCTGTTACACGAAATCCATTTGCTGCAATCTCACCTGTTTGCACTTTTAAATAAGCTCTGCCAAATAGTTCAACAACATCATAAGGGCTTAGTGGTCTATTATTGTCTCTGATCCGTATTCGCATTTCTTCACTGTAATAAGTTTTGAGTGGTCCCATAAACGTTTTGTCTAGTGGCTGGAGCTTGTGGATTGTATGAGGAGGTAAGGACACAATGTCTATATTATTATCTCTAGCAATCTCTATCACGTCGATGTTACGAGTGTGAGAAAAACGACCATCTAAGATCAGTAATACTTTTGATTCCGGAGTAGAGTTAGTATGTTTGATGAAATGTTTGAACCAGTCAGTGAATATGTTCATTTGTACCCATTCTGATGGATGTGCAATGCCAACAGCGCCTGGGGGACTGTCTCTCATTACCTGATCACTCATATTCTTGCGAGGGAATATAATAAAGGGAGGCACAAAATGACCAGTGGCGTTCATAGCAACAACAATTGTCATTAATGAACCCCTTTCTGCTGAGGTAAGCGAAGCTATCTGCCGTTTCCCTTTATGACCAACCACTTGGGGTATCTTGCTCTGTACTACGGTAAGTCCAGATTCGTCCACATTGTATATACGGTTTGGCCCATAGTTTTCTTGAGCATAGATGTATTCAAGGAGATCAAAGAACGAGTCTAATTTTTCCTTGCTGAATCCAAATGCTCTAGCAAAAGATGTGCCAGCTGGTCTTCTCACTGATAGCTTGTCCTTATAGCGTTTAAGAAATAGCTTAAGCTATTTTTTTTTCCAGCCATTCCCGTGTCACCAAATGGATTTTCCAACTGATTACGTCTTGCCAACATGTACGCCATTCTTCGAACATCATTTCTCGTCAAGCCATGAAATTTGCTCTCCATCGTCAAAATGTAGTCTACCAAAAAATCTTCAAGGGTTGTCCCTAAAACAGTTTTCCTCCCAAGTGTAGTAGCTGCAGCTTCTTCTGGGGGTAATTCGTTTTTTTGACATAATCGAAACAAGGTAGATCTCGGCACATCAAAGTGTTTTGCAGCTCTCAAATAACCCATTTTTTTTCTCTCTTACCAATTTAATAGCTTCCGCCATATGCTCTAAATTCCATTCTTTTCGCTTCGTTTTTGAGTTGACGCTAGCCATTCTGTTGAAACAGGAAAAATTTACTTTCAATTTATAATTAACAAAATCATCAAGTCAGCTGATACTTAAGAGAACCAATTATGAAATAGTCCATAATTGGATACTATGATCCGTCCATATTTGGATTTTCCAACGACTTCAAACTGACATTCATATTTTTATATATAAGAAAGTAATTAGTACGAAAAATACGTATTTTTTACATACCTTAGAAAGTTATGCGAAAGCGACAAAACAAAATACTGCGACACTGACGAAAGGGCTCGCTCGACTGACATTTTGCGCACGAATGGGGATAGAAAGAAAGAGACAAACACTGTTTGTTGCGTGTGTGAGTTTCCGTTTGAGAGAATTGCCGGTATTCCATATTAGGGATACTATCCCATATTTGGTCACTTTCCTCTCTCTCTCTCTCTCTCTCTCTCTCTCTCTCTCTATATATATATATATATATATATATATATATATATATATATATATATATATATATATTTAAGGGCATTTGTCCTCAATTGTTGCAATTTGACAGTCAAAAAATAAAAAGTTAATACATTCAAAAAATGGTTCCGTAAACAAATTTAGGATTGACCAGCGTATAAAGTTTAAGTTAACTTAAAGCTGAAATATATTTAACAACTAAAACTAAAGGATAGCGCATATATAAATAATATGATTAGTTCTGGTGAAAAAAAGATTTTTTTGTCATAAACCTGATTTCAAAGTTCAAAATAATGCTTCTTCGGTCTTTTATAATTTTCGTATGACGACAACCGATTCAAGATACAATAAAGTTAATATCGAAGCAATTAGTAGAAAAGGCGAAAATTTATTTCAAGGATTCTAAGAAAATTAAGTTTCTACACTCGATTTTTAATGGTGGTCGCGAATAAATTAATAAAATTAATCGGAATTAGGATATTTGGTAAATATTATTAAAATATTTTATTGCTGGTATTTTTAAGATGTAATTATGCGAAAAAATTCCGAGAATGGGTCTATATCTCATCAGCTCTCTTTTTTACCTACTTTAGAAACTGCAGGATATAAATTATCTGCATTATCAGTCAAATTTTATTTTTTTTCCAAAAAAAATCAAAAGTTGGGTTATATCTCAAAATATCGAAAAAAGTTATTAGAAGAAGTTTTTCTAAATGCAATTTTTAGTCCATATGCAAAATATCAACTGTATATGATAATTTAGATTTTTTGCCCATTTTTTGCAAATTGCACCACTGGTGCACAATGAGACTCTACGCAACGTACATAAAACTTCTTAGTTTGGACAATGCTTCATCCCAGACATATTTTGTTTAAAGTATCGCCATATTAAATAAGTGTTGTTCTACTTCTGAGACGGTTATGAACTACTTGGGCTTTTCTTATCTGAAATCTCTTTCTGATGGAAATTCTTTAGTTTTTATACTAAATGGTATATTTGCTGTTAAGTCTTTTTAGACCTTGTAACTTGAACTTGATTATTTCATCGCTTCCAGTAGTATCAAAAAACTTTTCAAAATTTTACAAATACAGGCATTGATGCTCTATTGTATTCAATGGTCTTCGCTATTAAAGTTTTTCTGCGAAAGCAGGTGATTATTTGTTCCCAAACAGGAATGAAAGCCAGCTTATTTCCAAATCCAGTTTTCTTTCTGCGAGAGGACCCTTCTAGGTCTGTAAAGTTAAATATCTGTATAGTCCTCTTGTTATAAATTTGTGCCAACAATCGCTGTGGCCACTCCTTTGTTTGAAAACCTCTATCAGCTCTAACTTTTAATAATAGTAAGATATATATATATATATATATATATATATATATATATATATATATATATATATATATATATATGTATATATATATATATATATATATATATATATATATATATATATATATATATATATATATATATATATAAATGGCGGTCATTTTGTCAGTTGTCAAGTGATTTATGTTTAGTTTGGTTTGGCATTTCAACATGAATAGACTGACGCCTGAACAACGCTTCCAAATTGTGCAAATTTATTTTGAAAATCATGTTCGAAATACGTATCGCGCACTACGTCCATTTTACGGTCAACATAATCGTCCATCAGAGCAATTAATTCGATTAACTATGGAACGTTTTCGCACCACGTTTACTCTAAAAGATAATACGCATCCCCAGAGACGTCGTACAGTGCGTACAGAACAAGTCATTGCTGCTGTAAAGCGTAGCGTAGAGGAAGACCCGAATCAGCCTATCCGCCATCGTGCACAAGAATTGGATATGTGTCCATTCACTTTATGGAAGATTTTGCGGAAAGATCTTGGTTTGCGTGCTTACAAAATCCAACTCGTGCAAGAATTGAAGCCACACGATCACCTAGCAAGGCGTAGATTCGGTGAATGGGCCCAAAACAAGATTGCCGTTGATCCCGATTTTCATTAGCGAATTTTGTTTAGCGATGAAGTTCACTTTTGTTTGAATGGATACATCAATAAACAAAACTGCCGTATTTGGAGTGATGATAATCCTCAAATGTATGTTGAGACACCGTTACATCCAGAAAAACTGACTGTTTGGTGTGCTTTATGGGCTGGTGTAATCATTGGTCCGTATTTCTTTAAAAACGATGCTGGTCAGAACGTTACAGTCAATGGTGACCGCTATAGAGCCATGATTACTGACTTTTTCGTTCATCAATTGAACAACCATGATGTGCAGGAGCTGTGGTTTCAACAAGACGGCGCAACATGTCACACTGCTCGTGCCACAATTGATTTATTGAAGGAAACGTTTGGTAACCGCATAGTTTCACGTTTCGGACCCGTGAATTGGCCTCCAAGATCGTGCGACTTAACGCCGCTAGACTATTTTCTATGGGGATATGTGAAGTCACTAGTCTACGCCGATAAGCCCGAAACGATTGATCAGTTGGAGGACAACATTCGCCGCGTTATTGCCGATATACGGCTACAAATGTTGGAAAAAGTCATCGAAAATTGGACCTCCAGATTAGACTACGTCCGAGCCAGCCGTGGCATTCATATGCCAGAAGTCATATTTAAATTATAATGCCAGAAGGTTATCTTCCGAATAAAGTAAATTTCACGTCAATTTAAAAAATTCATCTTTGTTTTATTCCATTTAAAAGTTCTATACCTCTATAAAAAACACCCTTTAGAAAACAACAATTAATTAAAGAAAGATATAATCTTAACCTTACTAAAACAAGGCTAATTATGATTACAAAATGAAATTATTTTATTTCTCTTTCCTTATCACTTCTGACAGCGACATTATATATATATATATATATATATATATATATATATATATATATATATATATATATATATATATATATATATATATATGTACATATATGTATACTTGCCTCCTAATATTTTTTACCTATTTCATTTTTGTTTTCAGCTTCACAAACAAAGCTTTTGTAGAGGACACCCACAACGAAAAATCAAATGCAAATACGAAGAATGAAAAACGCACAGATAAAAAATCCGAAAAGAGCCAAAATACAAACGAAAAATCGACAACGACCTATAACGAAAAAAGCGATAACTCTTTCGACTTCGACGATTTATTCCCTCACATTGGTGCCTTCGGCTACTACCAAATATTTTTGTTCCTGATGATGATCCCCTTTGCATTTTTCGTTGCTTGGGTTTACTTTACGCAGATTTTTATCACTTTGGTTCCTGAGACGCATTGGTGCTGGGTACCAGAGTTGCAGAACCTTACTGTTGATGAAAGGTAAGTTTTAAAAGAAATATTTCTAATATTAAAAAGATACAACACAATTTTTGAGCTTGAAATAACTCCTTCATAACAAACCAGCTGAGTAAGAGTTAGTTTATTAAAAATTATTAAGATTTTACAAATAAAAAACTAGCATATAACGAGTTTAAATCAAAGTTAATGACACCTGATTCCCGTCTCTTTTTGTTTAATTAATTCAAATTTATCCGTACGTTTAAGGTTAAAGCACTAATATAAAAAACTTTATTATTTATGTTACTTACCTGCATAGTCGTGACGTGATATAACAGTACAGGTGCCGGCATTTTTTTGTTTGAAGTTTCTATAGAAATATCATTTTTGGTTGGAATAGATTTGGGCAAAAAGTAATTCTGTGAATACAGTAACTCCGAAAACTCTAAAGTTGTTTTTAACAAAAGAGACTAGTCGATTAAGAGGGTCGAAACTGCCCCATTATTCTACATCAAAAAGTACCCATACAAAAAAATTTTTAGCCACTTTTATGGTCACATAACCTCAAAAAAAATTAAAAACGTGTTTTTTCGTTTTTTGACGATATCTTCGGTTCTAATCATCGTAGAAACTTCTTTTTTTCTTCATTTTGTAGGATTTTTTATTGTCTACAACAAGATATTTTTTACAAGATTTTTTGGCGCAAAATTCAAATTTTTATAGGTGTTCGAAAATTTTTAAATTCATTAAAATAAAAACTAAGATTATAGCAGGGCTGAAAAAAAAATATGTTGTTTTGTAGACGCGAAACTATGTCCATGAATTTTTTCAGATTTTTAAAAATGGTGAAATATAGTCAAAATCGCAAAAAACGGCATTTATTAGCATTTTTATCGAGTTTTGCAACATGGAATATTCTTATAAATCCTATGACACTTATACGCAGAAAAAAACAAAATTTTAACTGAATGGTACACCAAACCAACTTGGTCAGGTAGATATCTAAACTATTTCTCTAATCATTCAAAAACTCAAAAAAATAGCGTTATAATCGGTCTATCTGATCGTGCTATCTCCTTAACGTCTCCAGAATTCAGACCAAAAATACTGCAAAAAGTAAAAAAGACACTAATAAATAATAATTTCAACGAAAAGACTATCACCAAAATAATTGATAAACGAACATATAAGTTTTATAATAACGTAAAAACAAAAAACATAGAACATAAACAGCAAAAATATGTGGCATTACCGTACACTAGTGAGCTGTCAGAAAAAATAAAATACATTTTAAAAAAGCATGATATTATCGTATGCCACAGGTCACATAATAAATTAAATACATTTTTCACAAATTTAAAAAGAAAAACTCCTCTAATGAATAAATCAAATATAATATATTCGATCCCTTGCACAAATTGTCCCAAAAAATATATAGGCATGATGAGCCAATTACTGAAGAACAGATTAAATGGCCATAAATATACAAAAAACGCCTCAACAGCTTTAAACAAACACACACAGGACAAAAAACACACTTTTGATTATAAAAAACAAAGATATGAATTACCAAAAATTACAGATAAAGGAAATGATTGAAATTAAAAAAGATAAAAACACTGTTAACGACAAAATAGATATGGGAAATTTGAGCCACATTTACGCAAACCTAATTTAAACAAAAATATTAAATATTCGATCCGGTCAAATAAGAATCAAAAATGGAATATCCTCTTAAACATAAAACTTATTTGTTTTCTTATGCATTGCAAAATATAAAAAATATTAAAAAAATAAAACACATTCGCATTCCACGTATCTTCAGTAAACGATGTAAAATTTAAATTTTATTTAGTAACAGAATAGCAAAATGTCAAGGTGTGTACCGGTAAAATTAAATATTTTCAAAAAAATTTTAAAGTTTTGACTACTGTTTTTAAGTGTCTTGTTTGTTTTTCGAAATTGTAAATATGTTTTTTATGTGATGTATTTTAATTATATATTTTTAGGAGGAAAGAATTTTGAAAATGCCTTGAATAAAGGGCGAAACGTCAATCGTTTTGTGTATTTATTAAATATAGAACCTAAACCCAAGAAAAGACAAAATAAAGAAAAATTATATATATATATATATATATATATATATATATATATATATATATATATATATATTTGATTTTTTCTTGGGATTAGGTTCATATTTAAAATACAGTTTTCATTGCTCTGACGTTTCGTTTTTTATTTAAAACATTTTCAAAAATAATCGTCTTGAGATTTCGTCAAAACTATCGCTAACACCGACAAACCATCAAGCAGGTGGTTTGTCGGTGTTAGCGATAGTTTTGACGAAATCTCAAGACGATTATTTTTGAAAATGTTCTAAATAAAGAACGAAACGTCAGAGCAATGAAAACTGTACTTTAAATATGAACCTAATCCCAAGAAAAAATGAAAAATAAAAATAAATATTAACGGTTCAAGAAAATCAATATATATATATATATATATATATATATATATATATATATATATATATATATATATATATATATATGTTTATGCGGCTTTCAGGGATTCCTCCGTGTGAGATGCAATAGCAATGGATACATCCACATTATGCCTTTGTAGTGCTGAAATCACATTCAGCAAACATACAACTATATGCAGCTCCGTAAATGAATGAAGTAAAATGCGGACAGTAAATGCAAACTTCTCTCCATCATATCCTTTCTGTGTTAGAGCTTGCACAGTGAGAATAAATTGTTATGGAACGCAATTCATCCTATTCCACCACCATCGAGATGATGGCCTACCTGTACCACCATACCGAGAAGAAAGTCAAATGTGGATGTATCCACTGCTATTGCATCTCACACGGAGGAATCCGTGAAAGCCGCATAAACATATATACGCCATCCGGCGGGAGGTCGGCGAAGCCACGTTTAGTATTTGCATGCTTCCTTCCGATCTGTCCTTTGCACAGCCAGGCGCATGTCGGTACCCTGATGAGTCTAGTAGAGACGAAATATGTACCTCTGCCGTATCACTGTGGCGGGGAGGGTAAGTTTTGACTTTCTTCTCTGTATGGTGGTACAGGTAGGCCATCATCTCGATGGTGGTGGAATAGGATGAATTGCGTTCCACAACAATTTATTCTCACTGTGCAACCTCTAACACAGAAAGGATATGATAGAGAGAAGTTTGCATTTACTGTCCGCATTTTACTTCATATATATATATATATATATATATATATATATATATATATATATATATATATATATATACATAAATAGTTTTAAGACAACTGAAAATTCCGTGCTTCGATAAAAATGCTAAAAAATGCTAATAAATGCCGTTTTTTGCGATTTTGACTATGTTTCGCGCCTTTTAAAAATCTGAAAGGATTTATGGACATAGTTTGGCGTTTGAAAAACAACATATTTTTTGCAGTTTTCATAAAATAACAGCGGTCATTTTTATACTGTTGATCGACGAACACGAAAATATATTTTATTTTACAAAAATCAATTTTTTAAATTATTAACAATTTTTTTGTTGATAACTCACTATCCTCCTCGACTATATCTCTCTTTCTTCACGATTATTAAATAACAAAAATCAATTGCATCAAGAAACCAATGAGGCTTCTACTTTACATATTTTAAGGTTTCAATTCTCAATTCAATTTTTTACAACTAAAATTAAAAAATAAATAATTTGTTGTAAAAAAATGCATTCTTCGCTTTAATTCCGATTAAAAATCAAGGTAAATTTTATCCTATAAACGAAATTTTAATCGCCTATTAACAAGAAATACTATATTATCGTTCACCATACTTAGGCTTTGTCTACTTTAATCAATCAGATGGCATTTTTTATGATAGTTTTTATCCAATGTTGTGCAATTCGTCGTAACCTACACCTACTTTGGCCGATATGGGGTTCAATAGATATATCACATAACACAATATTACTTTTTTTTAAACTTAAATTATAACCTTTTGTAGTTTTAAATGGTAATTAATTTTTTACGGCCTATGAATGAAAATATGTATAATGTACTCGACAAAAAGGTAATCGAAGTTTTGTAATAGTTGGAAAAAAGAGTCAGAAATGATAGATTAACTAAATAAAAAAAGAGGGGAATATTAGTATTGTTGATCATTTCATCGGTTTTTGGAGGTGATATGTTAATTCTTCAGAAGGCTTTTGATTGGGCAGTGCTATACAGGGTGATTCAAAAATCGATCACGAAACTTAAGGGGGTGATTCTACTTGACAAAATAAGGGTAGAGCTTCATATAATTTTTTTTCAAAATGTCATTCGTTTTCGAGTTACAAGCCGTCCAAGTTCAAGTTTTTATTTTTTGTTTTTTGAATTACTCGCTTACAGGAAAACCGATTTGACTAATATTTGAAAGATAGGCTAAGTCTTCTGCGCTTCATCATTTTAGTAACAATTCACATTGATTGTTTGCCGCTAGAGGGCACTTTACCTACATTGAAAATTGTTTTTTTGTCATAATTTTTTAGTGTTGACAGCTACGGTAGTTTTTGGCATAATTTCTGAAAGACTGATGCCAGGCCTTTAAAAAAGGTGCTCTTTATTTACATCGCTAAACCCAACGGTTTAGACGTAAATCACCCTTAAAAATTAAGTGGTAAATTTACTTTTCTCATTTCATTACCACCAGCTACCAGGTAAATAGCTATCAAAGTATACTAAAGCTGTCAGTTTAACATCAAATAAATTCGCTTTTTAAACTATTTAATTTATAATCTTAAAATAACTAATAATGGCTAATCAGTAAATATTCATATTATGGATTATTGTGATATACATTTAATTGACAAAAATTAATGAAACAGTACTAAACAAACTAAAAAAGATTCTCAAAATGTCCCCCATTTTCTTCAATACATTTCCTAACACTCTTCAAAAAATGTCGCCTAACTCGATGAAAAATTTCTGGCGTTTCTTTAATAATTTGGCACTTTTCGATTATCCTGAAGCGAAGATCCTCGACGTTGATTACTGGAATATCGTACACCAATTGTTTCAAATGACCCCAAAAGAAAAAATCCATAGGATTAAGGTCTGGTGACCTCGCTGCCCATGCCAATGGTCCACTTCGTCCTATCCATCGCTCAGGATACGTTGCATTCAAATACTGTCGGACACGTATACTAAAGTGGGGCGGAGCTCCGTCTTGGAGGATCCACATGTTGGCCCTTACTTCCAATGGCACATCTTCCAGATACAATGGGAGACGATTTTGGATAAAATCTAAGTATACGTCACCAGTTAATGGGCCATCAAAGAAATGAGGACCAATAAGGTAATCTCCTATTATCCCTGCCCACACATTTAGTGAAAATCTACGCTGATGTTTCGTTTCTACCACATTGTTTGGGTTCTCGTAAGCATATGTGTGGATGTTGTGTAGATTTGTTATGCCATCACGAGTGAAACCAGCTTCGTCAGTGAATAATATGACGCCAATTAATCGATTATCGTGTTCATACTTAGCTAGGATCTAATTGCACATTTCCAACCGTCTCGGCCGATCATCGTCATAAAGAGCCTGCACCTTTTTTGAATGAAACGGGTAGAGTTGTTCTTCTCTTAGTATCCTCCATGAACTAGCCTGACAGAGCCGCACTTCATTCCCAATTTTTCTAGTACTAATACCTGGATTATCTTCAATAATTTCAAGCACTCTTTCTTCTTGTTGCACGTTTCTAGCAGTTCTAGGTCTTCCCCTATTTCCATTATAACTTTTAAAGGAACCACATTCCGCAAGCCTCCTGTGCACACTGGAAAATGTTTGAGCATGAGGGATATTTCTTTCCGGATAACTCTCCATATAATATCTTCTTGCCAACTCTGCATTACCATTTGCTTTTCCATAACAAAAATGGATATCACAATATTCGATATTTGAATATTGGTGATTAGCCATTATTAGTTATTTTAAGATTATAAATTAAATAGTTTAAAAAGCGAATTTATTTGATGTTAAACTGACAGCTCTAGCATACTTTGATAGCTATTTACCTGGTAGCTGGTGGTAATGAAATGAGAAAAGTAAATTTACCACTTAATTTTTAAGGGTGATTTACGTCTAAACCGTTGGGTTTAGCGATGTAAATAAAGAGCACCTTTTTTAAAGGCCTGGCATCAGTCTTTCAGAAATTATGCCAAAAACTACTGTAGCTGTCAACACTAAAAAATTATGACAAAAAAACAATTTTCAATGTAGGTAAAGTGCCCTCTAGCGGCAAACAATCAATGTGAATTGTTACTAAAATGATGAAGCGCAGAAGACTTAGCCTATCTTTCAAATACTAGTCAAATCGGTTTTCCTGTAAGCGAGTAATTCAAAAAACAAAAAATAAAAACTTGAACTTGGACGGCTTGTAACTCGAAAACGAATGACATTTTGAAAAAAAATTATATGAAGCTCTACCCTTATTTTGTCAAGTAGAATCACCCCCTTAAGTTTCGTGATCGATTTTTGAATCACCCTGTATATTCCAATTGAAAGCTATATCGGTATAAATTTGACAATTTTTTAAATGACCACTACCCATTTTAGTGTAGTGTTTCTGTTGCCCGCTTTATTCAGATGAAATAAACGAAGTATTTGGTGATCTTTGATAATTATACCAACGAAGATTAACTGAATATTTGGAAATCTAAGTAATCGTTTTCGGAAGTATAATAAAATATTATTGAAAGTTCACATAAAGCAGCCAGGGAAGCATTAAAATACAAAGAAAGAAAAAAAAACAACAAGTAACAAGGTGGACGAAGGAGATCGAAGATTTAATAAAAATAAAGAAACAGAAAAATACGTAAAGTACAAAAAATCAAAGAAAAAAAGGGACATACGAAGAAATCAGAAGAAAAGTAGGGAGAACTATGCTGAGAAAATACGAAATGTGGGATAATAAATGCCAATGTTTGTTGGAAGGTCATAGATAACAATGTTTCTTGCGAAGTAGTAGATATCTGTTGGACTTCCATTGTCTTTACTTTTGTTGAATATCACCACGTTTCGATTAGTAGTTCTCTCTAGCCGTTTTCAAGTGAAACTAATTAAATCCCTTAGCTACATGACTATTTATACTAAAAGTAAATGCAGTGGAGTGACTAAGATGAGTGCAGTCATGTCTTTATGCTGCATTTAGTTTTAGTTTACAATTATTAAGAAGTGGTTTCTACACTTTTCTTATATCTAAAGATGGTTTACTAAAACAACTCGGGTTCTGATGTATAACAGCGTCTTCTTTGAATTTCCGTTTTCTCCAATGTTGTTCTCGGTGTAGTATTTTAGCTTCAGACCTTTTTATGTGGTGTCCATGAGTCCAGGCATGGTTGGCGGCACCAGATTTTTTTTTTCTCCTCGAGATGTGCATTTTTGGTGTTCTTTGATCCTTACGTCAAGAGGTCTCTTTGTTTCACCTATGTAGGAATTGCCACATTCACATGGTATCTGATATACTCAGTTCTTCATGTTTCTTTGAGTTGTTGGTTTGACCCTAGTGAGCTGACTTCTCAGAGAGTTATATGAATTGAAAACAACGTTGATTTTATATCGTTTTCCTACCCTTCTAACTTTTTCTGAAATGCCTTTAACATAGGGGATGTTCAATACTGGTTTTCGTTCTTCATTCGTTGTCGATATTGTCCTATTTCTGCGTTGTTCAAGAAATTTATCCACTAGATATACTGGATATCCGTTGACTATCAGATCATTTTTAATGTAATATATCTCTTTCATCAAGTTCTCGTTGGAGTTGCAGAGAGTTAAGGCTCTATCTACGAGATTTCTTATAATTCCTTGTTTGGTGTTGTTGGAGTAATTAGATGAATAATTAAGGTATTGTCCTGTGTGCGTGGCTTTTCTGTAAACCGAAGTTTGAATTTGTCTGCCATGTTTTTCAACCAAGACATTTAAGAATGGTAATTTATTTTCTACTTCTTTCTCCATGGTGAGTTTAACAGTTGAGCTGATATTGTTGAGATGAAAGAGAAAGTTTCGAAGTTCTTCGTTGTTTCCACTCCAAATAATAAAAGTATCGTCTACCTATCTGAGCCATAACTTTGATTTCTTAGTTCCATGAAAATATTTGCGACCACTGGTGAGAGTAAAGATCCCATCGGTAGTCCATCATCCTGGATGTAGAATTTTTCCTTTTCTTGAAAATAGGAATTAGTCAAACAACTTTCCAACAAGTCCATAATGGCGTGCGGTGGTAAAGACGTTCTTTCTGCTAAGGTCTGGTCTTCTTCAAGTTCCTTTCTTATGATTTTTAGTGAGTCCTTAACTGGAACGTTGGTGTATAGGCTTTCCACGTCAAAACTAATAAAATGGTCTTCTGGTTGTACTTCTATTTCACGTATAATTTCTACGAAATGTTGCGAGTTCTTAACCCAGGACGATGTATTTCCTTGTAATGATCTCAGGATTGGAAGAAGAAATTTGGCAAGTTCAGAAGTCGGAGAGTTTCGGGAAGTCGTGATAGGTCGTAATATTCAATAAAAGTAAAGACAATGGAAGTCCAACAGATATCTACTATTTCGCAATAAATGCCAAGATATAGCTTATATATTGATGGAAGAAAATACTCTGAAGCTTGGAAATAATATCTGAAAATTAATGGATTATGTTTAATAACTATTTTCTAATCATCTTATATTTGTTTTCTTCAGGCTTCGATCAAACCTTTGAAAGGTTTTTGGACTTGGTAATGTGCAGGTAGAGAAAATATCCTCCGGGAACCCCCGTATAATATAAAACGAGCTTTGAAATTCAGATCAATACCTGAACGAGTACAAACAATAAAATCGAATGACATATCAATTACAACCAATTTTTTCCAAGGAGTGCGTAACAGATATGATTAAAATCATAAATATTATAATAAATCGACTTTTAAATTTTATTTAGCGGTATGCATAAAATGAAATAATTAAGCATGAAAATGCCGATATATTTTATTTAGTGGGCGGTAGACTTAAGAGGTCCAATTATGATTATGACTTGTGATTAAAATCAACTTGGCAAGAGAACAAAGGTCATCAATCCTATTCTTGTTTTATGCCACCTTGAACCATCTTTCTTTAGTATACCTGAATTTTAGGGTCATTGCCTTAAGGACTCTATAGGAATTGCTGTATGGCACAGGCAGGTCAGTTTCTGGGCTTTAGATAGTGTGAGTTCTTAGGAATCTTTGCATTCAGAATTAATCCAAATTATTTGACTTTCTTGCTAGACTTTCTCGATAGCTTTAATTCGCCAAGTTTGGTTTTCCAGAATTTATCGTAAGGTGTTCTTTAATGAATTACTTCTTCACTGTAGTTAGAGCTTCTGCATGAATTTCCATAGTATATTCGCAATGATATTCACTAGATCATACGCATACTATTGAGTGTAACAGCTTTGATTGTTAAGGTTCACCAGAAGTTCATAAATCACCAAATCCCATAGAAAAGGGAATAAAATTATTTTCTTTGAATATCCTATAGCTATCGACACCTGCACGGCTTCCCCTAACAGACCTCATTGTGGTCGTCAGCTTTGGAACATGTTTTCATTTACTTGCCTTTAGTTAAGCCAGAACTAAATTTGAATTACACATCGAGATAAAACTGTTATCAAGGTATGAATGATCTCTTAACATATCTAAACTCCATTCGATCTACAGTTAAGTGTACAGTGAAAAATGAGGTAAATGATCAATAGTTCTTCCTAGAAGTCATGGTGAACCCTTCAAACGAAGGTATTACAGGAAGCTAGCACATACTGGACAATATTTTAACAATGGTTCTCAATTATACTGTTGTAACAAAACGAGGAATTATACACAACCTCTGTAATTACACTGTATCTATATACAAAAGTGGTAGCAAATATTAAATCCGATTTATAACAGAATGATTATCTTTTAAACAGGAAGCAATTGCTATATAAAATATAAATTACAAAGAATGTCGGTAAGATATTAAAAACCTATTGACTTCGATGACAGACTCAAAAATATCACCAGTCAAACGACATCTACAATGATTGTCTAGATGTTGTTTGACTGGCGATATTTTTCAGTCTGGCTAGTTTCTAGAAGTAAAAGTCTAAGAGATTTAGGTCTGGAGACCTTGGTGGCCATAAAACAGACCCACTTTGACGTATCCATCGAAGGTCAAAAACGTGTTGACCTACTATACGGTTAAAATGAGGTGAAGCACCATCGTGCATGTACCACATTTACATTCTTCTATCAAGAGGTATGTCTTCCAATAAGTTATAAAAATTTTGCTACAAAAACTCTAAATAAATCTCACTATTGAGTCTTCCTTCCAAACAAATGGACCTGTAAGTTTATTTTCGATGATGCCAGCCCACATAATTACAATAAACCTTTGTTGGTGTTTGTTTTGAATTATAGAGTGCGGGTTTTCATTAGCCCAAAAATGTACGTAATGTGAGATTATTATGCCAACAAAATAAAATTAGAAAAATCTAGATTTAGGTTATGTTGTTGTAATAACCAACTGGAGTATTGACGTCTTGCGGGATAATCATCCGGAGAAATAGCGTGAACTTTTTCAACGTGGTACTGGTGAAGTAACTATTCTGTTAGAGTTTCATGTACAATCCATTTTCTAATCTTGTTTTGTGTCGCGAGCTTTCTTATGCTGTTTGAAGTGTTGTCAGCAATATCTTGCAAAAATTTGTTTCTCCACGTGAGGGTCTCGCGCTCTCCTGGGAGTGCCCTCACCATCACGTCACAGCAAAAATTATCCTCAACAAAACATGTAAAAAATTAATTCGTTTATAATTATTTTCTAATCATCTTTTACCTGTTTTCCTTGGACTTCAAACAACCCTTTGAAAGGTTTTTGGACTTGGCAATTTTCGAGCTGAAAGTCTTCTTGCTTTCGAAGAATTTGACAGCACTTCACCATGAATTAAATGCATATCGGTATACTCTGCCTAAGAATATTATTCCATTTTTTAAATTTATTTTTATCTGATGGCGATATTGATAAGTTGTTTCAATAGCAGCGGCATAAATAATGACCCTGGGGTGCAGGGGGGGGGGCGCAGCTAATCCAGAGGCGCCCACAAGTCCCTTAATGAGGGTGAGTCCACACGATAAGAAAAATTTGATCGTAGGCGTATGACGGGTGTGGTTTTTTTGTCTTAACCTAACGTTTATCAGGATTTTTGTTTATATTTTATCTAAAAATTAAAATGAAGCAAAATAAAATATTAATTGCGGCAGTATTTTAATCTAGAAAAAAAGTTACAAAATGTAAGGAGAATATTGATATATCCTTTATTAAAAAATCAGGAAAGTCGTCGCTACTGGATCCGGTCTGTATTTGAAGAAAACATTGGAGAAGGGCTTGGACATACTAATAATTTAATTCCAGAAATGTGAGAAAATGATCCTAATTTTTCAAAATATTTTCCTGTTATTATTGGTGAATTTGAAAAGCTCTTCGCTGTTGTTGGGCCAATAATTACGAAATACGATATTGAAATGTATACAGCTATACTCTTATTACTAGGTTGGAAATAACATTGTGATATTTAGCTGATAAAGTCAGCATGTGACAGCAACAGTGTGAATTCCGAGTCGGTACACAGTGTTTCTGAAATTATTCAGGTTACTTGTGCGGTAATATGGGACTCTTTAAAAGAAGTTTTATTTTCCACTTCTACCTGGTAAAGAATTGCCAAGAAGTTCTAAGACGAGAATTTCAATATAACAGTGTAATTTTAACAATACATTACATATTATAATAACTGGATTTATGTTAATAAATTTCTATCAACGTTAGTTTTTACTTTTTAATTGTTTATAAAAGGTTTATATAAAGTTTGCTAAGGGTAGGGTTACCAGACGACAGGATTTTTCCTGACATATCTGAAATTTTAGCCCCCTGTTAGAGAAACAGGGAAAAACTGCAATTTTTTTGAAATTAAAAGAGGAAAATATAAGTGATAAGATATTTATTAATCATTCGAGTAGAAAAAAAATTAATTAACAAAATGAGAGAATTGTTAATTTAGTATATTAATAAATTTAGTTTATTAGTAATTATTAAATAAGTATATATGAATATTTTTAAGTTATTTTTATAGATTAATACATAATTATATTCTAATATTTAATACTCTCTTAAGAAGAAGTTATATTTTAAGTAAATTTATATCCTAATAGGCTCAAACAAAATCATGCCTTAATTTCCGAAACTCTAAAACTTTACTTTTTACAGAGACCATGTAATCATGTAAATAAATAGTTATGTTATATTTGTTAATACGCCTATGACTGTAAAATCATAATTTAGATACAGAAATAGAATATAACTAGGACATGAACATAGAGACGAGGAGAACTAAAATTAAAAAACTACAATAGTGACATTAAAGTAGTAAGTAAGAAGAAAAACTGTTGCTACTTCATGATTTAGTGAACATTTTAATAAAATATTAAAAGTAGTATTAGAAGATTTATTTGAATTCATCGAAACCAGTGATAAACCAAAAGCAGAACCAGCAAAGTTATAACATTGGTGGCAGCGAAAAGCAAAGCTTATAACAATATAGACAGCCTATTTCTCTTTTTAGTCCACTATGCTCCCATTAATGAGAACACTCGCTCGATATTCGCATTTGGTGCTTTGATTGCAAATATTTTGAAAATCTCACTGCCTTAACATACCACATTCAGATAAAATTTCCGGATATTTACTGAAAAGTCAGAGATATTTTCAGGAAATCTCATTTTTTGATCTGGTAACCATAGCAAAGGACATGTCTGTGGATTAACGTCTCGATATCAGAGATTGTCGTTGAATAGAAATTGTATTATATAACGGCCTTTACTTCATAAGTTTTAATTTATATAACGAACAACTGAATTATTGCAATTGTTATAAAATTAATAAAAAAATGAACAAGAATTGTTTTTTTTTGACGACCAAGCAGTAATGATCTTCGGCAACAAGTATTTTTAATAAATTAAAACAATTTAATATAGTTCATAAATATCCATTATCTCAAAACTCACGAAATAAAAAAAAATATAAATAAAACAACAGGCTTCCAAAAAAAAAACATAGGTTATGTTCGTACAAAATATTAAAAATAAACCTTTTTCTCCATATTTAAAGCAGTCCGCTGGAAAGTTAAATATTATTTTGCGTCATGACCTTGGAAAAGGCGGATTTAGGCGGAAAATCTTCGGTCTTTGTCTTTTTTAAAATTGAACGAATCACAATGCTTGAAATTTGACATATGTCTTATTACGCTACGCTTACGCCCAGATTTTTGTTATCGTGTGGACTCACTCTGAAAATGAATAAATACAAAGATTCAAGACGGGTACAAAATAATGGGATGCATCAAAAATCTGCGCGGGGGGGGGGGCGCACATAATCTGCCTCAAACGAAAATAACATATAGGCAACATGTATTATCTGTAAATTTAAAGTAATTGAGACTCTTAAATAAAAAAAATTAGCTGTAAGTCACACATGAATGGAGACGGCTTTATATGTGCTATAACATTATCCTTATCCTCGGTAAAAATAAAGAGAAGGATATATATTTTTCCGAAACCATCAGGATTTTCATTTATTAATATTTCCCTTGAATGAAAATTATTAGAGCAGAACTTATGAAAAATATGGAGTCGGATTTAAAAGAGATTATGTCTAGAGATATGTTATATGAACAGATATTAAGTGGATACAGAAAAAGAATATCGAAAAATAAAGAGTAAAAAAATTGGATTTATTGCTGTGGTTGAACGGTACAATTGATCCAATCAAAAATGTACTTAAGCGCGTTAATATTTGTAATCATTTATTGAGCATTTGGTATAAATTAGTTCTGTTTTTATTCGCTATTGCGTTGATGTTATTGTAGGTTTGTATACGGGATATTTTTTTGTATCTACTGTAATGTGCTGAATGCAGATGTGAACTTGGTCATCACCTATCACTTCGACGAATACGGGGTATTGTAAAATTTGGAATTACATGGGATTTAATGGATATCTCAGTTATTTTAAGCCCTAAGAGGTTGAGACTTCGTAGATGGAGGGGGTCGTGCCTAGACGCACCATGCGATGTTGCTAGATTGTGCACAATTTTCTTAGACTTAGAGAAAACGTAAGTTTGGCAATATCGACACTTTATATATCCCATAAATACATCCTTATAGGGGGCGGTAGGGGAGCATTGGACACTTTTTTACATAGATGGTAATAAAACTGTTATTTTTTTATCAAAATCAAAATTTTATTCCAAATATATCTAGCACACATTGCAAAGACAAGTTTTGGTATTGTAATCAGTCTCAAAGTTACAAATGATCTTCTGACACATGTCCAAAGTGCCCAAACCTCCCTGTGGTCGGGTGGTTTGGCACCGCTGTAGGGAGGTTTGGGTATTGTATTTAATACGCCACATATTGCTATACTATACTACTATGCTTAAGTATTATATAACATTGCTATACAAACTTGTAATACAAATATTTTTTCTTATCATATCTATCTATCTATCTATCTAGTAGCGCTACAACCCTACGTGGGTTTTTGCTGCAGAAACGATTTGCCTCCACTGGTCTCTGTCCATCATGGCTTCTCTCCAGTTGTCGACACTCATAGTTTGTAGGTCTTTGGCTATATTATCTCTCCACCTTAATTTTGGTCGTCCAAGGGGTCTAGTTCCTGTTGGGTTTTGATTCCATACCATGTTAATTAGTCGGTTGTCAGGGGATCTCTGGACGTGTCCTGCCCATCTCAGTCGCTGGGATTTTATTGTTTTTATTATATTTGGGCTATGGTACAACATCTCTAGTTCAGCATTACTTCTTATGCGGTATTGTCCCGTAATTGGGTCTTGTACAGGACCAAATATTCTCCTTAGCATTTTTCGCTCAAAACATTTAAGCAGAAGTTCGTTATGCTTTGTGAGGGTCCATGTCTCACACCCGTAGCATACCACTGGTTTTATTATTGTTTGGTAGATTTTTATCTTTGAGGACCTTGACAGGATTTTTGATTTTATCAGCGTTTGCAGAGAAAAGAAGCATCTATTACCACTCTGTATTCTGGCTTTTATTTCTTCTGTCATGTCGTTATCCGATGTTATGACAGTTCCCAAATATTTGAATTTTTGGACATTCTCGAAGTTATAGTCCTCCATTGTTACGTTTTGTCTGATTCTATCTCTGCGGAGATTGCGTGCTACATGCATATATTTGGTCTTATCTTCATTAATTTTAAGGCCCACTTTCTGACTCTTCTTTTCGATTTGTAGGAAACTTTCCTTGACTCTTACAGTATTTTGTCCTATTGTGTCAATATCATCTGCAAAGGCTAGCAACATTTGTGGTCCCTGATTTGTGAATATTTCGGTATTAATGTTCGCTTTCTTGATTACCATGTCGAGTACGATATTGAACAGAAGTGGAGATAATCCGTCCCCCTGCTTCAGACCACTTCGAACTGTGAAATTGCTAGAGACTTGGTTTCCTATTTTTACACATAATTCGGTATTGTTGACACATAGTTTCGTTAGACTAATAAGTTTTTTTGGTATCCCCATTCTTTCCATGGCAATCCAGACACTCTCTCGTATTATGGTGTCATAGGCCTGTTTGAAGTCGATGAATAATTGGTGTACATCTCTGTTGAATTCCCAGCTTTTTTTTTTCTTATCATAGACTTTAAAAAAATAAACAAAGTGACTAAGAATGAATACTGCACGATGTTAGACTTAATTAAACTTATCTTATATTTGGTATGACCCAGATAGGCTTGTCAAATTTATATTTAAAGCTGCCACGTTTCATCCATGTCGTTGGTGTAGGCAATTTTGTCTTTATATCCTCCAGGGGGACTCTGGTTAAGTCCTCGATGTCAGGAAATATAAATGTATTTCGTATCTTACTCGCTCTCATAAATTTGACAGTTGCCATGGAGTGACTAACTTCTTCGATTAACCCAACATAATGATAGACAGTTTTTTTGGTGTCAAATTTAACCAACACAAAGTTATTGATCTGGAAATTTCTATCCAGAACAATGACATCGTCCTCATCAAAATCTTCTTCCGAGGATTCAACGGGTGCTTCGTCAGAAACAGAAACATTTTCTATTTCATCATCGCTGCTCATTTTCCTGTTTTCTCTCGTTTCGAAGTAAATTCTTCAGCAAGCTTCGGAATTGTTTTATGTCCTGTATTTTTAGAGCATTTCCTATGTTTGTTAACCTCTGATCTTATTTTTTCTTTGTCTTTCTTCTTCTTCCATTTCTATAAGTCTTTTCTCGGGTGTGTCCGTCAATATCCTAGTTTTTCCCTTCTTCCGTGTCATGCCACGCAATTTCCTGAGGCCAGCCTTTAGATATGGTCTTACTAAATCAGCTGTTACTATAACAGTGTCCTTAGTCTGGCTTCTAATTGGAGATTCGAGTTGAGATGGCCCAGCGACTTCCACATTTAAACTTGTACGGTCCTCTAAACTCTGATTTTCTTCCGCTGAAGGCTGTTCCGTGAGAGCTTGGTCTGACATCGATTGTTCTGTAGGAGCATTATCCCCATCCGGCAAGCAGCGATCAGAGACAGGAACAAAGGAAATCATCATCTGAGAAAATGTTTGAATTAAATGGCCATATGCCAGGTTTTTCAAATTCCCTTTGAATATTCAGTTGGTTGAATGTAAGTGGCATGGCTATTACTGCTAATTTTGGTATTTCATAAATTGTCACCGTTTTGCCAGAATTGCTTACCATCCAATCCGTTACAGCAGTGTTATAATAACTTTTGAGTGGTCATTAGATAGTCAGGTCTAGGGGTTACAGTTTATGGCTGCAGTGCGGTGGGAAAGTTATTAAAGCAATGCGCGATTCTTTACAGAAATCGAGAACTGGTACTGAAATATGGCTCTCGTGATTGTCCAGCAGCAAACGAACTGGCGAGGAAGGTGTTGGTTTTGTGTGTTTTGCGAAATGGTGCATATATTTTTAAAGGTTTGGTGCTGTCATCCACCCTGAAGGATGTGCTGATCAATCTGATCCAACAGGGGCATCATATAGCATGAATGTTTTGAAATTGACCCGTGGGAATATGAAAAAGGGTGGTATTGAGTTTCCCAATGCATTTATACTGCAGCAAACCGTTACAAGCGTCCCTCTTTCAGCTAACGTTACTTGCCCAGCTTGCTTAGTGCCTCTGAGAGCAATCACTTTCTGTGTTCGTTGTACTGTTGATAATCCAGTTTCGTCTATATTGTAAATAGACTCAGGGCCGAAATGATGCCGTTCATATACAGTTTTAAGATTTTCAAAAAAATCCCCGACGTTTTTCTTATTGAAACTTGTGGACCGTGAGAGACTGGTGGCTTCTGGTGTCCTTATAGAAAGCTGAGGTTATCTTTTAAAAAATCCTCTAAGCCAATCTTTGGACGCAAGTTTCTTCTTTGTCCAGTTTTCTGGTATTTTTTTTTAATGGCAATGACGTATTCGTAAGCCAGTTTGCGTGCCCTCACTTTCGACAGTCCATGGTTTAGTTTAAACGATGTTGTAAGATATTCTGAAATTTTTTCTTCTTCATCTTTCGTGAATATTTGAGTTGAGACAAATTTAGAAGAAACATCTTTCACGGCGCCACCCTGCTTTATGTATCTTTGAAGGTTAGACCTGGGTATATCATATTTACTCCCAGTAGTTTTAATTTTCCCTCCTTTAGAAACCTCTTCTAATGCTCGGAAAATAACATCTTTAGGGATTTCGCGTCGCTTATTGTTCTTTTTAAATGAAAACGGCATTGCCCTGAAAAGAAATGATTAAAACATTCAATACAATAGGCATAACATAAAACTACAAAAGTATGACACCAAAATGCACTATAACGGAGGGAGCATTGAGCATGCCCAAATCTCCCTCCTACGTGCGTGCCCAATGCTCTCCATAACCTTATTTTTCAAATAAATGATTATTTTTATCAAATGTTGAATCCTAATTGGCAGGTAAATATAATCTTTAATAAACACAAAAGAAGAAGTTAATATAGATACTTACACTTTCTTGCAGATTGCTTTGTTATCTTTCTCCAAATCACAACCAAAATATTTGCTTCTATACGCAAGAAACCGTTTACCGCATATGACTTTGACAACTAAGTGAAATGACAGCTGACGTTTCGTTAAGCGGTGTTGCCAGTTATTAAACTATACTGCTGTGGTAGAAAACAAAAAAAAATTACCATGGATTTCGAGAAATGAGGGGGTGCCCAAACCTCCCGACTGCCCAATGCTCCCCTACATCCCCTACCTGTTTTGCAGTCAATCAAAACATGTCGTTAATGTTCTTTGGATTTTGCTACGTGATACGATAATATACAGGTCAATGTAAGGCCATATTAGATCGAACACCAATCAGAAGCGCCTGTCGTCATTATTTATCGCCTTTATCGTTCGAATTTGTCTTTATTTGCATCGTTAATCAGATATTTTATGGATAAAACTATCAAGTGTGTCAGTTTCGTGCTACCAAAAGTAAAACAACATCATGGAACAAGGATTTCTCAAGGCAAATAGCTCAAATTTGCCAAGAATTGACTCCTTGATGCTGAGAGCGACATCAACAATTTTGGAATAATTGAGTTGAAAATTACTGCATATAATAGTTTAACTATTTTTTCACATCTTAATTGATAAATAAAAAATTTTCCCAAAAAAGAAAATGAGACATAAGATACTACATAATTACTATTATCATTCTAAAGGTTTCTACGTAATCAGAAGTTTACTAACAAATAAATTTCAAAATCACCTCATGTGAGGCTAACGCCACCAGCCTAAACGGGGAGGATTTTCACGTAGAACAGTCTAAACGGGACAATTCGACTTGTAGAGTTGGTAATATTTTTCTGTATGTAATATTTACTATTATTTTTAAAATTCCTCCAGCAAAATTATTCCACAATTCCCCATAATTACAATCTACATTTATTTATTTTATTCTTGTAACAATTACAGAAATAAAATTTTATTTTTATTGCGAATCCGCGTCCTTGCATTTCATTTTGTTGTTAAAGACTCATTAGCAGAGATTCTTAATTGATATTTAGAGATACTATTTTGCAATGATTTGTGGGGTAGAGCTGGGCGACATCGAAAAGACGTATCGACCGTCAATAAGAATGGTGTAAAGAGTGTAAAAATTAATATAATCATGAGGAATATTTTTTAGTGCTGCTTATGTCACAACTACCAAGAAAGAATGAATGTATTAATCGTCATTTATATGTTAGTGAGTCACAGTTTTTTAACTTTATCGATAATTTTTCGAGTTAAAAGTATCGATAACATTTTTCAGCCCTAATATAAATATATTGTGGAAAAATCTAGATAACTATTTCTCCATATATAGCTTTAAGCAGATATTGGTATTTTGTGTCTTTTCATTACAATTATGTCGTATTAGATGTTACTTTTAACAGTAATTATAAAAAATATACAGGGTTATTTACTCTATACGGCATGGAATATTGAGGCCAAAATACGTGACTCTATATATATACAGGGTGATTCAAAAATCGATCACGAAACTTAAGGGGGTGATTCTACTTGACAAAATAAGGGTAGAGCTTCATATAATTTTTTTTCAAAATGTCATTCGTTTTCGAGTTACAAGCCGTCCAAGTTCAAGTTTTTATTTTTTGTTTTTTGAATTACTCGCTTACAGGAAAACCGATTTGACTAATATTTGAAAGATAGGCTAAGTCTTCTGCGCTTCATCATTTTAGTAACAATTCACATTGATTGTTTGCCGCTAGAGGGCACTTTACCTACATTGAAAATTGTTTTTTTGTCATAATTTTTTAGTGTTGACAGCTACAGTAGTTTTTGGCATAATTTCTGAAAGACTGATGCCAGGCCTTTAAAAAAGGTGTTCTTTATTTACATCGCTAAACCCAACGGTTTAGACGTAAATCACCCTTAAAAATTAAGTGGTAAATTTACTTTTCTCATTTCATTACCACCAGCTACCAGGTAAATAGCTATCAAAGTATACTAGAGCTGTCAGTTTAACATCAAATAAATTCGCTTTTTAAACTATTTAATTTATAATCTTAAAATAACTAATAATGGCTAATCACCAATATTCAAATATCGAATATTGTGATATCCATTTTTGTTATGGAAAAGCAAATGGTAATGCAGAGTTGGCAAGAAGATATTATATGGAGAGTTATCCGGAAAGAAATATCCCTCATGCTCAAACATTTTCCAGTGTGCACAGGAGGCTTGCGGAATGTGGTTCCTTTAAAAGTTATAATGGAAATAGGGGAAGACCTAGAACTGCTAGAAACGTGCAACAAGAAGAAAGAGTGCTTGAAATTATTGAAGATAATCCAGGTATTAGTACTAGAAAAATTGGGAATGAAGTGCGGCTCTGTCAGGCTAGTTCATGGAGGATACTAAGAGAAGAACAACTCTACCCGTTTCATTCAAAAAAGGTGCAGGCTCTTTATGACGATGATCGGCCGAGACGGTTGGAAATGTGCAATCAGATCCTAGCTAAGTATGAACACGATAATCGATTAATTGGAGTCATATTATTCACTGACGAAGCTGGTTTCACTCGTGATGGCATAACAAATCTACACAACATCCACACATATGCTTACGAGAACCCAAACAATGTGGTAGAAACGAAACATCAGCGTAGATTTTCACTAAATGTGTGGGCAGGGATAATAGGAGATTACCTTATTGGTCCTCATTTCTTTGATGGCCCATTAACTGGTGACGTATACTTAGATTTTATCCAAAATCGTCTCCCATTGTATCTGGAAGATGTGCCATTGGAAGTAAGGGCCAACATGTGGATCTTCCAAGACGGAGCTCCGTCCCACTTTAGTATACGTGTCCGACAGTATTTGAATGCAACGTATCCTGAGCGATGGATAGGACGAAGTGGACCATTGGCATGGGCAGCGAGGTCACCAGACCTTAATCCTATGGATTTTTTCTTTTGGGGTCATTTGAAACAATTGGTGTACGATATTCCAGTAATCAACGTCGAGGATCTTCGCTTCAGGATAATCGAAAGGTGCCAAATTATTAAAGAAACACCAGAAATTTTTCATCGAGTTAGGCGACATTTTTTGAAGAGTGTTAGAAAATGTATGGAAGAAAATGGGGGACATTTTGAGAATCTTTTTTAGTTTGTTTAGTACTGTTTCATTAATTTTTATCAATTAAATGTATATCGCAATAATCCATAATATGAATATTTACTGATTAGCCATTATTAGTTATTTTAAGATTATAAATTAAATAGTTTAAAAAGCGAATTTATTTGATGTTAAACTGACAGCTCTAGTATACTTTGATAGCTATTTACCTGGTAGCTGGTGGTAATGAAATAAGAAAAGTAAATTTACCACTTAATTTTTAAGGGTGATTTACGTCTAAACCGTTGGGTTTAGCGATGTAAATAAAGAGCACCTTTTTTAAAGGCCTGGCATCAGTCTTTCAGAAATTATGCCAAAAACTACTGTAGCTGTCAACACTAAAAAATTATGACAAAAAAACAATTTTCAATGTAGGTAAAGTGCCCTCTAGCGGCAAACAATCAATGTAAATTGTGACTAAAATGATGAAGCGCAGAAGACTTAGCCTATCTTTCAAATATTAGTCAAATCGGTTTTTCTGTAAGCGAGTAATTCAAAAAACAAAAAATAAAAACTTGAACTTGGACGGCTTGTAACTCGAAAACGAATGACATTTTGAAAAAAAATTATATGAAGCTCTACCCTTATTTTGTCAAGTAGAATCACCCCCTTAAGTTTCGTGATCGATTTTTGAATCACCCTGTATATATATATATATATATATATATATATATATATATATATATATATATATATATATATAATAATTATAATATGACTTTTCTAGTGGTATAGCCATCGGCTGTTAAGTAGTGTAAGTGTTAGAAAAGTGACATCACTTGTAAACATCTTTTCTGATTTTCTTCAATAAAATCTGGGAAAAATTCTTCAGTATGGATTATTACCATTTCATTCAAAATAAACCAAAAAAATCAGCAGTAGTAATGTTAGAATATTAATTCAACCTACCCACTACGCCGGAAAGTACCGTGCGTATCAAAACGCATTTTTTACACACACTCCCATATTTTAATTGCATTTCTAAAGTGGTTTAATTAATTTTAAATTGATTAGATTATAAAAGATGTGGATTTAAATATTTTTAATTAAAAAAATACAGCCTTAATAGATTATAACCTTTGGCCAAGGGCTTAATTACATATATCCTTTATTGTACTTATATATGTTTTAATCACATGATATATTTCACAAATCCGTCAAATTGTAAGTAGTAATTATTCGGTGTAAACAAAAGATTTAATTTTATCAATTTGATTCAATATATTATTCTAAAAAATGATATTTTGATATGATTGGGTTTTCCACGAATAGTTGACAGTAATATTAATCTTAAAATCAAATAAATTTAATTCTATTTATTTGTTTTTTCAATCTGTATTAGGCTACGAGGTTTTTTGTTTCAGTTATTTTATGAAATATGTAAATGGACTTTAAGGGGGCAGTCTGTGTTTATTGCACAATATTTCAATACTTTTTTTATAGAAATATATATTCAAGTGTTCCAAAAATTTTTTAAAATCATGTCAATCAAGTAAAAAAGATTGTTTCAAGAAAAACGCGTTTGAAATAAAGTATTTTACACTTAATCAGTCATTTCTGCCCCATACATTATGCCTCCTTCTCCTCAAAAAGATCATTTTCTCCTGATTTTTGCTTCTCAACATCAGTTTTTGGACCATTTGCAAATTTGATGCAGTCACGATCGTGTCGTTAAACTAAATCAATTGCATTTTTACCTACAGTTACTCCCATAATCTTCATAACATTTAACAAAGGTGAAAGCCTTCATTAAATGTGCAGACAAAACAATAGGCTCATATATCTATCACTTTTTCTGTTCATTTTATACAATTGTAAACTTGACATTATATCGAGCTCTCAAACAATCTTTCTAAATCAAAGCAGACCTTCAACTGCTTGTATGCTACAACAAAAATGCGTGAGAACCAAATATACAGGGTGTTTGGGAAAATGTGGGATATCTCTCGGATATGATATATCCTCCTCTTAAGAGATAGGGGCTTCCAAAGAACTACAATGAAATCAAGTTTTTTACACATAATTATTGAACCACCAGCTATATTTCAATTTTAAAAAAAATAATATATACCAGGTAAGACCCTTAAATTACATTGTTAGCGTTATAATTGTTGATCTATGAATTTTTTACAGATACCTAAAATTCTTTTAAAGCTTGTCTTAAAATCCCTGAGTGCTGGGTGGCCTCAAAAATGCATAGTAAATTTTTAAATTAACAAGAAAATTTCTATTTTTAACAGCAGTGGATGTCCACCCTTAAATTAAATTGTTGGCGTTATAATTGTTAAACTATGAATTTTTTACACATACCTAAATCACTTTTAAAGCTTCTCTTAAAATCCCTGAGTGCTGCGTGGCCTTAAAAATGCTTAGTGAATTTTTAAATTAACAAGAAAATTTCTATTTTTAACAGCAGTGGATGTCCACCCTTAAATTAAATTGTTGGCGTTATAATTGTTAAACTACGAATTTTCTATAGATACCTAAAACACTTTTAAAGCTTCTCTTAAAATCCCTGAGTGCTGCGTGGCCTTAAAAATGCATAGTGAATTTTTAAATTAACAAGAAAATTTCTATTTTTAACAGCAGTGGATGTCCACCCTTAAATTAAATTGTTGGCATTATAATTGTTAAACTATGAATTTTCTACAGATACCTAAAACACTTTTAAAGCTTCTCTTAAAATCCCAGAGTGCTGCGTGGCCTTAAAAATGCATAGTGAATTTTTAAATTAACAAAAAAATGTCTATTTTTAACAGCAGTGGATGTCCACCCTTAAATTAAATTGTTAGCGTTATAATTGTTGATCTATGAATTTTTTACAGATACCTAAAATTCTTTTAAAGCTTCTCTTAAAATCCCTGAGTGCTGGGTGCCCTAAAAAATGCATAGTGAATTTTCAAATTAACAAGAAATTTTCTATTTTTAACAGCAGTGGATGTCCACCCTTAAATTAAATTGTTGGCGCTATAATTGTTAAACTATGAATTTTTTACAGATACCTAAAACTCTTTTAAAGCTTCTCTTAGAATCCCTGAGTGCTGCGTGGCCTTAAAAATGCTTAGTGAATTTTTAAATTACCAAGAAAATTTCTATTTTTAACAGCAGTGGATGTCCATCCTTAAATTAAATTGTTGGCGTTATAATTGTTAAACTATGAATTTTTTACAGATACCTAAAACACTTTTAAAGTTTCTCTTAAAATCCCTGAGTGCTGCGTGGTCTTGAATATGCATAGTGAATTTTTAAATTAACAAGAAAATTTCTATTTTTAACAGCAGTGGATGGCCACCCTTAAATTAAATTGCTGGCGTTATAACTGTTAAACTATGAATTTTCTACAGATACCTAAAACAATTTTAAAGCTTCTCTTAAAATCCCTGAGTGCTGCGTGGCCTTAAAAATGCATAGTGAATTTTTAAATTACCAAAAAAATGTCTATTTTTAACAGCAGTGGATGTCCACCCTTAAATTAAATTGTTAGCGTTATAATTGTTGATCTATTAATTTTTTACAGATACCTAAAATTCTTTTAAAGTTTCTCTTAAAATCCCTGAGTGCTGGGTGTTCTAAAAAATGCATAGTAAATTTTTAAATTAACAAGAAAATTTCTATTTTTAACAGCAGTGGATGTCCACCCTTAAATTAAATTGTTGACGTTATAATTGTTAAACTATGAATTTTTTACAGATACCTAAAACACTTTTAAAGATTCTCTTAAAATCCCTGAGTGCTGCGTGGCCTTAAAAATGCATAGTGAATTTTTAAATTAACAAGAAAATTTCTATTTTTAACAGCAATGGATGTCCACCCTTAAATTAAATTGTTAGCGTTATAATTGTTGATCTATGAATTTTTTACAGATACCTAAAATTCTTTTAAAGCTTCTCTTAAAATCCCTGAGTGCTGGGTGGCCTTAAAAATGCATAGAGAATTTTTAAATTAACAAGAAAATTTCTATTTTTAACAGCAGTGGATGTCCACCCTTAAATTAAATTGGTGGCGTTATAATTGTTAAACTATGAATTTTCTACAGATACCTAAAACACTTTTAAAGCTTCTCTTAAAATCCCTGAGTGCTGCGTGGCCTTAAAAATGCATAGTGAATTTTTAAATTAACAAAAAAATGTCTATTTTTAACAGCAGTGGATGTCCACCCTTAAATTAAATTGTTAGCGTTATAATTGTTGATCTATGAATTTTTTACAGATACCTAAAATTCTTTTAAGGCTTCTCTTAAAATCCCTGAGTGCTGGGTGCTCTAAAAAATGCATAGTTAATTTTTAAATTAACAAGAAAATTTCTATTTTTAACAGCAGTGGATGTCCACCCTTAAATTAAATTGTTGGCGTTATAATTGTTAAACTATGAATTTTTTACAGATACCTAAAACACTTTTAAAGTTTCTCTTAAAATCCCTGAGTGCTGCGTGGCCTTGAAAATGCATAGTGAATTTTTAAATTAACAAGAAAATTTCTATTTTTAACAGCAGTGGATGTCCACCCTTAAATTAAATTGCTGGCGTTATAATTGTTAAACTATGAATTTTCTACAGATACCTAAAACAATTTTAAAGCTTCTCTTAAAATCCCTGAGTGCTGCGTGGCCTTAAAAATGCATAGTGAATTTTTAAATTAACAAGAAAATTTCTATTTTTAACAGCAGTGGATGGCCACCCTTAAATGAAATTGTTAGCGTTATAATTGTTGATCTATGAATTTTTTACAGATACCTAAAATTCTTTTAAAGCTTCTCTTAAAATCCCTGAGTGCTGGGTGTCCTAAAAAATGCATAGTGAATTTTTAAATTAACAAGAAAATTTCTATTTTTAACAGCAGTGGATGTCCACCCTTAAATTAAATTGTTAGCGTTATAATTGTTGATCTATGAATTTTTTACAGATACCTAAAATTCTTTTAAAGCTTCTCTTAAAATCCCTGAGTGCTGGGTGCTCTAAAAAATGCATAGTTAATTTTTAAATTAACAAGAAAATTTCTATTTTTAACAGCAGTGGATGTCCACCCTTAAATTAAATTGTTAGCGTTATAATTGTTGATCTATGAATTTTTTACAGATACCTAAAATTCTTTTAAAGCTTCTCTTAAAATCCCTGAGTGCTGGGTGCTCTAAAAAATGCATAGTTAATTTTTAAATTAACAAGAAAATTTCTATTTTTAACAGCAGTGGATGTCCACCCTTAAATTAAATTGTTGGCGTTATAATTGTTAAACTATGAATTTTTTACAGATACCTAAAACACTTTTAAAGTTTCTCTTAAAATCCCTGAGTGCTGCGTGGCCTTGAAAATGCATAGTGAATTTTTAAATTAACAAGAAAATTTCTATTTTTAACAGCAGTGGATGTCCACCCTTAAATTAAATTGCTGGCGTTATAATTGTTAAACTATGAATTTTCTACAGATACCTAAAACAATTTTAAAGCTTCTCTTAAAATCCCTGAGTGCTGCGTGGCCTTAAAAATGCATAGTGAATTTTTAAATTAACAAGAAAATTTCTATTTTTAACAGCAGTGGATGGCCACCCTTAAATGAAATTGTTAGCGTTATAATTGTTGATCTATGAATTTTTTACAGATACCTAAAATTCTTTTAAAGCTTCTCTTAAAATCCCTGAGTGCTGGGTGTCCTAAAAAATGCATAGTGAATTTTTAAATTAACAAGAAAATTTCTATTTTTAACAGCAGTGGATGTCCACCCTTAAATTAAATTGTTAGCGTTATAATTGTTGATCTATGAATTTTTTACAGATACCTAAAACACTTTTAAAGCTTCTCTTAAAATCCTTGAGTGCTGCGTGCCCTAAAAAATGCATAGTGAATTTTTAAATTAACAAGAAAATTTCTATTTTTAAAAGCAGTGGATGTCCACCCTTCAAATTATTATCCAAAAAAGGGTTGTGAATTATTTACCGCTGCAGGGATGGACTAGCTGATAAGAACTTTGGACAACTTTTTTAAATACTATTACTTTGAAAATGGTGAATGAGATTTCATCGAAACATCAGCTGCCTTACAGTCCTGAGAGGGACTCGGCACATACATGGAATGCCCGAAAACCTTCGACTACATATATATATATATATATATATATATATATATATATATATATATATATATATATATATAACCTAAAAATGATGTTTTTGGAAAATCGTTTTTTTCAAAAGATAAACCCAGACTTCCACATTCAATGTTATATTCTCAAAATCGACCAAAATATAGAGCTATTGGAGCATTAAACTTACAGATCTTGAAAACTAAAAATATATATTGTTCAGTTATACAAATTATGTCATCGTTAGTGTTTAGTGTTTATAGAGAAAAATGTAACTTTTTACAATGCCAAAGGTTTTTCTTAACAGAAACTTGTCAGTGACATTCTTAATTGAAAAGCAAAAGAGCTTTTCAAATATTGTTAGTATCGAAAACTAATCACGTGATTTCTAAACGCAATTGAATTTTATGATATAAATATTTAAAATATCCAAATAAACTGAATAAAGTTTGCTAATTAAAAAAAAGTTAATTTCGCTTTACAACCATTTATTTGCTTTAACAACCATCAATTTTAACGTATGTTCGCTAATTTTATTGTTAATTTGAATGGGCGATTGTAATTATGAATATATCTTTTTTCGCCAACTTGTAAATGAGGAGAAATTTGGTTAATTTTTTCGATCGCTCATAGCAACAAACTTTGATTATGATTCGATGTGAAACTTACTCGAGATTACGCGACGTATAACACCCGAAATACGGTCTGTTGATAAATTTGAACTTGTGACGTCCACGGAAATTTTGCACCAATATGGACATAAAAAATGTGTTGGTGTTTTACGTATTACTTGTGGAAATTTACCTAAGATTTCGAAATATCTAATTTATTACTTTACGAGGATTACTAGCACCTTACCATATTATTTAAATACTTTAGATAGTTGCTTAGCTCGCTTTTGATGTGATTAAATAAAATCCTATAAATCAAAATGTTTTAGTAGATATTTATACACAGGGAGGACGTAAAGTCTAGAATAAATTATATATATATATATATATATATATATATATATATATATATATATATATATATATATATATATATATATATAATGCAAACTTTGCTCCATCATATCCTTTTCGTGTTAGAAGTTGCACAGTTTGAATAAATTGCTACAAAACACAATTTATCCTCTTCCACCACCATCGAAATGATGGCCTACCTGTACCACCATACCGAGAAAACAGTCAAAACTTTCCCTCCCTGCAACAGTACGGCAGAGGTACATGTTTCGTCTCTTACTAGACTCATCAGGATACCGGCTTCGCCGACCTCCCGCCCGATGGCGTATATATGTTTATGGGACTTTCACGGATTCCTCCGTGTGAGGACTTTTACCATTAAGAGTTGGTAAATCTTAGGTTGTACTGCACAATTTTAGGCTTTACCGTAGTTCGGGCTTTTACAGTAACATATATATTACCATATAATTTAAATATTGTAGATAGTTGCCTAACTCGCTCTTAATATAGTTAAATGAAATCATATATATATATATATATATATATATATATATATATATATATATATATATATATATATACTAAAACTTTGGGAAGAATACATTAAAACCCTTTTCAATGACCAAAGAGAGGAAATAACTACCAACACAAATAATGAGACTGGACCATCTATTTTAAAAGAAGAAATACAAGTAGCAATAAAATCTGCTAAAGATGGAGAGAGGAGAATTTAGGTGCTGTAACTTCTCTATTTAATAAGATCTATGAAACAGGAATAATGCCAGAAGAATGGCTTAAATCAACGTTTGTCACAATTCCTAAAAAGCAGAATGCCAGAAAATGCGAAGAACACCGTACGATCAGCCTAATGAGCCATACACTAAAGATCTTTCTCAAAGTCATCCATCGTAGAATTTATAAGAAGCTGGAAGAAAATATAGCAGATACTCAGTTTGGCTTTAGAAACGGATGTGGCACTAGGGAGGCCTTGTTCGCCTACAATGTCTTGATGCAGCGGTGTCTCGATGTCAACCAAAATGTATACGCTTGTTTTATTGATTATAATAAAGCATTTGATAAAGTGAGACATAAACAGCTAATAGAAGCGCTGAAACGAAAAAACCTTGACACAAGAGATATACAAATAATTGTAAAACTGTACCTAAACCAAAGTGCGTCTGTCCGCGTCCAATCTGAACTAACGAATGCAGTGGAGATCAAGCGAGGGGTGAGACAAGGATGTGTTCTCTCACCACTCCTTTTTAACCTCTACTCAGAGGAAATCTTCGCCAAAGCCCTCGAAAATGACACCGGTGGAATACGAGTTAACGGCATTCCACTGAATAATTTGCGCTACGCAGACGACACAGTACTTCTCGCCGAAAACATGCAAGACCTTCAGAATATGTTGAATAATGTCACCACAACTAGTCAAGAATATGGTCTGACACTTAATGTTAAGAAGACCAAATACATGATTGTCACCAAAACTGAAGTACCCAATGAACATCTGTATGTCGAAGGCGATAGGTTGGAAAGAGTCGAGAGATATGACTATTTGGGTACAAGTGTCAACTGTTCCGTGGACTATTCTTCAGAAATAAAGATTCGCATTGAGAAGGCCCGTGCATCCTTTGTGAAGATCAAGAAGCTGCTCTGTAGTCGCGATCTGAGCCTGGACCTAAGAATTCGGATGCTTAAATGTTATGTATTCCCTGTCCTATTGTATGGTGTAGAAACTTGGACCCTCAACTTGCATTGCGAGCAGAAACTAGAAGCCTTCGAGATGTGGGCCTACCGTAGGATGCTGCGAATATCATGGACAGAACATGTGAGCAACTTGGAGGTTCTGAGAAGAATGAAGAAGGACGTAGAGATCCTATATGAAGTAAAAAAGAGAAAATTGCAATATCTCGGCCACATCATGAGAGGTCCAAGGTATAAGATTCTGCAACTCATAATCCAGGGAGAGATTGTGGGAAAAAGATTTTAAGGATGATCAATAAATAAAAAAAAAAAAAAAATTTTGAAGATGCCTTAAATAAAATGCGAAATGTCAAATTGTTTTGGATTTTTTGTTAAATAAGGAACCTTCACCCAAGAAAAGACAAGGTAAAGGGAGGGTGATGTAATCTGTGGTTCAAGAATCTGGAATATATATATATATATATATATATATATATATATATATATATATATATAGATAGATAGGCGATAGAAATAACATAGAAAATTATCGGCCAATTAGCTTACTATTAACTAACAGACTGACGCAAAAGTTGGACGCATACCAACCTTCAGAACAAGCCGGATTTCGCAGAAACTTCAGTACAATAGACCATCTACAGACAGTACACACGCTTATCGAAAAAACCGCGGAATATAATATACCTCTGCATTTGGCTTCCGTTGATTACCAGAAGGCGTTCGATTCTATCGAATCATGGGCAGTTCTCAAAGCACTGGACAATGCTCGGATTGATTCAAAATACTCTGCTCTGATTCAGCATATATATGAAAACGCTTACATGCAAGTTACAATAGACGAGGATATAAAAACCTCGAGGATACCTATAAAAAGAGGCGTACGTCAGGGAGACACAATCTCTCCAAAATTGTTCACGTTGGCACTTGAAGATGTATTTAGGGGCTTGGACTGGCATGACAAGGGGATTAACATAGACGGAACACGACTAAGTCACTTAAGATTTGCTGATGATATTGTTATAATCAGTGATTCACCAGAACAACTCCAATGTATGATACAAGAACTTCATCAAGCATCAGCTAGGATAGGACTCAAAATGAACTTGTCAAAAACAAAAAAAAAATGAGTCTAGAACAAATACAAATTAAAGTTGAAGATAAAATAATAGGAAACGTAAGAGAATACATATATCTAGGTCATAAAATACAAATAGGGAAGGAAAACCAATCGGCTGAAATTCCTAGAAGAATAAGTCTCAGCTGGGCAGCTTTTGGCAAACTCGGATTCATTCTTAAATCCAGTAACACCCCCATAAGTCTGAAAAGAAAAGTCTACGAGTCGTGCATCCTGCCAGTTCTTACTTATGGTATTGAAACAACCTCCCTAACATGTAAAGCCATTAATAAGCTTCGGGTTACACAACGAGCAATGGAAAGGGATATGCTGGGAATTAGTTTACGAGATAGAGTTCCAAATGAAGAAATCAGAAGAAGAACGAAAATAACAGATGTGAGCAAACGAGTAGCGCAGCTAAAATGGAGATGGGCTGGACATATCGCCAGACGTGACATAGACAGATGGACATACAAGATAACAGCATGGCGGCCAAGAGAGAACAAGAGAAGTGTTGGCAGGCCCCAAAAGAGATGGCGTGACGACATCCAGAAAATTGGCGGAAAAAACTGGATGGGGATCGCTACGGACCGACAGAAATGGAAAAATATGGAAGAGGCCTACATTCAGGAGTGGATGAAAACGGGCTGATATGAATGAATATATATATATATATATATATATATATATATATATATATATATATATATATAGACAGAAGCCTAAAGAAAGAAGTGTAATAATTCTCAACTTTCAAATTGTCAAAAATTCAAATTCACAGAAAAAGCCAGATTTTGATTTCCACTTATATGAATCATAACATAACAATGTGGCATGTTGTTAATTGATTAACTTGTAGATGTCTATCTAACACATGTATGTTGAAAATAGATATAATATAAATTATTTACCTATAACTTACTATCAAAAGTATTCTAAAGTATGTTGTTTTTGGTTGGCTGATGCAATTATTGTCTGGAGAAAAAAATTAATAATAAAAATGCCCCGAAGCAAATAAAAAATCGGTTCTCTGAAAACCTAATACGCCAACAGGAGCAGTTATACAACAAATAACTACTTCTTCAATTTGTTATGATAAATATTAAATACAAATACCCCCAGGTCCTAAAAACCGGTGATTGTTTTTACATTCTTGTATCTATAAAAGCACAAAAACCAAGTTTTTTAAGCTAAGAGTATATCGATAAAGATGATTGTTTTATATACTAGAATAATTTTACTGTGCTATTACAAATTCAGTAATTTATTGAACGCTTTTAAAATATTTATAGTGAGATAAATATTTTTTGCTTAAGTATGGATTATCAACCGAAGTAGATCGGGCTCGTTGAAAGAGGCCTAATTATTTATCACTTCAAAAATGACAAGTCTTATTGCTAAATGAAAGCCAGTCGACTATCCTGAGTATCATAGACCGATTTAAAAATTAACCTCGAATAAAGGGCAGTTATAGAAAGAGCTCAAGAAATTAAAGGTTAAAGCCAATCTATTGTTCTTCAAACCACTCGAAATATATAACCGAAGCACAGATGAAGAGCAAGCAACTGTTGGTTTTCTCTATGTCCGAGTTCGAGTATATTACCGGTTTTTATCAGATCTCACCCTTTCATATTTAAATTAATTTCAGAACAGAGGTGGTATCAATTATTATACTTATTAATACAGTTAATGGATCAGAATCTTCTGACTATTAATGTCAGTAAAACTGTCCACATGGCCTTTTCTATGAATAATAGAGTTAATACTGTATATCCTAATCTTTTAGTACATAATTATGAATGTCTTATGGGTGAGAAACAGTGCGGATGTATTAAGTCTGTGGCAGCGGCGGACAAGGTTAAATACTTGGGGGTGTTCATTGACCGGAATCTCAGATATGATGCTCACGTAAACTATATCACTAAAAAACTTCGAAAGACTATATACAAGTTCTACCAACTGAGAGAATTCCTGTCTTTGAAGCTATTGCGAATGACTTACCAGGCTTTGATTGAGTCAGTCCTCGCATATGGTTTGAATGTTTGGGGCAGTGCATGTGGTAGCATCCTTTACCCGTTGACTGTTACTCAAAAGTATACAATAAAAATATTCTTAAATAAATCAAGGCGGTTTCCATCAGACTTGTTATTTGAACAAGCTGACCTTTTAACTATCAGACAATTGTATTTTAAAAATGTTTTAAAATTTATGAAGAAGTGTGATGAATATAAAAGTCCGATTATGCACAATGTTCATACCAGGTCTGTTCACAATGGAGGCCTTACCTTTCCTGTGGCATTATACACGGCTTCGCAGAGGCATATTATGTATATCGGTCCAAAGTTATTTAATTTGTTACCTTTAGAAATAAAATCTATTGTAAATGTATATTCTTTTTGTGTGAAAATATCTACGTGGATAAAGGCAAACCAACATCAGATTGTTAATGCAGTGCCGTTATTAAATTAGTATTGGAAATGAAGATGATTTTAGGTATTGTTTTTTTGTGTTAATATTTTTTAATATAATTGATATGTATGTATGTGATGTTTTCTCTTTAAATAGGTGTAAGTTTAATTTATTTAATTATTTTAATTTGACTTTAATTTTAATTGTTTTATTTTGTGACAGTGTATTAGAAAGTAAGCGTTTGTTATTTGACATCCAGACAAGCTGCTTGTAGCTTATGGATTCAAAAAATACATGGATGTAAAATACATGGATGTAATGGTTTTATAGATTCGAAAATTTATACTTTGATAAATGCATATGAACCTACCACAGAAAAAAACAGATGTCATATTTTATTTAAAATGTTCATGATATAAATATGCATGTACTTTTACTATGAGCTACTTACACAACCTTTTTCTAAATAACTTTCAAAAAATAATGTCTTTTCTCACCGTATTTCTAAACATGGTAGCAACCATGGATAAATTGAGAAGATAAAATTTAACCCTTGATTTCACTAACATGATCTAACCTTAAAACCATTCTAAATTGACGGCAGAGTGTTTAAACTGACAAGGGTGACAATAAGTCAAAAGCCCTAAGAATACAAACATAAAAAATCATTTTCTCTTAATACTGAAACGGCAAAAATGGAGGATTTTATTTATTTTCGAGATACAACTATTCTTCTTACATATTTCAAGTTTCTATCTATAATATATGAGAAAAAAATTTCAAGTAACTGACTTTTTGATTTAAAACTTTATCAAATTTGAAAAATGCTCTTTTTTTGGAAAAAAAATTGGATTTGCAAAATTATTATACAAAAAAGTATCTAACCTATTTTAATGAAATTCAGCACGTTGTTTTATTATAAAATGAAGTTTGATTTGTCCGAATATGAAAGCTTTCAGAAAAATGGAAGTGGTAGAAATTTTTTTTTAAACTACTTTTTTTTTGATTATTACTATTTTACAACAAGAGTAATAAACTCTCTATTGCAGAAAATTTAATTATGAAACTTTTTTCTCTTTTCAACTTTTTTCTAAAGTAAATACTTTCAAAGTTATAGGGAATAAAAGAGAAAAAAACGCGTTTTTTTTTCACTTTTTGTTAAATCAATAAATGTAGCGGTATTTTTTGAGAGGGAGGAAAAATTAACTTATACCCTCTCACCAGCCAAATCATAATGAATTTTTACAGGTTAGCCTCGGTCTATAACTCTATAACTATATATTAACTAAGAGATGAGGAAGCTTGTATATGAAAAATATTCAATTTTGGCCTGTATCTTAAAAACAGAGAGAACCAGAAAATTTTGTTTATTGCATCTTTTGTTTACCAAAAATTAACACATGTTCGCGAGATTCGCAAGTCTTTATCTTTAGTAATAATAGAGATACCCTGCAACGGTATCAAAAATTGGGTATCCTGTACAGTACAGAAAAAAAAAACTATTATTAAAAATTTAATGCAACTGAACAATGAAATCTGACATATACGTTTCTGTGAGGTATAAAAACTATTAAAAACTAGTGTTTTATCAAAACCCCTGATGAGAATAATACAGAATTCATCATCATTATCATCATCAGCCCATTTCTGTTCACTGCTGAACATAGGCCTCCTCAAGAGATTTCCATCCTCCTCTATTCTGAGCCACTGCGAGCCAGTTTGTTGCTATTCTTTTGAGGTCGTCTGTCCATCTGGTCGGGGGTCATCCCTGACTGCATTTATCCGCTCTCGTTCGACATTTCCAAACTCTTTTCGTCCATCTGTTGTCCCCTAGTTCTAGCCACATGTCCGGCCCATCTCCACTTTAATCTTGCAATGCGCACAATGACATCGTCTACCCTCTTTCTCCTCCTAACTTTCTCGTTTCGGACCCGATCTCTCAGGGACACCCCCACATGGATCTCTCCATTCTGCGTTGTGTTATTTGCAGTTTCTTAGCAGATGTTTATGTCAATGTTAGTGTCTCCGCTCCGTATGTTAAGACTGGGAGAACAGATTGGTTAAAAGCTTTCCGTTGCAGGTTTATGGGTATATCTATCTTGAATATATCCCTGAGTTTTCCATAAGCAGCCCATCCCAAAGCGATTCGTTTGGATAACTCACACGTCTGGTTGTCCCTACCAATCCGAACTTCGTGACCAAGGTATATTTCTCGGTAATTTCGATGATTTAATTTTCTATTTTTATAGGCTCGCTTGGTAGTAAATTTGTAATCATTTTTGTTTTGTTACAATTTTTCTTCAGACCTGCTCTTTGTGTTGCCTGTTGTAGTTCTTCTAGCATTTCTCTGACTTCTTGTAAATCGTCTGATATTAGGACTATGTCGTCAGCGAATCTAAGATGACTCAATCTTTTCCCATCTATAATAATGCCTTTCTCTTCCCAATCCAAAGCTTTAAACACATGTTCTAGTACTGTCGTAAACAGTTTTGGGGATATTGTATCTCCCTGTTGAATTCCTCATCGTATTTTTATTTTCTTCGTCATGGTATGTAAGTTAATAATTTTTGTTGCGTTTTTATAAATATTGTAGATGATGTTAGAATATCTTTGGTCTATCCTGCATTCTTTTAATGCTCTTTAAATTGATATCAATTCCACGGTATCAAAAGCCTTATGAAAGTCGATAATGATAAGATTTAGTGGTCGGTTGTATTCTATAGTTTTTTCAATAAGTGTTTTGATACATTGCAAATGGTCATTTGTCCCATAACCCGAGCGGAACCTAGCTTGCTCTCTAGGCTGGTAAAGATCCAGTTTATTCTCTAGTCTATTGATGATTATACGAGTGTAAAGTTTATGTAGGTGGCTCACGAGGCTGCCGGGTCTATAGTTCTCAAGGCTTGTTTCGTCGCCCTTTTTCTGAATGAAGATCGTAATAGAGTTATTCCATTGGGCCGGAATAATTTGGTTTTCAAGGCATAAATTGAATAATCTTTTAATTTTCTCAATAAGAGCAGGACCCCACATTTTATGGACTCTATTAATATTCAGTCTTCTCCCAGTGCTCTGTTGTTTTCCATTCTCTTCAAGGCGTAGTTAATTTCTTCAATTGAGATTTCGGGCATATCTTCGGAGCCCTGATTTGTGATTCTTAGTGTTTCGTGTTCGTCGGATTCAAGTATTAATTGGTTTTTGTGCAATGTCTCGTAGAATTCTTCAACGATGTTTAACATTTCTTCTCTGTTAGATTTTATTTGCCCATTTTTGTCCTTTAATTTTATTATGTCTCTTTTGCCTGGTGTTAGCCTTCGTCGAAGTACTTTCATACTTTTGTTCTCCTCTATAGTTTGCGTTATTTTTTCTTGTTTGTATTTTCTGATGCCTTTCCTAATAGCTTTGGATATTTCTTTGTTCACATGGTTGCCTTGTATTACCATCTCTTAAAAGTGATCTTCTATTTTCTATTTTAAGTTTCGTCATGGGTGTAATTCTTTCTTCTCTTTCAGTTTGTGTACAAAACCTCATTTGGGCCTCTGCGATTGTGTGGGTTATCGAATTATTTAGGAGATCTAGGTCATTTGTTGGTATTTCTTTTAGTGCATTATTTATGTATTTCTGAAATTCTTGTTCGTTTCTAGGTGGGGCCCACTTTCTTGCTTTCCTTTTCATACAGAATTAGTTAAATAAATACCTAATTTATTGATATATCTCGATCAATTAGAGATATAAATTCGATTTTGGGTTCAAAAGATAGCTTATAAAAATATCTAAAAAATAATTTCTTGATTTTTTTGATATTCGCATTTTAAAGGGGGAAAAAGTAGTAAGCTTCATTTTTTCTGCAAACGATGACCTAAAACGCAGTTTATCCATTTTTCAAAATTTCTTTTTCTGAGACTGAAAAGGGTTAAAATGTGTTGCCAGATAATGCTATCATTCTTGCAAACTTCATTATTATGTAGGATACAATTTACTTCACATTTATATAGTGAATAAAAGCAAGATAATAGTGAAATAAATAAATTAGTTACTGCAGCGTTGTATTTGCCTCCTAAAACTGTGCCTATAAAACCCCTTAAATTCGGAAATAGACGCCTGATGTGTCCCAGCTTCTTGCGAGAACTAGTCGGGAGTACTGCCGCACTCTTGAATAACCGCAACCTAAACAAGACTCATACAAAATCTCAAGGAACTAAATAAATCGCAAATTAAAACTTCGAATGAAATAATAGGGAACTTTTTTTCTTTTTCTTTCGGAAAACAAATGCCCATGAAGGATTTTCTTAGCGTCAGTGACCACGTTAATAAAACACGATTTTTAATCAACTGTTAATTACCATAAAGATTAATTACTACCACTATTAATAAACATCGAGCAAAAGTAATTATAATAGTTATTAGCAAACAAAAATTAAACACTATGTGAAATGTAAATTAACAATTACATGGTGGGAGACTTGTAATAAAACGACTAAAGACAATAATGAAAAAATACTCCTACACTTGAAAGCTATCTTTTAATTTTGGGTGTGAGTAGTGTCCCGATACGAATCTCAAGTAGAATGCAGATTATAACGACTTTTTAATCTCGGTTAAAACACGCAAGCTTGTACACATTTTTCACTAGCGTTTTAATTTCTAGTAATTTGTACTTTTGGTATTTTTGACATTACGGAAACGCCGATTCAATAGACGATTAAATAATGTTAATCTTACTTTAAAAAAACGGATATAGAAGAATTAGTACTTGTATCAATTATTTGTGGATTAGCAGTTTTTCTTTTACCTAAACAGCGATGAGAAAGGTTTGAGAGTCGACGGTTCCTATCTTAGTCATCTTCGTTTCGCCGACGATGTTGTTGTCATGTCTAGCAACCCTTCTTCTTCTTATTGCGCCTCTCCTTCCGAAGGTTGGCGATCCAAATGGCAATTGTGGCTCTGGAAGCTGCAGCATGAAATATGTCTGTAGATGAGCGATCAAACCATCTCCTCAGGTCTTTCAACCATGAATTCTAGCGTCTTCCTACTGATCGTTTACCCTGAACTTTACCCTCTATAATGAGTCGAAGTAGCTCATATCTTTGACCTCTCAGCACATGACCCAAGTATTGAATTTTTCTCTCCTTAATGGTGTTTAGCAGTTCTTTTTGTTTATTCATGCGCTGGAGTACTTCGTTGTTAGTGATCCTTTGCATCCATGAAATTCGCAACATCCGCCTATATATGTACATTTCAAACGCCTCTATTCTTTTTTCTGTTTGTGGGTCCATTGTCCAACTTTCGCATCCGTAGAGCAAGGTAGAGAAAACGTAGCATCTGACCATACGAGTTCTGAGCTCTAGACTAAGGTCTGATCTTGTAAAAAATGTTTTCATGCTCATTAGTGTTTTTCTCGCTTGTTCGATCCTCGATAAAATTTCCTTCTTCGGGTTACACTGGCTGTTGATATTAACTCCTAGATATTTCATTGATGTTACCTGTTCTATTGTTTGTCCCTTGACATGCAGACGTACATTTATTGGCGCCTTTGAAAATACCACTATTTTGGTTTTAGAGACGTTTAGATGTAAGCCGAACATTTCGCTATGATGTACTACGGAATCTATTATGCTTTGTAGCTCTTGTACGCTGTTTGCTATTAGGACGGTATCATCAGCGTACCGAATGTTGTTGATCGTAGTTCCGTTAAACTTGATTCCACCTTGGGCATCGTCTAGTGCTTCTTTAAATATGGACTCGGAATACAGATTAAACAGGAGCGGAGATAGCACGCAGCCCTGTCGGACTCCCCGTCTAATCCACATATCTCCGGATGTTGTTTGTTCTACTTCGACTGTTGCCGTTTGGTGCCAATAGAGTTCTGAGATAATGCGTAGGTCTTGTTCGTCGACGCCGGTTGTTCTCAGAATTTCAATCATCTTTTGATGGTTAACGCAGTCAAATGCCTTTCGATAGTCTATAAAACATGCATATACATCCACGTTCATGTCTCTGCAGCGTTGTGTCATTACATTTAGGGAGAAAAGAGCTTCTCGTGTTCCCATTCCGTTTCGAAATCCGAATTGAGTGTTATCCATCTGATCTTCGCACTTCCTGTAAATTCGTGTATGGATGATTCTGAGAAAAGTTTTAAGGACATGAGACATCAGACTTATTATCCGGTAATCATCGCATTGTGAGGAATTAGGTTTTTTTGGCAGTGTTATAAATGTTGACTTTAGCCAGTCTAATGGTATTTTGCCGGAGTTGTATATGTTATTGAATAATGATGTTAACAAGTCTAGGCTTTTGCTTTCGTTGTCTGCAATTAATTTAAGTATTTCGACGTTGATTTTGTCTGGACCGGTAGCTTTACCATTTTTCTGTGCTTTTATTGCATGGCGAACTTCTTCTTTAGTTATTTCTGGGCCTTTTTCATTTATTTGACTGACTGCGGGTGGTGGAACACTGGGTCTATCATCATCGAAAAGTGTTTGAATGTATTCTTTCCATCTCTCTAGTTTATCTACTGTCCTCAGAATTACCTCGTTATTATTCCCTCTTAAAATTGTTTCTTGCCGCTTTCTGTGTCTGCCTGTCATTTCTTTTACTTTCTTGTGGACGTTAAAGTCATATCTTTTCTGAAGTTGTTCGATTTCTTGACATTTTGTTGACATCCAATCTTCTTTAGCTTCCCTGTACTTTTTCCTAATGATTTTATTGAGTTGCTTGTATTCTGTTGGGTTTGTTTTGTGTTTTCTTCTTTCATTCATGAGGTCTATGATTTCTTGCGTTATCCATTCTTGCTTTCTGTTATTTTTTGTAAATCCAATGTCCCAGAAGAGCTAAAACAAATGCTTTAAGATTTCAATGAAGAGGCGAGAAAAGTGGAACTTAAGATGAACTTGGGGAAAACTAAGTTAATGAGCCTTGACGCAAATGTACAAATAGAGATTCAAAATGAAATCATAGAGAATGTCCAAGAGTACATCTATTTAGGCCACGTCATGAAACTGGGCAAAGAAAATCAAACGGCGGAAATAACAAGGAGAATAGGGCTGGCATGGGCTGCCTTTGGAAAGTTGCAGTACGTATTAAGAGATAGAAACACACCAATCAACCTTAAACGGAAAGTGTATAATACGTGTGTCTTGCCTGTTGCTACTTACAGCATGGAAACGATAACACTAACCAAACAAAACGCAAATAGGTTCCGAGTCACTCAACGCTCCATGGAGAGACAAATGTTAGGAATCTTGTTAAGGGATAAAGTACGAAATCAAGTAATAAGATCAAGAATCAAAGTAGTTGACGTCATTGAACGCATATCACGACTAAAATGGCAATGGGCGGGGCACATAGCTACACAACAGCCCGTTAGGTGGACGAGTAAATTACTGCAATGGCGACCGCGAGAAACGAACCGAAATCGTGGCAGGCCACAACGCAGATGGGTAGATGATATAAGACAGTTTGCTGGAAAAGACTGGCTCCAGAAGGCGAGAGACAGATCCCAGTGGAGGACCATCGGAGAGGCTTATGTCCAGGAATGGACGTTAGTAGGCTGAGAAAGAAGAAGAAGAAGAAGCAACGTTTGTGGTGGGTTCGCCCTTTTCTACTGCAGAGGAACACAAAAAATATGTCTTTAATAAATGGTAAACTAGATGATAATTCTGAGAAATATGTGTTTAGCGAATGGATAAAGTCACATTTGGAAATTTGCTTAGGAGAACTGAACTTAAAATATGTTGGTCAAATTGTCATAGAGTGGCCTTAAGAAGTACTTTAAAAAAATTTAAATATTCAAGAAAAACACTTTTTTTAGACAAGTAATTCCAGTTTGAGATCAGACGTGGATCCAAGGGGGGCGATGAGGGCGATCGACTCCCCCAAAAGCTTCCAATTCAGAAAAATAAACTCGTCCCTGCTTACTGCATTAAGAACGTGAATGTCGCAGACACTTCTCGTCGACAACTTGATTTCGCTTGTCATACTATATTCTTGTGATATCGCCCCCCCCCCCTCCTAAGAGAAAGGCTGTTGCCGTTCCTGCTTGAGATAGGCTGATTATTACCCTCGGGTATTTTGCAAAATCTTGCAATATTCAATTTGGATTAGTCGTTCAACTATATTAGATATAATATCTGAAAAACCTGAGGTGACCATTGAAATTTACAGTATCTTAAAAGATGAATTTGTGTCTTGTGACGTCTCAATATGGATTGCCTTTGTTTGCAAGCCACCTGAGAGTTTTTTTAAATCAATTTTTTGTGAATTTAAACTTAAACATTATTATACATTTTTGAAATTAGGTGAAAAGGCAGATATTACCCCAAATAAACCGACCTTTTTTTATTGACATAGCACAAATATTTAAAACAAAACGTTTATAAGGGCAGAAATATACAAAACAGTATTAAAAAGTGAGGGTATTGGCAACATCAAACGACATCCAAGGCTCGACACCCTGACTTTTTCACACACAGTTGTGACGCAGAAGTGTGAATGAAGAAAATCAGGGTATTTAAACTAGGGTGAAAATCTCGGGGTGGACACTTGTAAGTGAGGACATGTCTTGCTAAAGGTTCTAGACAACCAGATTTTTCGCTAATTCATTATTTTATAATGTAAAATGTTAGCATATTAGTAATATTTCGGGACTTTAGTCACTATTTGAAATTTTTAGAAATTACTAATTAAAAAACATCTATATGCTAAAATTGGTTATGCGGAAAGTAGAATTTATTTATTTTGTTATAAAATACTATATTTAAGTAACATAAAAATTCATCACTAAACCCACGCAAAAAATCTCAATTTCGGATATTATTCGAAATTAACAAATATATGTAGCCATAAGCTTTGTACTTATTTAGTACTATAAGAAAATTAAAAAACTAAAAAAGAATAGGATGAAAAGTTGCCATTGTAATAAGAAAAATATAAAAATTATTATATACATTTCCTTATGCAAAATTCAACAAGCACCCTGGGAGAGGTGGGCGTTACCCTAACGTATTTTAATATAGATGGGGGTCAGTTAAGTAGCAGAACATTTCAAAGCTCGTTGAATTGCCATTTCAAAAACACCCTAATTTATATTTTCCGACTAGTAATTTCCGATAAATCGGGTTCCAGATTTACAGAATTAATTAGAACTTGCTTGCACTGAGATTTACCGTTTTTAGCTTATTATTATTATGTTGACTCCCTTTTAGTAGAAACTTTATCAGGGGCAAAGTAACCTTAAAATGCACATAAAAAGTAATCTCTCCGTACAATTTCATGGTAGATAATTTGCGTTTATTAAATTGTGGATTTTCAATTTTTGCTATTTCTGGAATGTTCCTCGGATAAAGTTTAGCTTTTTTTGGTTATAAGGACAAGAAGATTTTTAAAATAACGTATTCTTTAAATAAAATAATTTTACAGCAAATTTTGAGGATTTACTGTTGTATTTTAAATTAAGTTTTAGTTGTTGGGTATGAAGGGGCCATCCATAAATTACTTAAGGGTTTTAGGGAGAGGGTAGCGGCGTATTTTCTTACGATTTTTTACATGAGGGAGGAGCGGGGTCAATGATTCTTAAGTACCATTTAAAAAAGTCATATTTAAATAAGATAAAGTTAAAAATTAGAAGACTACACTACGTTACTCATTTAATTCAACATTTGTAAGTTTCTCAAATAAATATTTTTATAACCTGTTGATCATATAACTGAGCGAGGAATTATTTGTAGATAAACCATTATTACAATAAATTAAAATTTTTGTCATGTTAAACTCTATAAGGAAATATCGACTTATGCATAAACTGCTATTTTTCTATATCATGCTACTAGCATTCTTCTAAATATACGTTCTTTAATTTAGATTAAGTCACTCTCAAAAATATATAAACTGGATCTTTGATGTTTTTAGTAGTTAGATTATACTAGTTCATATGACTTAATATTGTAAATGCAAGTCCTTAATAATATAGAGTGAAAATAGACTTTGGAAAATTTTTAAAATGTGGCGGTTTACTAAAATCGATGGGGATAGTTCGGGTAAAATATTTTCAAGATGGTGGCACTTATGGTAATACCGGAAGTTGATGCCTTCTTGCAATCCGAGTCGTACGCGTCAGTTCTCCCACAGACGCGGTACAGTGAGCTTTGAAAATGGTGAATGAGATTTCACCGAAACGTCAGCTGCCTTACAGTCCTGAGAGGGACTCAGCACATACACGGGATGCCCGAAAACCTTTGATTACGCATCATATATATATATATATATATATATATATATATATATATATATATATATATATATATATATATATATATAATGTAAACTAAGTTATTTCTTAAGCATTCATATATTATGATCTTGTTAATTTAGGTAAGCTGATAAATATATTATTATATATTTGAAAGTTTGTTTTATTTCTAGAAACCAAGAAAAAAAGATTAATAAATTTTCTTGTTTCTCTTCTTCTTTTTGTGCTTCAAAAATGAAATTCATAATTGTTCGTTTCAATTTTTTTAACCCTTCTTTTATTTTTAATTTTTGAAAGTTCTGCTTCGATCAGTCTGAAAAAAAATTGTTTTAAATTAATTACCAAACGAATTGTGTATGTGAAATAAGAATATTTTCATATTTTATATAGATATCATAAAAATATTTTCATATTTTATATAGATATCTTTATTTTGAGGTAACTAATGACGAACGTCTGACATAACTAATTGTTGCACAGATTGGTAATAATATTTAGCTCTAAGTTTTACAAAAACGCCCTTTTTACAAAGATCAGAGTTTTAAAAACATCACGTTTTCAAAACAGACAATGTGGGTTCATATACTCCCATAACTGTTTTGACAGAAGCTATTTGTTTCATACATTCAATTGGAATCTGAACATATGAATTAGGCTTCTCATATCTTCTATATTCAAGGATTGCTTATAGCATATATATAGCTTTAATTTTTCTGCTAACATAGCATCCTTACCCCAAATGAACCGTTTTTTTGTTATCATTACACAAATTTTTAAAACAAAACGTTTACATAAAGAGAGGTCAGTGGCGACATCAGGCTGGCAAATTTGGTTTTTAGTAAATTTTTCCAAAAATCCGTCACCTAAGACGCAGAAATGTGAATAAAGAATGTCACGAGTATTTAACCCTGGGTGAAAAACTCAGTCGTAAGTGAGAGCAGGCTTTACCTGAAGTCCTGGATAATAAGACTTTTCGCTAATTCATTATTTATTACTGTAAAATGTAAGCGTATAGTGAATTCTTCGGGACCTTAGTCACTATTTGTAATTTTTATAAATTACTAATTAAAAAACATCTATATGCTAAAATCGGTTATGGGGGAAGTGGGTTTTATTTATTTTGTTATAAAATATAATATTTAAGCAATATATAAATTCATCGCTAAACCCACACAAAAATTGTTAGGGTATACTGGGTACGGTTGTAACAATTTTCATTTAATTGTCCACAGCACTGTTCCTACAGCTACAAGCTACCATAGAAGCATTAAGGATGAATGTTTAATCCTTTATCTGTACACTGATTTCAAATTCTGGATTTAAATCAGTTTTTATTACTTTTTTATTACAATTTTTATTACTTTTTTACTCAACAAACAATTGTACCCACTCTTAATTAATACCACAATGTTAAAAACACATTTTACGCAGTCTGATTAAATTTTAGAGCTAACTTAAAATAAATCAACTAAAAATAATGTTTCCTTTACAAACAAAAATAGCATCTAAGAAACAATCGAAAAAAATTAATCAACAAATTCTCAGTTAAAATTAAAATAAACAATAACATTTTTCTTTGACAGTTACAATATCTACTCCCATCTTTACGGGCTACATGTGACAATAAAATCAACAAAAATAATGTTTCCTTTACAAACGAAAATAGTATTTAAGTAATAATCGAATAAAACTAATCTATGGAATCTTAGTTAAAGTTAAAATCACTTTATAATTAATCAAATTCAATGGAGTTATGACAGATATTATATCTACTCCCATCTGTACAGTCTATATGAGACCATAATCTACAGATCCCTGGACATTGAATCCACTTTTCTCCAGATGTACTCGTCGAATACACAGAGAGAAATATTCTTCTTCTTCTGATGAATCTAAAGGCGTGTCAGCCTCCTTTTTCTTCATTTTCCCCTTCCCGTTGCCTTTCTTCTTGTCTGACTTCCCAGTAATTAGCTCAAGTATTTTTTCTTAATTTGTTTATTTTTCAATAGTTTATGTCCCTGTTCATAGCCTTTCTAACAGCTTTTTTTCCAAGGGAATCTATATAGATTGCAGACTATTTAGTTTTACAACCTCTGGTTCCTATTTTCCTTGGAGGAGCTTTGAGGTAGGGCTGTAATGCCTCAGGCGAAAATGTTGATTGTCTGCTTGTGAACGGAACAGAATGTTGATGCAAAGCAGCATCACCAGAAGAGATATTTGGTTCAAAGTGTAATAATAACTTGTGATTCTTAATAGATTTCTACAGGAATTTGTCTGGTTGGCATTCGTTCATCTTGGATCTCAGCGATTTGAAGAAGTATTGATAATTGACTGTCAAAAAATGTTCCATTTTCAGGCTCAGGTGGATATATTGTATTGGTTGAAGTTGAATCTTCATTCAGTCATAAAGCCTGTGAAACTGTTTCTCTGTTTTCAGGCGCGAGAGCATGTACTGCACTGGTAGAAAGTAAATCCTCATAGCGGTGGTGTTTCGTCATCAGGTGTAAGTTCAACGTTATGTGCAATAGACATGGAGGTAGCCGCTGTAGTGTTTCGCTTTGGCCTATCTGTATTTTGTCAATCGTCGTTCTTGGTCGTCAGTGAAAACTCTGTTATGTGCCATATAACCCAAGTTAACGTCATCTTCACTTGAGCCATCCCTCTTTCGTTTGTATGTCAAAAGACATACATAGTTGATGTCATATTTCTCCGTAGCTTCACCTCATCATAAGCCTTCAAGTAATGAATTGTGTCTTTTTCCCCTCTCGACTTCTTTTTCTGGACATCTGTAAAGAAAAAACAAATGTAATGTTACAACCGTACCCACTGAAGACCTCCGGTAAAACAAATAGTCTTTTTATCATTCAGAATTGACCGTTCTACGATACCCTCAAGGTACGGTTGCGACATGGCCAATTATTCTGAAAAAAATGGACGACCTTAAATCTAACTTTGTTTCAAGCTGAGAAAAAAATGTTATCACAACTCGAACTACGGTCTTTTCCGTAATTGTAAAAATAGTGACCCTGCAACCGTAAAAAAATGATAAAACCATAATGATACTGCGAAAGAAGATCAATATCACGCAAAATTAAGACGTCTTCCAGGTAACAACACCTTAACTTGAAAAAATTTAATTATCCGTAACGTTCGATCAGCGGAAAAATAAATGAATAAAGAAAAACTTTGTTAAAACAACTAAAAAAGTATAGCTCATAAATCTCGAGACCTTAAAACTAACAGACTGTGAAATTTCATATTATAAGTCATTGAGATAGAATGTAGACCATCTGATAAACGTCAAGTTCAGCTCGAATCACTATCTAAACGATATATCCTGTTTTACTTTATGGTAACAATAGAATGTTCTTATGTATTTAAGGACGTCTATACGCCACTAAAATTGTTAAATAATAAAAAAATTAATTAGTTTTTTTTTTCAAAATCTTTATTGTTGATTAGATTTTTTCATAGAAGTCACCATGATCTTATTTTGGAGAACTCTATCTTACAGTGTGCTTTTCTGGTTTTCCCATAGACTTTCGATGAAGTTAAGATCTGGAGATTGCCCCGGCTACCGCAAAATCTAGACGTTATTTATGATCAAGAAATTGACGGATTTTGTATCTCAGTGTATTTTTTTAAAATTATTACAATCGGCCAAGCGCTTTCGATCTAATTTAGACCATCTTCAGGGCTCAGACCCTAGAAACAAGAGAATATGATCAGCAAATAAGTTTACTCAGTACTCACCAACCACACTCACTTGTCAAAGGACACACCTTAACCCTGCCAGTTTGAGAACACTCTCCAGTCGCGAGCGTAGCCTCCACACAGAACAAGGTGTATAAAGGGTGAGTCAACGATTGGATGAAGTAAGTTTGTGCCTTTTCGGTGAAATTTACAAAGAAACTATATTTATTGTTTGATACAGTTTATTTTTACGCTGATTTTAAAAATATTTAGGACTCTACAGGGTGAGCCAAAAAACTAGGACAGCATAAAGTTGTATTTTTTTAAATAGAACACCACACACAATACGATTCGTATTTTCGATTTAGCTTATAATTTTAAATCTTTTTTATTAAGGGTTTACTATAACAAAACTTTATAGTTTCTAAGATAATTAAGTTTAAAGAAAAAAAGTCACATTTTCAAGCATCAATTCAATCCTAAATAACGTTTTCAATTTTGTGACAAATATATTCAAATTTTGGAATTTAGCAAGGCCAAGGACAAGTTAACATAATTTTTACCTAATATTTGCAATAAAAGCTACAGGGTGTTGAACACATCGGCTCAAATTTGAACAAGTTTAAATGAATAAATATCTTTTTTTTTAAATGGTACACCCTGTATATTTTCATGTTATTTAATAGAATAATAAAACCCTAAAAGTTTTGTTCAATATATCCTATACCTATTTATAATAGTTTTTGAGATATTTCAGTTTTTCTTATTTTCCATAATTTTTTACAGAAATAGTCTTCATTATCATAGTAGCCATGTAAAATAATAAAAAGAAACTACAGAAACAAACAGAATGTGGTTAAATATGATGAAATACATTATTCGTTATATTACAACGGCAATAGTTTAATTAAACATAATGTGAAAAAATTAACACAACAATAACGACAAGGCAAATACATATTTACTTTTATACTAAATTGAAACAAAAAAATTACCTATTAAATACTGAGATTAATTATTTCTTTTTAATAAGTGTTCGAATAAACGACCCTCTTGTGCAATGCACAAATTTAGTCTTTTTTGCAGATTTTCTCGGACCCTGGACAAAATTAGTGGCGTTATTGTTCTACAGGTATCCCTAATCCTGTTTCGCATATTTTCCACTGTTGTTGGTGGATTAACATACACCTTATTTTTAATATAACCCCATAGGAAGAAATCTGATGGGGTGATGTCGCAAGACCTTGGTGGCCACTCAATGAAACCCCCACGTCCAATCCATTTTTGCGAATATCGTTGGTCCAGAAACGCACGAACTTCACGATAGTAATGCGGAGGCGCACCATCGTGCTGGAACCACATACTGTCGAGCTCATCCCTATCGAGACCTTGAAGCAGTTGGGGTAGTTCTTCTTGTAGAAAGTTCAGATAACTATGGCCATTTAGTGGTTCATTAAAAAAGTGGGGTCCAATAATTCGATTATGATGAATACCACACCAAACATTTAATGACCAGTGGTTTTGATGTTGCACCTCTCTAATCCAAAATGGGTTTTCTGTGGCATAATAATGCATGTTGCGTCTATTTACGGCACCGTTACTTCTAAAAGTAGCTTCATCACTAAACATTACCTTGCATAATAAATTTGGATTTAATTGAATCTCCGCATTTATTGTACGACAAAGGTTTACACGACTTTCAAAATCCTGTCCATGCAATTCTTGGTGTAATTTCATGTGATATGGATGATACCTATATTTCTTGGTAGTACGATTAGCGGTGGATTGTGATGTTTCACATAATGCTGCTAACTGACGGCTACCAATATAAGGATTTTCCTGAACATTTAACAATACTTGTAGTTCTTTTTGTTCATTAGTTACTGGTTTGTTGACTACTTTACGTTTTGGATAATCAACAGTACCAGAAGAATCAAATCTTTGCATTAAGTTTTGAAAAGTATGGGTATTAGGCTGGCGTTGATCAGGATACTTCATTTTGTAAATTCTTTGAGCAAGAAGGCAATTTTTTTGAGCCTCTCCTATTGTATAAATCATATCTATTAACTCATTCTTTGGAAAATTCATTTTACAATATAAGATGAATGCAAAAAAAACCAAACTACACTACATAAAAACCAAAAGAAGCGATTGCGGTTATAAATTTGACACACAGAAAATTGTTTTTGCCATGGCTACTATGATAATGAAGACTATTTCTGTAAAAAAGTATGGAAAATAAGAAAAACTGAAATATCTCAAAAACTATTATAAATAGGTATAGGATATATTGAACAAAACTTTTAGGGTTTTTATTACTCTATTAAATAACATGAAAATATACAGGGTGTACCATTTAAAAAAAAAAGATATTTATTCATTTAAACTTGTTCAAATTTGAGCCGATGTGTTCAACACCCTGTAGCTTATATTGCAAATATTAGATAAAAATTATGTTAATTTGTCCTTGGCCTTGCTAAATTCCAAATTTGAATATATTTGTCACAAAATTGAAAACGTTATTTAGGATTGAATTGATGCTTGAAAATGTGACTTTTTTTTTTAAACTTAATTATCTCAGAAACTATAAAGTTTTGTTATAGTAAACCCTTAATAAAAAAGATTTAAAATTATAAGCTAAATCGAAAATACGATTCGTATATAGGGTGTTCTATTTAAAAAAATACAACTTTATGCTGTCCTAGTTTTTTGGCTCACCCTGTAGAGTCCTAAATATTTTTAAAATCTGCGTAAAAATAAACTGTATCAAACAATAAATATAGTTTCTTTGTAAATTTCACCGAAAAGGCACAAACTTACTTCATCCAATCGTTGACTCACCCTGTACAATTAAAAACTTTTAGAAACTTTTAAAATTAAAATTAAAACTAAAACATTCAACACACTGTGCACATTGACATTATTAAAACAATAAACCTTTTTAATAACAACCCAAAAGGTTGAGGTTATGCCACACACACTCATAGCATAATACAGCAATAAAACTTTCCAAAAATTAAAACTATATACAAATATGTGAAAGCCTGAGTAGAGATTTTCTGTATGAGTTTTCATTTTTGAATTTCTTGTCAATTGTATTTAAAATCAATAATTCATTGACAATGAGCAAAAAGAGAAAGAAAAAGGGCAGAAAGAAAGGGTATTAAAAGTTTATTAATCTACAGCATTACTGTTATCGGCCATTCTATGATCTGTTTCGAACACTTGGGTTCAGTGGTGTGAAATAACTTCCATTTTTGTAAAAAAAACAACAAATTACACGAACATAGGCGAAGTTAAAATTTGTTGAAATGTGTTAACTATTAATACATTTAGAATGAAGTGTCTGAAACTGAAAAAGATGATCAAAATTAGTATAAGATTGCACCCCATGCAATCACAGCTCCCAGACATTTAAATTGTTTAATGATTTAAGGAAAAAGTTTGAAAATGGGGTTGCGGTCATTTACGTTGTTCATTCTTATATTGGGGTTTCTCTTTATCTCCCTGCATATTTCAAGATCCTCTCTGTAATCCAAGGTTTTAGAGTTATTACCCCTGGAGTGGTATAAGATTTTACTATTATGAGTTGGAGAGAAACTATGTAAGATAAAACTAATATGGTGACCAAACACAGAGGCCTGAGGTTTGTTAATATGTTCTCTAATTCAGACTGCTAATGGTCTAATAGTTTTCCCTAGATACGTTGAAGGGCAGTCTGGGCAAGAAAGTTGATAGACCCCACTTTTTTGGATATGAGATATCAATTGTTTGTTATTGACCAGATGGGAACTGAGTTGATTCACACTCTTAAATGAAATCTTCACATTTTGAGTGTGGTTTGTTAGAGTCCGTGCTATTTTATTAGAGAAGTGACCTAAGTACGAGAGTAAGAAAAATTTTCCTTGCTGACTTTCATTGTAAGGAGTCGAGCTGTAAGCCTCTTGGGATTCTTTCTTGCTTTTAATTTTCTCTATATATTTGTCGATGACTGTATGCTCATACCCACTGTTTACGGCAATTTGCTTCAGAATATTGACCTCGTTGTTGTAATCCTCCGCTGACATGGGAATGTTGAGGAATCTATTAACATAGCAGTTTATTGAGGCCATTTTATGTTGTAAAGGGTGGTTAGAATTAGAAGGAATTATGTGGTCTGTTTGGATGGGTTTTCGAAAGATTTTGAAACTGAGAGAATTATTGTTTTTTTTGATAGTTAAATCTAAGAAATTAAGTTTGTTTTTGGTTTCTATTTCTAAGGTAAATTTTAGAGCAGCATGCAGAGAATTAAGACTATTTAGAACAAAAATACACTGAAATACAAAATCCGTCAATTTCTTGATTTCTTCGGTGTACAACCTGTTAATAACTTGTTATTTATGATGACTCACATCGCAAAATTTTACATTTCCCGATTGTGTACAAAATTTATACCAGAAGGTGATCAATATAGCAGATTAAATATTTATTTGGTTTAATTTAACTAAAAATTTGCATTTGAGAATTATCATTTTTTGTTGCTTAATTAAATGTGGCTAAAATGGGCACTTTCATGCTACCTAAAAACATTGCGAGGTACATTACACATCTTAGTTAAGACTTGGTTTAAAATATTTAGTATGAGTTGTATTGAGTTTGCCGATACTTGGTGGAACTCCATATCATATCAAGATTCTTGATAAAGCTACCGTGTAGCGAAACATGTTGAATGTTATTCAAGTTTCAATTAAAGTGGAATTTTAAGTGAAAATCGAGTTTTACTACGTTATCTTTTATAATTAATATGAGCCAAACAAGCCATCGTTTAGTCGGATCACTATGTTGTATCTCAATCCCGTGCCTTCTGAAGCTTTGGTGAATGCCCTTTGGTTGTTTTCAGATTGTACAACCAGACTTTTTCACCAATCATGAATCCACCAGTATTGGTCATAGTGGGTCTTCATTCTGTTGCTTTCTATTTGTAGTCGCTGTACCTTCTCTAAGATGACTTGAAAGATGTTCTTCTTCCGTAGTCCCTTTTGCGGTCATGGTCGTGATCCCTCTCGACGTACTTTCTCGAGGATGGCCTGTAAAACGTTTTTTTCCGTAGTACCTTTACATGATCACGGTCCCTCTCGTCCCGTTCTTCAAGGTCGCCGCCAGTACTCCTTCTGCCTCTTCCGTAGCGGCCATCGTTTCGACCAGCCGTAATTTCCGGGCAATTTCGGTAAAAGTGCCCATTGTATCTGCACTGGTAACAACGCATGGTATTACAATAATACCAGCGACCCAGACAACAATTATTTTGCATGCGACTCGGGGTTGGTTGAGTGTCGAGTACGGTGATATTTGTAAGAATGTTTACAAAGAATTATAGAAAAAATCATACAAATATTCAATTATATATTACATATTCCACTATTTTTTTCCTTTATATTATTTTTATCTAATAGTTTATTAACAAAATTTTTACAAAAAATTATAGAAAAAATCATACAAATATTCAATTATATGTTACATATTATACTGTTTTTTTTTCTTTGATATTATCATTACCTAATAGTTTATTAACAAAATTTTTACGAAAATTTCTATAAACAAATCATATAAATATTTAATAATACATTAATAGTTTATTAACAAAACTATGCTCTTTAATTTTATAAGTTTGTATTAGGACAAATTAATATCATTGTCGATAATTATTTTCGTATTTTTGGCACGCTAGAAGCAGATGTATAATAATATAAAGGAAAAAAACAGTAGAATATGTAATATATATAATTGAATATTTGTACGATTTTTTCTATAATTCTTTGTAAAAATTTTGTTAATAAACAAATTAATAATTAATATGACTAAATAAATTGTTACTATCATACAAATGAATAAAACATCAATATTATAAATATTACTTGTGATGCATAAGTTTCCTTGAAGCGCCAATGAATAATGCGCTTGAACTATGGCAACTCGCAGACAGCGGCCTGCAGCATCTATTTTTGATTAGATTCGGCCCAATTTTCGAAGGTTCACAGATCGTATGGAAGTGAATTTCTTGGATCCAAAAAATTCACAGGTAAAGTACAAGAATTAAAAAGCAACTTCTGCAAATTTTGAGCCCTTAATATTCATTTGCCACGCCATTATGAATTTTGAGAAAAAAAAATTTTTTTGAGATCAGAAATGATACATCTAAATCCAATGCACGCATTAAAAATTTTTTTTTTCCATCTGGTGAAAAGTTATTGCAATTTTTTTGGTGCAAAAATTGGTTTTTGCAAAATTTCTCGACCAACGATTAAATTTTTTTTTTTTTAATATATCTTCAAAATATAAAACAAAACAAACAATTTCCATTAAAATTGAGCATTGTATCTTAATTAGGAAAGTGGAAAATTGAGGTTACATTTTCAACTTTGACATCGAATTTCTCGGAAAATAAAAAACTCACAGATTCCGGGTTTGACATACTTTTTTAGAATGATAATACCTATATTTATGTCAAATTTCAAATCGGTAATTTGTTAATAAATGTCTTTAAAAAAAAAAACAAAAACCGGAAATTTTGTCGAAAAAAAAATATATCTCAATAACTAGTGGCGACATCTATAACTTGTATTATACGAATCGATAGGTTTTTTAATTCTCTACAATTTTTATTTGAAATATTTTTCGATACAACTTTTATTTTTCGAGATAAACTCAAAAAACCGAAAATCGTGACCATTTTTGGTCCGCCATTTTTTTTGCTCAAGTCTTTCAGAGTTACCATCGAAATATGCTTTATAAGATGCCGAAATGAACACATTCCAGCAAAGAAACCAATGTTACATTCCTGTTAACAAAACAGCTCTTTTTTGATCTAATTTCCATGGAGTATAAAAACAAAACACAGAATTAAATCTTCAAATTAAAGCGTATCAAAAAAAGCAAAAATAAAAAGGAAATGACCTAAATTAAAACAGCTTCGTCCATTAAATTGTGTAGATAATTAAAAAATTGAAGGATTTTTTTACATTGAATCTGAAACCTATAAATAAAGTTAAATGAATTAGAGAAAATACTATTAACAAAAGCTACGATTAAAAAAAATTGTTTTGCGGTATTTGCGGTAAAGGATATTATACGCGGTGGATCTATTTAGGAATTACTGCGTATTCAGTGAAAATGTAAAAATTTGAGACGTTCTTGCTTAAAGTTGGTTTATACCTTTGGTACTTATTTCTAATAAAATTTCAATCCAATTTTTTTTGACCAGATATATTTCATTATTTGTGCAATTTTTCAGTAATCTGAAAAAATATAATAATGTACAGTATACCAATGAGAAATGCATTTTTAAAAATTCTATAATAAAACGATGTTTACGTTTTTAAATAAAAGATGTATTTTAAAATAAAGATAATTAAAGGATTTTTATGTTTTAAAAATTAAATCGTGCAGATGCGGTCCTTGGCGACGTTAACACTCTTCCAGTCTTGATTGGAAATTTTGATAAACTTACGGAGAGATTGCTTGGGTTTCTTGACGAATGTTTTCTTTCAACTCGGATGTGGTTGCTCTTTTAGTAGCCCCATAAAAAAAGGTCCAGTGGAGTTAAGTCAGGGCTCCTTGGAGGCCAAGCAATATTACTTCTTTTTGAAATCAATTTTTGTATAAACATTTCTCGCAGAACGTCCTAAATATAGTGATGTCAATTCCTAGATGGATGTTAGGGACAATGTAAGAACAAACCCTACATAAAATGTAACAGTAAAAAATGGGTTGGAGCTAAGAGGGGGGGGGGGTCAAAGTTGATTAAAACAGGTTTTTTAATACTACAAACCAAGTAACATATTTTGGAAAAAAAAATTTGAAATAAAAATTGTGGAGATTTTAAAACCCACAATTTGAGTTTTTGTGAGATCATTTTTTTTTATTTGTTATTGCAAAAAGGCTAAAAAATCCTCAAAATCAGGAGTTTTTTCGTATCAATTATGTGTTGCAATTTTTTTTAAAAAAGGGGAGCCCTCGTTGTTTTGAATAAAATCATATTTTATAATAGTAAATTGGATAATTTGTTGCTGAGATATTGCTATTTGTTATTTTTTTTATGAAGTGAATACTTGAAAAGTGACTTAATTAATGACTAGAATGAATTTCCAATGACCCTAAACGGATTATTTTTGCGTAATTCACGTAAGTTTTCTAATGTTCAAAAAAACACATTAAAAGGGATCCAATGATAAGGACAACAACATAGTTAGAAACTAGATTGATTACGTCTTGATAAAAAACAGATATCGAAACGCAGTACATTCAGTAAAGGCGTACCCAGGTGCGGATGTATTTTCGGACCACAATCCCCTTATCGCTAAATTCCAACTTAAATTAAAAAGGATACAAACAAATCATAACATCAAAAAACTAAATATACACAAATTAAAATCAGAAGAAACGAAAGAAAAGCTGAGACAATACATCAACACAAACTTAGAAAGAAGACATGGCAAGTCTGGGTTAAACGATGACAACGTTGAACAACAGTGGCAGTTTTTCAAAACGTCAATTATGGAACCAAGCAAGAAAGTACTTTCAACATCAAGGTACAAGAAAGAAGATTGGATGACAGATGATATTTTGGAGTTGATGGATGAAAGAAGGAAACACAAGACCAACAAGACCCGATATCAACAGTTGCAAATTCAAATAATAAGAAAAATAAGAGCAGCAAAAGAAGAGTACCTTTCTGGAAAATGCAAGGAAATAGAGGAGTTGCAAAACAAGTACGACAACTTCAACTTGCATAAAAAAGTCAAAGAACTAGCTGGAATAGAAAAGAGAAAAACCTCAAACGTATTGCTAGACAAAGAGGGAAACAGTATTATGGAAACACAACAAAAATTAGGCAGGTGGAAAGAATACATAAAAAAACTATTTGAAGATCAAAGACACGAAAATTCTTCTATAAACAGTCTGGGCGGTGACATAGGGCCTGAAATTACTAAAGCAGAGGTCATTTATGCATTAAGATCGATAAAAACTAATAAAGCTGTTGGTCCAGATGAAATGCCAGATGAGTTGTTGAAGCTGATCAATGACAAAAATTTAGATTTATTGGTGAGATTATTTAATACAATTTACATGACAGGAACTATCCCCCGAGAAATGCTAACATCAACATTCATATGTTTACCAAAGAAAGCTAATTCAAAAGAATGCAGTGACTATCGAACAATCAGTCTCATGTCACATACTTTGAAAACTCTTTTAAAAGTTGTACACGCTAGAATACATTCCAAGTTGGAGCTTGATATTAGTGACACACAGTTTGGCTTCCGGAACGGGGTGGGTACAAGAGAAGCATTATTTGCTTTTAATGTGCTTACTCAAAGATGCTTAGATATCAATCAGGAGCTCTATGCCTGCTTCATAGATTACAACAAAGCTTTTGATAGGGTCAAGCATGACAAACTAATAGAGATTCTCAGAAGCAAAAATTTGAATGAAAGGGATTTAAGGTTGATATCAAATCTGTATTACAATCAGCGAGCGGCAGTAAGATTTGGTCAGGAACTATCCGGAGATGTGGAAATACAAAGGGGAGTTAGACAAGGTTGTATATTGTCACCTTTACTATTTAACGCTTATTCTGAAGAGGTCATATTGGAAAGTCTTGAATCTGAAACAGCAGGGATAAAAGTAAACGGAGTTTTAATCAACAATATTAGGTATGCAGATGACACCGTAATAATAGCTGATAGTTTGAAAGACCTAGAAAAAATAATGAATAAAATATTGAAAGTCAGTGGAGAATATGGACTCTCTCTTAACACAAAAAATACCAAGTTCTTGATAATTAGTAAAAACAACACCAATAATAATGAAACCCTAATGGTAGGAGGCCAGCACATAGAAAGAGTTAAGAAATACACTTACTTAGGAACCCAAATAACAGAAAATAATGACTATACCGTCGAAATAAAAACCAGAATCGAGAAAGCACGTGCCAACTTTATTAGAATGATCTGCAGCAAAGATCTAACGTTAGCCCTGAAAATACGACTGACTAAATGTTACGTATATAGTGTTCTATATTATGGAATGGAAGCATGGACACTGAATCGAGAGGCAATGAGAAGACTTAACTCTTTTGAGATGTGGACCTATAGAAGAATTCAGAGGATTTCATGGGTGGATCGAATTACGAACGCCGAAGTGTTGAGAAGATTGGGGAAAGAAAAGGAAGTCGAGATAACAGTAAAAGAGAGAAAACTGCAATATTTCGGACACATTATGCGAGGAGAAAGGTACAGCATCTTACGGCTCATAATCCAGGGCAAAATAAGTGGCAGAAGGGAATGGTTTGGATGCAGTTCAAAACAACTATTTAGAGCAACTGCCTCAAAAATTAAAATAGCTATTATGATTGCCAACCTCCGCAATGGAGAAGGCACTTGAAGAAGAATGATATTTTTCTGGGCTTCTTTAAGGCCTGAGAATATATATATATATATATATATATATATATATATATATATATATATATATATATATATATATGCTTCTCAAAACAATATTTTCCATTTTATAATTAATTCACTGTTAATCCATATTCATGTAATATGTTTATTTATTTCTGTGTGAAGTTATTAGCTAATATATAGTATTATGTTTTTTATTTAAAGATTTATTTTAACAAAATCGTAAAATATGTGAATACAATACATATTCAAATAACCGGGCGAAGCCGCGACAGGAAACTGCTCGTTAAAGTATATCTGGTAGTAAAATTTTTAAAATATTTGATATGACAATTCTTAATACATAATATTAGATGTTAAAACTTATTAATGAAAGGGTAGAGGTTCAAAAAAATTAATAATTTATTAACTACCGATACTATCAACTTACTTTAATGCAAAATTGACCCTTCATTTTCCTAAAATTTGAGGAAGATTGGAAAACTTTCTTATTAAAGTTGCGTATGTTAGGGTACATCGATAACCGCAACTTGAAAGCCCTTAAATCCAAGTTTTCAGTCGATGGGTCTATCGCTATCCTTGGAAAATTTTCTAATATAACCACGGAATAATTTTATACTTGTTTAAATAATTAGTTTTATAAGAAAGTATTCAGATACCACATTTTTTTGAATTTGTTTACTTGATATGTCCAACATTCGAGGGTCCAAATTGCTCCGCGCTCTGAATTGATTGTTAGTGTTGTATGATATTAGTGAAGTCTACCAGACATATTCATAATAAGTGAGAAATACAATAGCCCAGGAAAAAGGTATTTGTAAATTGAAAATTAATACCTGCAATTTTATTGCTGAAATGTCTTGGGAAGGCTCTTATTTTGTAGATATTTTTAAGGTGCACATCTTTTGTTTGGAGCTTTTTTTCTAACATGCAATAGCTTTGTTACAACTAAAAAAAAATGTTTTTTCATCTCTTAAGTGTTTAATAAAAATTTTAGTTTAAAATACCATGAATTACCACCATCATTCTGAACATTTTCCCTCCTTCTGATATCTAGAAACACTAAATGTCAAAATTACCTAATTTTGAGGCTAATTTGACTGGTCTATTACCCTTTTTAAGACATTTTAGCGATTTTTAAGTCTTTTTAACCGACTTCTAAAAGAAGGAGGTTCTCAATTCGTTGACTATGTATTTTTTTTATGTATGTACACCGATTACTCCGGAACGGCGGCACCGATTCGAATGAATTTTTTTTCGTTATGTTCAGGAAGTTGCTGCGGTGGTCCCATATTTTTTTGGATGAAATTGGTGCAGTAAAATCCAAGATGGCGCTGACAATATGGCGGCCAAAATATTAATTTTGTCCGATTTTCTTCAAAATTGGTACGTGGGAGTTTTTGGGATCGCACATTACGAATCTGAAATTATTTAAAAAAAAAACTAAATATGGCGGATTCAAGATGGCGAATTAAACATTCTACATCTCCCAATTTTGTCTAAAATCAGTATTGGGGTATTTTTGTTAGTGTTAATTATGAAATTAAAATATCTTTTGAAAAACTCAATCTGACAGATTCAATGTGGTGTCCTAAAAATTTTACATTTGTCGATTTTCTCCCAAACTGATATAGAGGGTATTTGAGGGTGTAAATTATGAATTTAGAAGTATTTTTTCAGGATTCAATATGGTGAATCCAATTTAGCGGACTTAAAATTATACATTTGGCGATATTGTTTAAAGGTGGGTCTGAATCGTTTTTGAGGATGTAAATAAGGAATATAAGTCTAGAAATTTTAAATTTCCGGATTTAATCCAAAATTGGTACTAGGGAGCTTTGAAGTGTTTAGACTTAGATTAGATTAAGACTTAAAATAATTTTTTTCAAATTCAATATAGCGGATGCAATATGGTGGATTGAAAATTTTATCTTATTCCCATTTTTTCAGATTTGATATTAGGGGGTTTTCGGGGTCGTGTATTACTAAGACCAAGTTGATTTTTTATCACTATTAGGTTGATAAAATACAATATGAGGAACAGAAAATTTTACATATTCCGATTTTGTCTAAAATTGATATTGTGAGGTTCTTGACGCGTATACAAACTCAATATGCAGTATAAAATATATCGAGTTAAGAAATTTACGTCTCAGGTTTTTTAAATATCGATATTGGAAAGTTTTGGGGCCTATATTACCAATCTAAAATTAATCTGAAATTTAAGATAGTGGATTTACTGTGACAGACTAAATATTTGTTTGACATAATTTTACTGGTATTTGGAAAACTCTAAGAATTCAAGAATTTTTAGTGGTTCATTTTAGGGTGATTTACAACTTTGGATAAAATGGGTACTTTTTTACCACGTTGGAGTCATTGCGAGGTACACTAATCTCGATTAGTACTTAGTTCAAATAATTTATGGATATCATAATGAATTATAACACTAAAAATAGAACAACAAAATTTTTATAAAAAAAAATTAAACCGACTTCTAAAAGTGCGCTCAAAAGTGAAAAATAACTAGAAATTTTTATATAAAATTGAACTTTTTCAAGTCGGCGCCAAATTATTTGTAAATGTAATAAATAACTCATAATATATATAAATTACGGTAAGAAAGCTATTACAAATAAAATATTTTTAATCTGTTTATGCGAATCACATTTGGTCAGGTATTAATTTGGCGCCGACTTCAAAAAGTTCAATTTCGTATAAAAATTTATAATTATTTTTCATTTTTTAGCGCACTTTTAGACGTCGGTTTTATAAAATTTTTATTTCACCTCTGTTTCTTGACTTATAAAAGATACGAAACAATTTTTCTGTTTAGACATAATAAATTCAAGTCCGTTGCTGGAAATCGATTGTACCACCACATAATTTCACAGCATTTTATACTATTTTAAACCGCTAATTAAATTAATTACTACGGTACTAAACTTGACTTTGTATTTTTTATTTACATAACAAATCATTGTTCAAAGCCTCCTATTAATAAATTTTAAATAATAATTAGTTAGAGTTTTACGTAGACCAATTAAAAACAACGTGAACTAATCGGAATATATTAATAATGACGAATATTGTTTTAGTAATTTTAACGCATATTGTTTCTGAGATTACCGGTTGTGACAGCATAATATCAGTCATGGTTTATTCATAAAAACAAAAACTTTTTTTTTACTAAATAAATCAGTATCAAAAAGGGTAAATACTATATGGTTTGTCACAGGGTAAGGTGTAAAAGGAATCTTCCTTAAGAATTTGATAGTGTGGATTTCCAAGGGTTTTGTAGCGCATTGAGATCCGTGGAGTTGATTCTTACCATCTTTTTCATTTCATTCATTCAGGTGTGTAATAGTGGATCCATGGTTCATCCATTGTCACATACTGAAGCAAAAAATTCTTTTTATCTTGCTCGAACAGCTCCATACTCACCTACTTCGAGAGCAACTTACGCGTGCTTAAATGTTCGTGTAAAATTGGAGACATACTACCTTTTGATATCTTTATAAAGGTGCGTATAAATATGGCGAGTCGAGCGCGTGACGAGTATGCCTCGAACTTCCAACGAGACTCCTTTGAAATTTTGCCGATTTCTATTGTTATCGAGGGCCATCATCGGCAAATTTCAACAGAGGTAATAAATGCAGTTGGGTCACAAGAAGTCAATTTTTTTATACTTCTATTGTTTTCGAGTAGCTCGACCGATACTCGCAGCGATCCATTTTCTGTCGGATTTTTGGTGCTAACTCAAAGGATTTTTTTTTATCTAGTGGGACCAGGCGCGGATCCAAGGGGGGGGGCGGTGCGGGCGATCGCCCCCCCCCCAAGAGCTTTGAGTTTAGAAAAATGGATCCAATTTTTCCTCTTATACTATAGTTTATTCAAGAACTAGAGAGAGTAATAAATCATTTTTTATCCTTTTTTCGCAAACTACTTGTGTTCTTTAGTCTGGTGTTTTTAGCAAAATTTATTAGACACATATATATTTCATAGGAATGGGTTAGAAATTTTATAATCAAAAATACCGGTCTATAATAATAGACTAAAACGTAGGATTATTCTCTCAAAAAATTCCAAGTTATAATTTAAATACTTAGAAAATATCCATTGTCAAAAATACAAAAAGTTAAACATATATAAAAAAATAAATTCGTCCATTTAATAATAAAATATTTTTGGGGCTATCGGTCATTTTATTATTAATTAAAAACATTTTTAGGGTATTTGACGTTTCAGTTTATTTATTTCTTAAACCATCTGCAGAACTACAATTAAACACTGAAAAGGGATTCAAATGTAATTACTTTTTTTTATGTTGTAATTAAAATTAGACCTACTTATTATTATTTCTATTGTACTGATATCTTAATTTAATTTACTTTTATATATGGAAATACGATAGCCCCAAAAAAATAAGATAAGCATGTTAATTCTACACGCTTAAGAAAAAGACACAAACACAATAATAAAATAATAAAAAACTTACGGCTAATTAGAATTAAATATATATAAAATTAAAGAGTGGGACACACTAAAATAAAAATATTTAAAAAAATAAAAAAACATATAAACAACATTAAACAATAAAATACAACAAAAACAAAAATTTAAATAATAGATTGTGTTTATGCTAGTAAACATTACGTATCTAATTCCTAATCAAAGTCAGTGAAACTATCTTCGCCAAAATTAATTATAATTGGTTCCTCTATCTCACCGATCATGAGATCGAGTTCTCACATTTTGTTTTATTCTTTTATTATATGGATTTTTCCCAATTTTCCGCAGTAACTTTATTCAAAAAAATCTTTCAAAAGTCTAATTAAATTACCAATTTTATTAATTGTGTTGTTTCTAGCAACTCTACCTTTTACTTGAGAGAGATATTTACGTCTCCAACGGACAGTTTCCGGACGATTTATAAGAACAGATTTTCTATTTGGTTTTTCCCAGCAAAAATTAAGTTCTCTGAGCAATTTCCAGAGATCAGTTCTTTTAATTTCAGGTAAATCGCAATCTTTAATGATTTTAGTTAGAATTTTGTAGATGGTTGGGATCTGCTTCTCATAATAAAATGTATATACAACCTCTTTAATTGCAGTTTTCATCTCTTCTTCCAACGAGGTTTTTCGTTTGCCTGTGATCGAATGTGGCTTGGGAGTACAAACAGTTCCAGTCGTTTTTTTCTCCTTCATTATTCGGTACATAATAGGTTTTCCAACTCCTGTTATGTTAGAATATATCTCAACAGAGCTTTTAACATTATTATCTAGATATTGATATCTGAAGGCATCATAAACATTCATCGTAATAAGTTTTTCGTTGAGGAAAAAATGCCCTGGTTTAACGATTTTGGAATAAATATAGAGGTGAAAGCCATATCTTTTGGGTATCTCACTAATCTCAAATAATATATAAAAACAAGCGCAAACAAGATAAATCACTAAAAAAAACTGTAAGTTGTACTTTGCTCACTGACATAAATTAAATTAAACTATCGGAAATTCTATGTTGCAGAAAATTTATAAAATATATCTAAATATAATGAAATATAATTAGATTTATGGCAGTTCTCAGTTACCTGCGGCACTGGAGCAGGTACGTTAGAGGTTTCGATAACAGTTTGATTACTCTCTCTAGTTCTTGAATAGAGTATAGGAGTCTGTCCCCCTCCTAAAAGCTTTGAGTTCAGGAAAATAGAACCCATTCTGCCTTTTATATTAGGAATAAGAATGCTGCTTGCACTCCCTCCCCCCCGTTGACAACTTGTTTTTCTTGCCATACTGTACTTTTGTGATATCACCCCCCCCCCCCCCAAAGAGAGAGGCTGGATCCGCCCCTGAGTGGGACGGGTTTATGACACGTTCTTTGGAAAAAATTTACTTTGCAGCAAGACTGGACACGTGATTTTCTTACTTTTTTGTTAATGAAATGAAATTTATTTAGCACTTGGCATTAATTGATTAAAAGTTGTTCATAAGTGTATATGGAGTGATCGGAAGAAAATAGTGGAACCTGAAAATAGTTCCAAAATTTGTGAGTTATGGACAAAAATCTTAGAGAAAAAAAGAGGTAAATGTGTGAAATGAAATTGCGTCAGAAAATTTGCAGAGACCAGCGAGAAGAAAATTTCGAGTGCGTCTGCCATATGGAAATGGGCTGCTGATAATATATTTTTCTTTTGGAAATAACTGCTTGTATTTTGTTTAACATATATTCAAAATATAACGAAGGAAGTTTGGCGAAATTTCTGTATTATCCGCTAATATGTTGAAACTATATATTTTCTAGAAGTTCGAATCCTAACCATTTTTGTATAGGAGGTAGTGTGCTCTTGTAGTCCAAGTTTTCGTTTTTTATTTAATATATTTTTCACGGTAAAATCCCACTGCTTAAAGTAACAAAGCTGTCGTTTGTTCTTCAGTGTCAGACAAAGTATGATAATTGTATGCATACCTGTGAAGAGGCATAAACCAAAGCCATAGAAATTCTCGGAACAGATTTCATAAATAATTCGGCTTTCCGAATTCGGATAACGCAAGGGGTAGATATTGTATGTGTCTTAAGAATGTATTTGAGGAGAGAGTTGTATACTTAAAAGACAATTAGATTTAGAAGTATACATCTCAATTGGGCAATTAACAGTAATGACATTTTTAAGTATACTTCAGATATGTATAAATGTATGGCCTTGCTAAATTATTCTCTTACAACTTTCAGTGCTAGCTATTGAAAATTTCTATTTTTACTCCAAAACTTAGCGAATCTACAACTTATAGACGAATTAAGCAAAGGAAAAGTGGAACTGCGTGCTAGCCTGAACCGTACCCTAGAAGAAAAAAATTATACGAATGCTTCAAAAACATACTAAGAAGACACATTCATGAATTAGAAAGTTTTTAGTTCAGGTTAGTTCAGGTTAGTTCATGAATTAGAAAGTTTTTAGTTAGAAAATAAAAAGCAAGTCTCGATAAAGTTTTGAAAGTTATGAAACAAGACCAGAATATGCCTGGCATGCGAAAAACTAATCTGTAGAAAGTACTGAAACAAATGAATTTCTCGTAGGGAAAGTGAAAATAGAGGTGATACAGAGGGAATACTTTTAGAGAAAACAGTATTTGCGGGAAATCAAAAAATTTCACAGGGAAGGCATCTGGATGTAATCTGTCTCAGTATAGGACACATAGTACAAGAAATGTATGAAGATGAGAATATAGCAATTTTCATGAAGTATTTTTAAAAGGGTTATCGACAGATTTAAAACCCTCATCCGCTCAAGGCTACAAACTCATTACAACTCATATTGGAGGGAATTTATAGGAGTTTTGCAGCAGTTTGAACCGAAATCTACCAAAGATTAACATGAATAAATGACGCCGGATATCTTTAAAAGATATTTTTATCAAATGGTACAATTGATTCCGTTGAGGTCTGTTTTAGTTTTGGATAACGTCAGCTATCATTCTAGACTGGTGGAAAAGTTGCCAATAACATAGTTGAAAAAGCGATATTACAAACTGGTTATCAAAAAAACATATTTCCTTTATGAACGATTTACTATATATATATATATATATATATATATATATATATATATATATATATATATATATATATATATATATATATATATATATATATATATATAATATGTTTGTTTTATTAAACCATCTATATTTATTTTTCTGAATTTTCATGGGTATGTGGTTTTTTGTTTTTTATTTTTAAAATAATCTAATTAAGATTTTAACGTTTCGCCCATTCTTTTGGGCTTTATCAAAAATATATTATCAGTTCATGGATAAAATCTACAAAGAAAAACAGAACAATTAGCAATCACTCAAACAATTAAATGCACTTAAAATAGACATACATATTTTATAAAACGAACACACTGTACAATATCAAAAATGGAAATTTAAAATTCTTTGCTAGATACGCACCCGTTGTAGCTGTGCGGTATAAAATTCAACTAAGAGTATACATTGCTAGGATGAAGGAATTTGGTGTAATCAGTAAAAGTTTTTTTTTATATATTTTTATTAATTATTTGTGAAGCAATTATTATATTATTAAAGACTCAAATATTTTTTTGGTATTTTAGTATTACTTTTGTTATAATTTTTAATGGAGTTTTTAATTAATTAGGTTATTATATATTTGGCTAAGATTCTTTATATCTTGTTTGTCGTTAACGACATGCTTTTCTTTTTTAATGTGAATCATCTCCCTAATAAGCAGTTTGTGGTAGTTTTGGTCTTGGACTAATATCCGTGTATTTGCGAAATCAAATTCATGTTTTTGAGAGGATTCGTGCATATGTAATGCAATTGAAGCATTTTTGGTGTATTTGTGACCATTCAATCTATTATCGAAATATTACGTTGTCATGCCTATGTATTTTTTTGGGCAGTTAAGGCAAGGTACACCGTATATTAAATTTGACTTCTTTTTAGTTGCTACTTTACTTTTTAACGGAGTGGAAAGCAAAAACAAAAGATTTTGAGATTTGTGGCATACAATAATGTCGTGTTTGTTTTAAGGTGTATTTTATTTTTTCTGAAAGTGCCTGAGTGTACGGCATAGCTATATATTTTTTGTTACCTTCTGGGTTCGCTGATTTGTCTATATTTACTAGTATTATAAAATTTATAAATTCGTTGTTTATTAATTTAATTAATTTGATATTCCAAAGAGTTATTTTCAATCAGAATCTTTTTGACTTTCTTAAGTGTTTCGGTTCGATATTCAGGAGACGTTAATGTTAGTGCTCTGTCTGTTAGACCGATGACAACGCTATTTTTTTGAGATAGGTGATGGTGTGAATTGTAGTTCAAGTATCGACCAGACCATGTTTCTTTTGTATACCATTTCGTCTTAAGGCATTCATCAACATTGTTTCTTATTATTGTTAAGTCTAAAAAGTTAATTTCACTGTTTTGTTCGATTTCTGATGTAAATTGTAATTTGGGGTGAAAGTTATTGAAACAATCTAAAATATCTTGTACATGGATTTCTGGAACGGCAGTAAGATAATCATCAACATACCTTTTGAAAAAAGTCATAGGGATATTAGTATTATTTAAGACAGTTTTTTTCCAAATATTCCATTACAAGTTGTGCAACTGTGGAAGATATGGGTGATCACATGGCACAGCAATCTAATTTTTGTTAAAAAGTATTTTGGTATTGGAAGTAATTATTAGTTAACGTTAGATTTATAGATTCTATAAAAAGATCTTGATTAAGGCTGGCATGTTCCTTTAAAATTTCCCACTTTTCTTTTATTATTTGATTTAAAAGTTCGTTAGGTATATTGGTATATTGGTATATGATGTATATATATATATATATATATATATATATATATATATATATATATATATATATATATATATATATATATATATATATATATATATATATATTTAGCGGTTTGTTGGGCGCTAAACTTATAGTTTTTAGTATACGTGTAAGTGTGAAATAACAACGCGTTTTAAATGGTTTAACAATGTTTATTATGTTGTTGCTTGCACTGAAAACGGAAATCACTGTAAATGGAGTATGACTAGTAGAGAACAGGAATGGAACAGAGCAGAATAGAAGTTGAAATAGAAGTAGAATAGAATTGAATAGTATAGAGCAGAATAGAATGGAATAGAGAATAGAAATTGAATATAGAATCTTACAACAGGATAATAAAATATAACAAATAGTAAAATTGAAAAAGGTATAAAAGATGTTATTGACAAAAGAGTATGAGGGGCTTAAAGCCGCCACATCACCCCCCTGCCAGTGAGTTAGCTCACGAGAATCTGGCTTGAAAACGTTCAGGTACATAGAAATATTCCGCAGCAGTCTCTCTGAAGTTAATAGTGCTCTTGGATATGGACCTCGAGGCGGCCCTCCACTAAGAGGACCTCCTGGTGGTGTTTTTGGTTCCCGTCCTGGTCCATATGACCGAGGAGATCGATTTGGAGGTCCTTTTGGAAGTAGATTTCCAGCAAGGGGAAGCAGAAGCTTTAAAGGAGCCAACCTTAGTAATAATATAAGTCCTTGGGAGAGTCAAAATGGCGGTGGTCCACGAGGAAGCGGACGCAGTCTTTTTGACCAAGATGGGCCTTGGGGTAATCGTTCTGTGCAAAATCATTGTATACATATGAGAGGTCTACCGTTTAAAGCTACGCAGCAAGACATTGCAGAGTTTTTTAGGCCCGTTATACCAATATATATATATATATATATATATATATATATATATATATATATATATATATATATATATATGTAAATAAAACAAAGAGTTATTAAAATTTTTACGTAACAGGTGTTCATTCGGAAAGGCGAGTATTTTACAGTTTGACCATGAAACGACTAATTTTTGTAAATTAATTAAAATATAAAATGACATGAACGAACTAGGAAGCAATTTGTAGGTATTAAAATTGAAAGGTAGCGTAATACTAATAATAAAGGACTTTTTCGAATTATTATACTGGAATTGTATTAGATATCGAAATAGCTAAGAATGTATGCAGTTTTACGTAACAGGTGAGTTGTACAGGACCGGGCGTAAGGAATTTTATTAAAATGTATAAGATTTGAGTTGTGCGTATACATCAACTCCTACAATTTATTAGGGAAACCTACTTCACGCAAGAACTTTTCTAAAAAGGGCAGAAAGCTGAGGCAAAATTTCTCAATGATTTCATGACCCGGCCTTCTTTGATTTTGTAATAATACCGACTGCATATTCTTGCAGTTAAGAAAAATATCTGATTTTCAATATATCAATTTTTTTAAATACCTCGTTCGATTTCTTCTTCTTGTTCTTTATCGAGCCCTTTACGTCCACCGCTGGACATAGGCCTTCCTCATTCTTGTCCATTGTGCTCTATCTTGAGCGATTTGCATCCAATTTGCTGCAATTCTCTTGAGATCGTCAGTCCAACGAGTAAGGGGTCGTCCTCTACTTCTTTTGTCTAATCTCGGCCTCCAATCGAGTAATCTCTTCGTCCACCTTCCATCACTGATTCGGGCGACATGTCCGGCTCAGTTCCATTTGAGTGTGGCAATTCGGGAAATTACGTCGGTAACTCCTGTCTTTCGTCTCACGTCTTTATTTCTAACTCGGTCACGCAGCGATATACTTAGCATTGACCTTTCCATCTTTCTCTGAGCTATTTGCAGCGTTTTAGAAGTTGCTGTTGTCAATGTCAAAGTTTCGGCACCATAGGTCATAACCGGTAATTCACACATTGGTCAAATACTTTACGTTTTAAATAAATTGGTATATCTATTTTAAAGATGTCTTGAAGTTTTCCATAAACTGCTCATACGAGATTTACTCTTCTCCGGAGCTCGCATGTTTGATCATCTCTTGTGACCTTTATTTCGTGTCCAAGGTATATGTATTTTTCCACAAGCTCCACTTCGTTGTCTCCACTATTGATATTTCCACTAGGTACCAGATTTGTCATAAATTTTGTTTTTGATATGTTTATTTTAAGACCCACATTGGCACATACTTGCTGAAGTTCATGTAACATTGTACATATCTCCTTGAGATTATCGGAAAACAAACCTATGTCGTCCGCGAACCTCAAATTTGTTAATCTTTGGTCGTCTACATTCAGGCCTTTTTTCTCCCCAGTTAAGTATTTTAAGGCGTATTCCAGTACTGCAGTAAACAGTTTAAGAGATAAGGTATCACCCTGTCGGACTCCTCTGCCAATTGGGATATGATCCGTGTTTTTGTGTAGTTTCACCGACATAGTTGCATTCCTGTATATATTGTAAATTAACTTTGTATATCGATAGTCAATGCGGCATGTTTGTAATGCTTCCATAATTTTGTCAAGCTCTACCGTATCAAAGGCCTTATGGAAATCCACAAAAGCTAGAACGAGTGGTCGACTATATTCGATAGTTTTTTTTTCTATTACCGTTTTGATGCTCTGTAGGTGATCGTCTAATCCAAATCCACTACAAAACCCCGCTTGCTCTATTTGTTGGTAGAAATCAAGTTTTTTGTCAAGTCGATTCATTACTATTCTTGTTAGGGGTTTATATAGGTGACTAAAAAGGCTTAGTGGTCTGTAGTTTTCCAAATCATGGGGACCTCCTTTTTTGTAAATTAAAATTACCTCAGCATTGCGCCACTCGTCTGGTATTGTACTGTTCAAAGGGCACATATTAAAAAGGTCTTTTATTTTATTTTCTTAAGTAGACAAACACCTCCGATTTTTATTGCATCAGTAACTACACCATCTTCGCCTGGAGATTTGTTATTCTTAGTTTTTCTTAGGGCTAGTTTTATTTCATCTGTTGTGATTTCCGCCATTTGTTCTGATCCTTGGTTGACAATGCCCTTTTCCCTTGTCAATATTTCTGGTACTTCATCTTTGCTATTATCTTTGTTTTGACTTCTCTATAGTAATTTGTAAAAAATATTCGACTACTTTAAGGATTTCCTCTCTGTCTGTTGAAAACTGGCCATTCTTATCTTTCACTTTGATTATTTGTCTTGTTCCCGTTCTTAGTTTTCTTCTCAATACTTTCATACTTTTATTGTTCTCAATGGTATGTTCGATCTGTTCTTGATTGTATTTTCGAGTGTCTTGTCTAACAGCTTTGGATATTTCTTTATTTATTTTTTGTAGTTCGTCAGCTTTAGTGTCCGTTTCGCTTCTCATCCCTCTTCTTTTCTGCTTTAGTTGTCTGGCATTTTGACTGAGCTTCTCTTCTTTTTGGGTTTTAGGACAAAATTTGTTCTGACTTTCTAGTAAGGCAGTTGTTAATTTATTATTTAGGTCGTTAGCGTCAGTTTCTGCTTCAGGGTTATTAATTAGGTCGACAATATACTGCTGAAAACTATCTACATCTGATGGTTTCAACCAGAGTCTTCCTTTGTTCTTCTTCTTGATCATCATCCTATACCTCTCCTTTTTTAAACGTATATACAGGGTGTCCAAGATAAGGATCCTAAGCATGGGGATCTCGGAAACAGTTGGAGATACGAGGTCGGTTAAATTAGAGAAAAGTTGCGCAATTTAGTGCTAAATTAAACGCAGTTAAAAAAATTTAAAAATTTCAAACACTTCCGGAGATTTCCGGAAAAAAACGAAATTTGGCAAAATCGTTTTTAATTTTTGCAGGCTTTATTTAAAGAGATATCAGAAAATAAAAGGTAGATTCTCATTGCCACTTTTTATTTTTTATAATATGGTCTAAACAAAATTTAAATCCGACGTTTCGTTTCTGAGATACCATCATGAACTTTCATTTTTTATATGGAACAAAAAAAAGTATCCCATGTATTTGATAGCATTTTTTATTACAAATTCAACGATGTATCACCCTTGCATATCGAATACGTAGTTCAAGTACTTTCCATAAGAGCTCCATGAGAGCGAGAGAGAAAGGTATATCAGTTTTATAAAAGCCAATGAACTACACACTTGATATGCAAGTGTGATACACCGTTGAATTTGTAATAAAAAATGCTATCAAATACATGGGATACTTTTTTTTGTTCCATATAAAAAATGAAAGTTCATGATGGTATCTCAGAAACGAAACGTCGGATTTAAATTTTGTTTAGACCAAATTATAAAAAATAAAAAGTGGCAAGAAGAATCTACCTTTTATTTTTTGATATCTCTTTAAATAAAGCCTACAAAAATTAAAAACGATTTTGCCAAAATTCGGTGTTTTCCGGAAATCTCCGGAAGTATTTTGAATTTTTAAATTGCGTTTAATTTAGCACTAAATTGCGCAACTTTTCTCTAATTTAACCGACCTCGTATCTCCAACTGTTTCCGAGATCCCCATGGTTAGGATCCTTATCTTGGACACCCTGTATATATATATATATATATATATATATATATATATATATATATATATATATATATATTTCTATTTTACTTCGTACCATTCTATGATCTCTACAGGTAGCAAACCTCATTGGATTACAATTACAGTGTCTTTTAATCAAAAATATATTTTTAATTAATCAAAAATGGCATTATTTTGCCATACAAATTACATGAACCATTTTTATGTTAACCTTCTGAAAATAATTCCACACAATTGAAGGATTTATTGCAGACGATATATCGTGGCGCTATTTTTTAGTAATTAAATTAATTAAACTAAATAAAATCCATTTCGATTAAAATTGAGCGTTGTATCTTAATTAGGAAAGCGAAAAATTGAGGTTAAATTTTCAACTTTGACATCGAATTTCTTGGAAAATAAAAAACTCACAGATTCCGGGTTAGATATACTTTTTTAGAATGATAATACTTATATATGTGTTAAATTTTAAATTGGTAATTTGTTAAAAAAAAATGTCTTTTTTTTTTTAAAACAAAAACCGTAAATTTTGTCGAAAAAAAGTATATCTCAATAACTAGTGGCGCCACCTGTAACTTATATTATATGAATCGATAGGTTTTTTAATTCTCTACAACTTTTTTTCGAAACATTTTTCGATTTAACTTTTACTTTTCAACATAAACTCAAAAAAACCGAAATCGTAACCATTTTTGGTCGCCATTTTTTTTTCACAGGTCTTTCACAGTTACCATCGAGATATGTTTTATAGGAAGCTCCAAAAACTCTACATTACTCCTTTACTTTTTTATTAACTTACATCTGCTGGTTGCAGTCATATCGATGTTCTCCTTCTCCTTTCCGAAACTCGGTTTACCACAAAACTAAAATAACTCATTTACACCTGCTTACTCCTGATCTGAATATTAACAGCTATTACCTCTATCACCCTTTTTTTTGCATGAACCTGTATATGAATACATACCACAATTACCCATTTCTAAAATTATTTCAATGCCAATAGACCAAGTTTAAGGTGTTTTAGGTGTGCAATAATTCGTATTAGGTAATTTTAACACAACGGAGAAATCTTAATAAGCTAAATGCATACAGGGTTTCTCTAAAAGAACGAGCCGTAACTCTTCGTAAATCTTCCTTTCTGGTTCACTTCAAAATATTTCTTCAATAACTGAAAAATACAAAGTAGGATATAAATAAAATGGATTTTTGCTAATTTTACAAATATTTTTTTTCAGGGTTGCCTTAGCGATACCTATGGATGGAGAAGTACTGAACAGGTGCGTCATGTATGACGTAAACTACACGGCAATATTAGACCAGGGGATTAAAGAGGCTGATCCAAACTGGAAGACGATTCCTTGCAGGAATGGCTGGGAGTACAATACAACGGAAGTACCTTATTCTACGATTGCTACGGAAGTATGTACTATTAGCTGTTTATACCTCATTCATCCCTTGCATATTGAGTGCCCCAGGTTATGCACCGTCAGGCGGCGTGTGCATTTCAGAAAATAATAAATAATGAATTTTCGTGGGAATATCAAAATATTTTTTTTAAGTTAAATTTATATCCTCACAGACTGAAGGTCCTATCGATTTTCCTTGATCTGCCTCTAACCTTCTTCTTCTTCTTCCTCTTGTTATAGGCTTACAGCCTGTTTTTTCCAACTCAATCATTCATTTCATTCGATGTTGAAATCCAGGACTCTCTCCACCTTTTTGGTGGTCTACCTACTGGTCTTCTGGTTTCCGGTGTTCCATCTCGGGCGATTCTCGCTATCCTATTTTACGCCATTCTTCCTACGTGCTCATTCCAGGCTCTTCTGCACTTCCGTCCCCATCTTACTATATCCTGCATTCCATGTTCCTCGCGTATTGTTGAATTGCGTATGTGATCTCTTAATGTGTATCCCGATATTCTTCTTAGTACTTTCATGTCGGCAGTTTTTAGAATTGATTTTGTTTTTGTGTTGTCGGCTCTCGTCTCTATTGCATACGTCATTATCGGTCGAATACAGGTCTTGTAGATTTTTGTTTTTGCGTCCTTGCTCATGTATGTGTTGTGCCATATTATATCCGCCAGGCTTCCTGAGATTCTATTTGCCTTGTTTACTTGGTTTCTTACTTCTCTTGTTCTGTCTTGGTTTGCGGATATCTCAACTCTTAAGTAATTAAAGGTCATGAGTTGTTCTATTGGTTTTTCATCCACTACTAGTTTGCATCTTAAGGGCACTTTGCTTATTGCAATTGACTTAGTTTTATCGATGGATATTTTCATGTTGAATTGCTTGCTTATGGTGTGGAATGCAAATAGAAGTCTTTGGAGATCGTCTTCATTTTCCGAGACTATGACGGCGTCATCAGCGTAACATATTATTGTTATTTCCCCGGTATTCATTCTGTACCCTGGTGCCGCTCTTTTGACGTTCTCAATTATTTGGTCCATTACTATGTTAAACAGTAATGGACTCAGAGAGTCCCCCTGTCGTAGGCCCGACGCTATCGGTACATCCTTAGTTAGGTTGCCGCTTACTGAGATTTGTGTTGTGGTGTTGAAGTTTAGCTGTTCAACTATGTTAATTAAATTGTTTGGGATGCCTTTAATTCGCATTATTTGCAGAATATCATCCAGTCTCACCCTATCAAAGGCTTTAGTGAGATCTATAAAGCACATAAAAGCCGGCTTAGTAAATTCAATAGATTTCTCTGCTATCTGTCTTACGATGAATATGGCATCTACTGTAGATTTGTTTTTGCGGAAACCTTGCTGTTCTTCTGATATTCTGCAATAGTCAGTTATTATACCTTCAAGGATTTTGGTGAATAATTTCATTATTGAATTTAATAAAGTTATTCCTCTATAGTTTTCCGTGATTTTTTTATCACCCTTCTTGAAAATAGGTACTGTTATACTTTTCTTCCAATCTCGGGGTATCTCTTGGTCTTTAATTATGCCTCTAACCGTGGCTTCTAAAAGTCCAAGGTTATTCACTATGGCCTCCGATTTCTAGACAAATTAGCCTTAATAAAAGTTCGATCTTCACTCCGTGTAGCTGCTCCAGGTGCCGATTGCACTTATTGCTTCTCACTCTTCCTACATTTTGCTTACAATGTAGGGTTGTCATTTTAGGATATTTTACATGCACTTTACGTGACCTTAAGGCATTTTAGTGACCTCCAGTGCATTTCGCTTCTGATTTGTTCGTTTCCGATCAACCAGGGTGCGTCTAATGTCATTCTTAGAAGTGTGGCATCTCATTGATTGATTAAATAACAAACAAAAACAAGTATTTATCATTGAAAACGATTTTCAGAATATTCTTTACGATGATCAGTATTCTTTTGCATGCTTCTTTACAACCAAATATTCGTGTAATATATTCCATACACTGGTGTAACATGCATTTCACTGGTTGAGAGTAATTTTGTTAAATGGACATATGTAGCTCTTTCTTATACTTTACTATACTAAAGTCGAATTTAACCGCAAAATTTATCCACAAAACTCCGTTTTTTTTTGTCATTTTACATATATTAAAGAATATATTTACATATATTAAAAAATGCAGTGGGTCCCACGAGGAAACGTCATTTCCGGTTACATCGGAAATTGATGCTTTCTTGCTTATTTTATTTTTAGATTCTGCGCAAAATTATAGACATATTTCATGACGTTTGTAGGCCTAAACATAACCATCAATTTGTTTATTAAGAATTAAAAATAAAGGTGACCTTGTATAAGCAAAAATAATATTAAAAAAGTTGTACTAACATTGTAAAAAACAGCAATTTTTGACGTTTATTCGGAATTTTATTAATAACTAATTGACGAAATGAAACCGACGATAGATTAAATTAAAAGTCTCGTCAATACCTTCAAAAAGTATGAGGATCTTAAGCTTGAAAAATAATACTATAGCTTGCAGAAAAGAAGAACGTATTTTCTCCAACTTTGAACACCCCCTATTTATTTATTAATGAAGATCATTTCAGCATTCAAAACTATAAAGCATTCTTGTATTGACCCTGCCTACCACTTAAATCACTTCCCATCTTACGGAAAATTAAGGTCATAAAAGGACCTATTTCTCATCCACAGACTGGAGTATTTACACTTTAATTGGTATTTATTTATTATGAATATTTTATCAAGCGTTTTTGTGCAAATAGACAGTTTTATACGTGCAAACTGATAAGAAACAAGTTAGCATAATTTATTTATCTTGTCGTAAGAATGCTTGTAAATGATTGTTTTGTCTCTAGGTCTTTTTTATATAAAATATAATTATTCCAATTTAATTTTGAAATATTTTTAATTATTAAAATTGATCTTATCGTTTTTCAAAATATTCTCGATGACTGTAAATACCCATACTCGGCTTTACTTTTGTCTGATAGAAATTTTATTGTCGCATAAAAACATGCTTTTATTAGAAAACTATTTTTTTTATTTTTGTGGTTGTTTACTCCTGTAAACAGAATTTTATTTAAATTAGAAGTAGGAGTCAAATAAGGGCTCAAACACTTCATAAAATGAATAAATCTATTTATTACTTTGACACTAAAGTAAACGAAAATCCTAGTTAGAACCAATTTTGAGTTAGCCATTGGTTTGATTTTAGTTATTTCAGTCTGACAATGACTTTTACTTCGAAAGTTTCGGGACGAGAACGAAATTTTGGGAAGCAACTGAAGCAATTTGTTGATAAGGTTTTGTTACAATGTAGTGAGCAGACCCGTTTTAGAAATCCAATTAAAATAATTTTAATATTTACCTGGTATTGATACATATAGAAGCTTCATCTAATATAGTACAGATGACAAGTGTCACCTGTCTGTGCAAAGGACAGATCGAAAGGAAGCATGCAATACTGAACGCGGCTTCGCCGACCTCCGGCCGGATGGCGTATTTATGTTTATGCGGTTTTCACGGATTCCTCCGTGTGAGATGCAATAGCAGTGAATATATCCACATTATGTCGTTGTAGTGCTGAAATCATATTCAGCAAACAGGTGCATGTCGGTACCCTGATGAGTCTAGTCGAGACGAAACATATATATCTGCCGTATCACTGTAGCGGGGAGGGTAAGTTCTTACTTTCTTCTCGGTATGGTGGTACAGGTAGGCCATCATCTCGATGGTGGTGGAATAAGATAAATTGTGTTCTTTAGCAATTTGTTTAAACTGTGCAACCTCTAACACGAAAAGTGATATGGTTGGAACAAAGTTTGCTTTTACTGTTCGCATTTTACTTCATTCATATACGGAGTTGCATATAGTTGTACGTTTGCTGAATGTGATTTCAGCACTACAATTACTACATTGGCATGAACAGCTCGGAGCTGTACAGGTGCAAGAAGCGCTTGCTTTTTTCAAGTAGTGCATGATGCCTCGGCGCTTGTCAGATCTGCTTTCCCCTTACCCCTCAAGCACTAAAAAAAATATTTGGTGTATAAAGCCCTATATTTTATACATGAAATGGAGACACAAAAATAAGATTATTTCACAAGATATCGGACTTAAGTTCATAGTTTTTTTAACGAATTGCGAAATAAGTAATAAAATATTTTTTTATCTTTTTGTCTTCAATATGTTTTGCTATGCATATTACAAACACAAATTACAAAAAAAAATAATTTGGAGGTTATTTACTGTTCTTAATTAACACTTTAACCGCTTTATTCAGATTTGCTCGGAGCTACTCAGGGTTTGATGTACCTGAGCTTAAAACTCTTGAATCGAGGGCAGTAATAGGCATAATGTGGATATATTCACTGCTATTGCATCTCACACAGAGGAATCCGTGAAAGCTGCATAAACTTATATATATATATATATATATATATATATATATATATATATATATATATATATATATATATATATATATGTGTGTGTGTGTGTGATGTGTAATCGAAGGTTTTCGGGTATCCCGTGTAAGTATTTTTGAAATTGTAGACCAAAATTTCAGAGGCGTACCTGCTTTTCCCATTCAAGCTAGATATTTTAAATTGTATTGTTTTTTAGTGCAATCAACACAACTTACTGTAAAATAAAAATGAAGTCAAAAAATTTTACAGGGTTGAAAAAACTTACATTAATTTTTATTTTTGTTAAAGCCAAATAACTTTCTTATTTTAAATGCGGCACCCTGTATTTACTATCGAATTTATATTCTAATTTTTAAAATTATATCAAGGATTTTATTTATCTATTTTTTATATATTTTTTAATAATTTAGCATTTTTAATTTTAAACATACATTTTTGGCAATTTATTTTTGAAAAGAAGGCATTAACTGAGCTGAAGCTATAATTCTTCGCATATATATATATATATATATATATATATATATATATATATATATATATATATATATTTATATATGTATACTTAGGGAGACCATTGCACCAATAACTCTTCTTGAAGATTGACAAAATAACCAGAAAAAACGTTGAAGTACCTTTTGCTATACTTTTAAAAGTTATTGACACAATGCGACCAAGGATTTTCCTATTTTTCTTATTTTGCGGATATTTAAAACAATATCACTGTCACACCGATTCTCAGTACCGGAAATAAACAATTCGCAATTTGCACATTCCAAAATAATGGTAAAACCAGAAAACCCATAAAAAATATATTTGAATAACGAGATACACTGCTACAAAAAATAAACGTTTCCGTAATATTTTTTAAGACCAGGCACTTTTTTTATACGAATCGAACAGGAGTTCTTATCAAGCACAGAAGAAAATTGCATTCATAATTAAAACCAGTGTTCTATGCAAATATAAAAATGTGGTTAAAACCGAACACGAGTTACAGCTTCCAGAGAAATAAAAAGGAAACTGAGAAGGGGTTGAAAATTGTACAGGGTGAGTCAACGATTGGATGAAGTAGGTTTGTGCCTTTTCGGTGAAATTAACAAAGAAACTATATTTATTATTTGATACAGTTTATTTTTACGCAGATTTTAAAAATATTTAGGACTCTACAGGGTGAGCCAAAAAACTAGGACAGCATAAAGTTGTATTTTTTTAAATAGAACACCCTATATACGAATCGTATTTTCGATTTAGCTTATAATTTTAAATCTTTTTTATTAAGGGTTTACTATAACAAAACTTTATAGTTTCTGAGATAATTAAGTTTAAAGAAAAAAAGTCACATTTTCAAGCATCAATTCAATCCTAAATAACGTTTTCAATTTTGTGACAAATATATTCAAATTTGGAATTTACAAAGGCCAAGGACAAGTTAACATAATTTTTACCTAATATTTGCAATAAAAGCTACAGGGTGTTGAACACATCGGCTCAAATGTGAACAAGTTTAAATGAATAAATATCTTTTTTTTTAAATGGTACACCCTGTATATTTTCATGTTATTTAATAGAGTAATAAAAACCCTAAAAGTTTTGTTCAATATATCCTATACCTATTTATAATAGTTTTTGAGATATTTCAGTTTTTCTTATTTTCCATACTTTTTTACAGAAATAGTCTTCATTATCATAATAGCCATGGCAAAAACAATGTAAAAGAACATTTTTCTGTCTGTCAAATTTATAACCGCAATCGCTTCTTTTGGTTTTTATGTAGTGTAGTTTGGTTTTTTTTTTGCATTCATCTTATATTGTAAAATGAATTTTCCAAAGAATGAGTTAATAGATATGATTTATACAATAGGAGAGGCTCAAAAAAATTGCCTTCTTGTTCAAAGAATTTACAAAATGAAGTATCCTGATCGACGCCAGCCTAATATCCATACTTTTCAAAACTTAATGCAAAGATTTGATTCTTCTGGTACTGTTGATTATCCAAAACGTAAAGTGGTCAACAAACCAGTAACTAATGAAGAAAAAGAACTACAAGTATTGTTAAATGTTCAGGAAAATCCTTATATTGGTAGCCGTCAGTTAGCAGCATTATGTGAAACATCACAATCCACCTCTAATCGTACTACCAAGAAATATAGGTATCATCCATATCACATGGAATTACACCAAGAATTGCATGGACAGGATTTTGAAAGTCGTGTAAACTTTTGTCGTACAATAAATGCTGAGATTCAATTAAATCTAAATTTATTATGCAAGGTAATGTTTAGTGATGAAGCTACTTTTAGAAGTAACGGTGTCGTAAATAGACGCAACATACATTATTATGCCACAGAAAACCCATTTTGGATTAGAGAGGTGCAACATCAAAACCACTGGTCATTAAATGTTTGGTGTGGTATTCATCATAATCGAATTATTGGACCCCACTTTTTTAATGAACCACTAAATGGCCATAGTTACCTGAACTTTTTACAAGAAGAACTACCCCAACTGCTTCAAGGTCTCGATAGGGATGAACTCGACAGTATGTGATTCCAGCACGATGGTGCGCCTCCGCATTACCATCGTGAAGTTCGTGCCTTTTTGGACCAACGATATCCGCAAAAATGGATTGGACGTGGGGGTTTCATTGAGTGGCCACCAAGGTCTTGCGACATCACCCCATTAGATTTCTTCCTATGGGGTTATATTAAAAATAAGGTGTATATTAATCCACCAACAACAGTGGAAGATATGCGAAACAGGATTAAGAATACCTGTAGAACAATAACGCCACTAATTTTGTCCAGGGTCCGAGAAAATCTGCAAAAAAGACTAAATCTGTGCATTGCACAAGAGGGTCGTTTATTCGAACACTTATTAAAAAGAAATAATTAATCTCAGTATTTAATAGGTAATTTTTTTGTTTCAATTTAGTATAAAAGTAAAAATGTATTTGCCTTGTCGTTATTGTTGTGTTCATTTTTTCACATTATGTTTAATTAAACTATTGCCGTTGTAATATAACGAATAATGTATTTCATCATATTTAACCACATTCTGTTTGTTTCTGTAGTTTCTTTTTATTATTTTACATGGCTACTATGATAATGAAGACTATTTCTGTAAAAAAGTATGGAAAATAAGAAAAACTGAAATATCTCAAAAACTATTATAAATAGGTATAGGATATATTGAACAAAACTTTTAGGGTTTTTATTACTCTATTAAATAACATGAAAATATATAGGGTGTACCATTTAAAAAAAAAGATATTTATTCATTTAAACTTGTTCAAATTTGAGCCGATGTGTTCAACACCCTGTAGCTTTTATTGCAAATATTAGGTAAAAATTATGTTAACTTGTCCTTGGCCTTGCTAAATTCCAAATTTGAATATATTTGTCAGAAAATTGAAAACGTTATTTAGGATTGAATTGATGCTTGAAAATGTGACTTTTTTTCTTTAAACTTAATTATCTCAGAAACTATAAAGTTTTGTTATAGTAAACCTTTAATAAAAAAGATTTAAAATTATAAGCTAAATCGAAAATACGATTCGTATATAGGGTGTTCTATTTAAAAAAAAATACAACTTTATGCTGTCCTAGATTTTTGGCTCACCCTGTAGAGTCCTAAATATTTCTAAAATTTGCATAAAAATAAACTGTATCAAACAATAAATATAGTTTCTTTGTAAATTTCACCTAAAAGGCACAAACTTACTTCATCCAATCGTTGACTCACCCTGTACTGAACGATTGACGAATAACAGAGCATCAGAGGATCCGTTGTCATTAGAGGAAATTCTTGAATTTCGGAGGTAAACATTGAGATCTGGTGTTGTGTACTGTCATTAAGTCAAAGAGGATTGCGAAAATCCCTACGAGTCGAATATCTCGAAAACAATGATAAAAAAAAATTGATAAAAATTGTCTACAAAAATAATGTCCATTTAGACAACTAAAAGAAAAAAGAAGCACTTTTCAAATCGTGCAGATTCGCATTATTTTTAGAATAAATATTTAAACTAAATTTGCAATTTTTTTAGTATTAAGTGTATATAAAAAAGGTTTCGCTCGCTGAAACCAAGCAAGAAAAAAACATTGCAAAAACGCGTCACGTATTTAGGGGATCCAACTAATAATTTTATTAAATCGTTATAAATTTGTCTTGCCAATTTACAGGAAGTCCAAGGTGACTTCCTTTTTGTTCTTTTTTAATGATTACTAGTTATTTATAAAAGCTGCTTTATCATTTTGGTGAGATGATTATTATTAATTATAGTGGAACGAAAATGAAATGAATCACGTGACATTGAACGAAGCATGTACGAAACAGTGTGTTTTTCAGCGTGCTGTAACCCTTAATTTTAAAAATAAGTCTTATGAAATAAGTTTGAAATAACAAATACATAGATTATATATTTTACTGGCAGTTACGCTTGGTGGTTTCGTGTGCACTCAAGATCCCTGGTAGTCTAGAAGCCCAATGGGTTTTCGTAGCCCATGAAAAGACCATGCTCGATCATATTTTTTATATGCATTTTGATCCCCTGATTACCAATATCGACATAGATATGAATATTTTTGAAAATTTGGACGTCAATCTATAAAACTATTCTTTTGATCATTATCGCTTTCAGTTTTATCACTTAAAGTATCATGATCACTTTGACCGAATGACAGGTAAATGCATATTCAAAAGAACATGATGTTATCAGTTCCACTTTTTCACTTTGATCATTTGATAATAACTCTAAAGAATACGACCTATGAGTCTGGTTCTCCTTCTGGCTTAGGGTGGGTCCACAGGACAAGAAAAATTTGAGCGTAGGCGTGTTACAAGCTTTTGTGTTAAAAATGTATCGTCCACACGGGAGATTTCGTTACGCGGTGTGTTTTTTTGTCTTAACCTAACTTTCATCAGGGTTTTTGTATATATTTTATATAAAAATTAAAATGAAGCAAAATAAAACATTAATTGCTGCAGTATTTTAATTTAGGAAAAAAAAGTTACAAAATGTAAGGAGAATATTGATATATTCTTTATTAAAAAAACAGGAAAGTCGTCGCTACTGGGTCCGGTCTGTGTTTGAGGAAAAAATTGGAGAACGACTTGGACATACTAATAATTTAATTCATTGGTGAATTTGAAGAGCTCTTCGCTGTTGTTGGGCCAATAATTAGGAAACACAATATGGAAATATGTACAGCTATATCTTTATTACTAGGTTGGAAATAACATTGTGATCTTTAGCTGATGAAATCAGCATGTGAAAGCAACAGTGCGAATTCCGAGTCGGGCAACAGTGTTTCTGAAATTATTCAGGTTACTTGTGCGGTAATATGGGACTCTTTAAAAGAAGTTTTATTTTCAAAGTTTACTACTTCTACCTCGTAAAGAATTGCCAAGGAGTTCAAAGCAAAAATTTCAATATAATAGTGTAATTTTAACAATCGTTTTAATAATTACAATTGTTTGTTGTTTTTAGAAGAATACATTACATATGATACTAATTGGATTTCTATTATTAAATTTCCATCAATGTTAATTTTTACTTTTTAATTGTTTATAATAGGTTTATATAAAGTTTGCTAAGGGTAGGGTTACCAGACGACAGGAATTTTCCTGATATGTCTGAAATTTTTGGCCCTCTTTAGAGAAACAGGAAAACACTGCAAATGTCATTATTCTTTTGAAATTAAAAGAGGAAAATATAAGTAATAAAAAATATTTATTAATCATTCTAGTAAGAAAAAATAAATTAATTAAATATTAACAAAGTATTTGAATTGTTAATTTAGTGTATTAATAAATTTAATTTCGTACTTTTTATTGCTTGATGTTTCTTTTGGCAATTGCTGGTCTTTTATAACCATTTCATGACATTCTTAACATGATATGTTCTTTAAGTTAAATTGTGTCTACAGTAGACCCTTAACAGAAGATATTGTTGTAAACCAACTATTCCTACAAATTATTAAATTACTATATATAAATATTTTGAAGTTACTCTTATGGATTAATAGATAATTATAGTCTAATATTTAATACTCTCTTAAGAAGAAGTTAGATCTTAAGTTTAGCTAGATTCTAATAGGCTCAAACAAAAGTATGCCCAAAACTTTACTTTTACAGAGACAATTAGCTTTGTTCATATCCTCATCATCCCATAAATACACACTTTTTCATTTCAGTATTCATGTAAATAAATAGTTATGTTATATTTGTTAGTACGCCTATGACTGCAAAATAATAATTTAGATACAGAAATAAAACATAACTAGGGCATGAACATAGAGACGAGAGGAACTAAAATTAAAAAACTACAAAGCAGAACCAGCAAAGTTAGAACATTGGTGGCAGTGAAAAGCAAAGCTTATAACAATATAGATAGCCTATCTCTCTCCTTAGTCCACTACGCTCCCATTAATGACAACACTCTCTCGATATTCGCATTTGATGCTTCGAATGCAAATATTTTGAAAATCTCACTGTCTTAACATACCACATACAACATTCAGATAAAATATCCGGATATTTACTGAAAAGTTAGGGATATTGTCAGGAAATCTTATTATTTGATCTGGTAACCATAGCTAAGGGCATGTCTGTGGATTAGCGTCTTGATATCAGAGATTGTCGTTGAATAGAAATTGTATTATACAACGGCCTTTAATAATAAGCTTTAATTTATATAACTAACAACTGTATTATTGCAATTATTATAAAATTAATAAAAAATGAACAAGAATGATTTTTTTGAGTACCAAGCAGTAATGATCTTCGGTAACAAGCATTTTTAATAAATTAAAACAATTTAACATACTTCATAAATATCCATTATCACAAAACTCGCAAAATAAAAAAGTATAAATAAAACAACACACTTCTGAAAAAAAAAACATGGGTTATGTTCACATAAAATATTAAAAAGAAACAGTTTCCGCCATATTTAAAGCAGTCTGCTGAAAAGTTAAACATTATTTTGAGTAATGACCCGGGAAAAGGCGGATTTTGGCGGGAAATCTTCGGTCTTTGTCTTTTTTTTAAATTCAACCTTCGAACATACCCCTGTAGAAGTAGCATAACGTCAGAACTAGGGCCCGGTTGTTTGAACGATGAATAACGTAATAATATTTTTATTTATATTTGAAAAAGTGTTGATAAACAGTAGATATTTAATTTCTTGGTACAGACATACCGATTTTATGCTATCCTTTTCTAATTGCATTATTTAAACGAGTATCATCGGTACGTCCTTCGAACATACCCCTGGGTACGTCAATTCTGAAAATAAAGTATGAATATATGGTTGCCTAAATTTTTATTATTGTTATTTTCAATATGTAAACAATCTAACAATATTTACCGATAAAAATAAGTTTTTAAATCCTCTTTTTGTTAATATTAATTGTAAACTTCGCATTTATAGTAATTTCTAACACTTAAAAACACCGAAAAAAGTCACGACAAGCAATTAAACTGAAAGACAAGATAAGTAAATATGTTTATGTCTGTCAAACATCAAAAAAGCGTCTCCCCCACCGACCATAAACAGCCTTCAGACAAATCTATTGTTGTTTAAATCAAGAGTATGATCGAAGAATTCAACAAGTCACAATGCTTACGCCCAAATTTTTCTTATCGTGTGGACCCACTCTTATAGTATAGTTACATAAAATAATTTACATACGTTACCCTGTTGCCAAATTTATTTAATTTTCCTTTATTTTCCAGAACGACTGGGTATGTGACAACGCAGCTTTGCCAAGCACCGCCCAATCAATCTTTTTCTGTGGCGCCATTTTGGGTGGACTTGTGTTCGGTTGGATAGCGGACAGATTAGGCAGAATTCCAGCGCTCGTAGGAACGAACTTGGTAGGTTTCGTGGGAGGAATGGCCACCACAATGTGCTCTTCATTCTGGACTTTTGCGGTATGCAGATTTCTGGTGGGAATGGCCTTTGATAACTGTTTTACCATGATGTACATTTTGGGTAAGTAAATCGAGTAAACCAAATAGACTTTTCTTTTGCAATATATTTTTTTTCAGTATAAATTATGGAGAGACTAAAATAAAATTATTTTCAAATTTTCAGTTCTTGAATATGTCGGTCCAAAATGGCGTACATTCGTAGCCAATATGTCTATAGCAATATTCTTCACATTTGCTGCATCGATTTTACCTTGGATCGCCCTTGCAGCCGCAAATTGGAAAATGCTATGCTACATCACCAGCGCTCCTTTGGCTTTAGCTATATTAACACCTTGGATTGTTCCTGAATCTGCAAGGTAAGCAAAGAAATTTGGCAACACTGTTTAGATGCTATACGTATTGTGTATTTTTCAGGTGGTTAGTGTCTCAAGGAAAAATCGATAAAAGTATTGGAATCTTAAAGAAATTCGAAAGAATTAATAGAAAAACTGTGGATCCCAAAGTGTTCGATCAGTTTAGGGTAAGTACAATTTTGATCTCTAAAACATTATAAATTTTTCGTGTTACGAACCTGGAAAATTTTATTTTAGGAAAGCTGCATCAAAATCCAACAAGAAGAAGAGGCAGGTAAAAATTACACTGTCTTGGATCTCTTCAAAACGCCGCGCCTCCGTAAAATAACCATAATTTTAATTGTTTTGTGGATGGCAATTTCTCTGGTCTTCGACGGTCATGTGAGAAATGTAGGCACACTGGGATTGGACATATTTTTGACATTTACCATCGCCAGCGCCACCGAGTTCCCGGCTGACACATTTTTGACAGCTGTCCTGGATGTTTGGGGTAGACGATGGTTAGCGTGTGGATCCATGATTGTTAGCGGTATCTTTAGTTTATTGGCTACTGTTGTTCCTCTTGGTAAGCATCTCTTACATAAATCAAACCCAAAGAAATAACATTATTTTTAAAATACTAATATTTTTCCTCAATTTTAAGGCATCCCTTCGGCGACCATGGCAATTTTAGGAAGATTTGCTGTGAATATATCTTACAATATCGGTCTTCAGTATGCAGCAGAACTATTACCAACAGTAGTACGCGCTCAGGGAGTTGCCCTCATCCACATTATGGGTTACGTTGCCAGTATAGTAGCCCCTTTTGTTGTATATTTGGTAAATATTAATCTTCAAGAATGTTCTTTACCTCGTCGCCAATTGTATAATCTTATTTTATTCCTTTCAGGCTAATATCGATATATCTTTACCCTTATTGATCCTTGGTGTCCTGGGAATAATTGGTGGTGTTCTGGCTCTATTTTTACCCGAAACTTTGGACCAAGAATTACCGCAAACATTACAAGACGGGGAGAACTTCGGTTTGGATCAAACAATTTGGGACTTCCCTTGCATCAAAAAGTAAGAATCTATGAAGTATTAACTTAATATATTATCCGTCTTAGTTTATCTACTAAATTTTTCAGGTCGTTTTCCATTTTTACTAACATTTGTGTAAATTTCAGACCGAAACCTGCAAAATCACCATTTGAAAGATCAAGTTCCACAAGACCATCAATTAGAGCGTCGGTTAGAGGAGAAATACGATCAAGCATGATAAATCGTGGATCTGTACGGTCCAGAAAATCAATCTGTCCTCCCGAAAACCTTGTGGCTTAGGATAAAATTTCCTAATACGAATAAAATTGTCTAAATAGAGCGGGATTGCCTATTAGGCAATTTTGTTTCGTATTTCCTATAGATAGCTGTGATTTTTTGATGCATTTCTGGTGCTAAAAGTTCTGGAAGGTGATATGGGCAATTTTGTTGTATACAGGCAAAATTGCCCACCATTTTTTTCTTTAATGAAAGTCTGCTAACAGTATTTCTTGCCCCAAATTGTTCACAACCGAAATAAACTTGTAATTTGTGTAATATAATGCAGGGTAGTATTGTGACAAACGTAGTAAAGCAATTACAAGTTTTTTTTTGGATGAGTAAAATTAGATATCTCCGATGCTTTCGACCGTGATGATTCCTAATCATGTTACCAGACAATATTAGACGTCCATGAATAAATGACATTATGACTGTGGTATTACAAACTTTTATAATCCTGAGTTTGCATTTTACTCTTTAAAAAAGTTCTATAAAAATATATATTGAAATTAATTTTCTGAGAATTTTTTCCTACTCAATCTTTTTAATTTTAGTTAATTTGCAAATTTGGGACTACTATATTTATTTTAATTATAAGGTAGTTTAGGAAAAGAGAAAATAATATATAATTCTAATTACTTTCAGTACCTTGCTCCACATTCCCCCAAATAATTGTTTTCCTAAAAATAACAACTGTCTTATTAACAAGTTACAAATTAAACAGCGTATGTATCCAACATGCCAGTCTTCTTGACTTTTAAAGCTATATTTGACATTGATTAACATATAATGTGTATTTCTAAATCTGTATGAATTAACTGTAAATAAACTCATCATTTAAGAATCAATAACATAATATATGTAGGGTATCTTCTTTATCTAATATTTCGTGATTGAAAAACAAAGTATTGATTCAATGTCCTGCTTGCATTCCAGATTTATATTCATGTGACTTTTAAATCTGTTATAATGTAAGAATTCTTATAAGTTAGGGGGAAGAAAGCAAAATGGTGTAGTTTTTTTAACGAAAATTAAAGTGTTAGTGTTATATTAAAGTAATTTTGCGTTATTTATATTTATCTGGTAAGATTTTTTCTCTTACGTATTTCGTAGATGTAAATTACTGTACATACGTACCTACTTATAGATAATTTATTTTAATTGTTTTGATATACTTTAGGGCTAGTCACCTGACGGTATTTTTTAGATTATTCCTATTTTGTATAAATGTTCTTTCTTTGTAGGTATTTGCTCAAGATAGTGATTAATAAATATTTTTGTCATGATGAATTGTGCTTTATTTAATTAAATACATATGTTTGAGCTATTTTTAAAAATGGAAGAGTTCTGTTAACGGTGAGATATTTTCGATTCGGTTTCTGGAAAGTTCTAGATGGTATTCTCAAAAGGGTCCGCGGTAGGCAAAAAATCAAAGTCTTATCAAATATTCAAAGCACGGAATTTTGTATAAATATCTCTAGAACTAATGATACACACACATTTACATATATATATATATATATATATATATATATATATATATATATATATATATATATATATATATATATATATATATATATATATATATATATGTTATGTCGGATATTCTCACGGGTGTGATGTGTAATCGAAGGTTTTCGGGCATCCCGTGTATGTGCTGAGTCCCTCTCAGGACTGTAAGGCAGCTGACATTTCGGTGAAATCTCATTCACCATTTTCAAAGCTCACTGTATGTCGTCTACGAGCGAACTTCGAAAGTTCGTCTATTCACGTTATGAAAAGTACATTCATCACTAAACAACACATTATCAAAAAAGTGTTCATTTTCTGCCACTTTATCTAACACCCACAAGAAGAATTCAGTTCGGTTGTCAAAATCATTTCCGTGAAGCTCTTCACAAAGCTGGATTTTATAAGAATGAAATCTGTATTTGTTAAGAATTCTTGAAACACTTGCTAGGATATATGATTCTGACTAATATTGGGATTTTCAATCACTCAACCAAATACATTACAAACATTTTCTTCATCCTCAGTGACAGGTTTTCTTATAACAGGTTTTTTTAACTGACCCTTTCACTTTCCCGAAACTGGTTTAATAGTCTCACAAAAACGGCTGGTTTCTTTCAGGAAACCTTTAAACATAGACTCGAGAAGCCAACAATTTTGATGACATTTTCCAAGGATAAAAATCCTATCAATACGCTCTTCTTTTGAATAAATTTTTATTTTGACAAAGCAATGACACAACAGTATTCAAATAATTCAATTCAATAAATGAAGTTTCACAGATAGCTATAGATTGCATAAAAACTAATCATACTCTAGGCAAATTAATAAAAAATATTAAAACCAAACTAAAAAAGAAAATAAATTAAAATATGGAAGGTGCCCTAAAATATACATAGGGCAAACGGGCAGAAGCTTTATTAAAAGAATAAAAGAACATAAAACAACTTATTTAAAAAAGCATACCAGTTCTCCCTACGCTTTACATTTAAACAATGAACAACATACTTTTAAAGATAATTTTGATATTTTACATTTGGAAAATAAATCGTTTAAATTAAATCTATTTGAATGACTAGAAATCAACAAACATAAAAAATTAAATGACCAATTGGATTTAAATGGTTCCCCATTATTAAATTAAAATAATTTTGGTTTTTCCATAATTTTATAGATTTGTAAATTTGGGTGACACAGATAAATATCTTTTTGAATGTAAAATTCAGAGTAGTCTTTACTTTGTTTAGATGTTATCTACCATCTGAAGAAGACACTGTTTATTGAAACAATTGTTATGGTTAATGTAATATAGTGGAAATTATAATACGTTGTATTATTTAACTATTAAAAAAGTATGTATTATTGCAACGATTAGAGAAAGCTGTAATTATTTACTCTTGATGAGCGTCTCTAAATAATTTTCCACATATGTTCATACCACGAACATAACATATAAATCTGAACTGCTCATGAAAATAATTTTTGACCCCCCCCCCCTTATTGGTCGCCATTAGGTGCAATGATTTGTATGGCAACATTGAATTCCCTGCTAGTTTCTTACATTGGCGTGAATGTGTCGTGTATGAATGTCAATTATATTATCCTAACTGACAGGTTTAAACAATAACTATCTCTTTCTATACTATATCTAAAACAATATATCGTTCTTCCTTGTTTTACTTGACAGGTTAATTGAGTAAATTCAATAAAAAAGACCAGGTTAATTGTTTCTGTAAAACACTATTTAACTTGAATTTCTACTTTTAGTTTCCTCAAAATTATAATTTTTTAAATTCTTTTGGAACAGCGTAAATATGTAACAATTTTATTATTTTTAAATAACAAGCATGAAATGTCCGTTCTTATCAATAAATGAAAATGTTTTTTCTATAACTGTTTACATATTTTTTACAATAAAACTGTTATTTAGCAAAATAGCTAAAATGTGAAATATGCGCCAAAAATAAATCGAGACTATTTTTTTTTTAAATATATTGCGGAAATCAGTGGATATTTTTGTAAATAACTAATATAATCTACATCCTTATTCGGACGTAGAGTATAAGAAGTTCACGAAAAAAAGTATTAAGGCATTTATTTTTAAAAATTTTATATCATGAAGTAATATAGTATATTGTTTAATGTAAAGTATTGAAATGTCCACATAATCTATTGCAAAATAAGAGAGTTTCATCATTTAAAAATAGCTTCGATTAGATCTTTGTTAAAATTATTTTCTCCTCGATGCTTTTAGGGAACTGACATGTTCGGTATTTATATAGGGTTAACAACATTCATAATAATGTTGACGTTTCCTTCAAAATAACGGAGCTTTAATTTAAAGGAAGTAAAGTAACATTATGTACTAAACCATTTTTATAAAAAAAAAATTAAACTCTAAAGGGAATAGTGTTAAAGCAGTTTATATTTAATTGTACACAAAACAATATTTATTAAGACACTTTAAATATAAAGAAGCTTGTAAATACAAGAGAATTCTTACATTAATACAATCATTTTTAATCTAAATATATACATAAAGATTTACTAGCAACTTTTAATTTTTACACTTCTTCAAACTTTCCATTTACTTAACTGTTTGAGGATCTGGAATTGACCTTTCTTAGAGTTGAATTTTTGAAATGGTAATCAATCGCAGCTTCTCACTACTTTGACAAAGGATTTTAATGACACAAATTTCCTATCTGAGTTAAAATCAAAAATTTTTGTTTTATTAATTAATAACATATTCAAACAAAAGGTTATTATTTTATTTTTAGACAAAATAAATACATAAAAGTAAAATTTATGGAATTTCCAAACATGCTTAATAATATTGAAAAATTTTATATTAAATGCAATCATTTATTTCTATTTTAATATGGCATATTGGTTTTTAAACGTGTAATCATTTTAAATTTTACCACCATACCAGTTTCGATGTTCAGCTTTATAGGTTAGTGGAACATTAACTTTATGGTAAAACGATATTGTTGTTGGTTAATGCACACCTAATTCAGGACTTTTTTTGTGGTGCTAGTGTATGTTATTAAGTCCAAGTTTAGTTGCTTCAAGATGTTTACATCAAACAGTGCTTCATAGTTCTTTTCAGACCGTTTATTTGTAAGAAGCACAACACAAACTTTTTACTCATCTTCTGGTATAAAACTATTTCCAGAAAAATGCTCTGAACAGAGTGATGTATAAAATAATTATGATCATGTCCAATTTGCTCTAGCCCTTGAATTTGAAGATTCTTTTCACTTAGAAAACTAAAATATTGATAGCATTTAAAAATTATCATACATCATATCCATCAGATTAAACTTGTTACCCTTAGATTTACAATTTGATTCTAAGGTAAAATTTGATATAATTAGTATTGAATGCTTTATAACGCACCAATTAAATAAATTCCAATTTACCAGATGAGGTATTTGTACGTCTTACGATAAAGAATCACATTTTTTAAAAAACCGAAAAAAACCTTAAAGTTCACGTTCCTCTTTGAAATTTTCAGTAAAACGTTACATAAAATGTGATAAAATGCATGAAACAGCAAAATCAAAAATAAATTATTGTCAAAATGGAAAGTATTCAGTCAATGTCAAAAATACACTTTCACCAATATAATAAAAACTTAGGGAATTCATTGTTGCCAAAGCAATTATTTGCAAGTAAGGGCACGGAGCATGGAGGCGTCATTTTTATTATAAGGGAGGTATTATGCATGATCAGTCCAGTTTTATATGTCAAGTTCGTGGTTCATATATTGCGCCGTACACGTTATGACCGATAACAAGTAATACAAACATTACATTTTCACCTTGCGGTTAATTATCAACAGTTTTTTGTTTACAAAAAATTACCTGATAATTTTTCGGGAATCTACCCTCGATAATCACAATCAGGGAGTCAAAATACATATAAAAAAAACTTTGGTGAAGCCATATTTTTTCATCGGCTACGAAAAACCCTCTAGGTTTCCCGACTATTACCCCCGAACTAGATTTACGTAGTATATTTTAACCCTGTGACTCAATTTACGTAGAAATAAATAAACAGGACTCAATTTATCTATTCCAGGCAAGGCGACCCGTCAAAATTAGAATGTTTGGAAAGTATCCACGTGACAATTATACACAATCTATTGCAAAGCTGCTCTTATTACGCATTTTCTCTGGAAAGAGATTAATTTTTTTTTCAAGTGCTCATTGTCTTTAGATAGAAAAGATTGTTTATGAAATATTTATACGTATTAGTCATTGTTAGATAACCTGATTAAAATCAATATACTGATATTGGATTGAATTGTTACTGAACGTTTTCCATTTATAAATGGAAAACTCTTAAAGAAAATCTTATTTTACGCATACCAAGATACTCGTGAAAATTCGTATAAAACCTGTTTTACACCGTTTTATTCACTCCACTTTTAATTTAAAAAAAAATTATAAAAAAATTGAACCGACGTCTAAAAGTGCGCTAAAAAGTGCAAAATAACTATACATTTTTATATGAAATTGAAATTTTTGAAGTCGGCGCCAAACTAATACCTTTGTCAACTTCAAAAAGTTCAATTTTATATAAAAATTTATAGTTATTTTTTACTTTTTAGCGCACTTTTAGAGGTCGGTTCAATTTTTTTATAATTTTTTTTTCTATTTTTAGTTTAGAATTCATTATGATATCCATAAATTATTTGAACTACGTACTAATCGAGATTAGTGGACCTTGCAATGACTCCAAGGTGGCAAAAAAGTATCCATTTTACCCAAAGTTGTAAATCACCCTAAAATGAACCACTAAAAATTCTTTGGTTCTTACAGTTTTCCAAATACCAGGAAAATGGTGTTAAACAAATATTCAGATTGGTAATATAGGCCCCAAAACCTTCCAGTATCGATGTTTAAAGAACCTTAGATGTAAATTTCCTAGTTCGATATATTTTATACTGCATATTGAGTTTGTATACACCTCAAGAACGCCACAATATCAATTTTCAATATTTAAAGAACCTGAGATATAAATTTCTTAGCTCGATATATTTTATACTGCATATTGAGTTTATATACGCCTCAAGAACCCCACAATATCAATTTTAGACAAAATCGGAATAGGTAAAATTTTCTATCCCTCATATTGTATCTTATCAACCAAATAGTTGTAAAAAATCAACTTCGTCTTCGTAATACACGATCCCGAAAACTCCCTAATATCAAATCTGAAAAATGGGAATAAGGTAAAATTTTTAACCCACCATATTGCATCCGCTATATTGAATTTCAAAAAAATTATTTTAAGTCTTAATCTAATCTAAATCTAAACCCTTCAAAGCCCCCTAGTACCAATTTTGGATGAAATCCGGAAATTTATATTCTCTATTTACATCCTCAAAAACGATTCAGTCCCACCTTTGAACAAAATCGAAAAATGTAAAATTTTTAGTTCGCTATCTTGGATTTGCCATATTGAATCCTGAAAAAATACTTTTAAATTCATAATTTGCACCCTCAAGAACACCCTATATCAGTTTGGGAGAAAATCGAAAAATGTAAAATTTTTGGGACACCATATTGAATCTGCCAGATTGAGTTTTTCAAACAATATTTTAAATTCATAGTTAACACTAACAAAAATACCCCAATACTGATTTTAGACAAAATCGGGAGATGTAGAATCTTTAATCCGCCATCTTGGATCCGCCATATTGAAGTTTTTAAAAATAATTTCAAGTTCGTTTTGTGCGACCCCGAAAACTTCCCCCTACCAATTTTGAAGAAAATCGGACAAAACTGATTTTTTCGTCCGCTATATTGGATCCATCATATTAAATTTTTTAAAAATAATTTCAGATTAGTTATGTACGACCCTGAAAACTCCCTCTTGTACAGATTTTGTTGAAAATCAGACAAAATTGATTTTTTTGTCCGCCATACTGAATTTTTTAAAAATAATTTCAGATTTGTTGTGTACGACCCCAAAAATTCCCGAATACCAATTTTGGAGAATATCAGAAAAAATTATTTATTTTTGGCCGCCATATTGTCAGCGCCATCTGGGATATTACTGCACCAATTTCGTCCAAAACAATATGGGACCAATGCAGCAACTTCCTGAACATAACGTAAAAAATTTCATTCAAATCGGTGCCGCCATTCCGGAGTAATCGGTGTACATACATAAAAAAACATACATACTCGACGAATTGAGAACCTCCTTCTTTTAGAAGTCGGTTAAAAATATTCAAAATGACCTCCGTTTTCATGTACACAAAAATCAATTGTACAGAGGAAGATGCAGATTATTCTGTTCAATAAATGATTTGAGTTGATTTATTTCATTTATTTTTCTAGTATGTAATCAGTTATTCAAGGTTAAATGTCTGAAAATAAAATAGCATTATTTTATTTGTTGCTACGGGCAGCAAATTAAAATTTGAACATCGTGCACTAAGGATTTTTCAATTTACCCTCGTAGCTGAGACGTACATACAAATTAAAATTTACACTTGGTTTATTAGTCCTAGAAAATGTCATTTCAAGAGATAATAAATAGATTTAAGAAAACGTAACATGTTTATTTTTACGATAAAAAGATGAAAATGTTGTAACCGTGTTATTTTTAAAGTTGATTAAGATATAAAAACGAATCAGGTAGAATGATTTCACGCTAAGTGAGTAAACTTTCTCTAAAAATGTAACTGATATATTAAAAATACTTTCTTCAAGATTTTTTAGTTATAATTAACTAAACTGAAACATGTAGTAGTCCCATTTCTATAGATAAAGAGTTTTTTTTTCAATTATCTGGAGATATTGTAGTGTCACTATTAAATCGAAGAAGCATCGTATGCAACTTCCAACACTCGTTTGTGTCCTTGAAAGCTAATTTGTGCCCCTCCTTTATCAATTAAATATGAAAAATCATTGTTTTTTAGCCCCCAGTGTCCAGGCAACCTCAGAAATGTATCTTTGCTCTATTACCCCAATCGATTTAATACTGTCTGGTAATAAAAAACAAATGTTCATTTCCATCAAGTTTTCTTTCTTTTTTGTGAAGTTTTTGAGGATTGATTGACATTTTCCCAGGCTTACACCATGCTAATTCCGTATTTATTCTTTCCTGACGAGTTTATGATATTTGGTTCGTAAATAGTCCCCTTAACAGAGTGAAGAGTCTGTTTAGATAAAGTATGTTTCAAGATCTATAGTTTGCCTCTTGGTTTCAATAATGAGGGTATCTTCTTCAAGTGCCTTCTCCATTGCGGAGGTTGGCAATCATAATAGCTATTTTAATTTTTGAGGCAGTTGCTCTAAATAGTTGTTTTGAACTGCATCCAAACCATTCCCTTAGGTTTTTTAGCCATGAAATTCGTCGCCGTCACACGCCTCTTTTACCACTTATTTTGCCTTGGATTATGAGCCGTAAGATGCTGTACCTTTCTCCTCGCATAATATGTCCGAAATATTGCAGTTTTCTCTATTTTACTGTTATCTCGACTTCCTTTTCTTTCCCCATTCTTCTCAACACTTCGGCGTTCGTAACTCGATCCACCCACGAAATCCTCTGAATTCTTCTATAGGTCCACATCTCAAAAGAGTTAAGTCTTCTCATTGCCTCTCGATTCAGTGGCCATGCTTCCATTCCATAATAAAGAATACTGTATACGTAACATTTAGTAAGTCGTATTTTCAGGGCTAACGTTAGATCTTTGCTGCAGATAACCTTTTTCATTCTAATAAAGTTGGCACGTGCTTTCTCGATTCTGGTTTTTATTCCGACGGTATACTCATTATTTTCTGTTATTAGGGTTCCCAAGTAAGTGTACTTTTTAACTCTTTCTATGTGCTGGCCTCCTACCATTAGGGTTTCATTATTATTGGTGTTATTTTTACTAATTATCATGAACTTGGTCTTTTTCGTGTTAAGAGAGAGTCCATATTCTCCACAGACTTTCAATATTTTATTCATTATCTTTTCCAGGTCTTTCAAACTATCAGCCGTTATTACGGTGTCATCTGCATACCTAATATTGTTGATCAAAACTCCGTTTACTTTTTCCCTGCTGTTTCAGATTCAAGACTTTCCAATATGACCTCTTCAGAATAAGCGTTAAATAGTAAAGGTGACAATATACAACCTTGTCTGACTCCCCTTTGTATTTCTACATCTCCGGATATTTCCTGTCCAAATCTTACTGCCGCTCGCTGATTGTAATACAGATTTGATATCAACCTTAAATCCCTTTCATCCAAATTTTTGCTTCTGAGAATCTCTATTAGTTTGTCATGCTTGACCCTATCAAAAGCTTTGTTGTAATCTATGAAGCAGACATAGAGGTCCTGACTGATATCTAAGCATCTTTGAGTAAGCACATTAAAAGCAAATAATGCTTCTCTTGTACCCACCCCGTTCCGGAAGCCAAACTGTGTGTCACTAATATCCAGCTCCAACTTGGAATGTATTCTAGCGTGTACAATTTTTAAAAGGGTTTTCAAAGTATGTGACATGAGACTGATTGTTCGATAGTCACTGCATTCTTTTGAATTTGCTTTCTTTGGTAAACATATGAATGTTGATGTTAACATTTCTTGGGGGATAGTTCCTGTCGTGTAAATTGTATTAAATAATCTCACCAATAAATCCAAGTTTTTGTCATTGATCAGCTTCAACAACTCACCTGGCATTTCATCTGGACCAACAGCTTTATTAGTTTTTATCGACCTTAATGCATAAATGACCTCTGCTTTAGTAATTTCAGGCCCTATGTCACCGCCCAGACTGTTTATAGAAGAATTTTCGTGTCTTTAATTTTCAAATAGTTTTTCTATGTATTCTTTTCACCTGTATTCTTTTTGTTGTGTTTCCATAATAATGTTTCCATCTTTGTCTAGCAATACGTTTGAGGTTTTTCTCTTTTCTATTCCAGCTAGTTCTTTGACTTTTTTATGTAAGTTGAAGTTGTCGTACTTGTTTTGCAACTCCTCTATTTCCTTGCATTTTCCAGAAAGGTACTCTTCTTTTGCTGCTCTTATTTTTCTTCTTATTTGAATTTGCAACTGTTGATATCGGGTGTTGTTGGTCTTGTGTTTCCTTCTTTCATCCATCAACTCCAAAATATCATCTGTCATCCAATCTTCCTTCTTGTACCTTGATGTTGTAAGTACTTTCTTGTTTGGGTCCATAATTGACGTTTTGAAAAACTGCCACTGTTGTTCAACGTTGTCATCGTTTAACCTAGGCTTGCCTTGTCTTCTTTCTAAGTTTGTGTTGATGTCTTGTCTCAGCTTTTCTTTCGTTTCTTCTGATTTTAATTTTTGTATATTTAGTTTTTTGATGTTATGATTTGTTTGTATCCTTTTTAATTTAAGTTGGAATTTAGCGATAAGGGGATTGTGGTCCGAAAATACATCCGCACCTGGGTACGCCTTTACTGAATGTACTGCGTATGAGGGTATAGACAATAGTAATTTAAAGGGTCTTGCCTGGTATACATCATATTAAAAGAACATTAAAATTTACCTGATGATTAATAATTATGTGTAAAAAACTTGATTCTAATGTAGTCCTTTGGTAGTCGATATCTCCGAAAGGCGTATACGAAACAAGTTTATATGAATTTGTTGTTATTTTTTTTATCGGGAGATTTCCCTCATTTTCCCGGACACCCTATATAAGTTGATAATAAAGTTAAAACGGATTATTGCAGAGATTTTTTCGTAAAATTCGCTGACGTACTTAGTTTTATTTCTAAAAAGATTAAATTTAGAGTTATAGATCAAACTAGTGCTTTTTTAAATAGAACATTTTGTGAAAACGTCTAGATATAACTACTAGCCAAAAAGTCATGATTTTTAACAAAAATAAAGACAATGTAAGTTCAATCACGCTGTAACAAAATCAAGATTTAGCTCTGAAAATTGACACCTGTCAAAATTTTGTTTCATACCATTCTTGTCTTTCTTGGTAATCTCAAAAGTTGTTTATGGCAGCGCGGAAGATAAAATGCTGAATACTCCTTTTGATATCTCCATTGCGAAAAAAAATATGTTTGAAGGTTGTAGACAATGTTGAAGATTGACTAAAATATGCTTGTCGGACTCTATGTTTTTTTATTTTTACGACGTTTCGATTAGGTTGTATCTCTAATTGTTATCAAGTATAAACTGAATGTTTTGTCTTAAGACTACAAGCTTATGTAGGGACTGTCTCTATTGAAGCGTAAAGTTTCGCTTCACTGTACACACCTCAATGATTTGATGTTACAAAGTAGTGGTTGCCCAAGATTAGGTATCTCAACACTCCGTTTACTGAAAATTCCATTTTTGTTTTCAATGTAAGCTGCTTCTATAAATTTTCTTTTCTTCATGTTGGGTTCCGTATATATTGCTGCCGCCTCAGACCATTTTATATGGTGTTGTTTATCCTAGGCATGTTCTGCAATACCTGATTTCGATATTTCCCCTTTTTGTATATGAATTTTATGTTCCTTTATTCTAACTTTTAGTGGTCGTTTGGTTTCTCCAATATACATTTCACCACACTCACAAGGAACTTGTTTTTGTTAAATGACCTCTAAATGTATTTCCAGATTTAAAGGCTGTTTTTATATTATAACTACTGGCAATTCGTCTTATTTTCTCTGAAGTTCCCTTAATGTACGGAATTGTGAAGAAGGAATGTGTTTCTTGCTGTCTAGTATTTAATGTCTAGAAATCATTAAGTTCTTGATCATTGCCCTTCCATACGATCAAGGTATCATCGACATCAGGGGCGGATCCAGCCTCTCTCTTTAGGGGGGGGGGCGGTGATATCACAAAAGTATAGTATGGCAAGAAAAACAAGTTGTCAACGGGGGGGGGGGGGAGTGCGAGCAGCATACTCATTCCTAATATAAAAGGCAGAATGGGTTCTATTTTCCTGAATTCAAAGCTCTTGGGAGGGGGGGGGGGCGATCGAAAGCATACACATTCCTATACTCTATTCAAGAACTAGAGACAGTAATAAAATTGTTACCGAAACCTCCAACGTACCTGCTCCAGTGCCGCAGGTAACTGAGGACTGCCGTAAATCTAATTATATTTCATTATACTTAAATATATTTTATAAATTTAAATTTAAATATTATAAGCTTTTATAAATTTACTACAACAATAAAATGTCTGATAGTTTAATTTAATTTATGTCAGTGAGCAAAGTACACCTTACAGTTTGTTCTTAGTGATTTATCTTGTATGCGTTTGTTTTTTTTATATTATTTGAGATTAGTGAGATACCCAAAAAATATGGCTTTCATCTCTATATTTATTCCAAAATCGTTAAACCAGGGCATTTTTTCCTCAACAAAAAACTTATTACGATGAATGTTTATGATGCCTTAAGATATCAATATCTAGAATAATGTTAAAAGCCCTGTTGAGATGTGTTCCAACATGACAGGAGTTGGAACATCTACTATGTACCGAATACTGAAAGAGAAAAAACAATTGGAATTGTTAGTACTCCCATGCCACATTCGATCACAGGCAGACGAAAAATTTCATTGGAAGAAGAGATGAAATCTGAAGTTAATGGAGTTTTATTATGAGAAGCAGATCCCAATCGTCTACAAAATTCTACCTAAAATAAATGAAGATCGCGATTTACTTGAAATTAAAAGAACTGATCTCTGGATATTGCTCAGAGAACTTAATTTTTGCTGGAAAAAACCAGATAGAAAATCTGTTCCTATAGATCGTCCGGAAACCGTCCGTTGGAGAAGTAAATATCTCTCTCAAGTAAAAGGTAGAGTTGCTAGAAATAACACAATTAAAAAAACTAGTAATTTAACTAAACTTTTGAAAGATTTTTTTGAATAAAGTTACTGCGTAAAATTGGGAAAAATCAAATAATAAAAGAATAAAACAAAATGTCAGAACTCGATCTCATGATCGGTGAGATATAATTAATTTGAGTGAAGATAGTTTCACTGACTTTGATTAGGAATTAGATACGTACTGTTTACTAGTGTAAACACAATTTATTATTTAAATTATTTTTTTTGTTGTATTTTATTGTTTAATGTTGTTTATATGTTTTATTATTTTTTTATATATTTTTATTTTAGTGTGTCCCACTCTTTAATTTTATATATATTTAATTTTAATTAGCCGTAAATTTTTTATTATTTTATTATTGTATTTGTGTCTTTTTCTTAAGTGTGTAGAATTAACATGTTTATCTTATTTTTTTTGGGGCTATATTACCATATAAATTAAATTAAGATATCAGTACAATAGAAATAAAAATAAGTAGGTCTAATTTTAATTACAACATAAAAAAAGTAATTATATTTGATTCCCTTTTTAGTGTTTAATTGTAATTCTGCAGATGGTTTAAGAAATAAATAAACTGAAACGTCAAATACCTTAAAAATGTTTTTAATTAATAATAAAATGACCGATAGCCCCCAAAAATGTTTTAATATTATATGGACGAATTTGTTTTTTTATATATGTTTACCTTTTTGTATTTTTGACAATGGATATTTTGTAAGTATTTAAATTATAACTTCGAATTTTAGAGAATAAGGCTACGTTTTAGTCCATTATTATAGACCGGTATTTTTGATTATAAAATTTCTAACCCATTCCTATGAAAAATATATGTGTCTAATAGATTTTGCTAAAGACACCGGACCAAAGAATACAGGTAGTTAGCGAAGAGAAAAAGGGTAAAAAATGATTTATTACTCTCTCTAGTTCTTAAATAAACTGTAGAATAAGAGGAAAAATCGGGTCCATTTTCCTAAATTCAAAGCTCTCGGGGGAGGGGAGCGATCGCCCCCACCGCCCCCCCCCCCCTTGGATCCGCGCCTGATCGACATATCTCAACCAAACTTTCGGTTTCACTGTTGCCATTTCTATGGCATGAATTTCGAACTATTCCATATACATATTGGCAACGACTGGAGAGAGTGAAGAACCCATCGGAAGCCCGTCGTCCTGAGCGTAGAACTTGTCCTTTACTTGAAAGTAAGCACTACGCAGGCAACACTCCAAAAGGTCCCCGTCTAGTGGTAACCTGGTTCGATCTGATAAAGTAGTATCATTTGAAAATCTAGTTTTGATTATGTCTAGTGATTCCCCAGACTTTCCACATCAAAGCTTATTAATCTGTCGTCTGGCTCTAGATTGATGCTACTAATAATGTTCACGAAATGTGTAGAATTTTTAACATGTGTTCGTCTTACCTTCTAAAGGTTGTATATTTTTAAGAGAAACTTCACCAGTGCATTTTTTGGGGATCCTCTGGAGCTGGTTATTAGTCTCAATGGTATGTTCGTTTTATGAATTTTCGGTAGTCCGTTAAGATGTGGCCGCTTACTGTAGTGTGGTGTGAGCGCCGATCGTAGATATATGGTCTTGATATTTCCTTAGTATTCTGCAGATTTTTGACTCTATAGATTTGGTGGGGTCACGAGCTAATTGTCTATATTTTCTTTTTTCCAGGATATTCCCGTTTTTTTGCTTGTACGTTACGATGTCCATTATAATTGTTGCATATTGACGCTTATGTACACCACCGAAAGTTTGATATATACTTACCAAACATACAGTATAATAAAATAAATTTATTAGAAAAAAAAAATCAATTCATATAAATAGTTTTAGCTCCACAGTAACCTACGTCTGAAGAGTCTCTTCTGTGTGACAGAATTTGATTATAGACTCTGGCCAGTGACATATTGAGGTAGCGTTAATCATTTTATCTATAATCATTTTTTGTCCAATATTAATTAGTAACTGTTTTAATAACAACAGTAATAAAGACACTCTGAAAGTCTGGTCGTGCATCTTCTCTCTTGCAGCTTTAGTACCAAACACTTCGGTTATTAAAGCTTACCACAACCATGACTCAGATCTTCAGGACTCTGGCAGTGTTGCTACTTAGCTGGTCAGAAGACATCTCTTGTTTTGTAGGTTTCACAACAGCGCGCCCGCAAGTTAATTCGCGTGAAGGTTTTAATTAAATTGAATAAAACAAGTTTCTCAAAACAACTTAGTCCATTAACAAAATAAATAGAATAAAAACGAGCTATTTACAATGAGAAACTTAAAACTAATAACAATTACGAAAAAACTAACATAATTGCTCCTCTCGGCCGTTATTTTAACCAAAAACGTAAAATCCAATTTTGAAAAAAAAAACACGTATAAATAGCTTTATAAAATATTAAACAGAAAAAGAAATAAAACGCGAAAAACAGCTATTTATATTACTTAATCAAACCGTATGAAAATCGCGAAATACCCCACTAAAATAACACACGATAATCCCTTAATTTCCCAAATTAAACAAAGATAACCTTCTTTCCCGACGATTATACCCGTGACGTAATTATTCTACGGCACTGGTACTACGGTACCGTTCTAACGACATTCAAACTGTGACTGACATTTACTATTCCTTAAAACAGTATCTTCGAATTTTACACCCCTCTGTTTCCCGTTCGTACCCATATTACCCGATGGAACCCGGTAAACGTCAATTTCTTTCCCTTAAAGTTCGAAGGTTTCGATCGTTACGTGCTGAGGACGTTAGCCATTCTATACCGGATGCCCGATTCACGAATTGGCTTGTGAGCATCTTAATCTTAATTTGTATATAAACACAATTAATAAAACTATTCTATTTCTTTCTATAACTAAAGGAATAAGATAATATAACGTCTGTGAAAAAACCTGAGTGCCATTTTATTCATAATGCTGGTATTTGAATCATTCTTTCTTGCAATCAGGAAAAACAGACGCTACACACCTCCTTTCACAGATCAAACGTTATATTACAGTATAATGAGTTTATTTGATTATTCTCCCGTTTCCCAATAATGGGAAACTCGTTCAATACTCCAACACACTTCAACGGCATTTCACATACCATATGTTAAAAACTACCCTTATCACGTCTGGCTTTATTTACCCAAACAGGGCAGGATCACTTAGACAGATTCATAGGCAATTCTAAGAGACGGTCCTTTAAGTCTTGATAAATTAACTGACTTTATGTATTTTTTTAAGAAAACATTTAAACAACAAAGATCATAAAAGTTAAGCTTGATAACTGATTTATTTTTCCTTTAGACTTTCGTGGATAATGATAAAAAATATAACTACTCTATTCCCACGAGAAATCTATTCACAGAGTGATTATTTAATTATTCATTTTAACAGAATATAGTTGACATTGAACAATGAAAAATAATTAATATTTGTTTCATTACATCTGGAAGAACGCAGAAACTCCAGCAATACCTATAAAATCTGCGAAACTTTATGTTTAGAAACAAAACATAGAGTGATAAAAAGAAACAAAAACAATTTTTTGACATTTATTAAAATATTTTTTTATATAACATTTGACAACAACAACTATTTGTTTAATACTAATAAGCTAATACTAAATAGATTTTACTGAAGAATCCCACTAAAAACAAAACTTTCATAATTGCGCTTTAGTGATTTTTATTAATTTTCAATGGAACTAAATATTTTATTTAACTTAAAATACATCACAATTGCTAGCAGCCAATCTGCAAGATTGGCGTTTCTTTTTTCGGTGAGGTCCTTCACTAAATCATTTTTTTGTACCTGGACTAGTTAGCTGTAACAGCTTATTTAAAAAAAAATACTAAATCTCTAAATTTGTTTAACACAATATCGATGACACAAAAAAATGTTCACCTATGTCTAAACTAAGATATGACTTTACAGAAATAATTACTTTTAGAGACGAAGCAAAAGAAATACTTACTAATTAGTTTTACTACAAAATTACATGAACTAAATTTAAGTTTTATGAAGTTATTCCCTCGAGGCATAAAATTTAATTTAAATGTGTTTGAATAAAAATTTAAAATTAGCTAAATTATACAGTCGTGAAATTTTTGGTTCTTTAGTTTTTTCAAAACGTCTGCATGACAGGAAAAATTCTAATATATACCAAAAATTTATTATTAACAGTTAAATCCTTTAAACGGTTATAATTAAGAGAGCATATGTTATTATTTTCATACATTTTTGTTCCTTATGAAAAAAATGAACAAAATTATTTTTGGTTTATCTCTATACGATGATTAGAAACGGATATTGCAAATCTATCGTAAAATGATGAAATAGTCCAAAATGTGTGTGCAGTGCTGTGATAAAAACAAGTATACTTCGACTTCTGATTGAGTTTTTTCATCGTGTGATACCATATTTTAAAGCTAGACGATTATAAGTTGTTGTTAGCTCTTATTTGCAAGTGATGATAAACAAACTAACATGAATCAAAATGAAACATTATCATTCCACAGGAAGTGGCATGGTCAACAAAATGATTTTATTTTTTATTAAATTATTCGGCATGAAAAAATATTATTCTAAGTTATAGACTTTGAGTTCAAGTCCTTAAGGCGATATTCAAGGACAAAATTGAAAAATAAGTCAATTTATCTCTGAGAGCAAAATTTACAAAAATGTAAATAACACATTGTGTAGAATTCAAATCTGCACTTCAAAAATTTCAGAAGTGCAGTTTAAGCTCAAAACTTACAATTATTTTGTTAAATGTTCAATTGTCGTCAGTTCGCTCGCAGACGCCGTACAGTGAGCATTGAAAATGGTGAATGAGATTTCACCGAAACTTCAGCTGCCTTACAATCCTGAGAGGGACTCAGCACATACACGGGATGCCCGAAAACCTTCGATTACACATAACTCACTTGAGAATATTCGACATAACATAGGCATATATATATATATATATATATATATATATATATATATATATATATATATATATATATATGGTTGCTTTCCCGAGTTGTAATCTGTTTCGTTACTAAGTGGTATGCCTTTTCTGGAAAGAACTTCAAATGATCCCAGATGACCTTTGAATGATCTCTATGGATTCTGTTTGATACAAGAAGTCAATTTAAGCTACCGAGAACTAAGTTCACACATCTGTATCCATTTAGTTTGAAAAAAAAGGAGTTTCATTGTTTCTATCTCAAAAATGACCTTGGGAAGACCTTTGGGGGATTTTTGAAGACTGGAACTGGACATGAACATTCAAAAAATAAGTTCACACTTCTTAACTTGCCCGAACCATGAAAAAAGTAGATTTTAATGTGTTTTCCTGGAAATCACCTTGAAATGACCTCCAGATAACCTTGGAATGATTTCTGTGGATTCTTTTTGAGATAAAAAGACAATTTAAACTACAAAAACTAAGTCCACGCATCTGTATCCGCTCAGTTTGCAAAAAAATTAAGTTTCATTGTTTCTATCCCAAAAATGATCTTGGGAAAAACTTTGGGGAATTTTTGAAGACTAGAATGGGACATGAGTACTCAAAAATAAGTTCACAATTCTTAACTTGTCCAAAATATGAGAAAAAAATAGATTTTAATGTACCTTTCCTAAAAATGACCTTGAAATGACATCCAGATGACCTTTGAATGATCGCTGTGGATTTTTTTGAGACAAGAAGTCAACCTGAGCTACCGAAAACTGAGTCCACGCTTCTGTACCCGCTCAGTTTGCAAAAAAAGAAGTTTCGTTGTTTCTATCTTAAAAATAACCTTCAAATGACCTTGGGAAACCTATCGATTCTTTTCAGTTTTATTACATTATTACTGAGAGGAAGAATCGACATTGATTCTACGTACATAAATATGAATACTTTCAAAAAATCGACTAGTTTAAACGTAGTTTTCAAGGTCACGGAATTTTTTAACATTTTTTCCAAGTCCGCACTTGGATAACCTTTAATTTAAAAAAAAATTATCTCATCAGCATTATCCTAAGTGGAGATATATGATTTTCGGAAAAATTAGTTTCAAATATTCCAGAATGCACTGCGCTCACTAAAACAGCAATATCTCTATTTCTAATCATCGTATAGAGATGAATCAAAATATATTTTTTTCGTTATTTCATAAGCAACATAAAAATTTGAAAAAATAACATTTCTATCATAGTTTATTAATTATAACCATTTAAACAATTGAATTGTTAATAACAAATTTTCCTGTCATCTGCTCTAAAGCATCTACAAAACCAAAAACGCCACTTTAAAGCGTGTATTTCAGTAAACAATTTATTCTAAGCTGAGAAAACAACGTTAAATTTTTCTAGAATCACAAGTGATAAAATCAGTACTAATCATGAATTGTATTTTACATCTATAGGCAGGCTTACGTTTTAAACACTATCCCGACAACAATACGATAATTGAGACGATTCTTTTTTCCGCTTTTCTCAATCTCAACTTGTACTAGTTCCTTATGGTACTTACAAGTAGTTTTTACAAATACATTTGAATCAAAATTGAAATTAAAAAAGACCATTCGAAAAAATAATGTGGCGGATGCGCCGGTGATGTTTTTCCTTCAAATGTGCCTAACTCAACAAAAATATATCTATTACAAGCGTTTTTTTTACAGTAATTTAAATAAAAATAATAAAAAAAATACGCTGAATTTTTTTTACATGATTTTCAGTACCTTATTTGTATTTTCTAAGACACACTTTAATTTTCTAATATTTTTTTACTTAGAACACTCTTATATTTAAATTTAAAACTATATGTCTTATTTGAGACACATATTATGACATCTACGTAGATGTGGACCACTCAGAGAGAAGTATGTCGAAGCAGGTCAACATCATACATCAGGTCCAAAAAGCCGGTCTTAATGCTCTTTTTGTTTAATGGTTTATCAATATGTTTGATATTCTGTATCGCTTAAATTAATTTTTACATTGTATATATAGAATTTAATGCATTTAAACATTAAATCTTAAAAAAACATGATCCTAATAGGTTTATAAAGTTGAAAATTACAAGTTAAAAGAAAGAATTGGGATTTTAAATTAAATATTCATAAATTTCTACTTTACAGTTAAATTTCATTGTTCGACAAAGAGTGGGAAGTCTGGTTGCAGTTTATTCGGTGACGTAATCTAATTAATAACAAAAAAAATAATATGGAAGAAAATATAATCAAGGAAAAATCGATTACTTTATTTAGACGTGACGTTGCGCCGGTAGATAAGTTATTTTTACATCGAATTTATATATTTTTTTAAATTTTCACCTGATTAATGTGTTCGTTATCAGCGGTACTTTTCGTTTTATCTAACTTATTGGATTTGCTTTTTAATACGATGAGACAACAAACACATATTGGATTTCTGATCGAAAGAGGTACTTAAATTGTGAACAAAAATTGCGTCTTAATGTAAAACGAATTATTTATCACGAATAAAATTATCTTTGTGTCTGATTGTAATCGACAACCACGGGGTTATGGACTGTACATGTGAAATACTTTTTTTTGAAAAAAAAAACAACCTTTCAATCACAGAAAAACAACGCTAATATGTTGAGTAGTAGACGTTGTTTTATTATTAATATACACAACGTTTCGATTGATATTACCACGCGTTTCCAATGAAGAATCACTACATAGTATAAAACAAAGTCGCTTTCTCTGTCCCTATGTCCCTTTGTATGCTTAAATCTTTAAAACTACGCACCGGATTTTGATGCGGTTTTTTTCAATAGATAGAGTGATTCAAGAGGAAGGTTTATATGTATAATAACATCCATTAAATAGTGGAGAAATACTGTTATTTTTGAGGTTTCTAATGTGATGTCGTTAATTATCATATTTTTTTCCGCTTACATTGCAAACGCAGGCTGAACCCTACGAGATTTATCAAAATAATGTACTAATTATTTGTACACATTGAAAAGGTCTACAGAAAACTCCGCGATGGTATATGTCTATCTCTCATGGATATCCCACAATAACATTTTTTTGTCATTTACTTTTTACGACAAATAATGGCAAATTTTGAAGCGATTTTAACCAATACAGCATTAATCCTTATCCAATTAAATAGCTTAAATACATTGTTGATTTAATATAGATCTATATAGTCCTTTACAGCACAAGATTTAAATGAATATTTTCGAAGATATTACAGATTTAAAATTGCGGGAAGTAGCGCTTGTGGCGGTACTGGCCGACCGGGGCGGCGGCAGCGTGCCTATAAATAGCGCGTCGGAGGCCGATGTAATAATTGTTGTAAAAATAAAATAAATAGTCACAGTTTTTCTGTAGTGTATTTAGTATCAGCATTGCACCCGTGCGAAGCCGGGGCGGGTCGCTAGTAAACTATATTATTTAAAAATTTTTAGTTTTTGGGCTCTGCAAGTTCCCACAAAGTTAAGAACGTTAAAAAGGGTACGCGAGATGTTTGATGACAGTTAATGAAGTACCACGAGCACAAAGACGTTTTGACATGAACTAATAAGTAACAGCATAGCATTTTCAATCTGAATCGACAGTTTAGTTAGTAATGTAGTTGCATTTCTTCTACCTTTTTGAGTTTTTGAGATATTTAGAGAAAATGTGCTCTATTTCCATTCATCTATTTTCAATACAACAATGAATAGAGTTTGTTTCTTGTATTCATATCTCAGTCATTCATTCAGGAATAAGAGTGGAGGCTGCAAATGCCGGGAAGGTAGCCTCATCGCCATTTCCATGGAAAATCAACGAAGGTTTTACAATCGTTATTCCAGTTGCTGTTGTTCCTGTTGCGGAAGGTCGTGCGTAACAATCAAAAGAAACCCCAGGTCCTTACATCTATAGACCGTCGTGTATTTTCTTGTCTGACTATCCGAAAATGCCACAGATAAATGTACAAACTCGAAAAACATATAAATCTTTCAAAGATCACTGAATAAGGCTGTAAAGTATCATAAATTCTTGCCAAATTTATCATAAAAGTCATTTATGTTTCTTTCAATTAAAAAAAATAACGTTCCCTTTTTAAAAATCGATTTGTACTTTAAATGATCTTGAAAAGATAATTAATTTTTTTCGTATTTTTCTCTTGAATAAGTTGAAAGTAAAATTGTTTTTCATATTTCACAAATGTGCGCAATTTCGTCCATATGGGTAAGTAGTAGTTGGTTGAGTAATGAGTCATTGGAATACATTGTTTAAAACATAAAACTAAAATAATTTTATTGTATGATTAATAATTTATTCTTAATAATTCATTCTAAAGGAAACGTATTTAAGCAGAAAAAAATCACTCCACTTAACATACCTACGTCATACTATTTGTGAGATTTATCTCGTGTTTAAAATATTTGAGAACACAAAACGATAATAAATATATATTTTGATTAAACTTAAATGTATTGAATCTAGAAAGTTTCGAATATGAATAAAAAATACGTCAAAGTAATAAAATATAAGGTCAAAGTATCGCTGTTTGTTGTTGGGTTTCATTTAAGTTCAACCTTGCATCTCTGAAATCTTTTACAAGTAATTTAAGTCCAAAATTAAAATAACTTTTTTTTGTCCTTGACGAAGCCAGTCTCGTAGATAACATATTCGAGTACTCTTTTTCTAGATATTGTTCGTATTTTAGTGTTGTAAGTTACATTTTATAAGTTCAAATATCAAAAACACAATGGCAATTCAAATAAGATATAAAAAAACGTAGAAAATCGTTTGAACAAGTGTTTAAGTACTCTCGAGTAACTGTAAATTCATTTTCGAACGAAGTATTATGTACTTAACAATGGAAAAAATCATACAGAAAGTGCAATTCACTCTTTAGATCTGTCACAGGATATGTAGAAAAACCCTGGAATACAAACTGAAACAACTACACTGATTCATCATCATCATCATCATCATCCAGCCTGCTGAGTCCACTGCTGAACATAGGCCTTCCCTAAACGTATCCATTCATCTCTATCTTGGGCAGTTCTGATCCAGTTCCCCGATACTCGTTTGATGTCGTCACTCCAGCGTGTTGGTGGTCTACCTCTGCTTCGCGTGTCTGCACGAGGTCTCCAGTTTAGCAACCTGATTGTCCATCTATCGTCTCTGAATCTCGCAACGTGACCTGCCCATTTCCATTTGAGTGTTGTGATCCGCTGAATTATATCTTCAACTTTAGTTCTTCGTCGGATTTCTGTATTTCTCACACGATCTCGCAAACCAATACCAAGCATAGCTCTTTCCATTTTTCGTTGTGCGACGCTTAGTTTGAGCGTAGTGTTCTTGGTCAATGTAAGTGTTTCTGCTCCATACGTCATGACTGGCAGTACGCATTGATCGTAGACCTGACTTTTCAAACTTACTGGAAGGTTTGTGTTAAAAATATCTCTCAACCTTCCATATGCCGCCCATCCCAAACCGATTCTTCGTTGAAGCTCGTGTGTCTGGTTGTCTCGATTGATTCGTATTTCGTGGCCCAGATACTTATATACGCTGACTTCCTCTATGACGTTATTGTCCAACTTTATGGATCCTCCAAGCACTAAGTTTGTCGTAAGTTTTGTTTTCTGTTTGTTTATACGGAGGCCAACTTTTTCAGTTGCCTCTCTTAGTTGTTGCGTCATCAGTGCAGCATCTGTTAGATTGTCTGTTATAAGGACTATATCATCAGCAAATCGCAGGTTGTTCAACCGTTTTCCGTCAATATCAACACCCATGTTGTCCCAATCCAGTGTTTTAAAGGCATATTCCAAAGTGGTAGTGAATAATTTGGGAGACATCGTATCGCCCTGTCTAACCCCTCTCTCGATGGAAAATTTGTTACTGTTCTTATGAAGCCTTACTGTTGAGTTGCTGTAAATATTGTGAATTAGACGGGTGTATCTGTAGTCAATTCGGCACTGACTAAGAGTTGCTAGTATGGAGTTCATTTCGATCATATCGAACGCTTTCTGAAAGTCAATGAAAACAAGCACCAGGGGTCTATTGTATTCGATTGTCTTTTCGATGAGTGTTTTTATAGCGAGGAGATGGTCGTTGGTTCCGTATCCCGATCTAAACCCTGCTTGCTCTACAGGTTGGTAGAAGTCTAGTTTAGCCTCTAACCGTCTATTAATGATCTTGGTAAAAAGTTTGTACAATTGTGAGAGCAAGCTTATGGGTCTATAATTTTCCAAATCTGTCGGGTCGCCACCTTTGAAAATTAATACCATCAGGATATTATTCCAGTCTGCCGGAATCGAGCTGTCAAGCAGACAGAGGTTAAAAAGTTGTTTGATTTTTTCCAGTAAGGTTCTTCCACCCATTTTTACTGCTTCTATTACTATCTGATCCTCTCCTGGCGCTTTGTTATTTTTCATTTGTTTTAATGATATTTCTATTTCCTGTATTGTGATTTCAGGTAGGTCTTCGGATCCTTGATTCAAAACTCCGGTACGTCTGTCTATTTCCTTCGGTTGTTCTGGTATCGGTTGTCTACTCTTATAAAGTTCAGTGTAGAACTTTTCTACAACACGGAGCAACTCTTCCCTGTCTGTTGCTATCTCTCCGTCCTCATTTTTTAGTTTTATGATTTCGTTTTTACCCGTTTTACACTGATTAGACCAATGAAAATCTGTAGATATATGCTCTAACCTCCCCAGTAAACACAGGTCATTATTATTACGTTTTTTCAACGTTGAATCAACATTTCCGGCGTTGTTATTACGTTACCAAAACGTAATCACAAGCTTTGTCTGGTATCAAGTACAACGCCAAACGAGAACTATGGAATTTCTTCTAAGGCCAATTTATGTTCACATACACTTACAATTAGAAAACTATGCAGAAAATACCATTTTACCTGAAAAATGGTGATCTGAACTGCATGAAATTGCGCTAAACAGGATGCAATAGAAAAAAATTAATATAGGTATTTGGATATTTTAACAAAGGGCAAAAAATCGTGAGATTTACTTGTGAAAAGTGGGGCCAAAGATAACCTTCTTTGGACCAGAGCCAGTGTTGGAAGTGACACACAGATCTGAGCAGAAAAAAGGCAGGAGATCCTAACAGGAATAACACATGCTAAAGCTTTTATAAAATCAGTGATAGAACATTTTTGATGGTACTATCCTGCAGATGTAAAGATTAAGCATAAAACCTTTGGAAAATACACACTATTGCCAGAATATCTAAATAATTTTTCTCTTAACAGAATACTATTCTTGGTAAAGAGGTAAGTATCCTGGAGAAAATTTAAAATACATTTTTTCCAGATATCAGAATTTCGCAAACGAAGTTTACAAGAATTTTAAATAAGTAATTAAATAAAAATGAAAATGATTTTTGTCATTAACAAAGCCAATCTATAACGATGTATTATGGATATAACAATGAAAAAAACATACAGAAAACGGGACTAACTTTTTGAACATATCACAGGATAGGTGGAAAAATCTTGAGCCCAGGACCGGAAGAACAACAGTAGCTCTAAAGCAAGGTGATTAAACTAATGAAAATTTATAGATCTATGGCTTACCTGCCCAGTAAATACAAATCATTGTTATTACGTTACGAAAACGTATAACAACGAAATGTGTTTACTGGGTGAGAGAGGGTGGAAAATACGCACAATTGCCAGAATATTTAAAAAAATTATTCTCTTAACAGAATACTATTCTTGATAAAGGAGAAAATTTAAAGTACATTTTTCCAGATATCTTTAGTCGATGAGGTTTACAGATAATTAAATTTTCGCAGTTCCTGCTTAAAACATAAATCTTTTCAAGAACTTTAAATAAGTACGGTAAGGGAGATCATTTAACAGTTTAAAGTGGATTCCAAACCACTATCACTAGGTTTTCTCAAGCGGCCACCCATCCAGGTACTAACCGAGCTCGATGGAGGTTCACTCCGGTGATCAGATGTGGAATGACCTGGCCACCGAAATGAATCATCGCTCGTAATTTACAAGATTTTTGTTAAAAAAGTTCCCTGAATTAGCAATTGAAACTTAACCTAAAATCGTATTAAAGAAACTGTGCTCATGAAGAAAATATCTGAAAAAATCAAGTGTATTATGCAGTTCTTCTACTGGTTGTCTCATTTTTTAAAATTATTTGCACTTTCGGGTTGAATTTATTTGTGGTAAAATTAATTACCAAATCTTTTTCTCTTGATGAGATTTACGAATATCTTAACCCAATTAAGCAAAAACATTAACAATAATCGGAGGGGAATTATGTAATTTTCCCCATATCAAGCAATTTTGGAAGGAAACGGCAACATCGCATGGGATTTATGCTTCCGTAATGACATCTCACCCCTAAGATACTTTAATTCTTATTCATCTACGCTACTAATAATATGTTGTTACTTTCATACATAATAATTCCATTAAAAGTTATTTTGCTCCGTAACGAAAATGAGCTGTCCTTCCTTACTGTAACTGATACAGTAAATATGAAAGAAGCTTTCGTATACTTAGTATGAAATATCAGAAATATCAATGGAAAAGTGGCGGTGATTCAAAAATAGTAGTGACGCTACAATTGGAAAATTGAAAAATTTTGAAATCCAATAAATAACAAAAACTTTGCTGTGTTTGCTTGAATACTCGGAAAATCAGTCGTTTCATATCCAAATTATCTATCACTTCATGCTTCATTGTTACAACAGATAAATTACCGAATATTTGTTGAAGGATCATAGGTAGTTTTTTTTTATCAATCTTAATTCCGGAAATTATCTTTCACCGAATTCATTTGATACTAGTAACGTAAGCAATATTTTTAAGTAATGATAGAACAGATTTATTTAAAACAGACTGATTCCATTCAACATTATACAATAAAAATAGTTAAAAAAAATAAAATGCTTTCTCCAGAGAAGAAGTTGTCGAGATCTTGAGGTGAACAAAAATTGCAGTAGTTTTTTATTCAAAATTGTATATTTTTATGACCAATCGACGATATTCAGTTTTCACATTAATTATAAACTTTCAGGAAAAAAATTAGAAACCGAAAAATTTCCAAAATTACCAAAATGGCGGTTGTTTTTCGAAAAAACAACAAACGAGATTTTCTGAAAAAAGGCATTTTTTTGATTATTTTTTGTTCGAGGGTTCCTTGTTATATTCTTTTTCAATTACAATTGTTTTCATGAGTGTTAAAATCCAGTTATTTATATATAGATGTATAAAAAATTGGAGCACGATAGAAAAATTATTTTTTGAGTTATAGCGTACAAAAAATTGAAAAATGATGTTTCGAAAAAAAAAGCGTTTAAAGAATAACACAGGTTTACAAAAAAAATTGATGCCTATTTGACCAGACCATCTTATTCTTATATAATTAGACGACCTGAATCCAAATCTGATGTCGGCTAACCTCTATCACGTCAGGTTCAAGGTCATTTCAATGTCAAATGGAGTAAAATTCACTAAATAATTCTGAAAAAATAGATATGTACGTTTTTGAGATTGTTGTATCCGAATTCGTGGTTTGTTTAATCCCCCAAGGTCAACCAGAGGTGATTTCAGGATCATTTCAAGGTTAAATTGAGAAAAATCCACTAAACAGATCTGCAAAAGAAGATCAGTAGAACTATGAGGATGCCGAGTCAGAATTCGTGGTTTGTTTAATACATCAAGGTCATTTCAAGGTCAAATTAAAAAAATCCACAAAATAAATCTGTAAAAGAAGAAAACCCACGCGTAGTTGTATCAATATCCGTTATATAGTAAAATAGGCACGTGGATCAAGTGATTTTGTGTTATACACTTATAAAAACTCGCTTCGCTAGCCTAGCTGTTATATAACGGATGTCGATCTAGCTCCGCGAGGAGTATGTGATTTAAAAGCCTTGAAAACTCACTCCGTTCACGTGCCTGCGCAGGCTCAAGAGGTTTTTGGGAGTTAGAGCTCCGGCTCAAGAACTCGATCCGCTTGCCTGTCTGCTGTGTAACGAAGATCGATCTAGCTGCGCATATGTTCTCTTTTTACAAATTTAATTAGTAGATTTTTTCAATTTGACCTTGAAATGACAATGAAATGACCTCTGATTAACCTTGAAGAGTTAAACAAACCACAAATTCAGTTTCAGCGCCGCCAAAAATCTATATATCTTCTTTTACAGATCTATTTAGTAGATTTTTCTCAGTATGACCTTGAAATGACCCTGAAATGACCTCGGGCTGAACTTAGGGGATTTAACGCAACACAAATTCGAATTAAATGACCTCAAAAACGTACGTATCTATTTCTTCCGATTTATTTAGTGAATTTTACTCCAGTTGACCTAGAAATTATAGAGATTATCGGACCTCTGATTTGGATTCAGGGCGTTTAATTACATAAAAACAAAATTGTCTGGTCAAATAGGCATCCATTCTATTTGTAAACCTGTGTAATTATAATTGAGCCATTTTATTCAGCGATTTCAGCAACATAATTCAGTCCTGAACTGAACTCTAAGAGAGAACGAGAACACGTGTGTTTACGGTTATTTTTCAAAAATAACAGTGGTAGAGATTAAACTGGATTCCTCAAGCGCTCGGGATAAGAGGAGCAAGTCTCAAGAACATGTGCTATATCTCGAGAAGCATATTCAATAAGTACTTGAAACTTTTTCAGGCATATTCCACATCTCATCTAGAATATTTTAAGAAAATAAAAAATTTCATCATTCTACATATCCTGCCCCTTAAATCACGTAAAACAAAGCTTAAATATTTTATCTAAGAATCTATTGTGGTACAAAAATAAACCAAGTGAAATATTAGTAGAAAAATAATTTTTAAAGAGACAATTTTCTCTTAAAGACAAAAGAACAGCAGATTTTTGGAAATAATGTTAATATTTATGTGAATACGTGGTCTTTGAAATAACTTTTTATACATGACAATGATTCCAAGCAAAAAAGTCGAAAAAAGATTTTTGAAAGAACAGAAAATGGACACCCTGAGTGACCAGCTCACAGCCCTGACCTAGACCCTACAGAAAATCTTTGGAGTGATATTAAGAATGTGGTGACAAGAACCATCTAGCTAGTGGGCATCCTCTCTTGATCTCTACTCTTTTATATGCCTGATCCTGACTTAATTATTTTTACAGTTCGTTTCGTTAGTTCAGGTTAGTTCAGGTTAGTTCCCCTCCGCCGGGAGATTTCGCTGGTTTGATTATCTTCTCAAATTTTCAGCTCAGCTTATGTCCAAGACACTTATAGATAATGTTTTTTTTCTACCGAGACAAATGCTTCTACCAAGCACAATATTTATCATGAAGGTGGATTCCTGACATATTAATTTTCAATCCTGCTACTTGTGAGGTTGTACTTAATCGTTCAGTATTATTACAGCATCGATTTTGCGATCAGCGACCCCAAATTACATCGATCGTAAATCTTGGTGAATAATTTAATAGGTGAAATGTTAATGGGATTCAAGAAGGTACATCTTAAAAAACTACACGGGGTGCCCCAAGAAAGTGTGGTGCATAATTTTTAATTTTTTTAACGAAAGAAGAAGAATACATGGCTCTTAAGCTAATAGAAAAATATCAAAAGTGGGGGCTAGAAGTTAACATCAATAAAACGGAATACATGTGTATTGGGGGACAGCAACAAAACTTGATTCTGGAACAACAGCAGCAGGAAATCAATCACTGTGAGAAATACAAGTATCTCGGAATGCATATAACCATCGACGGCAAACTTGACGAAGAAATCAAGCATAGAAACAACCAGGGACGACAAGCTATTAGACAGTTGAGCAGCATATTGTGGGATAAAACAATATCCAAAGAAAACAAACACAAAATCTTTAATAGTATTGTTAAAAGCATTATCACCTATGGAAGTGAAGTATGGCAACTGAATGAAAGAACTCTAAGAACACTGGAAGCTACAGAAATGGATTATTAGAGAAGAGCGGCTGGAAAATCCAGAATGGACAGAGTCAGAAATAAAAGAATCCAAGAAATTATGGGCGTTAAGCACAAGATAACAGAAGATATTAAAATCAACCAACTTAGATGGTACGGACATGTTCAACGAATGGACGATACTAGACTTCCAAAAAAAGTTTTAATTGGGCACCACAGGGAAGAAGAAAGAGAGGTAGACCCAGACTAAGTTGGAGACAAGGAGTGGATAAAGATATAAGAACAACAGGAATGGATGAAAACCAATGGACAAACCCAGATCAATGGAGAGTGGAAATCAGAAGACGGCATAGAACGTTATAAACTGATGTTATATATATATTTATATTATTTATATATATATATATATATATATATATATATATATATATATATATATATATATATATATATATATACTTACATTTTTTTATCGAAATTGGAGTCGCGTTGAGTCTTCTCTTCAACCTTAAAATTGGTTTGCATCAAAATGCGACGTTGCAATATTATTAAATTATTAAATTTTTTAATATTCCAAATTGCACTTAAAGTTTAATTCCCACGGCAATGGTTCTTTACTTTTTACAAAAATTTAATAGAAGTCTGAATTTGAGTCATTTTATCTGGTAATAGTGCCAAATTTATTTTTTTTTTATACAGGATGTCCAGTATTTTTTTTTAAAAATTGTTGGAGATAAAGGCCAACATTTTGGTATTAATTTAAAAATAAATAAATATTCATTCGACACATGTCACTAGATATGGAGTATTTCATTGAATATATCAATATTTAAATAACAATTTTGGATACTTTGTAGAAAAAACTAAATAGTGAAATAAAATGATCCTAGCTCAAACTCACAAATTTTTACAAAAGACAGAAGAAGCGTGGTGTGGTTAAAGTAAATTACACAGGGATTATAATTTTTTAATTTGGCAACATTGCATTTTGAGACAAAGAAAAATTTAGGGTTGAAAAGAACGTTCAGTGGGACTCGGTACACTTTTTTGAGACACCCTGTATCAGCTAAACTATTTTAAAAATGTTGAAAATCATGGTTCTTGGATTTAGACCGTGTCAAATTGAAATTATTATTCGACGTTTCGCCTACAATTGCACGAGGCATCTTCAGGGATTTTTACTCCACGAGATGCTAGCACCTTGGTTTCTTTTACATTAAAAGTGTGACTTGAGCAATGCCGGTGTTCAGCTACTGCAGATTGTACAATGTGTTTCTTTTTTATACATCTTTCATGTTCCTTAAGCTTAGTGGATAGAGACCATCCTAAGTGTCCAGAGTTTGTAACAAAGAATTCGATTTTTTCTGTAAAGGGATGTAAAAGTTTGGCCAGATATTTACCAATTTTGTAAGTTGTTGAGTCTAATCTAGTTGAGTAAAGATTCCTGAAGATGCCTGCGTGGAATCGTAGGCGAAACGTCGGATAATAATTCCAATTTGACATAGTCTAAACCTAAGAACTATGATTTTTATCTAGACCAAAGTTATGAAAGCTTTCGGTCTTTATATTTTAAAAATGTACCCCCTTTAATTTCATTCAAATTACCCCTATAGCCACAATCGACCACTGAAGTATCAAATGAAGGTACGAATTCGTAAAGAGTGAAATGATAGGAAAATGACGTTTTTTTGAAAAAATTTTGATACATACCCCCTATTTCGAGGTCGTAAAACACGATTCTGACCTCTGTTTTCCATAATTTTTCTTCAATTTTGCGGAAAACATTTTTCACTTTAGGTTCAATTTTTTTTCACTAAATCGTTAAACTTTTGTTATAACCACAAACTCCACAGTAATAGAAGCTTCTGTATTATACAAGAATTCAAAAATATGCACTTTTTCTATCGAAAAAATCCGAAAAATTATCACGACAATAATCACAACAAATCAAAAGAAAACGGCCGCCGTCAATAAATAATAGTTTGTATAGTTCGCTAAAGATGGCGTACTTGTTGAAGTTTGCGATGTTGCCAGATTGCAAAAACGATTTCTTTGAAATCCATATATATTCTTCTCTTTCCATTTGAATTGGAAAGAAAAGGTCCCAAAAAGACTTTTTCTCTTTCCTTTGATTATTGAAGTACTATTAATTACTCTTATGTCTATGCCTTTGATGTGCGATTTTGACTCTAAATATTAAAGGTTTTAAGGATTATAGTTGCTTTTGTTTGTTTCCCTCCAAATACCAGTAGTTTTAAGCGGATAATATGAATTGATCATATTGATTATGTCCGTTAGCAGAAATTGTTTTTTAATTAATAAATCTAGGTCACTTTAGGGTTAGTTTAGGTTAATTTCAGTGTTTTAAACTAACAAAAACCAAGCTAGACCTGTACTAACCAGAACTAACCAAAAAGTTTGGATTGTTAAAGTTAATTTTACCCTTTTTTATACATTACAAACATTAAACCATGTTGTTAACTGTAATGGAAAAATTTTAAATTTTATACCAGGAAAGTATAAATCTAGGTTAATTTAGATTAGTTCAGGTTAGTTTCTGTTTTCCAAATTAACCAAAATCAAGCTAAACCTGAACCAACCTACCCTAACCAAAACCAACCAAAAATTTTGAGGGGTTAAGATTATTTTTACTCAGAAATTATTTTGAACATTAAAAAAATTAAACTATGTTGTTGACTGAGGACAAATCTTATAGTTTATATTATGAAAAAAATTTACATCTGGCAACGTTGCGCCTTTTTACGTGATTCGGCGGCCAGTTTAGATAGTCTGACGGTTGATGACGTTTCCGAGACGTGTTTTTGATTTTTCGCTAAAAATACAAGTTTTTCTAAATTGGTTTACTAAAATTTGTGCAAAAATAATTGAAATATATTACGTACAATATGTTTTAACTAGTTCCATTGAAAATAAATGCGTAAATTCGGTTTTTAACGGAAATAAAAGTGCTTTGTTTAGTGACGCTTTTTTTTTAGTTTTCCGGGAAAGTGAGAAAAAATAGCGAAAAATCAAGGCAAGAATCATGTTCTACGACCTCAAAATAGGAGGTGAGTACCGAAATTTTTTCAAAAAAACCACAATTTCTGTGCTTTTCACGCTTTACGAATTTTTACCTCAAATGAATACGATGTATATCAGAAAGACTTATGCACATTAATTATTAAATTGCATATCTCTCCGCCTCCCCAAAAATTATTATATGCTAAAATAGTATTAAAATGTGTTCTAAGGGAATGAGTTTTAAAATTGCTGAACAGGTAATTTATCAATATATTATTATTTGTTTAGTCATCAATATCAAACAGAAATTCTGTAATTTAGAAATTTTAAGAATTGAAAATTAGTTCTTTTAAAATTTGAAGTAAGACAAACTTTAAATTTCAAAAAGAGGAATTTTCTTGCTTAGTTTATGTAAAAATAAATTCGAATTTTTAGAAGACCCTTTTATCCAGGTTACACGTTAAAAAAAAATACTTGGCAATCTGAACTTTAGTCGGTAACATCGAAAACTGTCCGTAAAATTTGTAAAAGATTTATATGGATACCTTAAAAATGAAAAAAAAGCCAAATGAACACATAGAAAATAAGTATACGGGGTGCGTCTAATGTTTGGGCATCGGAGATCTAGGCGGTCTTTTTTCCAAGTACGCCTTGATGTTGGGCACGTTATGGATTTTTTCTTTAAGACCTTTCAAGGCCGGGAATCCGTTTAACGCTGCTTTACCATACATACTTTCGAATTGATCGAGAAGGACTGCGAAAACCAGGTCTGACCAAGTTACCTGAAAAGAAAAAAAGGCATTTAATAATGATTTGAAGAAGAAAAGCTGGATAAACAAATTTTCTTTGCTTTGCTTATCGAATTCGCCTCGTGTAACATCCAGCAACGTTGCCGCATTGTTTTGATTTCGTTCGCAAATAAATAAAGGTGTTAAAGCATCTAAAAATACTTCATTGTTACTTATCCACAGTAAATTGAATATATTAATAATAATAAATGGAATCACGAAGCTTATTTACTAACGATATCACTCAATTATTGCCAATGACTAACACAAGAATTATTATTTTTAAATGTTATGATGGGAAAACGCTCTGTTTATTTAGTGTATTGATTAATGAGATGAAAAAGCCCCCATTTGACTATGAACAGACATTCATAAAATCTTCACAACGGTAAAAATACTTATTCGTTTTTGTTTGTTATTCCCAAAATATGAACAATTACGCTCAAAACCTAACTTTTTAAAGTAACTGTCAATTTTTGAGATTTCCGGTTTCATAAAACCTGTTGTTCGATGTGGTTTATAAGCTAAAGATACGTTGTGTTTGTATCTATTGCCGGTGGATGTAGGTTATTGTTGCAAGTTTTATTAGAGCTTGTTGTAAGTAGGAGGGAAAACCCAAAAAAAAGACGGGAATTTCATCATAACTTCTTTATTTCTTATTATTTTTACACCAAATTTTGATCACCTTCAAAGTATTCTCCATTGACTACAACGCACTTCTCCAAACGATTTTTCCATTGTTCAAAGCAGTTTTTAAATTCACTTATCGGGATGTCCTTTAGGCCTCCCAGCGATTTTTGCTTTACCTTTTGAGTTTGGGGAAAAAAAAGAAGTCACAGGGAACTAGATCCGGTGAGTAGGTGCTTGTCATGATGGAAGAAGCAGTTGTCTGTGCGTCAAAGATCTACCTTTTTCTTCCGAATACTCTCCCTCAAACTTTTTAAAACCTCCACGTAGAACTTCTGGTTGACAGTTTGACCTGGGGGAATGAAATCCACGTGCACAACACCTCTGCAATCGAACAAACAAATGAGTATTGTCTTGATGTTTGACTTCACTTGGCAAGCTTTTTTGGGACGAAGAGAATCAGCTGTCTTCCACTGGCTTGATTGCTGCTTTGTTTCGGGGTCGTCACGATTCATCACCAGTAATCACTTTGGAAAAAAATTCAGGGTCCTCTTCGAGCTGATTTTGAAGCTAAAAACGTGCCTGAAGAAGGCGAGGGACAATTTTGGTTGCTAGCTTCTCATATGCATATATTTGGATATAATCCTCTAAATTGAACTCCATGACATTCCAGACCTCTTACAGAGTTGATTAATGGTTTGGTGATGGTCTTCATGAACGAGGGCATTGATGTTGTCGCTGTTTTCGTCACTTCTTGACGTTGAGGAGCGTCCTGAACGGGGTTGGTCTTCAATTGACATTTATCCATTTTAAAACGTAAAAACCGCTCCTAGACTTCTAGTTTTACTTAGGGCAGCATCCCCATAAGCAGTCTTAAGCATTACAATAGTTTTCGTGACCGATTTCCTGAACAGGAAACAAAATTTCACAGCAGCACGTTGCTCTCGTCAATCTTCCATCACGTTTGCGGCCAAATGGAAAAAGTTGTCTTACTAAAAAAATTCTCATGGGTAAACCGATGCACTCACAGCGACACAACTTCGCACACTGACTCAGGAAGCGTGACCCTAACGGATACCTGGTCGAACAATGGATTTCCCCACTCTCTCTCCCCACCGCAGCCCAATTCCAGTTACTTTTGGGCCCCCCCCTTCGTATATTCATTCATTCTATTTTTAGAATGTCAGTTAAACCAAAGGATTTTTGAGATTAAGGAAGTTGGTACGCTTTATATTTGTGATTTGACATTGAGGTATCGCTCTGTATATTTTGGTTTTCCATATATTATGTGTTGAAGATACTCACCTTTCGTCTTTGTTACTAGGACGTGCAAGAAAGGAAGCTGATTGTATTTTTTTCAAACTCCAGAGTATTTCAGATGAATCCAAGACCATAGACAGATCACCATGCCTCCATACATCAAAAGTACACACAACACTAACTAAGCATAAAAAATAACACATGGATTTTACTGTTTTGCAACATGTCCTGTCCAATTCCATTTAACTTGATTACTTTTGTTTGTTATTTGGATTTTAATTCTTATTCACTCGTTGGTTTATGGTATCTTAGGCTTTATACTCAATAGCTTTATGTTGATCGCTTTTTGATGGAATGGAGTTCATGGAGCATTTGCATATTTAAGATCAAGCGGCGTAAGTATGCATTTCTGGAATTATATTGTCTTCTCCACGAGCTTTATTGTTTCTGGTTTGTTGTAGTGCTATTTCAATCTCTTCCAGGTTGATATAAAATTCTTCTAAGTTGACGTTTTTAACTGCTTTCTCAGTGTCAATGTTGATAGCGATAATTCGGGGCTTTCAGTCTTACTTCCGTATTGTAGTTTTGTACTGGTGCTATTTCTTTTGCTTTTTCGAAATCGATAAAATGTCCTGTTGTCTGGTGATGTCGAAATAGAGCTGAGATTATTTATTTTTGAAACTATTTGTATGTTCTTGTATTCTGCTGTAAACTCCAAGATTTTCAAGATGAGTCTTATCTTCGGGATTTCCCAGGATGTTGGCTATTGTTTTTTAAGGTTTGAACATGGGCTGTATGTTGTGTTTTCTTAAGACTCTTCGAATTCTGTTCGTTACACCTTTTATGTATGGGATTATGGCTTGGTTCCCTGTTTAATTTTGGTTTTTGCTTTTTGTTGTGGTCTTCTCTTGTCTTTTTATTGCTTTCTTTATATCTGATTGTGAGAATTGGCCTCTCGATTGCAACAATGGAATTTACTTCAAGATGAAGTAAAAGTTTCTCTGTACCGAAGCATTCGGAAAAACCTAACACCATTTTTTATCTTCTTCTTCTTCTTCTTCCTCTTGTTATAGGCTTACTGCCTGTTTTTTCCAACTCAATCATTCATTTCATTCGATGTTGAAATCCAGGACTCTCTCCACCTTTTAGGTGGTCTACCTATTGGTCTTCTGGTTTCCGGTGTTCCATCTCGGGCGATTCTCGCTATCCTATTTTGCGCCATTCTTCCTACGTGCTCATTCCAGGCTCTTCTGCGCTTCCGTCCCCATCTTACTATATCCTGCATTCCATGTTCCTCGCGTATTGTTGAATTGCATATGTGATCTCTTAATGTGTATCTCGATATTCTTCTTAGTACTTTCATTTCGGCAGTTCTTAGAATTGATTTTGTTTTTGTGTTGTCAGCTCTCGTCTCTATTGCGTACGTCATTATCGGTCGAATACAGGTCTTGTAGATTTTTGTTTTTGCGTCCTTGCTCATGTATGTGTTGTGCCATATTATATCCGCCAGGCTTCTTGAGATTCTATTTGCCTTGTTTACTTGGTTTCTTACTTCTCTTGTTCTGTCTTGGTTTGCGGATATCTCAACTCCTAAGTAATTAAAGGTCATGAGTTGTTCTATTGGTTTGTCATCCACTACTAGTTTGCATCTTAAGGGCACATTGCTTATTACAATTGACTTAGTTTTATCGATGGATATTTACATGTTGAATTGCTTGCTTATGGTGTGGAATGCAAATAGAAGTCTTTGGAGATCGTCTTCATTTTCCGAGACTATGACGGCGTCATCAGCGTAACATATTATTGTTATTTCTCCGGTATTCATTCTGTACCCTGGTGCCGCTCTTTTGACGTTCTCAATTATTTGATCCATTACTATGTTAAACAGTACTGGACTCAGAGAGTCCCCCTGCCGTATCCCGATGCTATCGGTACATCCTTAGTTAGGTTGCCGTTTACTGAGATTTGTGTTGGGATGTTGGAATTTAGCTGTTCAACGATGTTAATTAAATTGTTTGGGATGCCTTTAATTCGCATTATTTGCAGAATATCAGCCAGTCTCACCCTATCAAAGGCTTTAGTGAGATCTATAAAGCACATAAAAGCCGGGTTAGTAAATTCAATTCATTTTTTATATGGAAAACAATTTGGTAGTCTGTAGGGACATTAAGGGATTAATGATAGATTTAAATCTAGACTGTGATCAAAAATACTAGAGACTTTTCATTGATTCTTCAAAAGTAAGTTTTAAAGCTGTGTTATTCCATAATGGAAACAAGTCTCTTCAGTCCTACTTGGAAATGCAGTCCACATGAAAGAAACTTATAGAAATTTGAAATTGTTACTGGAGACTATATAATATGAAAGATATAAATGAGAAATTTGTGCAAATTTAAAAATTGTGGCGATTTTGCTTGGAATGACGCTAGGTTATAATTAATACTGTTGCTTCCTCTACTAATGGGATAGACGAGCACGATCGGATCACTACAGAAAGAAAATTTGGCCACTGAGAGAGTCTTTTCAACCAGAAAAGAAAAATGTAACCAGCGCGTCATTAGTTTCCTCAGAAAAGATTTTACTACCGCCACTTCATATCTTATTAAAGGTGAAAAGCAGTGCTCTTCTTCTTCTAGGTAGAACCAAGTTCTGTTATCTACACAATGCCTCATCGATCCTCGTTTGACGTCGAAATCCAGCTGTCTCTCCATCTTTTGGGGGGCCGTCCAGGCGGCCGTTTGGTGTTTGGTTTCTCCCTCATCACGGTTTTTGCTAGTATGTCATCGTCCATTCGTTCCACGTGATCTCTCCACTGCCTACGACGGTTCGAAGCCACTTCACATCATCCCCCACTCCGCTGTCCTCGCGTATTTTTGTGTTTCTTATTCTATCTCTTAAACTTGTTCCCGTGATCATTCTCAGCGTTTCCATTTCTGTGGTTCTCATAATTTGTTTTATCTTTGTTGTTTCATTTCTTGTTTCTGCGCCGTAGGTCAGTATCGGTCTTACACTTCATATAAAATTGGGATTTAGGAAAAATTTTGTGAAGGCCATGAACAAGGAAGGACGTGCTTTTAGTTATTTAAAAGAAAAGTTCCCTAGAATTAGTGATGCTAAAATTAAAGAAGGAATATTTGTGAGTCTCTAGATTAGGAAACTTTTCAGAGATGCGCAATTTGATTCCATACTTGAAGGCAAGGAAAAAACGCAGAAAACTAAAAACACCTAGTTGTCCAATTTCTTTTGTGTTACCAAAACCTAGGGTGTAATACGTCCTTGAAAATTCATTTCTTCGATCCTCATCTGGATTACTTTCCGGAAAATTGTGGTGTTGTGTGTTCGTTGGGCCGCAAATATAAAAACTTTTTAAAGATGAAAATTTTAAAATTACACTTTCGAAAAATGAAAATATGGCATGAAGTGTTTTCAAAAATGTATGTATTAACTTCCTAGGTAATAAAAAATTGAAAAACTACAAAAATCTAGTTGAAGAATTTATCCAATCTTACAAGATGTTAAGTTGTAACATGTTACTTAAGCTCCATTTTCTTCACTTCCATTTAGAATTCTTCACTAACAATTTAGGTGCAGTTTCAGACGAACATGATGAAAGATTTCATCAGTAAATGATAGAATCAAGAAGCTGTATAGTGGAAAATGGATCCCAAACATGTTAGTGGACTACTGTGACGAGCACGACGAGAGGTTCCACCAGGATTTTTCAAACATGGAAAGAAGGTATCTGGGAAAATGGAACTATTGCCGACTATTGCTGGATTATTATGAAAGATAACCCAGAGGCTGCTTTTAAGCGGCAAGCTAAAACGCGCAAAATGAGTGTCTAAACTTTAGATTCAATGATAAAAATGTGCTATTTAATTGATTTTGCTGAACCAACAATATATTGTTATCTGTATTTTGTATGTTGATTATATATGCCTATGAATTAAAATTTGGTAACAATTAATTCCGATTTTTTTTTGCGAGCCAACTAAAAGGTATTTTTTAGTTATTTGGGTATAGTTAATTCAAACAGAGTTTGTTCAGGAAACAAAAAATAGTTGAAATTTGTTCCCCAGTTTAATTAGGAAAAGAATGCATGATCCGATTTCCATTAATGTAAAACATTCAACTTAGTGCTTCATCATTTGGGAAACAATACTTTATAGATAATCTTGTTTTGTTTAGTGTAAATGATTTTAAATGAAAAAAATCATTTTTACACTTTTATCGATACGATAAGGTTTAGCCAAGATCAGCTTAACAATATAGTTTTTATCAACAATGTACTTAGGTAAATTTTCAACAATTTTTAAAGATCATGTAAAAAGGATCAAATAAAATTATAACTCATTTTTAATTACATTATGATAGAAATTTAAAATCTTTTTATTTTAGTTTAAAAAGCTAATTCTGGTTGTAGGTAAATTAGTCCTCATTTAGTTCGTGCGAATAGATTTTTGGCAGTGTACAGTTCTACAAAGTATATGCGAAATATTTCCGACCTTTATATTGATTTTGAATCTTGTAAAATGGATGGTAATGGATTCAAGAATTCAAATAAGATTGGATGAAATCCTATTCCGTATCACTCCAACGCATTTCTGATCAAAATTATGAGTACGTTATCCTAGATTTGCTTTGTTTTCGACCCTTTGTGACTGAAACATTTTTTATTCCATAATGTAGCCATTTTACAAAAATCCCTACATAAAATGTCAAATTCTAGATTACGAGCTCAAAGTTTCGAGCATTTAGAGCTCATTTACAGGAAAAAATAGAACCGCACTATTCTCAATTTTTTTGAATTTTCAGGAGAAAGAAATTGGATACAATAGAGCCTCAATAACTTTGTGAACAGCTGAAAAACAAAATTATATCATTCAAACGCCTCTAAACTCGTCAGAATCAAAAATAATCTAGATTAAAATAGTATATACAGTTAAAATTGCTATGAATACGTAAAGGAAAAACTATATCATTTTACGCATTTAGTACCCCATCACGCAGCTCTTCTTTTATTAAGAGATACGTGTCCTTTACTCATTTATTTATTTATTTATTGTTGCTGATTAAACCTTATTTTATCATTGTTCGCAATTTCATTCATTTTGTTCCTCAAAGACAAATAAGCCAATAAATAGAGAAAAAAAATGATTCTATGACAAAAATACTAGTATGATGGTTATAAAAAATTAAAACCAAAATATAAAGTTTTTTTTTTCGTTCTTTACTTATAAAATTAAAACTAATAAAGTCATCCCCATGATGTAAACAGAAGAATTATAGACAATTTAAATACCAATAAAATAAGCCCTTGATCGAGTCAATTGATTTATTAATAACGGAGAAAAACAGGAAAAACTTGAAAATTCAGCGTTTTTTTCAAAAATTTATATCCCCATAATTTTTGAAGTTGTAGCGCTAGTCCTTGCGAAATAAAAATAATTTATATATATATATATATATATATATATATATATATATATATATATATATATATATATATATAAGATATAAATTTTTGAAAAAAACATCCTGAATTTTCCGGTTTTTTCCGTTTTTCTCCATTACCAATCATTCGATTGAGTCAGCTAGTTGAGATTTTATAAGCACAACACGAAAATAAACACAATTTTTTGGTTTAAATTATTTAAAACAAATAAATGACTCATAACAAAGAATGGATAATATAACAAAATATCAGTAAAGATTGTTTTCAGTGTGATGGGACAGTCAGTATTTTTGTTACGAAAAAATCTGTTTTGACTGGCCTAAAACCAGCACCTTTAAAAGAGTATTTAAATCCAGGGGCGGATCCAGCCCCTCTCTTTGGGGGGGGGGCGGTGATATCACAAAAATACAGTATGGCAAGAAATCAAGTTGTAAACGGGGGGGGGGGGGGGAGTGCAAGCAGCATACTCATTCCTAACATAAAAAGCAGAATGGGTTCTATTTTCCTGAACTCAAAGCTCTTGGGAGGGGGGGGGGGCGATCGTAAGCATACACATTCATATACTTTATTCAAGAACTAGAGAGAGTAATATAACTGTTATCGAAACCTCCAACGTACCTGCTCCAGTGCCGCAGGTAACTGAAAACATCCGTAAATCTAATTATATTTCATTATATTTAAACATATTTTATAAATTTACTGCAACATAAAATTTCTGATAGTTGAATTTAATTTCTGTCAGTGAGCAAAGTACACCTTACAGTTTGTGCTTAGTGATTTATCTTGTTTGCGTTTGTTTTTATATATTATTTGAGATTAGTGAGGTACCCAAAAGATATGGCTTCCACATCTATATTTATTTCAAAATCGTTAAACCAGGGCATTTTTTCCTCAACGAAAAACGTATCACGATGAATGTTTATGTTGCATTAAGATATCAATATTTAGATAATAATGTTAAAAGCTCTGTTGAGATGTGTTCCAACATGACAGCAGTTGGAAAATCTACTATGTACCGAATAGTGAAGGCGAAAAAACGACTGGAATTGTTAGTACTCCCAAGCCACATTCCATCACAGGTAGACGAAAAACCTCGTTGGAAGAGAGGAAAACTGCAATTAAAGGAGTTGTATATAAATTTTATTATGAGAAGCAGATCCCAACCATCTACAAAATTATAACCAAAATCAATGAAGATCGCGATTTACCTGAAATTAAAATAACTGATCTCTGGAAATTGCTCAGAGAACTTAATTTTTGCTGGGAAAAACCAGATAGAAAATCTGTTCCTATAGATCGTCCGGAAACTGTCCGTTGGAGAAGTAAATATCTCTCTCAAGTAAAAGGTAGAGTTGCTAGAAATAACACAATTAACAAAATTAGTAATTTAACTGAACTTTTGAAAGATTTTTTTGAATAAAGTTACTGCGGAAAATTGGGAAAAATCCATATAATAAAAGAATAAAACAAAATGTGAGAACTCGATCTCATGATCGGTGAGATAGAAGAACCAATTATAATTAATTTGAGTGAAGATAGTTTCACTGACTTTGATTAGGAATTAGATACGTAATGTTTACTAGTGTAAACACAATTTATTATTTAAATTTTTGTTTTTGTTGTATTTTATTGTTTAATGTTGTTTATATGTTTTTTATTTTTTTATATATTTTTATTTTAGTGTGTCCCACTCTTTAATTTTATTTATATTTAATTCTAATTAGCCGTAAGTTTTTTATTATTTTATTATTGTATTTGTGTCTTTTTCTTAAGCGTGTAAAATTAAAATGTTTATCTTATTTTTTTGGGGCTATCGTATTTCCATATAATAAAGTAAATTAAATTAAGATATCAGTACAATAGAAATAAAAATAAGTAGGTCTAATTTTAATTACAACATAAAAAAAGTAATTACATTTGAATCCGTTTTTAGTGTTTAATTGTAATTCTGCAGATGGTTTAAGAAATAAATAAACTGAAACGTCAAATAGCCTAAAAATATTTTTAATTAATAATAAAATGACCGATAGCTCCAAAAATATTTTAATATTATATGGATGAATTTATTTTTTTATATATGTTTAACTTTTTGTATCTTTGACAATGGATATTTTGTAGTATTTAAATTATAACTTCGAATTTTTTGAGAGAAAAAGGCTACGTTTTAGTCCATTATTATAGACCGGTATTTTTGATTATAAAATTTCTAACCCATTCCTATGAAAAATATATGTGTCTAACAGATTTTGCAAAAGACACCGGACCAAAGAACACAGGTGGTTTGCGAAGAGAAAAAAGGTAAAAAAATGATTTATTACTCTCTCTAGTTCTTAAATCAACTTTAGTATAAGAGGAAAAATCGGGTCCATTTACCTAAACTCAAAGCTCTTGGGGAGGGCGTCGCCCCCACCGCCCCCCCCCCTTGGATCCGCGCCTGTTTAAATCACGCACATATTAAAGTAACTGTACTAATCGTCTAATAAACAGAAAATGTCCGGACCATGCTATGCGCCATTTTGGGTAAAGTGAAGTTATAACAACAGTGAATACGCTGTTGCCACTGAAAAATTATACTAAACGTAATCGTTTACTTCCCACTGACAAGGTTTAAAGCAATTTCGTACCTTTCCGAAATTTCATTGACATAAATAGTTGAACGAAACGAATGGTAGAAAGAGATAAAATGACAGTATTACGTTATAACCTCACCCAACTGATCCAATTCGTGTCACTTGATTGTTATGTGTGGATGTCTGTCATACTATTGGTCGGTTGTAAAAATAGATTAAAAATTTTTATTATATTTTTGGTTGTTAAAAATAACTAGTCATTAAAAAAAGCAATATGTTGACGAACCATTTCTTCAAAACGATTTATTTTTTGAAAAAAACAGTTGAAATGTGAATTAGGTGGTACCCCGTTATTTTCAGTATTTTCTAATTGTTAATTAAAATATCCTTAGAAAGTTGAATGTCTCGCAAATTTCAATTAAATTTGAGATTATAAACATATAAAATTATTACACTAAATTCTGTTCATATCTCAATAGTATGAGCGTGCTGTTTAAAAATTGTTTTCCTATGGTTATTTCTAATTATGGATTTAACATAAACACTTGTGTCCATAACAACCGAGTGTCTTACTTTTAAACAATTAAGTGTAACATAATTGTTTTCATTAACACAACTTATAAAAAATTTGAGAAATAACAATTTGTAAGTTATTTGAAACTTTTATTTAAATAAGTAACATTAAATTTTATATTCAAATAATGTTAAATGGAACATTTTACTTCTTTACGCTGTGTTAAACACTATACAACACTATAATTAAATAAATATTATTATGATTATAATTTATTAGGACATTTAAATTTCAATCCTACAGGCCAACGAACGAGGTCCTTCAGAATAAAAACCTTATTTATAGTACATTTCATCTTCAAGCTCCTACAAATCTTTACAAGATAATAAAAAAGTATATTAAAGGTTGAATATGAGATGCGCCAGTATAATTAATGGAGGTCTTCTGGTTGGACCATAGTTTCGGTCCCTGGTCGTACACAGTTCCTCTATCACCAGTCAAGTTTCAGGTTTTCTTTCAAACTTAGTTGTCAGGACAGGAAGTCTTGTAATATCAGGCTGGATGTTTAGTGAATTCATACTACATAGAGTTGCGGTTTCTACCGTTTCAAGGTTTATCAGTGCTGGCTTCCTGCAATTACTGTATGTAGGGGGCATGTATTCCTAATAAAGTCAGTAATATTGCTTTGTACATATGAGTTGTTTTTCTTGATATGCCTTTTTCTTTGTATATTAGACTCCTAAGGTATTTGGCCCTTTGTATACGTTTTTGTTTAACAGTTCTAAAGTGCCAATTTAAGATAATATTATGGTCAATATTTGACTGATGGCTTGGTGCATATTACTTGGTTCTTAAGTTAAATAAAATAAATTTAATCCAGGGAAAAAATCAAAAATTTTAATAACAATCAATAACTTCACAATAATAACAAAAATGACACTATTTTTTTTACTTTTGACGGTTAATTCGATGTGTCAAAACGTCACTTTCCCCAAAATGGCGCCGAGCATACTCCGGACATTTTTCGTTTGACAGCTCCATTACAATCTATCATCCATTTTATTTTAAGAAATCCGTGGTTTAAATTCGTTATGATACGCCACACGATTTTTAGGTAAAAGTAATTGTTTATAGGTCCAACAATTCGTTAGAGTTCAGAAATTAGGTTATTTAATATCTTATTGTAATAAATAGTCTCTTTGACTAGATGTTTCATTGTTCTACAGTTGTTTTTGTTAGATGACTATTTCAAATTAATGCGCGGAAAACAGGAAAACAACGTGTCCCAAAAGAAATAATGAAAATAAGATTGATTAAATACAATGAAAGCAATTTAAATATTTATTTTTTGAATGTTGGAATGTAAGTTATTTAAAGTATTCCTCCTCATTCTTTTTTACCCGGAAACACCCGGACATAAGGCCTGCCTTTAATATTCAAATTATTTCGTTTCTACGCAAAAAATACTTCAATCATTGATCATGTTTACCAGGAATAATCATAATCAACTCATTACTTTTTCCAATCATTTGATTGTTTAAAACAATTGGGATTGATAACGCTTATGTGGAAAAACACTTGATTATCAGAAATATGTGGCAGAAGATAACCTGAAAGTGTTACAATAGAATGTATAAATAAAGGTGAACCGATAAAAGGCACTCTAGTTTGCTGTGATTGTCGCGAGAGTTGTGCTCATCTAATAATAACGATAAATTTAGGAAAATGAGTTTTGTTAAATATTTCCTTTTCTATTCTGTGTGTATCGCTGCATTAGCAGTTGTTGGTAAGTTCCTAATACGTATTATTCCTGGATAAACGCATTTTTTTCCCAAAAAAAAAAATATTATGAAATAACGAGGAACGAATTTGAATCGGTTGAGTGGTTCCAGAGATAAGGACATTCATAGTTTTACGTGAACAGTGAGACATATTAATACCTTTATAGTTATAAATTTTCGTTTTTTAGGACTTTAAAGATCTTTTTGAAAACATTAAAATAAAAAAAATTCTAACTGGGAGAGAGTAGAACTCGATTTTTTTTTTCTTTTGTACTTTGCCCTCTAGCGTGGGTGTGGCAATGTTACAAGTTTTAAAATTAAAATTTTCGACTATAGATTGCGTTGAAAGAAATATTTAGTTAGTTACATATTTACAAGTGCTTGCCACGTAGTTAGTTTTTTATTCATTGTTTTTCTAGGATATAATTGATAATATAAAAATGTTTAATTTTTTTTAGTATATGGAGCGAAATGTGTCAAATGCACCAGTGATGCAAAAAACACGGATTGCAATGGTGATGTAGATACATCAAAAGTAAAGGACTATTGTAATGCAACAGATTCACAAATATGCGATATGACCAGTTACGTAAAAAGTATGTATTGAATTTTTTAAATAAAAGTATTCATTTCAGTGTCTATACAGCCCATTATCAGGATGTACTGTTTATACCCTACTTTTGTTTTTAGATAATGTTACGTTTACAACCAGAGATTGTGTCAACAGTACAACGAAGTGTGGAGATTTAAAAAAATCTGCTAACATTTCGGACAATGACGATTCTTGGATATGCTACACTTGCAATGGTGACGACTACTGCAACAAGAATAAGAATTCTGCAGCAAGCTTTGGAGTACCAATGGTTTCGCTCGCTTTAGCTGTAGTAGTTAGTTTGTACATGAAATAAATAACAACATTTTTTGTGTATGATAATAATATAATAAAAGCAGTGGCGGCTGGTGAGAGGAAACTGACCAAATTATTACAGTTTTATTTTTGTTTAACACACCGAACACCGCATTTTTACACGCACAAGCATATTTCGTCTGTTTCCCCCCACCAGCTGCAATGGTAATAAAGTATATATGTGTATACTTTTGTGTTATTGTTAGGTACAAATGTATTTATTATAGGAACCAATAAACAAAATAAATTTTTATGTTTTGTATGTTGAATATTTCTATTTTTACTTCACTAAAACACTAAAAAGTAAAGAACAAAGTGCTTTGGTTTCGCGTATCCGGAGTAAATCCTAAACATATTAAATAAATCCTGGGAAGGGTCTTCCAAGGATAATCGCATTTGTCGCTTAAAAATTGATTAAAAAAAAGAGGTCCACTTAGAGAACATTGGTTATTTTACTTATTTATAGATTGCATCACGTGCTTTTTCGCATATAACAATATTAATATTACAGAAATCTAATCGTATTATTGCGAAGCTGAAGTGGATCGATAACGCTGGCAAACAAACATTTATAGAGTAATCAAGGAAGATGAAGGAAGAGGGGACTACTAAATAAACTAGTCTAAGCGTATGCAACCACTTAAACACCAATAACGTCAGTAAACTAGCGTGATGCGTTTCCTCCTTAGTACCAGGGCCGTGTCACTAGAATATGAGTGTACGGCAACATCGAATTTGAGGGGGCGCGCGCCCACTTCAGCGGCGGGAAAAAATCGATATCATCTATGACGTTTCAAACTCTAGGCTTCAAACACTAGAAATTTTCTATTTACAACTAATAATAGAATTTTTTAACCCATTTAACGATATTTACAAATATTACATCAATAATATTGTGTTTTCTGTAATAAATTATCAAATAAGTGATCTGTTTTTAATAAAAATGCCAAGAAAAAACATTTATAAAAATTAATTCTATGTTGGCAACAATATGTGACGTTGTGTCAGTTGTCTCCGAAACAGGTGTTGGGGTTTTGCTTCGAGTATTTTATGAAATTTTCACCGTTTTCCAGTATTTTTCCCAAAATTTTTGGTAAGTAAAGACAGAATTCTTTTATACTTTTCCAATCACTTACTTAATAGTTCGTATTTTGTTGTAGAAGACGCATGGTAATTCATACGTGGCCCCAAATTTTTGTATCGTGTTTTCATGCTTGGGTGGCGAAAGGCAGGTTTTGTAAGTATGATCTGTAAGTTAATTTTTAACTAGTAATGAATATAACTTTTAATAACAATCATCCGCCTCAAAATCTTGCTCTGTTTTGTTTTTATTTTTGCTCGCTTAATGCGATACAAAACAAAAAATGTAGATTTAAAGTTTGAAATACTAATGCTTTTCAATTTTTATTAAATAAATTATAAACTTACATATTAAATTTAAACTTTGGTGAGGTACAATGAATTATAAATATTTACTTTGTTTGGTGGTTTTCGTAGATGACTCTGTAGAGTAATGGTTTCTAATCAGTTATAGGAGTTTCAAATTTTGCCTCTAGAGTTTATTTTATTTTTTTGTGTTTAGTAATATATGAGCTCAAATTCATCTTATCTGAAGCAGTATGAACATGAGAAAAACTAGTTGATGGTATTTTACAGTCGTAATTTTAGAAAAGTAACATAGTTTTAGTCTATATGAGACTTGTCACGATAAATAGTAGTAGAGAAATTTATTTTAGAATTAAAGTAAAAAATCAGTACCTTTTTTCAAAGGCTGCTTTTTTAGAGAAATTGTAATGTCAATGTTCATTATATTTTGCATTTTATTCTGTGTAAATAAATATTGTTTAATGCTATTGTTATGTTTTTTTTACTTACAAACAAACTTAGTCAACTAAGATGAATTTAGGTTCGTAATATATTTTTTTTTTAAAGTGTTACACATATTTAAGATAACATCATTAAACACAAATAACAGATATAGTTAAAATTTAATATGAACATTTAAAAAATATACTCTGAACAAGATAAATTTTTATTATTTTAGACATAAAAGTGTGACTTTTGAATGTGAAATGTTGCTAGTATAACTATTATTCATGAGTCTCAGTAGCCCAATGGGAAGGGTGCCAGCCCTGAAGGCATGAGCATGTTTGTTCGAGTCCCAGCTGAAATGGAAAACTTTATTTACCTAACCTAAATGTTCTCAATGTAATAACAAAATTTTTGCTTCTGATACTTATAGTGAACATCTATTTGTCAAGTTTAAAGAGTATAATATCACCTGTTTAAAGTTTTGTAAAGATATAAAAAAGTTTCAGAGTTTTCTAAGGGACATTCAAAAAAAGTAATAGATTTAAAACGTAGAAATTAAGTTTATGATGATTTAATTTTAGTAATATATCAGTAGCATAATTCTAACAGATCATCTCCCTCAAAATATTTAGAGCCGTTTTCTATCAATAGTATGGATATTGTAAAAGTTTGAAGCTTTAATCTTTATAAAATATGATGGATGACAACTAAGTTATTTATTTTTGTACTGGCAGATTTTAAATAATGAATAATTTTCTTTTCACGTTTTAATTTATAATATGATTTGGTTATATTGTGAATAATGATTGTATATTTTTATGAAGTATAAATAATTTTGCTTTTTGTCTGTATATATAATTTATAAGCCATTCTTTAATTATAAGATCATTTCTTTTTACTTTTTAGATTTTTCAAGCTGTTGTATTTTTTTGTAATCTTTATTATTTTAAAATAATATTTCAGGACCTTCCAACTGAGAAAAAGTCGTCTTGTAGAAAATCACTCTTTTTACTGTTTAAATTGTTGAATATGTATTGTAAGTAATTTATAAATTATTTTAATTTTTAAACTTGTTATAGAACCTTTTATATTAATGGCTGAAGTTTACTACTGTCATTTTTTAGTTTAAAATGATTTGTAGTAACATTCAGCCAATAGAAAAGTTATCTTGAATATCTCAAGTAATTATTACAGTTAGTTTCAAGTGTAAAAAGGTGTTTTAGGGGTAGGGAGAGTTCTTATCATATAAAACCAAACAAAATTTTTTATTTCCATCTATTTAAAAACAAAATATTTTTTCAATTAATATATAGAAAAGTGTTAATTTAAATCCGTACCCCCTAATTCATTAAGATAGTGTAACTGTAAAACCGGTCTAAACTCGCAGTAGAAAGTTGGAACTGACGAGAATAACAATCAGTCATACAAGTTTTGAACCTTAAAAATAATTTTCTTTTTGTACTGAACCTGCAAAAATGGAGAATTTTATCATTTTCGGACACAACTATTTCTTTTAGATATTTCAAGGTTATATCGCTAGGTTTTTATTCTTAATCTCCCTATATAAGTATTGTATTTCTTGACATATATAATATAAATTATGACAGAATCATAAACAAAAGAAAATTGGTCTACTAGATCTAACTTCTGTGGGCCTAAATCTTAAACCTTCTAAGTGAATCTAGCTGTTAGCGTTCAGTTTAGACTGGGTTTAAATTTAATTCACCCTGGTAAATCACAGTTTCAATTTTTATTGATATACTTTTTTTTACAGGTATAATATGGAAATGATCAAGTATTGCAGCTTGGTTATAAGGCTCTACTAAATTTAATATTAATATATTGTATGTATATGATTATTTCAGTAATATAAATAAATAACTTTGGGTACTTTTGTTATTTTTTGACATTGCTGACTTTGAATAGAAAAGGATATTATTTTCAATTCGTTAAGCTGTATTATTAGTTTTAAAAAGAGGAAATATTAGGTATTTATAAATATTACATAGTTGCAACTTTAGAAGAACTAGCAGAATTCTCTAATTTTTTAGGAAATTACTATTTAAAATGAAATTTTCACGGTAACAAAAATGAATTAGTTATTATTCATATAAAATTGTTCAAAGGAGAATTAGGTATTTTTAGTTAGTTTTATATAATAAATTCAAAGATTTGTAATAAATTTGAATATTTTTAGCACCTTCAAGGAAAAAACTTGTTTAATAGAATATTTTGTTCAAAGAAACTTCACTAAAGAATGGAAATGAAATATAAACCATATTTTATAAGTAAATATGGTTTTTATGTATTCCTTTTTTTAGTATAATGTTTTTTTGATAACTTATTCTTTTAAACAGTTTTTTTTCTTGGAAGTTGCTGAACATATTTAAGTTAATTACAAAACCTTAAATAATTACTTATTCTAGCTGCTAGGAGAGGGCGCTGCAATCTAAATTCTTCTAGTTGCTAAGAGATGGCGCTAGCATCGAATAGGATTCTGTTTAGGTGTTATATTAAGCAAAGTGGGAGCGCCCACTTCATCAAGGGATGGCCTTGTGTGACGTTTTAAATACATGGTTGCGACATTTCTCTAACGTTCTTGTTCTGGGCTTAGTACTCCATGGAAATTAGATCAAAAAAGAGCTGTTTTGTTAACAAAAATGTAACATTGGTTTCTTTGCTGGAATGTGTTAATTTCGGCATCCTATAAAACATATTTCGATGGTAGCTCTGAAAGACCTATATATATATATATATATATATATATATATATATATATATATATATATATATATATATATATATATATATATATATAATTAAGATACAATGCTCAATTTTAATGGAAATTGTTTGTATTGTTTTATATTTTAAAGATCTGTTAAAAAAATTTTTTTTTTTCAATCGTGGGCCGAGAAATTTTGCAAAAATCAATTTTTGCACCAAAAAAATTGCGATAACTTATCACCGGATGGAGATAAAATTTTTTTAACGAGTGCATTAGATTTAGATGTATCATTTCCGATTTCAAAAAAAAAAAAATTTTGTATGAAAAAAAATGTTTTTTTTTTCAAAAATTCATAATGGTGTGGCAAATGAATATTAAGAGCTTAAATTTGCAGAAGATGCTTTTTAATACTTGTACTTTACTTGTGAATTTTTTGGATCCAAGAAATAATCTTCCATACGATGTGTGAACCTTCGAAAATTGGGCCGAATCTAATCGAAAATAGCTGCTGTTGGCCGCTGTCGGCGGGTTGCCATAGTTCAGGCGCATTATTCACTGACGCTTCAAGGAAACTTATGCATCACAAGTAATATTTATAATATTGATGTTGTTTTATTAATTTATATGAAAATGATACATCTAAATCCAATGCACGCATTCAAAAAATTTTTATCTTCATCCGTTGAAAGTTATCGCAATTTTTTTGGTGCAAAAATTGGTTTTTGCAAAATTTCTCTCCCCATGATTGCAAAAAAATTTTTTTTAATAGATCTTCAAAAATATAACACAATACAAACAATTTCCATTAAAATTGAGCATTGTATCTTGATTAGGAAAGTGGAAAATTGAGGTTGAATTTTCAACTTTGACATCGAATATCTCGGAAAATAAAAAACTTAGAAATTCCAGGTTTGACATACTTTTTTAGAATAATAATTCCTATATTTGCGTTAAATTTTGAATTGGTAATTTGTTACTAAATGTCTTTTTAAAAAAAAAAAAAAAAGAAACCAAAACCGTAAATTTTGTCGAAAAAAAAATGTAACTCGATAACTAGTGGTGCCACCTATAACTTATATTATATAAATCGATAGGTTTTTTAATTCTCTACAACTTTTGTTTGAAATATTTTTCAATACAACTTTTACTTTTCGAAATAAACTCAAAAAACCGAAAATCGTGTCCATTTTTAGTCCGCCATTTTTTTTGCACAGGTCTTTTAGAGTTACCATCAAGATATATTTTATAGAATGCCGAAATGAACACATTCCAGCTGACGAAAGTCTATTTTCCATGGAGTATCGGGAGGCATGGCTCACAAAATAAAATTGATGGATGTGGAGTGTGCTACGGAGATGAACCAGAGAAAATATGTAGAATTGATGGAGATTATGCTTAGATCTTGAGCCATTCTGCAAGCATTATACCCTTTCTTTCTTCAGCAGCCTTTCCACATCCTCACACTCCAACTATCAAAAAAATATCAGCTTAAAATATTCCAGGTTTACGCACCAATATCAGGACATGAAAAAGAAGATGTAGAACAGTTTTACAAGGACATATCAACATAATGTTATTTGATAATTAGAGACCTAAATGCTAAAGTGGGACAGAAGGGGTACAAAGGGGTCAAATAGTTAGATTTGCGAGATATAGGAACCTATATATCAAGAGGAAGAAAAATAGAATGTAGACATGAAGAACTCCACATCGAATACATTAAAACATAACAGGAAGTCGTCACACATCCACGAGAGCGAGTCTAACAATAAATATACAAAAAGGAAGAAGAAAACTATCTCAGAAATCAAAGAGAACTAGAAATAGATTTATAGTATCGCAGAACAACAGATAATGACACCCTAGAAAAAGTGAACGGAAAGATACTAAACTCAGTGGTAAAAGCAGGTAGGAAAGTGGCTAAATCTTACGTAGAACAAATCAACCACTAAACCCAAGAGTTAATTAAACATGAAAAGACAAAAAAATAGCGAGTAAAATTACAAAAATAAATAAGACAAAAGATAAAGAAAAACAGAGAGGAACTAATCGAGAGAACGATGAGAAAACGAAAAAATATACTAAAAAGGAAATTAAACACAAACATACATATGGTGAACCAACTGAAAAGGAACGATGGAACAACAACGAACGACAAAAAAGAAGTACTACAAATAAAAAAGGAGTACTACGAAGAACTACACAAGGAGGAAACAAATAATCAAAATCGGAACTGAAAGAAACATCAGAGGAAGTAGGGCTAATATTGAAGAGGACTAAAACCAAACTTTCTACTCATAATATTGCTGTTCTACTAAATATTATTGAAAATCGGAAAGATAAGTTAATTTTATCTTGAAGGGGGACACTTTTAATGAATATTTACAGCCTTTGAGAGTCAAGCGCTTGGGCATCACTTCTAAAATATTAAATATGAGGGGGGGGACATCATTTCAAAGTTCGTTTAATTTCCTTTTCAAAAATACCCTAATTGATTTTGTCTGGCCAGTGATTTTCCCAAAATCGGTTTCAAAATTGATAAGAACTTGCCTGTAGTAAGATTTGTGGCTCTTGGGTTATTATTTTTAATAAAAATGTACATGAAAAACTAATCTGATAGATGGCGGATTTTCAATTTTTGTTTTCTATGGAATATTTCACAGATAAAATCAATTTTTTTGCTTCTCTTGCAAAAAAGATTCTTAAAATAACGTTACTTTTTAACAAAATAACTTAACAGTGAATTTTAAGGATTTACTGTAATAGTGGTAAACTACTTACGTCAAAAAAAGAATTCAGACATTTCTTTTTAATGAAAGTAATCCAGTTCGTGATGTAAATCACATATATATATATATATATATATATATATATATATATATATATATATATATATATATATATATATATATATATATATATATTGTTGATTTGGTGGCAAAGTTTTCAGAAACTTGTTCGGTGGAAAATAGAAAAAGAAACTAGCTAAATAAAGAAGGTCAAATTGAGGTTTTGGAAACATTGGTTGCAGAGTCCACCAGCTCCTTTTGTACAGTATGGCAAGCGAAAACAAGTTGTCGACGGGGGGGGGGGGGGATAGACACCAGCAACGTTCCCATTTCTAGTGTAAAAAGCAGGGTCGGGTCTATTTTTTAATTTTGAAGTTCTTGGAGAGGAGGGGGGTGATCACAAGAAAAAACAAGTTGCTAACAGGGGGGAGGATGCGAGCAGCATACATATTCCTAGTATAAGGGGTAGAATCTGGTCTATTTTGCTGAACTCAAAGCTCTTGGGGGGAGCGCTATCGCAAGAAAAACGGGTTGTTAATGGGGGGGGGGGGGAGTGCCAGCAGCATACACATTCCTAAAATAAAAAGCAGAATCGGTTCTATTTTCCTGAACTCAAAGCTTTTAGGAAAGGGAGGGGCGGTCGCAAGCATACACATTCCTATACTCTATTCAAGAACTAGAGAGAGTAATAAAACTGTTACCGAAACCTCCAACGTACCTGCTCCATTGCCGCAGGTAACTGAGGACTACCATAAATCTAATTATATTTAAATATTATAAGCTTTTATAAATTTACTGCAACAATAAAATTTCTGATAGTTCAATTTAATTTCTGTCAGTGAGCAAAGTACACCTCACAGTGAATCCTTAGTGATTTATCTTGTTTGGGCTTGTTTTTATATATTATTTGAGATTAGTGAGATACCCACAAGATATGGCTTTCACATCAATATTTATTCCAAAATCGTTAAACCAGGGCATTTTTTCTTCAACGAAAAACTTATTACGATGAATGTTTATGATGCCTTAAAATATCAATATCTAGATAATAATGTTACAAGCTGTGTTTAGATGTGTTCTAACATGACAGGAGTTGGAAAATCTACTATGAACCGAATATTCAAGGAGAAAAAACGACTGGAATTGTTAGTACTCCCAAGCCACATTCGATCACAGGCAGACGAAAACCTCGTTGAAAGAAGAGATGTAAACTGCAATAAAAGGAGTTGTACATACGAGTACATTTTATTATGAGAAGCAGGTCTCAACCATCGACAAAATTCTAACTAAAATCCATGAAGATCGGAATTTACCTTAAATTAAAAGAACTGAGCTCTGGAAATTACTCCGAGAATTTAATTTTTGCCGGGAAAAACCAGATAGGAAATCTGTTCTTATAGATCGTCCGGAAAATGTCCATTAGAGAAGGAAATATCTCTCTCAAGTAAAAGGTAGAGTTGCTAGAAATAACACAACTTACAAAATTAGTAATTTAACTGAACTTTTGAAAGATTTTTTTGAATAAAGTTACTGCAGAAAATTGGGAAAAATCCATATAATAAAAGAAAATCTGGAAACTCGATCTCATGATCGGTGAGATAAAGGAACCAATTATAATTAATGTGAGCGAAGATAGCTTCACTGACTTTGATTACGAATTAGATACGTATTGTTTACCAGCGTAAACACAATTTATAATTTTAATTTTCTGTAATATATAAAATTTAATTACACTGCCCCCACCGCCCCCTCCCCCCTTGCATCTGCGCCTGACCCCCTTAGACATTTTTCTTTGCAGACATCTTAAAACCGTTGTTTATGAAACACAACCTGCTGATATTGATGATCTTAAAAGATGAATTATAGCAGCAGAAGTTTTTCGAAATATCAGACAGAAGTTCGAAAAAAGAATTTATTATTATTTAGAGCATAAAGCATAATATTTTGAACAGTTTATGAAATAGTGGATAAGTGAACCCTATCCGTTTTATTTTTGAATATTCTTCCTGCAAACTAAAAATCTTTCTCGTGGGAGGAAAACGGTATGAAAAAAGATAGGGGTTGAGTCACCAATGCTTCGTAGACGATATGATCTCATCAAATTTAAACGACCTTGAAAAACTGGTCAAAGAACTAAATGAAACATATTCGCAAATAGGGCTCAAGATGAACTTAAACAAAACAAAAAATCATGAGTAAAGGCAATGTTTAAACCAACATAGATGGAGACACTTGATGTGATACGTCTCGGCTAGCAGTTATTTCTAGAAGTGAAATTATTAAGCTGCACAGATATTTACAGTAAAAATTGCAGTGGAATGTGATCGAGATGTGTTCAATCATACGTGCTTCGTTACAGTTCCATTTATGCTGCATTTAGTTTTAGTTTACAATTACTAAGGACTGGTTTCCACACTTCTCTGATAACTAAAGAAGTTTTTACCAGGATGTTATTTTAGGTGATACCCATGAGTTCAGGTGTGAATGGCGGCATCAGATTTTTCTGTTTCTTCACGAAATCATTAAAAACCAAACACATGATAATAGCAAGAAGAAAATCACCGATACGATGGGTACATGATATCAGAAACATAGGAGTAAAGTACTGGCATTAAGAAGCACAACTTAAAAATGGATGGAGGGAAATTGGAAAGACCAATGTCTAGGAGTGACTGATAAGGGAGAAAAAACTACTTACGTCAGACCCTACTGTATATCCACCGTTTTCCGCAACAATATTTTCAAACTTTGACAGATAAAATGGCAGTTCTTCTTTCGTTACTCTCGCTCGAATTTCCTCTCTTTTGATCGGATCTGGTTCTTTCATTACTTGCATTACACCTAAAATTATGACGAAAATATTAGTAAAAGTAGATTTTTTATTTACAAAACCTTAAAGTGAAGTATCTGTATTTACGTACTAGCCTGAAGATCTCCTAACGTGTCCACCAAAACGTCGCATTGCAGTGACTCCCAATCAGTCTTTCCAGCCAATCCGAATTGTTTTGCTAGATATCTTGCGATGGCGTTACTCTGAGGTACTGGTTTCCCATCGATTTCTAAAACCGGTACTTTACCGAAAGGAGTTGCTAAAAAATAAAGGTAATAGATAAGCGTACGCTAAGTGGAACTTTAAGAATTCAAATAAAGTTTCGATATTTTGACATTATTGATAGTTGTCAAAAAAGCGATTTTGGGATATTTTAGTGCTTTAAGACGCGTTCAGTTATACGTAAAAAACTTGAAAAGCACGTTAAAGGTAATAAAAACAAACTGTCATATAAAATTAAAACATTTTTTAGCTTCCAGTGCTTCACTAGACTTGAATTTTTTCAGTTAATAAAAAATAATTAAAAACAAGCGACTGAACGCAAACATCTGAAACTTTGCAGGGCGTCATCTCAAGGTTAATGCTTACAAAATATTATAGTTATTTAATCCTACTAGCGCCCTCTCTGTTTCAGGCCGAGAACTTATCGAATCATCCTCGTATATTAAAACTGGTTATTGATATAAAACAAAGATGGATTCAAACTCAAAGAAACCAGGAAAGATTTTTTACAAAAAATGAAAAATGGTTGCAAACATACACAACATTAAAAGATAATAAAAGAAAATCAAAATGAAAAACAATCTGTTACGACCATCAATCGATTTTTGTGATGCTTCCGAAAGAAGTTAAGGCAGAAGAACAGAAAATTTACATTAGGAAAAATTAACTGAAGAATTAGTTATACAGGAAAAATTAAATTTTGAGTAGAAGTTAAAAAAACCAAAAACTAAACATGGGAAACCAAATGTGCTGAAATTAGTTCAATGGTGGGAGGATCTAGGTCTTTAGAAGCTTGGCGAACTATAAACAGTCTTAAAAGAAATACAAACGAAAGAAGAAAAATAAATCCCATAATGATAGAAGAGTGTATGGAGTGTATTTAGACAAACAACTAGATATAGACGAAACAGGAGTTAACGGAGTAGATGCCATTAAATTAGAGGAAATAAAAACAGCATTAAAAAAAAGAATAATAAAGCACCAGGACCAGATTTGACCCAGCTTTTACCCAGGAGTACGAAGAAGCTCTCATTGCGCACGTGGTGGATATGTCCAATAGGTGCATGCCTTTGACTAAAAAAGAATTTCTTAAATTGGCTTTTGATCTCGCGAAACAATTAAAACTGAATCACAGATTCAACAGAGTCAAGAAAAGCGCTGGTAAACATTCTTACTATGATTTTATCGAACGTCATCCTGAACTCAGCTTGAGAAGGCCAGAGTCAACCAGTCTGATGAGAGCTGTTGGTTTTAATAGACCACAAGTTGACCGTTTCTTTAACAATTTGAAAGAAATTTGTGAACAAGATCATTTCGGTCCATCGGACATCTATAACTGCGACGAGACAGGGGTCAGCACTGTCCAGAAGCAAGCTAAAGTAATGACACTCAAAAGTAATCGCCAAGGTGGCAAGTTGACTTCTGCAGTGAGAGGTAAAAATGTCACAGTTGTGTTCTGCATGACTGCAGGCGGCTATTTTATTCCACCACTATTTATTTTCCCTAGACAGAGAGTTAATGAAAGGTTGATGATTGATGCCCTATTAGAAAGCGTAGCCCGGGCACAGCCAAATAGATGGATGAACGCTGAATTCTTCTTAAAGTGGCTTCAATACTTTGTAAAGTTTTCAAAGCCTTCTAAAGAGAAGCCCGTGTTTTTAATCTTAGATGGTCATTGCAGTCACAAAGATCTTGCTATTATAAAGTATGGAAAAGATAACCTCGTGCATATGTTAAGCACTCCACTGCACACAGCCCTTGGACAGGGTTTTTATGAAACCATTCAAGGATGCATATTTTGAGGCGTGTGGGTTATGGATGAGAGCCAACTCCGGTGCAAGAATAACACAATATGAAGTAGCTGCAATGGTGACACAAGGTTTCACTCGCGTTGCACGTTTGGATATTGCGAAATCTGGATTTCAGTGCACTGGAATTCTGCCTTTGAATCCAAACATTTACACAGATTTAGATTTTCTGCCATCAGCTATAACCAACGTGTCCATGCAGCCTGTTACTGAAGGAAATGTTTGCAATGACGCAAAAGTGAAAACACCCCAGGATCTGCCTCAAGAGACTTGCGACGTCAATGGAAAGGAGAATGTTGCGACACAACCGTGGACAAGCAAAGGTATTATCACTATGATTCATCAGCTATCACCAGTCTTAAACGCTATATCGAAGCGAGCAGAGTGTCGAGGACGAAATGCTGAGAAAAGTGAGATCTTAACATCCTCCCCCTATAAAAATGCGCTTGCTGAAAATAAAGCAACAAAGGCTAAGCCTGTCGTGTTTAAAATGCAACTTAGAAAAAGAAAGACAAAGAAACCGACTGCAACATAAAGACAAGGATTCCTGCAACATCAGTGTCCGAAAATCCAACGACTTGTTTGACCTGTCAAGAAGATAATGATGAAGATTGGATTTGCTATTAATTTTGCAATCAGTGGGCTCATGAAGCATGTGTTGATGTTGAAAAAGGCTCATTTAGGTATATTTGTGATTTTTGCAAGTTGTACAATTAAAACTTTGTGATTTTATAGAAAACTAGTTACGGCCAAAGTTTATTACTATTAGGTATAGATTTCTTTGTTAATCATTGACTTGTCCCATTCTAATTGAAATATTTACGAGTTTTTTGTTAAAATTAGGTTTAAGTTTAAAAAATGACGCAAAAGTTCAGTGTCCGACATAAGGGGACCTCTTTGAAAATGTTATTTTTGCTACACAAGTTGTTTACTACATTTATAGTAATATTTTTGAGGCTGATTATATGTCTGTGATGATAACACATATAATTGAAAGTTCTTTAAACCTAAATAAACAAATTGCACTTCTTAAGATTTTTTTTATTTTTATCATTACTTAAGCGTCCGGTATTCGGGGACCTCCCCCTAAAGCAAACTCAGATAACGGATTTTTAACCGGCGACCCCAAAGATCTCTTAAGAATGAATCGCAAATAAATTTGTAGATTTTTAAATTATTAACAAACTTTTTGCTTTTTAACGTCGCCATATTGAAACCACCATTTTGCATTTTTTTATTCTGATAACAGATGTATAATCAGCGATTCAAAAAAACCTCTTAATAATGAATTTCAGATAAATTTATTAATTTTTAAATTTTTTACAAGCTTTTTGATATTCAACATCGCCATATTAAATCCACCATTTTGAATTATTCAGTTCTAATAACGGATTCGTAATCACCGACCCCAAAAATCCTTTAACTCCAAAAATCATTTATTTTAATTTTCGATTTTTGGTCAGAAAATGGGGACTTTGCCCCATTGTGCATTATCACCTTCTTGAAAGGTTTTAAAGATTTATAAATATTCGACAACGTTGTCAATTCATATTTTAATTAATCATACACACTTTTTTTAAGTTCCGGCCATTTGTCCTTCTGGATCCGAAAATCTTCATATTCAACACCAGCGTAAGCAAAGATGTATCGTATGTGTTCCGCTCGCCCGGGAACGTCGAAGTAAAGTAATTTGTACTGGTGGTTGTTGTCAGCCATTTTGGGTTGATTCTGAAAATGAAATATACAATTTTTAGTAATATATAAAAAAAATCAGGGACGCTATCCTCGAACTGGGGAACGTGAAGTGAACGGTGAAAAGGTGGCGAACGCGTATTCTTGAAATGTTCATCATTCATAGCCTCAATCGCCCGGTGGAAGACAAGCGAATGGTGAAACATGCGCAAATGAAATGTCAGCCGCTAAATGACATATTTAACGCACGGATTTCAAATAACTCGTCATTAAAAAAAAATAATATGTTGACGAACCGTTTCTTTAAGAAGTTTTATTTTTTGAATAAACAGTTGAAACGTTAATTAGGTGGTACCCCGATATTCTTAATATTTTCAAATTTTTTTTAGTAAAATATCCTTAGAAAGTTGAATATGTCTCTCAAATATTAAGTAAATTTGACATTAGAGACGTATAAAATTATTACAGAAGATTCTGTTCATTTCTCAATTGTATGAGTGTGCTATTTAAAAATATTTTTCTAGGGTCAGTTCTGCTTATGGATTTAACATAAATACTTGTGTCCATAACAGCCGAGTATCTTAATTTTAAACAGTTAAATCTAACATAATTCTTTTCACGACGCAACTTATAATAAATTTGAGAAATCACAATTTGTAAGCTATCTGAAACTTTTATTTAAATAAGTAACATATTTTATATTTAAATTATGTTAACTACAGCACTTAACTTAATTAGACTGTGTTAAACACTGTACGATACTACAATTAAATAAATATTATGATTATAAATTATCGGGACATATAAATATGAACCCTACAGGCCAACGAATGTCCTTCAGGACAAAAACCTTATTTATGGTGCATTTGATCTTCAAACCTCTAAAAATATTTATAAAATAAAAAAAATATATATTAAAAGTTAAATGTGAGATCCGCCAGAATCTAATGGACGTCTTCTATCTGGCCTTTGGTTTTGGCCCCTGATCATTAGCAGTTTTTCTATCATTGTTCAAGTTTCAGGTTTTCTTTCAAATTTAGTTGTCAGGACAGAACATCTTGCAGTAAGAGGCTGGATATTTTGTGAATTCATACAATAAATAACTGATTAGATAGTTTCCGTAGGGGATTGGGATGATGGCTTTTAGTCATACTACGTAGAGTTGTAATTTCCACCGTTTCAAGGTTTATCAGTGCTGGATTTCTGCAATTACTGTCAGTATATACTTTGTACAGGGTGAGTCAACGATTGGATGAAGTAGGTTTGTGCCTTTTCGGTGAAATTAACAAAGAAACTATATTTATTGTTTGATACAGTTTATTTTTACGTAGATTTTAAAAATATTTAGGACTCTACAGGGTGAGCCAAAAAACTAGGACAGCATAAAGTTGTATTTTTTTAAATAGAACACCCTATATACGAATCGTATTTTCGATTTAGCTTATAATTTTAAATCTTTTTTATTAAGGGTTTACTATAACAAAACTTTATAGTTTCGGAGATAATTAAGTTTAAAGAAAAAAAGTCACATTTTCAAGCATCAATTCAATCCTAAATAACGTTTTCAATTTAGTGACAAATATATTCAAATTTGGAATTTAGCAAGGCCAAGGACAAGTTAACATAATTTTTATCTAATATTTGCAATAAAAGCTACAGGGTGTTGAACACATCGGCTCAAATTTGAACAAGTTTAAATGAATAAATATCTTTTTTTTAAATGGTACACCCTGTATATTTTCATGTTATTTAATAGAGTAATAAAACCCTAAAAGTTTTGTTCAATATATCCTATACCTATTTATAATAGTTTTTGAGATATTTCAGTTTTTCTTATTTTCCATACTTTTTTACAGAAATAGTCTTCATTATCATAGTAGCCATGGCAAAAACAATGTAAAAGAACATTTTTCTGTGTGTCAAATTTATAACCGCAATCGCTTCTTTTGGTTTTTATGTAGTGTAGTTTGGTTTTTTTTGCATTCATCTTATATTGTAAAATGAATTTTCCAAAGAATGAGTTAATAGATATGATTTATACAATAGGAGAGGCTCAAAAAAATTGCCTTCTTGCTCAAAGAATTTACAAAATGAAGTATCCTGATCGACGCCAGCCTAATACCCATACTTTTCAAAACTTAATGCAAAGATTTGATTCTTCTGGTACTGTTGATTATCCAAAACGTAAAGTGATCAACAAACCAGTCACTAATGAAGAAAAAGAACTACAAGTATTGTTAAATGTTCAGAAAAATCCTTATATTGGTAGCCGTCAGTTAGCAGCATTATGTGAAACATCACAATCCACCGCTAATCGTACTACCAAGAAATATAGGTATCATCCATATCACATGGAATTACATCAAGAATTGCACGGACAGGATTTTGAAAGTCGTGTAAACTTTTGTCGTACAATAAATGCGGAGATCCAATTAAATCCAAATTTATTATGCAAGGTAATGTTTAGTGATGAAGCTACTTTTAGAAGTAACGGTGCCGTAAATAGACGCAACATGCATTATTATGCCACAGAAAACCCATTTTGGATTAGAGAGGTGCAACATCAAAACCACTGGTCATTAAATGTTTGGTGTGGTATTCATCATAATCGAATTATTGGACCCCACTTTTTTAATGAACCACTAAATGGCCATAGTTACCTGAACTTTCTACAAGAAGAACTACCCCAACTGCTTCAAGGTCTCGATAGAGATGAGCTCGACAGTATGTGGTTACAGCACGATGATGCGCCTCCGCATTACCATCGTGAAGTTCGTGCGTTTTTGGACCAACGATATCCGCAAAAATTGATTGGACGTGGGGGTTTCATTGAGTGGCCACCAAGGTCTTGCGACATCACCCCATTAGATTTCTTCCTATGGGGTTATATTAAAAATAAGGTGTATGTTAATCCACCAACAACAGTGGAAGATATGCGAAACAGGATTAGGGATACCTGTAGAACAATAACGCCACTAATTTTGTCCAGGGTCCGAGAAAATCTAAAAAAAAGACTAAATTTGTGCATTGCACAAGAGGGTCGTTTATTCGAACACTTATTAAAAAGAAATAATTAATCTCAGTATTTAATAGGTAATTTTTTTGTTTCAATTTAGTATAAAAGTAAACATGTATTTGCCTTGTCGTTATTGTTGTGTTAATTTTTTCACATTATGTTTAATTAAACTATTGCCGTTGTAATATAACGAATAATGTATTTCATCATATTTAACCACATTCTGTTTGCTTCTGTAGTTTCTTTTTATTATTTTACATGGCTACTATGATAATGAAGACTATTAAATAACATGAAAATATACAGGGTGTACCATTTAAAAAAAAAGATATTTATTCATTTAAACTTGTTCAAATTTGAGCCGATGTGTTCAACACCCTGTAGCTTGTATTGCAAATATTAGGTAAAAATTATGTTAACTTGTCCTTGACCTTGCTAAATTCCAAATGTGAATATATTTGTCACAAAATTGAAAACGTTATTTAGTATTGAATTGATGCTTGAAAATGTGACTTTTTTTCTTTAAACTTAATTATCTCAGAAACTATAAAGTTTTGTTATAGTAAACCCTTAATAAAAAAGATTTAAAATTATTAGCTAAATCGAAAATACGATTCGTATATAGGGTGTTCTATTTAAAAAAATACAACTTTATGCTGTTCTAGTTTTTTGGCTCACCCTGTAGAGCCCTAAATATTTTTAAAATCTGCGTAAAAATAAACTGCATCAAACAATAAATATAGTTTCTTTGTTAATTTCACCGAAAAGGCACAAACCTACTTCATCCAATCGTTGACTCACCCTGTATATATGATTGCTATTTTTCTTGATATCCCTTTTCCTTTATATATTAGAATCTTAAAGTACTTGGCTCTGTATATGCATTTTTGTTTAACAGTTCTAGAGTGTCAATTTAAGATAAATTTAATCCAGGCAAAGTACAAATATTGTAATGGCAATCAATAACTTCACAAAAATAACAACAATAGCACTATTTTTTTTTTACTTTTGACGATTAATTTAACGTACCAAAACTACTTTTTGCCTAAAACGGCAACCAAACATACTACGGACATTTTCGGTCTGACAGCTCAATTCAATCTGTCATTCATTTTATTTTTTGAAATTCTCGGGTTTTAGCACGTTCATAACTGGCAACTTTGCCTTTTCAAGAATACGGTTTTTACTGTCAAAAAGTTCATATCGCCATTCCCATCGCCATTCACATCACCTTTCACATCACACTTTCAAGGATACGGGCCCAGAGAAATAAGTATTTGTAATTATTTGACACCACTCATCGAAAAAAATTCCGATTTTTAAGCAAGATCTGCTTTCAAATAAAAACAAAACATTTATTTTTCCTTTTACCATATCCACCTACACACAAATCCACAATTGACATTTGAAATAAGAAAGAAATATATCGTGGAAATCAAAAAAGTCATTCCGTTTGATGAATAAAACATTTAGAACTTTTCGGAAACCAATATTATTTCCATTTAAATGCATGGAAGAACCGCTTTTACAAAACGGAGATTATTCCGAAACATATCAAATATCTTTTTCTCAAAATCTTTTAATGTCACAGCGGTATTTGTTAGCAGGAGCGGAAATAAGAAGGTTCCTTAAATGTACTGAAATATTCTGATGAAGACGTAGTTCTTCAACCTCGTGGTATGTACAGGATGTCCGAGTTTAAATTGGATAATTGGCTTTGCTGTATCAGCAAATGAATAAGTATCTCAATTCCAAACAGTGAGAGCTGGCATTCCGCAAAGATCCCCACTATCTCCTATCTTGTTTATTCTTTACACTAATGGTGTTTCAAAAGATAATTTCACAAAATTATACTTGTTAAGTGATGATAGAGCAATAGCTTCTTCATCAGCTAAACATAGAATTGTAGTCAGCAGATTACAACGACATTAATAAATTAGAAAGATGCATGTATGATTCGAAAATAATGCTGAACTCTGAAAAAACTCTGGCAATTATGTTTACTCAATCGAGCTTTCTTATTTCAGAAAATCAGACATTCATCTCTAGCATTCCTATTGGCTGAAAGAAACAGGGAAATATTTAGGACTAATCTTTAATAGAAGACTTAGTAACACAAACTATCTTCTCAAGAAAACAAGGAATGTACTTTGTGTACTGTATCCAAATGTTAACGTGTCACTATATAAAGCTTTCCTCGGATGTGTTATCTCTTTCGGTACTCCAACATGGATTTCTCTATCCAATTTCAGATTGGATAATATTACGATATCTCATGCTGTCAAATTCGCTGAAATTTTTTTTAAAATCATATTTTCCTTATATCTTTATATTCCGAAATAAATAAGAGGTAGTTTTTCTTATTTTCGAAATATTACTTAATTAATCTCCAAATTAGCTTATACGTAGGTCGTGAGTAATCTGTTCACTGTTCAATATGGCGGTTTTCAGGATGCTAAAAATGCACCTACTTTTTTCAGGAGTGTTATTTTCTAATTATCTAAGTAAAAAGCGAAATTTAACCAGTTTGTTTGGCGATGATTGTCGCGGCGAGTGTGGCTGCTACGATGCGAACTTCAATTAAGTTTTTCTTTGATAACATAGTTAATGCCGTTTCACCAGTTCTCGCTGATAATTACGGATTAGTTGTGCCCATGTAAGTTTAGTGGATTTTAATTAATGTGTTCGAAGTACATTTCCATGTTCTTCAGCCCATTCGTCTATCATATGTTTCTTAAATTGTCTTTCTCTCTCGTTCGCAATTTTTACATATAGTTCCTCCTTTAGTAAACCATTCATAAAGGAAATATGTTTTTTTGATAACCAATCTGTAATATCGCCTTTGCAACTATGTTATTGGCAACTTTTCCACCAGTCTAGAATGATAACTGGCGTTATCCAAAACTATAACAGACCTCTCCGGAATCAATTGTATCATTTGATAAAAATATCTTAGAAATATATCCTCCGTCATTTATTCACGTTAATCTTTGGTAGATTTCGAATCAAACTGCTGCAAAACTCTTATAAATTTCCTTCAATATGAGTTGTAATGAGTTTGTGGCCCTGAGCGGATAAGGGTTTTAAATCTGTCGATAACCCTTCTAAGAATGCTTCACGAAAACTTGCTATATTCTTATCTTCATACATTTCTTGTACCATGTGTCCTGTACTGAAAGAGATTACATCCAGATAACAAGTGTTTTTGCCTTCCCTGTGGTATTTTCTAATTTCCCGCAAATATCGTTTTTTCTAAAAGTATTTCCTCTATATCACCTCTATTTTCACTTTCCCTACGAGAAAGTCATTTTTATCAGCACTTTCTACGGATTGGTTTTTCGCATTTTAGTCTTGTTTCATAACTTTCAAAACTTTATCGAGACTTGCTTTTCATTTTCTAACTAAAAACTTTCTAATTCGTGAACGTGTCTTCTTAGTATATTCTTGAAGCATTCGTATAATTTTTTTCTTCTAGAGTACGGTTCAGGCTAGCACACAGTTCCACTTTTCCTTTCCTTAATTCGCCTATAAGTTGTAGATTCGCTAAGTTTTGGAGTAAAAGTAGAAACACTGAAAGTTGTAAGACAATAACATAGCAAGGCATTACATTTATACAAATCTGATGTATACTTAAGAATGTCATTACTGTTAATTGCCCAAGTGAGATGTATACTTTTAAATCTAATTGTCTTTTAAGTATACAACTCTCTCCTCAAATACATACTTGAGACACATACAATATCTACCCCTTGCTTTATTCGAATTCGGAAAGCCGAATTATTTATGAAATCTGTTCTGAGAATTTCTATGGCTTTGGTTTATGCCTCTTCACAGATGTGCATACAATTATCATACTTTGTCTGACAATGAAGAACAAACGACAGCTTTGTTACTTTTATGCAGTGGGATTTTACCGTAAAAAGTATATTAAATAAAAAACGAAAACTTGGACTACAATAGCACACTACCTTGTATACAAAAATGGTTTTGATTCGAACTTCTAGAAAATTTATAGTTCTAACATATTAGCGGATAATACAGAAATTTCACCAAAATCCCTTCGTTACATTTTGAATATATGTTAAACAAAATAGAAGCAGTAATTTCCAAAAGAAAAATATATTATCAGCAGCCCATTTCCATATGGCAAACGCATTCCAAATTTTCTTCTCGCAGGCCTCTGAAAATTTTCTGACGCAATTTCATTTCACACATTTACTTCTTTTCTTCTCTAAAATTTTTGACCTTCTTCTTCTTCTTCTGGTGCCATGTGCAAAGCCGCACGTCGGCGATCAAATGTCCATTCCTCTTCTAAAGTTATAAGACGGCCAGGACACCCTCTTCGGCCTGTCTAAATATAGTTGCGGCGTCCGATATTCCACACCAGTCTCTTATATTTCGTAGCCAAGAATGTTGTTTTCTGCCCGGTCCGCGCTTTCCCTCTATTTTTCCTTGCAAAATCAACCTTGGTATGGAGTATCTGGATCCTCTCAACATATGTCCCAAGTAAGACACTTTACGCTGCTTTACCGTGTCCAGCAGTTGTCTTTCTACGCCACTCCTTCTTAAAACTTCTTCATTTGTGAGATGAGCAGTCCAGGGAATACGTAGCAGTCGACGAAGTGTCCATAGTTCGAAGGCTTCGATCCTATTCAGTGTTCTAACTTTAAGTGACCATGTTTCAACGCCATACCATAGGCCATACATAACATTTCAAAACACGTATTCTGGTATTTAGTGGTAAATGCCTGCAAAGAAGAAAATTCTTGATTTTAAAAAATGCTGTTTTTGCTCGGCCTATTCGTCCTTTCACTTCTTCATCACAGTCCCACTTTTCATTCAAGGTAGCTCCGAGATATGTAAACTTCGCGACGCGTTCAATTATGTTCCCGTTGATACTGAGGGGAGTATTGCGTTGATGCCTACTAATCACCATCATCTTTGTCTTGGCAATATTAATTCGTAGCCCAAACTGTTCACCGGATTCGTTAATTTTATTCAACATTGCCTGAAGGTCTTCGATGTTATTGGCTAGTATTGTGGCATCGTCTGCGTAACGAATATTATTCATTGGTATGCCGTTAATTTTGATACCTCGTGTCTCTTCTTCCAAAGCTAGTTGAAAGATTTTCTCAACATAAATATTGAATAAAATAGGGGACAAAATACACCCCTGTCGGACTCCCTTTAATATGCCAAAAGTGTCCGTTAACAGATCGGTATTAATGCGGACTTCTGCTGATTGGTTCCAATACAGTTCTTTTATTATTCTTATATCTTTATCGTCAATACCAATTTCCTGCAATCTCTCCAAAAGTGGCCCATGTCTAACATTGTCAAAGGCTTTTTGGTAATCAATAAAACAGATGAAAACATCCTGTCTTTGGTCATAGCACTTTTGTACAAGTAATTTTAAAGAAAATAGTGCTTCTCTAGTGCCAAGTCCCTTGATGAATCCGAACTGTGTATTGCCACTCATATCCTCGCATTTTCTGTATATCCTTGAATGAATGACCCTTAGAAATGCTTTAAGCGCGTGACTCATCAAACTGATAAGTCTGTAGTCTTCACAAAGTTTGGGAGTTGATTTCTTTGGTATTGCGACAAAGGTCGACTTTAGCCAATCCAATGGAATTTGCCCAGAGTCATATTACATTAAAGAGATATGTAAGCTGTTTAATATCAACTAGCTTTAAAACTTCTGCATAAACTTGATCATGACCTGGAACTTTACCGCATTTCATTTTATTTACTGCGTGTCTGACTTCACACTCAAGGATTTTTGGACCACTCATATGTTCCGTGTTGTTCCTATAATTATTTGTACGCTGGTCATTAAATAGGGTCTCCGCGTAATTCAACCAGGTCAACTTCAGTTCTTCCGTATCCAATATCGGCCTTCCTTGTCTATTTCTCATGGATGGTAGAGCTGTTTTCCTCTTTATACCAGTTATTTCTTTCACCTTTCTATGGAAATTAAACGAATCGTGCAGTTTATGAAGTCTTTCTGCTTCATCGCATTGTTCTTGAGTCCATATCTCTTTAGCTTCCCTTATTAATCTCTTTATTTTACGATCAAGTATTTTATATTTATCCATTTGATTTTTGGCAAGTCGACGTTCATCCATTAAGTCCAGTATCTCTTCCGTCATCCATGGTTTAATCTTTTCTCGTCTTTGTTGTCCTAAAACATTTTTAGTAGCTGTTTGTATATTTGTTTTGAGCGTATTCCAAATATCATTGGACGCACTTTGTTGGCTGGGTATATTTTCTCGGCAAAGCTTGTCTAATTCTGCCTTCATGTTGTCTTGTATTAATGGGTGTCTCATGTCAAGAATACTGTATTTCTGTTTTTTACTCCCCACTGTTAGTAATTTACAACGAAACCAGAAGTCAGCAACCAGAGGATTATGGTCTGAGCCGATGTCCGCTCCTGGGTATGCTACAACACGTGTTATGCTATTTTGGTATCTTCTGTTAATCATAATGTAGTCAATCTGATTACGCACAACGTTCCCTTGTTGATCTCGTGGAGATTTCCAAGTATAAAGCCTTCGAGGATGAAGTTTATAGAAGGTGTTCTTGATGACCAAATTTTCATCACGACAAAATTGAATTAGCATTTCACCTCGTTCGTTTTTTGACCATAACTCGCAAATTTTGGAATTATTTTCAGGTTCCTCTATTTTCTTCCGATCACTCCATAATCACTTATGAACAACTTTTAATCAATTAATGCCAAGTGCTAAATAAATTTCATTTCATTAACAAAAAAATAAGAAAATCTCGTGTCTTCAGTCTTACTGCAAAGTAAATTTTTTCGAAAAAGCGCGTCATAAACTCGTTCCACTAGATAAAAAAATCCTTTGAGTTCGCACCAAAAAACCGACAGAAAATGGATCGCTGCGAGTATCGATCGAGCTTAGTGTTGTAAATATTCGGATGATTTTGATATTCGAATAATACGGATGCGGATGAATGTAATATTCGGATTGTTTAACAATCCGAATTGCGGAATGTTGACGAAACATTACGAATTAATACGAACCGAACTCCTCGCGGCTCTAGTTGGGGAATTGTAGTAACAAATATCCCTGAAGGCTTTTTTACCAAGATGAGATTCCATGTATAAGCCAATCCACAGAATTAAAAAATAATCCTGGCTCTTTAATTCTTTTAACTATGAACGAAAGTCAGCAGCAAGAAATTTTGCGAAAACAACCTACCACTTCTACCTAAGTTCAAAATTATTGTTTTGTTTACATATTTTACATATTATTTTCAAAGAAAACTATCCTGGATTATTTTTTATTTATGTTCAAATTAAATATTACTAGAATGTATGCTTTCCTTGATTTATTAAAAACAATTTAAGATATGTTTTTGGAACTAACGTTGAATTTATATGTTTTTATGATATATATTTTGTTTTAATTTCTTCAATAAAACTTTTTTTTGTATATATATCACTACATAGTATAAAACAAAGTCGCTTTCTCTGACCCTATGTCCCTTTGTATGCTTAAATCTTTAAAACTACGCACCGGATTTTGATGCGGTTTTTTTCAATAGATAGAGTGATTCAAGAGGAAGGTTTATATGTATAATAACATCCATTAAATAGTGCAGAAATACTGTTATTTTTGAGGTTTCTAATGTGATGTCGTTAATTATCATATTTTTTTCCGGTTACATTGCAAACGCAGGCTGAACCCTACGAGATTTATCAAAATAATGTACTAATTATTTGTACACATTGAAAAGGTCTACAGAAAACTCCGCGATGGTATATGTCTATCTCTCATGGATATCCCACAATAACATTTTTTTGTCATTTACTTTTTACGACAAATAATGGCAAATTTTGAAGCGATTTTAACCAATACAGCATTAATCCTTATCCAATTAAATAGCTTAAATACATTGTTGATTTAATATAGATCTATATGGTCCTTTACAGCACAAGATTTAAATGAATATTTTCGAAGATATTACAGATTTAAAATTGCGGAAAGTAGCGCTTGCGGCGGTACTGGCCGACCGGGGCGGCGGCAGCGTGCCTATAAATAGCGCGTCGGAGGCCGATGTAATAATTGTTGTAAAAATAAAATAAATAGTCACAGTTTTTCTGTAGTGTATTTAGTATCAGCATTGCACCCGTGCGAAGCCGGGGCGGGTCGCTAGTATATATATATATATATATATATATATATATATATATATATATATATATATATAAATATGTAGATAAGTTTTTGTCCGTGTAATTTAAAATAAAATAGAATAAAATATTGGCGAAGCGGACGTGAAAATTTGTCAATCTACATGATTCTCGTACTAAAAAGTGCGGAGCACTCCAAAGTATGGAATAACTCCGGGTCCGACAGATGGCGACAGCGCTGTTTCGTCCTAATATGGGACTCGTCAGGCCACCGCAGTCGGTACAAACCATCATCTCGCCTTTGCATCGTATAAGCCATACTTATAATCAAAATACGGCAAATAAGACGACAAAGGCGACATCTCGATGGTCCACTTGATAATACAAGAACCATACAGATTAACAAAGTTTGTAAGAGAACCGTCATATGGTGGCGCGACGGTGAATTAAAACAGAAATATGTAAAATAGAGTACACGAAACGCGCTGCCCAAAAGATAGGGGTCGCATTTTTTCGGTACTGGCAAGCAAGCATACCGCTATTTAAGCAGCCAACGCCACGTGCCGCACCAAACGATCCCACCATGAGAGCATCGTTTAGCGTGTTTCAAAGCCAAACAAGTAAATAAACGGACAAAAACTTATCTACATATTTATTTACTTGTTTGGCTTTGAAACACGCTAAACGATGCTCTCATGGTGGGATCGTTTGGTGCGGCACGTGGCGTTGGCTGCTTAAATAGCGGTATGCTTGCTTGCCAGTACCGAAAAATGCGACCCCTATCTTTTGGGCAGCGCGTTTCGTGTACTCTATTTTACATATTTCTGTTTTAATTCACCGTCGCGCCACCATATGACGGTTCTCTTACAAACTTTGTTAATCTGTATGGTTCTTGTATTATCAAGTGGACCATCGAGATGTCGCCTTTGTCGTCTTATTTGCCGTATTTTGATTATAAGTATGGCTTATACGATGCAAAGGCGAGATGATGGTTTGTACCGACTGCGGTGGCCTGACGAGTCCCATATTAGGACGAAACAGCGCTGTCGCCATCTGTCGGACCCGGAGTTATTCCATACTTTGGAGTGCTCCGTACTTTTTAGTACGAGAATCATGTAGATTGACAAATTTTCACGTCTGCTTCGCCAATATTTTATTCTATTTTATTATATATATATATATATATATATATATATATATATATATATATATATATATATATATATGAATTTTTATTTTATAACTTTAAAATATATTTTTATGCTCTGCGTCATCAAAAGTACTTGCATCTAAAATAATAGAATAATAATCATCCCCAGCACTGGTGAACGAACAAGTGTATTCGATGCCGCAGCGTCCGTGACATCCGTTTCCATCGGGCATCGTTCGTTGTATAAAAAATCATCGGTATCATCACATTCCGTATGCCAAGGAAGCGTCTAAATTAATACGTATTAATTTGCTATTCGAATATTGCTCGGTTATATCAATACGTATTCCCACATCACCCGAAACAGTACGAACTAATACGAATCAAACGAGCACCGTTCGTAGCATTCAATCTTCGTTTTCTTGTCGCTCCGAAGACCAAGACATACTTATGCGTTACTACAAACGAAACAAGGATAAAATTATTCTTATTCTGACACTATGTTTCCATTTATTTCAATAGAACCGAAGCACGTCACATTCCGAATTCCGCATTCCGGATGCCAAAGAACTATTCGGTTTAATACGATTAAGTTACTATTCGAATTGTTCGGTTATTTTAATACGTATTCTCACATCACTAATCGAGCTACTCGAAAACAATAGAACTTGAAATTGACTTCTTGTGACTCAAATGCATTTATTGCCTCTTTTCAAATTTGCCGATGATGGCCCTCGATAACAATAGAAATCTGCAAACTTTCAAAGGAGTCTCGTTGGAAGTTCGAGGCATACGCGACACGCGCTCGACTCGCCATATTTATACGCACCTTAATAGATTAACTGACCCCTTATCTCGAACTCGCATCTGGATAAAACAATACAGAAGACTAGACTAGCTCTTTGAACTTATCGCAGTTTATCCACGGGACCCACTTACCATTAACCCATCATGATATGTTGTGAACGCAGCCTTAAATAACATTTTATTGGCCTTTGGACTAAAGTTAGAATCGAGATAGCATCAAATAATTCGGTTGAACCTTATCGGGACCTCCACAGCAAAACGTTCCAGATTTTTATCATTTACTCAATGGCTACCTTTCGTGCGGTATATTCATTTGGCCAGATAATATAACTTTATATAAAGTACAAGCGGGCGATTAAAAGTTTATTTTTAGAAAATGAATTTCACGAATAAAATTCCCCAGTTGATTTTACCAGAAGGAATTGTCAGGATAATCAATTTTTTCTGGAATATTTGAATTAGTGATAATGTAATTGAAACGGGTATAGGGTGGAACGTGCTGTATACAGAATGTCCGGGAAAATGTGCGAAATCTCGCGATATGAAAAAAAAAACACGTAAAAAGAATACTACAATTTATTTTCGTATCGGCCTCCTGTTCGGAGATATGGGCTCGCAAAGAGCTGCACTGAAATCAAGTTTTTTACAAATAATTATTGAACAACCAGGTCTATTTCAATTTTTTTTAATATAATGTATACTAGGTAAGACCCTTCAAATTAATATCCAAAAAAGTGTTGTGAATTACTCTCAACTGCAGGGACGTACTAGCTGTGACAATCAGGATCTCATTTGTTTACGCTCTGCATGACAAGAACTTGGAACAACGTTTTTTACATACCTTTAACTACTGACCAAAAATTAAGATCTCTTCAATCATGTCACTAATCCTAAAAGTTTTCGAAAAAACATCATTTTATTTATACGGTCCGTCTCCAAACTACTGTCGGGTTGAATATGAAAAAGAAAAATTTTCCCCTGTCACCATAGTTTTAATAACAAATTAAACTAACTGCTTAGTTAAAAATTTAGTAAGAGGGCTCCGTGAAGTCTGATACATACGACAAATTGAGGACTGCTGTATCCGTCACATATGTCAAATTTCAAGCATTGTGATTTGTGAATTTTAAAAAAGACAAAGACCGAAGATTTCCCGCCTAAATCCGCCTTTTCCAAGGTCATTACGCAAAATAATGTTTAACTTTCAGCGGACTGCTTTAAATATGGCGGAAACTGTTTCATTTTAATATTTTGTGTGAACATAACCTATGTTTTTTTTTCAGAAGTTTATTGTTTTATTTATATTTTTTTATTTTGCGAGTTTTGAAATTAGGGATATTTATGAACTATGTTAAATTGTTGTAATTTATTAAAAATGCTTGTTACCGAAGATCATTACTGCTTGGTACTCAAAAAAAAAACAATTCTTGTTCATTTTTTTAAAGCTTGCGAAATAAAGGCCGCTATATAATACAATTTTTATTCAACGACAATCTCTGATATCGAGACGCTAATTCACAGACATGCCCATAGCTATGGTTACCAGATCAAATAATGAGATTTCCTGATAATATCCCTGACTTTTCAGTAAATATCCGGACATTTTATCTGAATATTGTATGTGGTATGTTAAGGCAGTGAGATTTTTAAAAAATTTGCAATCGAAGCACCAAATGCAAATATCAAGCGAGTGTTCTCATTAATGGGAGCTTAGTGGACTAAGGAGAGAAACAGCCTGTCTATATTGTTATAAGATTTGCTTTTCGCTGCCACCAATGTTATAACTTTGCTGTTTCTGCTTTTGGTTTATCACTGGTTTCGATGAATTCAAGTAAATCTAATATTACTTTTAATATTTTATTAAAATGTTCACTAAATCATGAGGTAACAACAGTTTTTCTTCTTACTTACTAATTTAATGTCACTATTGTAGTTTTTTAATTTTAGTTCCCCTCGTCTCTATGTTCATGTCCTAGTTATATTCTATTTTTGTATCTAAATTATTTTTTTACAGTCATAGGCGTACTAACAAATATAACATAATTATTTATTTACATGATTACTGAAATGAAAAAAATGTGTATTTATGGGACGATGACAATATCAACAAAGCTAATGGTCTCTGTAAAAAGTAAAGTTTTAGAGTTTCGGAGATTAAGGCATGCTTTTGTTTGAGCCTATTAGAATATAAATTTACTTAAGATATACCTTCTTCTTAAGAGGGTATTAAATATTAAACTATAATTATCTATTAATTCAGAAGAGTAACTTAAAAATATTTATATATAGTAATTTAATAATTAATAATTTGTAATAACAGTTGGTTTACAACAATATCTTCTGTTAAGGTTCTACTCAAGACACAATTTAACTTAAAGAACATATCATATATGGAATGTCATGAAATGGTTATAAAAGACCAGCAATTGCCTAAAGAAACATCAAGCAATAAAAAGTACGAAACTAAATTTATTAATATACTAAATTAATAATTCATTCATTCACGTTTAATTTATTTATTTGTTCTTACTAGAATGATTAATAAATATTTTTTATTACTTATATTTTCCTCTTTTCATTTCAAAAAAATACTGACAATTGCAGCTTCTTCCTGTTTCCCTAAAGGAGGATAAAATTTCAGACATGTCAGGAAAATTCCTGTCGTCTGAAACCCTACCCTTCACAAACTTTATATAAACCTATTATATACAATTAAAAAGTAAAAATTAACATTGATGGAAATTTAATAACAGAAATCCAGTTAGTGTTATATTATGTAATATATTCTTCTAAAAACTACAAACAATTGTAATTATTAAAACGATTGTTAAAATTATACTGTTATATCAAAATTCTCGTCTTTGAACTTATTGGCAACTCTTTACCAAGTAGAAGTGGTAAACTTTGAAAATAAAACTTCTTTTAAAGAGTCCCATATTACCGCACAAGTAACCTGAATAATTTCAGAAACACTGTTTACCGACTCGGAATTCGCACTGTTGCTTTCACATACTGATTTCATCAGCTAAATATCACAATGTTATTTCCAACCTAGTAATAAAGGTATAGCTGTACACATTTCCATATCGTGTTTCCTAATTATTGGCCCAACAACAGCGAAGAGCTCTTCAAATTCACCAATAGTAACAGGAAAATATTTTTAAAAAATCTGGATCATTTTCTTACATTTCTCGAATTAAATTATTAGTATGTCCAAGCCTTTCTCCAATGTTTTCCTCAAATACAGACCGGACCCAGTAGCGACGACTTTCCTGTTTTTTAAATAAAGAATATATCAATATTCTCCTTACATTTTGTAACTTTTTTTCTAGATTAAAATACTGCAGCAATTAATGTTTTATTTTGCTTCATTTAAATTTTTAGATACAATATAAACAAAAATCCTGATAAAAGTTAGGTTAAGACAAAAAAAAACACACCTTACGACCGCGTAACGAAATCTCCCGTGTGGACGAGACATTTTTAACACAAAAGCGCGTAATACGCTCAAAATTTTTCTTGTCGTGTGGACTCACCCTCAGCATTGTTCCTTATTTGATCACAATTACTGCCCTCGATTCATTGGAATGAGCAGCTCGGATCTGTACAGGTGCAAGAAACACTTGCTTTATTCAAGTAGTGCATTATGCCTCGGCGCTTGTCAGATCTGCTTTCCCCTTACCCCTCAAGCACCAATAAAAATATTTGGTGTATAAAGATATCGGACTTACGTTCATAGTTTTTTTTAACGAATTGCGAAATATTTATGGCCAAAAATGCCATGACACCAGACAAAACTCAAAACTAATAAAAGTAAAAGTAATAAAATAATATTTTTACCTTTTTGTCTTCAATATGTTTTGTTATGCATATTAAAAACACAAATTCCAAAAAAGAATAATTTGGAGGTTATTTACCATTCAAATTAGCACTTTAATCAGATTTGTTCGGAGATATTCAGGGTTTGATGCACCTGAGCTTAAAACTCTTGAATTGAGGGCAGTAAATGAAACGTGATTCTACATAGATATGGACAGTAATTCGAAGGGTCTTATCTGGTATATATCAAAATTTAAAAAAAAATGGAAAAAAACCTGGTGGTTCAATAATTATGCGTAAAAACTTGATCCCATTGCAGTTGTTTGGGAGCCCATATCTTCGAAGAGGAGACCTGTACGAAAAAAGTTTATGTGAACTTGTAATATTCCTTTCACGTGCTTTTTCATATCCGGGAGATTTTTCACACTTTCCCGGACACACTGTATAGAGTATTATTTAAAAAGGCAACGTGTATCTTTTAAATTAATTTGTGCACTCTCTATCGGCCAATGTTAAATACACATCCAACTTTCTTACTAGGTAAGATACTTATTTAAAATGTTCGGGTTCTATAGGTTACAGTTTTCTTTATCGACCGAGAAAAACATATATTTGAAGGAAAAATGATCAAGTTTTAGCACTCATACCGTTTCATTTCCAGACAAACTGAAAATTACGGTGGCACACCGCAGCATACGAAAATCAAGCTCTGGTTTACTGCTTATCGTGTTGCCAACCCCTCATAATTTTAATAACAAAGTCTCAAAATCCATGTAGCTGATGAATGTCAATTTAGGATATTTATTTTTAGAATATTACGGTAATTTTTTAATCTCTAAGCTTCCTATTAGCTCTTTCAAGTTCTATTAGGACCTGTTACACACCCTTGTAAACATTTCCTTTATCTCAAAATCAAACTAGATCATTTTTAATACACACTTTGCCGTGAATCCAGTAAAACCGTATACGTAATTCTAAATAAACACATTCAAAATCGATAAAGGTGCCAAGAAAATCCCTTTGAAACTCTTTTTCTCGCAACTTTGTATCCTCTATGCGAAAATAGGATTATTGAAAGGGGCGTTATGTTGAAAAATGGTAAGTTAAATTTCGGCTTTCAAGTGTAGCAGGTTCGGAAACAGGTGCAATGAATATTTGGCTTTTTTACTGCAATAATAGAATTAAATTATTGGTCCAGTGGGAGATTACCAATGCGTCATCAATCTACCAACATTTATGCAAAAAATCTGACATTATGGATAAAGTAAAATAGAAAGAGACAAGTCATTTCGTTGTGTGAATATAAACTTTCTTTTGACTTCAGTGAAAACGTCATTTTATTGATAGTCATCCTTCCAAGTTTTATTAAAAATATTTAACTAGATATTCACCTACAAATTTGTCGCCGATGTCTAAATGTTCTCGGAAGTAATTTTAAACCTTGTCGCACTATTTTAGTTAATTGTAATAATCGGTCATTAAAAATTCGAACAAAGTAATGAGATTCTATTTGCCTTTCTAGATGTATGTATGTGCATAGAATTGGGGTGTGCATGCTGCGACTTGGTAGATCTATTGTGCCCCCTACTACTGCCCAGTTGTAAGAGTTGCCTTATACTCCAGTCAAATAAGCGAAAAAAAGACCTAGTTGGGGACACTCATTCATCCAGGTAGAGACCAGGATTTTCGGGTAATATAGGCCTATAGAAATGAAACGTACAGGGTGAGTCAACGATTGGATGAAGTAAGTTAGTGCCTTTTCGGTGAAATTTACAAAGAAACTATATTTATTGTTTGATATAGTTTATTTTTACGCATATTTTAAAAATATTTAGGACTCTACAGGGTGAGCCAAAAAACTAGGACAGCATAAAGTTGTATTTTTTTTTAAATAGAACACCCTATATACGAATCATATTTTCGATTTAGCTTATAATTTTAAATCTTTTTTATTAAGAGTTTACTATAACAAAACTTTATAGTTTCTGAGATAATTAAGTTTAAAGAAAAAAAGTCACATTTTCAAGCATCAATTCAATCCTAAATAACGTTTTCAATTTTGTGACAAATATATTCAAATTTGGAATTTAGCAAGGCCAAGGACAAGTTAACATAATTTTTACCTAATATTTGCATTAAAAGCTACAGGGTGTTGAACACATCGGCTCAAATTTGAACAAGTTTAAATGAATAAATATTTTTTTTTAAATGGTACACCCTGTATATTTTCATGTTATTTAATAGAGCAATAAAAACCCTAAAAGTTTTGTTCAATATATCCTACACCTATTTATAATAGTTTTTGAGATATTTCAGTTTTTCTTATTTTCCATACTTTTTTACAGAAATAGTCTTCATTATCATAGTAGCCATGTAAAATAATAAAAAGAAACTACAGAAACAAACAGAATGTGGTTAAATATGATGAAATACATTATTCGTTATATTACAACGGCAATAGTTTAATTAAACATAATGTGAAAAAATTAACACAACAATAACGACAAGGCAAATACATATTTACTTTTATACTAAATTGAAACAAAAAAATTACCTATTAAATACTGAGATTAATTATTTCTTTTTAATAAGTGTTCGAATAAACGACCCTCTTGTGCAATGCACAAATTTAGTCTTTTTTGCAGATTTTCTCGGACCCTGGACAAAATTAGTGGCGTTATTGTTCTACAGGTATCCCTAATCCTGTTTCGCATATCTTCCACTGTTGTTGATGGATTAACATACACCTTATTTTTAATATAACCCCATAGGAAGAAATCTAATGGGGTGATGTCGCAAGACCTTGGTGGCCACTCAATGAAACCCCCACGTCCAATCAGGCGCGGATCCAAGGGGGGGGCGGTGGGGGCGATCGCCCCCCCCCCAAGAACTTTGAGTTTAGGAAAATGGACCCGATTTTTCCTCTTATACTATAGTTTATTCAAGAACTAGAGAGAGTAATAAATCATTTTTTACCCTTTTTTCCTTCGCAAACTACCTGTGTTCTTTAGTCCGGTGTTTTTAGCAAAATTTGTTAGACACATATATTTTTCATAGGAATGGGTTAGAAATTTTATAATCAAAAATACCGGTCTATAATAATAGACTAAAACGTAGGATTATTCTCTCCAAAAATTCTAAGTGATAATTTAAATACTTACAAAATATCCATTATCAAAAATACAAAAAGTTAAACATATATAAAAAAATAAATTCGTCCATATAATAATAAAATATTTTTGGGGCTATCGGTCATTTTATTATTAATTAAAAACAATTTTAGGGTATTTGACGTTTCAGTTTATTTATTTCTTAAACCATTTGCAGAATTACAATTAAACACTAAAAAGAGATTCAAATGTAATTACTTTTTTTTATGTTGTAATTAAAATTAGACCTACTTATTTTTATTTCTATTGTACTGATATCTTAATTTAATTTACTTTTATAAATAGAAATACGATAGCCCCAAAAAAATAGGATAAACATGTTAATTCTACACGCTTAAGAAAAAGACATAAACACAATAATAAAGTAATAAAAAATTTACGGCTAATTAGAATTAAATATATATAAAATTAAAGAGTGGGACACACTAACATAAAAATATATAAAAAAATAAAAAAAACATATAAACAACATTAAACAATAAAATACAACAAAAACAAAAATTTAAATAATAAATTGTGTTTACACTAGTAAACATTACGTATCTAATTCCTAATCAAAGTCAGTGAAACTATCTTCTTTAATATAAATTATAATTGGTTCCTCTATTTCACCGATTATGAGATCGAGTTCTCACATTTTGTTTTATTCTTTTATTATATGGATTTTTCCCAATTTCCCGCAGTAACTTTATTCAAAAAAATCTTTCAAAGGTTTAGTTAAATTACTAATTTTATTAATTGTGTTATTTCCAGCAACTTGAGAGAGATATTTACGTCTTCAACGGACAGTTTCCGGACGATTTATAAGAACAGATTTTCTATCTGGTTTTTCCCAGCAAAAATTAAGTTCTCTGAGCAATTTCCAGAGATCAGTTCTTTTAATTTCAGGTAAATCGCGATCTTCAATGATTTTAGTTAGAATTTTGTAGATGGTTGGGATCTGCTTCTCATAATAAAATGTATATACAACCCCTTTAATTGCAGTTTTCATCTTTTCTTCCAACGAGGTCTTTCGTTTGCCTGTGATCGAATGTGGCTTGGGAGTGCCAACAATTCCAGTCGTTTTTTCTCCTTCAGTATTCGGTACATAGTAGATTTTACAACTCCTGTCATGTTGAAACATATCTCAACAGAGCTTTTAATATTATTATCTAGATATTGATATCTTAAGGCATCATAAACATTCATCGAAATAAGTTTTTCGTTGAGGAAAAAATTCCCTGGTTTAACGATTTTGGAATAAATATAGAGGTGAAAGCCATATCTTTTGGGTATCTCACTAATCTCAAATAATATATGAAAACAAGTGCAAACAAGATAAATCACTAAGAAAAAACTGTAAGTTGTACTTTGCTCACTGACAGAAATTAAATTAAACTATCAGAAATTCTATATTGCAGTAAATTTATAAAATATATTTAAATATAATGAAATATAATTAGATTTACGGCAGTTCTCAGTTACCTGCGGCACTGGAGCAGATACGTTAGAGGTTTCGGTAACAGTTTTATTACTCTCTCTAGTTCTTGAATAGAGTATAGGAGTCTGTATGCTTGCGATCGCCCCCCCCCTCCCTAAAGCTTTGAGTTCAGGAAATAGAACACATTCTGCCTTTTATATTAGGAATGAGTATGCTGCTTGCACCCCCCCCCCCCCGTTGACAACTTGTTTTTCTTGCCATACTGTACTTTTGTGATATCACCGCCCCCCCCAAAGAGAGAGGCTGGATCCGCCCCTGCGTCCAATCCATTTTTGCGGATATCGTTGGTCCAAAAACGCACAAACTTCACGATGGTAATGCGGAGGCGCACCATCGTGCTGGAACCACATACTGTCGAGCTCATCCCTATCGAGACCTTGAAGCAGTTGGGGTAGTTCTTCTTGTAGAAAGTTCAGGTAACTATGGCCATTTAGTGGTTCATTAAAAAAGTGGGGTCCAATAATTCGATTATGATGAATACCACACCAAACATTTAATGACCAGTGGTTTTGATGTTGCACCTCTCTAATCCAAAATGGGTTTTCTGTGGCATAATAATGCATGTTGCGTCTATTTACGGCACCGTTACTTCTAAAAGTAGCTTCATCACTAAACATTACCTTGCATAATAAATTTGGATTTAATTGAATCTCCGCATTTATTGTACGACAAAAGTTTACACCACTTTCAAAATCCTGTCCATGCAATTCTTGGTGTAATTCCATGTGATATGGATGATACCTATATTTCTTGGTAGTACGATTAGCGGTGGATTGTGATGTTTCACATAATGCTGCTAACTGACGGCTACCAATATAAGGATTTTCCTGAACATTTAACAATACTTGTAGTTCTTTTTCTTCATTAGTTACCGGTTTGTTGACCACTTTACGTTTTGGATAATCAACAGTACCAGAAGAATCAAATCTTTGCATTAAGTTTTGAAAAGTATGGGTATTAGGCTGGCGTCGATCAGGATACTTCATTTTGTAAATTCTTTGAGCAAGAAGGCAATTTTTTTGAGTCTGTCCTATTGTATAAATCATATCTATTAACTCATTCTTTGGAAAATTCATTATACAATATAAGATGAATGCAAAAAAAAACCAAACTACGCTACATAAAAACCAAAAGAAGCGATTGCGGTTATATATTTGACACACAGAAAAATGTTCTTTTACATTGTTTTTGCCATGGCTACTATGATAATGAAGACTATTTCTGTAAAAAAGTATGGAAAATAAGAAAAACTGAAATATCTCAAAAACTATTATAAATAGGTATAGGATATATTGAACAAAACTTTTAGGGTTTTTATTACTCTATTAAATAACATGAAAATATACAGGGTGTACCATTTAAAAAAAAGATATTTATTCATTTAAACTTGTTCAAATTTGAGCCGATGTGTTCAACACCCTGTAGCTTTTATTGCAAATATTAGGTAAAAATTATGTTAACTTGTCCTTGGCCTTGCTAAATTTCAAATTTGAATATATTTGTCACAAAATTGAAAACGTTATTTATGATTGAATTGATGCTTGAAAATGTGACTTTTTTTCTTTAAACTTAATTATCTCAGAAACTATAAAGTTTTGTTATAGTAAACCCTTAATAAAAAAGATTTAAAATTATAAGCTAAATCGAAAATATGATTCGTATATAGGGTGTTCTATTTAAAAAAATACAACTTTATGCTGTCCTTGTTTTTTGGCTCAACCTGTAGAGTCCTAAATATTTTTAAAATCTGCGTAAAAATAAACTGTATCAAACAATAAATATAGTTTCTTTGTAAATTTCACCGAAAAGGCACAAACTTACTTCATCCAATCGTTGACTCACCCTGTACAATAAAAAGACAGAACGTCAAATAATTTACGGCAACCTTACAACCTAAAAAGTCCACATTTGGCATCCTATTGGTAATACACTAGAGATCTAGACTTTCGTGGTGAGTCTCTTGTGGAAGCCGAGTAAAACTCGCCACCCCTTGATAGATCGGTCAAATCAGTTCTTCTTTCGTAACGATAGACTACATACGAATTTGGAAAAAGACGCGAGTCAAGAACATCCGGTTGAAGTGAGGATTCAGTCACTGCAACTATATTATATGCAGAGAAAGTAAAAGTTGGTACGAAGGACTCGAATATTTTAATAATAATACGTTTTTAACCTGTGAAATGTCTATTTTTTATCGTTTACTCTTGGTCTGGCATGTTTTGGCTTTATTTATGAGTCTTTTCCAACGCTTCATTAATGTAAGGTTTTAAAATTTTTATTACATATAGTTGTTTATTGTAATTTGATATTCTTTTGGATTTGCAGATGTATTTTTCGTTCACTGTACTATTTGGACATTTGCATGTTATGTACTTGGAATAATTAAATGAATTTTTGATATTTTTTATTTTTTTTTAAGATCGAAGTTACCAGAAATATTTCTAACGTCTTCGTAAATTCGTAATATTTCGTCGAGTTACCCCAGTAAAAAAAAATGAAGGCCCTACGTTATCTGGAACCCGAGATATCGTACAATTTTGTTCTTCTTAAAGTGCCTATCCTCTTTGGATGTCATTGGTCCATATTACTTTATTCACTGCTGCTCTGAACAGACCTGTTGATGTCATTCCAGTCCTTGTTCTTAGGTTGCGCAGCCATGATATTCGTCTTCGTCCAGCTGATCTCTGGCCTTCCATCTTCCCCTGCAGGATAAGTTGGAGCAGGCGATATTTCTCATTCCGCATGATATGTCCAAAGTACTCCAATTTTCTGCATTTGACATTTGTAAGGTATTCCAGTTCTCCACCGATACGTTGTAAAATGTTTTCGTTTGATACGTGGTGTATCCAAGGAACCCTAAGCATGCGGCGGTAGCACCACATCTCAAATGCATCTATACTTTTACATGAAGCATCGGTAAGGGTCCAGGCTTCTGCTCCATATAAGAGAGTTGAGAGTACATAGCATTTCAAAATCCTGATCCGCGTATGTATATTGAGGGATAGGTTGCAGAGTATGTTGCGCAGCTTATTAAAAGTACCTCTTGCTTTCTCGATTCGGCTTCTTATTTCTCGAGAGTGGTCCCAGTCCTTATTCAACGTGCAGCCTAGATATGTGATCGTCTCGGCCATTGTGAGAGTTACGTTGTTGGCAGTAAACTGTATATTGCCGACGTCGTTTTTACTGACAATAATCGTTTGAGTCTTCTTGCAGTTTATCTTCATACCATATCTGTTGCAAGCTGTCACTATTCGGTCGATAATTCTTTGAAGTCCCTCTGCAGTATCGGCTATAAGAACGGTATCATCCGCGTATCTTAGGTTGTTTATTACTTCTCCATTTACAATAATTCCATCTTCTATGTTGCCCAGTGCTTCTTTAAAGAGATGTTCTGAGTATACGTTGAATAGAAGTAGCGACAGTATACAGCCCTGGCGTACTCCTCTCTTTATATTAAATTCTTCTGTTGTTTCATTCTCAACTCGTACAATAGCCTTTTGTTGTGAATATAGCTTTGATATTATCTCTCTGTCTCTGTCGTCGATTCCTGTCTCTTGTAGGATTGAAATCAGTTTACTGTGCTGCACTTTGTCAAATGCCTTTTCAAAATCTATGAAGCATGCAAAGACGTCGGCATTGATGTCACGTGCTCTTTGAATCAGAACCTGCATGGAAAACAAGGCCTCTCTAGTGCCAAGTCCCCGTCTGAAGCCAAACTGCGTGTCACTTACGTTTTCATCGAGTTTTCTATATATTCGTGCTTGAATGATGTTAAGAAAAGCTTTTAAAGCGTGGCTCATCAAGCTGATTATTCTATGATCGGAGCACTTAGTTGCGTTCGTTTTTTTGGGAATCGGGATGAATGTCGACAGTAGCCAGTCTTTTGGTATTTGACCGTTCATGTAAATTTTGTTAAAGAGGGTGGTCAGTAGTTTTATTTGTTCTGAGTCAATTAATTTGAGAACTTCTCCGTGTATCTGGTCTGGCCCGGGGGTTTTGTTATTTTTGAGTCTATTTATTGCTGATTCCACTTCCGCCTGTGTGATGGTAGGCCCCTCCCCGCCAACGACTGTATTCACAGTACTGTTGTTTTCATCTCCAAACAATTCCTCCATGTATTGCTTCCATCTTACAAGCTTTTTGTCAGTTTCGGTGATGATGTTGTTGTCCGAGTCCAAGATTTTTCCAGAACTCCATTTACGGTAACTTCCTGTTGCTTCTTTTATTTTTTTATGGAGGTTGAAGCTGTCGTGTTTCGCTTGTAATATCTCAATTTCAACACATTTTTCCTGTAGCCATCGTTCTTTAGCGTCTTTGATTGCTCTCAATACTCTTTTGTGTAGTTCTTTGTATTTCTCATTATTTCTGTTTTTGTATTGTCTTCTTTCTTCCATAATTTCCAGGATAGTGTCTGTCATCCATTCTTGCCTTTTCATCATTCTATCAGGTTTCAGGTCTTCTTGTGTGATTGAAGTTATAGATGTTTTTATTTTGTTCCAGAGCTCTTCTACTTCTGCTTCATGGTTGTTGTTCTCTGATACACTCTTAAGTTCGTTGTTTATCTTTTCTTTCGTTTGCTGGAGTATGTTCTCTTGTTTGAGTTTCCGCACATCAACCCCTCTTGATGGTATCTTCTATATTTTGTTGCGCGCTCCAATTTGAAGTTCGAATTTCAGAAGTACACCGCGAGAAAGCCCAGCTTCCCCCACCATTCGCTACAATGCACTGGCGAAAGTACCTTCACTTCGAAGGGCTATAACTTTAGTAACGATGCATGAATTTCATACTTATCAATTGCATCATAAAATATAGGTCTTCGTTAAAAATCTGTGAAAATTTCGACTCTTAATGTTTATAAACAAAAGAGATATAACTTCAAAAAAAAATGCTATCTTAGCTCCTATTAGTCGTAGGAGACTTTTTGTTTTAATTCGTGTTTTTTCACCAACTTTCAAGTCCACTTATTCACAAACTTGTATCATTAAAATTAGCAAAGTTATTCCAATTGTTTATACGTAAAAAAGTTACCCCATCTTTAAACGGTTTTTTTAACAACAATTTTTTTCAAAATCCATCATTTTTTCATCTGTGCTTGTCGTTTGAACTTTAAAGAATCCATTTCGTTTTTGCAAATATCTGTAGAACCATCTTCAGGGCAAAGACAATTCTTTGAACATTCAGTGTCTGGGATAAACAATTAAGATTATTCATAAACTACCAAATCGATTTGGTCCAGCTTTCGCACAATTATAAAGGCACATAATGGCCTTATCATCAAGGGGTTATACATTACTTTCGGTCTTTCTTGCAAAAGTTGTTAACATTTATAAAATAGTGCAAAAAAGAAGGGTTTTCGCCGTTATCTCGATAAATTATTTATCGATTTTGACGTATAAAAACTGAAGTTAAAGGTCTTTTCAATATCCACAACTTTTATTTGGACAAGTTTTCTCTAAAATGTAATCGGAAAATTCTACGGACAAAAATCGAATTTTCCGACTTTAGATGTTGTTTATAAAAAAACAGGGCTGACCTAGCTGAACTTTTTACGTATTTATCATCTACTGGGTGCCCCCTACGACTCGAAACTTTCAGATATCTACAATAAATTTTTTCACCATCTTTAATAGGAAGACTGGAGTAAACACTAAAATGGCCCTAACCTGAGCTAACCTCCTGTTTATTTGAATTGCACTGTGATAAAACTATAAAAAAGTTTTTATTTATAAATTCCCTAAAATATAGCTAGACTATTTATATAAAAACTCTATATAATATAAAACCCACTCGCATAATATTCTTCTTGATAGGATAAATATAGAATATAGAGTCTAGGCAATAATGAACTGATGCGGGTCCACAAAGCGATATAAAAAGTTTGTGCCGCGTTCGAAACGAAAAGGAAAATATTTCTGATGCAAATACGACCCAAAAACCTAAAGCAACCCTCAATATAATCGATGTTTAGCCACGCTTTCGAAAAAGTCTTATCTGGAGAGGTGGGTCATTCTCTGATGAAAAGCAAAAGTTCCGTACTCCTTCAGAAAAGAGAAATAATGTTTAAGAGCTTTAAGAAGGGAGCTATTGGTGTAACCTCCAGATATTGTCACCTCGTCTGCATTAACTAAACCTAACGCCTTGGCTATTTTGAAGCCAGCAATTCTAACTTCGTTGTACCTAGTAGGTATCACTTCGAGCAGCAGTTTCTTAAATAATCGAAGTGCTTAGTAAGAATCCAAAAATTTTAAAATTTGTCATTTAAAAAGAGTTAAAAATCTCAAGAATGGGTTGCCCAAGTATATAAAACATAACAGTATCTGACCCGTATTTGGTTCGCTCTGTCAAAATATGCAATATTCCATTTAAATTTTGACAACTTTGTTGTGACACTTTTTTGAGCCACTGTGTATTTCAAAAATTTTAAAACGTAGAACTAAGAAACCTACACATCTCTTAATAAAAATATCGTTCCCTGTATATAAAAATATTATCATATTATACAGGGTGTCCCAAAAGCTCTGAAAGTATGAAAGTTGTGTTTTTTTTAAAGGAACCCTATGTATATTATTGCATTTTTGGATTCTCCGATCAAAATAAGTGCCTATTTTAATAAGGTTTATGTCCCTAAACTTTAAGGGTTTTTAAACAATTTAAATTTTGACAAAATCTAACCTAATTTTCATGTTTTAAATACTTAAGAAGTATTTCAGTTATTTAGTCCAAATTTACAGTAAAGTCTAACAATTAATCATGTTTTATATCCCAATCATGATAAACTTGCTATGCTATACAGGGTGTCCAAAAATTAAAACTAATCAAATAAGAACTTTAAGTAGCTATAACATGATTAATTTAAATAGAACGCTATACGTTTTACCTTACCAGAAAATGTACCTTTTTGAATACTTATCAAATGGTATATGGGTGTTCTATAGCTAAGTCGTCGCATTTTTACAGAATACGCCAATACATCGTTTTCTGACGCATTTTGTGTTTTTTGAATTGATGTTCTAATGTATCTAGTCGCGTATGGCATTTAGAAACGTCAGATTCATTTAATCTGTCAGTTTATTCTGCAAGGCCTGTTGCTATAATAGCGGTACTATTTTTTTGTAACTGTGAAATTTCATTTATTGAATCGAATTATTTGAATATTGTTGTGTTTTTGCTGTGTCAAAATGAAGATTTATCCAAAGGAGGAGCGTATTGCGAAGAACAGCAGAGCTTCCGGAATAACCGCTCTACTATCGACGGTACATTTATTATCAGACAGCTGGTTGAAAAATCTATCGAATACGATAAACCGCTGTTCATGTGTTTTGTGGATTTTACACAAGCGTTCGACCGAATCAAACTGGAACACATAACAGAACCACTGCGAAGAAAACAAGTAGACGAAGCAATCATACGCACAATATACGAACTGAATTCCAAAAACACCATGGTAATTAAAACAAATAACACTCTAACAGAGGAAATCCCACTATCCATAGGAATAAGACAGGATGATAGCCTAAGTCCAATACTTTTCAATGTAATCATGAACGAAATCATTGATGAGATAAAAAGCACAAATATTGGGTACCCAATGGGACACAACACCGTTCAGATTATATGCTTTGCAGACGATGTTGCCTTGACAGCAGATAGCGAGGACAACTTACAAAGAATGCTTTTCCATCTCAATCGAACAGCCAAACAGTATAATATGAAGATATCTGTGGAGAAAACCAAAGCAATGGTAATAGCAAAAGAACCGGTAAGATGCAAAATAATGGTTGATGACAAACATATCGAACAGGTTGGGAAGTTTAAATACCTGGGAGCACATATAACAAGTAACAGGGCAGTAACGGAAGAAGTACGCACACAAGCCATCAAAGGGACCATGATATCAGGCCAACTAAGAGACATAATCTGGAACAATAAACATATGATGGTTGAGAGCAAAGCAAGAATTTACAAGGTCTGTGTAAGACCGATACTGACCTACGGCGCAGAAACAAGAAATGAAACAACAAAGACAAAACAAATTATGAGAACCACAGAAATAAAAACACTGAGAATGATCACGGGAACAAGTTTAAGAGATAGAATAAGAAATGCAAGAATATGCGAGGACAGCGGAGTAGGGGATGTTGTGAAGTGGATTCGAAACCGTCGTAGGCAGTGTAGAGATCACGTGGAACGAATGAACGATGACAGACTAGCGAAAACCGTGATAAAAGAGAAACCAAACACCAAACGGCCGCCTGGACGGCCCCCCAAAAGATGGAGAGACAGCTGGATTTCGACCTTAAACGAGGATCGATGAGGCATTGTGTAGATAACATAACCTGGTTCTACCTAGAAGAAGAAGGAGCGTATTGATATGATTTTTATCTTTGGAGGATGTCATCAAAATTGTTTGTGAGCTTCTCAAATCTATAGACACTACTTCCATTACTATTCTGATTCAAATCCGCATGAATACTGCGTTATGAGAACCCAGAAAGGGTGGTCGGTTAATGTGGGGGGACTTTTAAATGGTATGATGTTTTGGGATTTTCTTTTACACCAATTTTCAATGTTATTAGAAAATGTCGTTTCAAATATTAGAACAACTATGTGGCTTCTACTGGATGAGGCTGCGCCTCATTATCATCGCGAGGCTCGGCAATTTTTAAATGTCAACTTTCGAAGATGGATTGGGAGAGACGGATTTCAAAATTGGCACCCGACATCTCCGGATTTAACTCCACCAGACTTCTTTTTATGGAAATACATAAAAGGAATTGTCTACAATGCGCCCCCGACAACATCACAAGGTATGAAATTGCGCATAAGAGACGCTTTTCAAACTGTAACCCCGCAAATGTTGTCCAGAGTTAGCAGTGCTTTCGAAAAAAGAATATGTAAGTGTTTGGAAATGGATGGTCGACATTTCGAACATCTACTATAATTATTTTGCTTCTGTTTTATGCTATCGTCAATATGTTATTACCATTATTGCTGTTATAGCCTGTTTGACGACTATAAAACGCGTTTCGAATTTCTGAATATTTGTAAAGATATTCCTGATTATTATTCTTATAATTGTAAATTACCTGTCATTTCCAAATGCTATAAGCAACTAAATACGTTAGTATATCTATTCAAAAAACACAAAATGGTACAGAAAACGATTATGTGGCGTATTCTGTGAAAACGCGAAGACTTAGCTGTAGAACACCCTTATACCATTCGATAGCTATTTAAAAGGTACATTTTCCGGTTAAAAAGTGTAGCGTTCTATTTAACTTAATCAAGTTATAGTCACTTAAAATTCTTATTTGATTAGTTTTAATTTTTGGACACCCTGTATAATATCGCAAGTTTATTATAACTAGGATATAAAATATGATTTATTGCGAAGTAGTAGATATCTGTTGGACTTTATTTTTGTTGAATATCACGACGTTTCGGCTAGTAGTTATCTCTAGCCGTTTTCAAGTGAATCCCTTAGCTACATGACTATTTATACTAAAACTAAATGCAGTAGAGTGTGACTGAGATGGGTGCAGTCATGTCTGCTATGACAAAATTCCATTTTTTTATGCTGCATTTAGTTTTAGTTTACAATTACTAAGAAGTGGTTTCCACACTTCTCTTATATCTAAAGATGGTTTACTAAAACAACTCGGGTTCTGATGTATAACCGCGGCTTCTTTGAATTTCCGTTTTCTCCAATGTTGTTCTCGGTGTAGTATTTTAGCTTCAGACCATTTTTTGTGGTGTCCATGAGTCCAGGCATGGTTGGCGGCACCATATTTTTCTGTTTCTCCTCGAGATGTGCATTTTTGGTGTTCTTTGATCCTTACGTCCAGAGGTCTCTTTGTTTCGCCAATGAGGGAATTGCCACATTACATGGTATCTGATATACACAGTTCTTCATGTCCCTTTCAGTTGTTGGTTTGACCCTAGTAAGCCGACTTCTCAGAGAGTTATTTGAATTGAAAACAACGTTGATTTTATATCGTTTTCCTAGCCTTCTAACTTTTTCTGAAATGCCTTTAACATAGGGGATGTTCAATAATGGTTTTCGTTCTTCATTCGTTGTCGATATTGTCCTATTTCTGCGTTGTTCAAGAAATTTATCCACTAGATATACTGGGTATCCGGTGGCTGTCAGATCATTTTTAATGTAATCTATTTCTTTCATCAAGTTCTCGTTGGAGTTGCAGAGAGTTAAGGCTCTATCTACGAAATTTCTTATAATTCCTTGTTTGGTGTTGTTGGAGTGATTAGATGAATAATTAAGCTATTGTCCTTTGTGCGTGGCTTTTCTATAAACCGAAGTTTGAATTTGTCTGTCATTTCTTTCAACCAAGACATCTAAGAATGATAATTTATTTTCTACTTCTTTCTCCATGGTGAGTTTAATAGTTTGGCTGATATTGTTGAGATGAAAAAGAAAGTTTCGAAGTTCTTCGTCATTTCCACTCCAAATAATAAAATTATCGTCTACGTATCTGAGCCATAACTTTGGTTTCTTAGTTGTGGATTCAATTGCAAACGTCTCGAATCATTTCATGAAAAAATTTGCGACCACCAGTGAGAGTGAAGATCCCAACGGTAGTCCATCATCCTGGATGTAGAGTTTTTCCTTTTCTTGAAAATAGGAATTATTCAAACAACTTTCCAACAAGTCCATAATGGCGTGCGGTGGTAAAGATGTTCTTTCTGCTACGGTCTGGTCTTCTTCCAGTTTCTTTCTTATAATTTTTAGTGACTCCTTAACTGGAACGTTGGTGTATAGGCTTTCCAAGTCAAAGCTAATAAAATGGTCTTCTGGTTGTACTTCTATTTCACGTACAATTTCTACGAAATGTTGCGAGTTCTTAACCCAGTACGATGTATTTCCTTGTAATGTAAAAAAATTCTAAGGGATTTATTTAGTTTTCACTTGAAAACAGCTAGAGATAACTACTAGCCGAAACGTCGTGATATTTAACAAAAATAAAGGCAATGGAAGTCCAATAGATATCTACTATTATTTAAAAACCCTTAAGGTTCAGGTACTTATTTTGATCGGGGAATCAAATAATGCAATAATATACAGGGATTTCATTTAAAAAAACTTTGGTACTTTCAGAGCTTTTGGAGCAGCCTGTATAATAATTTTAAAAAGTGACTATATTAGACCCCCATTTATTTATTTATATATATATATATATATATATATATATATATATATATATATATATATATATATATATATATATACAGGGTGATTCAAAAATCGATCACGAAACTTAACGGGGTGATTCTACTTGACAAAATAAGGGTAGAGCTTCATATAATTTTTTTTCAAAATGTCATTCGTTTTCGAGTTACAAGCCGTCCAAGTTCAAGTTTTTATTTTTTGTTTTTTGAATTACTCGCTTACAGGAAAACCGATTTGACTAATATTTGAAAGATAGGCTAAGTCTTCTGCGCTTCATCATTTTAGTAACAATTCACATTGATTGTTTGCCGCTAGAGGGCACTTTACCTACATTGAAAATTGTTTTTTTGTCATAATTTTTTAGTGTTGACAGCTACAGTAGTTTTTGGCATAATTTCTGAAAGACTGATGCCAGGCCTTTAAAAAAGGTGCTCTTTATTTACATCGCTAAACCCAACGGTTTAGACGTAAATCACCCTTAAAAATTAAGTGGTAAATTTACTTTTCTCATTTCATTACCACCAGCTACCAGGTAAATAGCTATCAAAGTATACTAGAGCTGTCAGTTTAACATCAAATAAATTCGCTTTTTAAACTATTTAATTTATAATCTTAAAATAACTAATAATGGCTAATCAGTAAATATTCATATTATGGATTATTGCGATATACATTTAATTGATAAAAATTAATGAAACAGTACTAAACAAACTAAAAAAGATTCTCAAAATGTCCCCCATTTTCTTCCATACATTTCCTAACACTCTTCAAAAAATGTCGCCTAACTCGATGAAAAATTTCTGGTGTTTCTTTAATAATTTGGCACTTTTCGATTATCCTGAAGCGAAGATCCTCGACGTTGATTACTGGAATATCGTACGCCAATTGTTTCAAATGACCCCAAAAGAAAAAATCCATAGGATTAAGGTCTGGTGACCTCGCTGCCCATGCCAATGGTCCACTTCGTCCTATCCATCGCTCAGGATACGTTGCATTCAAATACTGTCGGACACGTATACTAAAGTGGGGCGGAGCTCCGTCTTGGAGGATCCACATGTTGGCCCTTACTTCCAATGGCACATCTTCCAGATACAATGGGAGACGATTTTGGATAAAATCTAAGTATACGTCACCAGTTAATGGGCCATCAAAGAAATGAGGACCAATAAGGTAATCTCCTATTATCCCTGCCCACACATTTAGTGAAAATCTACGCTGATGTTTCGTTTCTACCACATTGTTTGGGTTCTCGTAAGCATATGTGTGGATGTTGTGTAGATTTGTTATGCCATCACGAGTGAAACCAGCTTCGTCAGTGAATAATATGACGCCAATTAATCGATTATCGTGTTCATACTTAGCTAGGATCTGATTGCACATTTCCAACCGTCTCGGCCGATCATCGTCATAAAGAGCCTGCACCTTTTTTGAATGAAACGGGTAGAGTTGTTCTTCTCTTAGTATGCTCCATGAACTAGCCTGACAGAGCCGCACTTCATTCCCAATTTTTCTAGTACTAATACCTGGATTATCTTCAATAATTTCAAGCACTCTTTCTTCTTGTTGCACGTTTCTAGCAGTTCTAGGTCTTCCCCTATTTCCATTATAACTTTTAAAGGAACCACATTCCGCATTATTAGTTATTTTAAGATTATAAATTAAATAGTTTAAAAAGCGAATTTATTTGATGTTAAACTGACAGCTCTAGTATACTTTGATAGCTATTTACCTGGTAGCTGGTGGTAATGAAATGAGAAAAGTAAATTTACCACTTAATTTTTAAGGGTGATTTACGTCTAAACCGTTGGGTTTAGCGATGTAAATAAAGAGCACCTTTTTTAAAGGCCTGGCATCAGTCTTTCAGAAATTATGCCAAAAACTACTGTAGCTGTCAACACTAAAAAATTATGACAAAAAAACAATTTTCAATGTAGGTAAAGTGCCCTCTAGCGGCAAACAATCAATGTGAATTGTTACTAAAATGATGAAGCGCAGAAGACTTAGCCTATCTTTCAAATATTAGTCAAATCGGTTTTCCTGTAAGCGAGTAATTCAAAAAACAAAAAATAAAAACTTGAACTTGGACGGCTTGTAACTCGAAAACGAATGACATTTTGAAAAAAAATTATATGAAGCTCTACCCTTATTTTGTCAAGTAGAATCACCCCCTTAAGTTTCGTGATCGATTTTTGAATCACCCTATATATATATATATATATATATATATATATATATATATATATATATATATATATATATATATATATATATATATATATATATATATATCCTGCTGTAGGTAGGTCCTCCGCTAATAGACAATTTGCATTTAATAGGTCATCCCGGTGCGATAGGTCATCCGTATATGGATGACCTATCGCTTTTCATGTAAAACAAGTTTATGGATTATCCTGATACTCCTGACAAATTTTCAGAAGGATGACTTATAACGTTTTTTTTGATATTTCGTATATTTTAGTTCAGGATTTTGACATAAAAAAAGTGGCGCCACCTTAGTGTGTATATTTCATCTGTATATTTGTAGCTAAATTGCAGCGGATATATCCTCCGTGAATACTATAATTTATCTTATTTGCGGTGGATAGGTCCTCCGAAAATATGGCAACACTGTATTCATCTCGATTATTTAAGAAATATTAAAACACTTCCAAAAATCAACCGTTAGATTGTGACTTACTAGGAAGGTATCTAAAGAGTCCGACTCCGATTACAATGAAACTCTAATATGTTGTAGAGGGTATAAAAATAAGAAACACGTACTTTTTTTATCTGAGGAGATTCATTTTAACTGGGTTAAATCCGCCCTTAAATTCCACCCCTAAACACAGTATTTTTGAAATATCTGAGGTTTTAAGTCAGATATCGTTACAAAACAAAATGAAAATTACTTGTTGTTCGAAATGATGTTAAACTAGGGTTGTTTCATCCCCAAGAATATCATTCTTTATTTTTTATAGGATTAAACCATGTATTCGCGCCCGCAATTTAATTCTAAAAATTACGAAATTTAATATAATTGTTTGAAAATATTTTATTCACGAATACCATAAGTAACTTAAATTGAGGGGTTTTGGGGTTTCTAAAAACAACTAGTAAAAGAGGGGAAGCCACCCCTAAATACTTGTTTTTCTTAAATTTGAAGTTCTAATTGAGATATATTTACAAAACAAAATGGAAATTACTCATTATTTAAACTGATGTTGAGGTGTTAAATTATTTTCATCCCCAAGAATATCATTCCTTATTTTTTATAAGGATAAACCATCTATTTGCGCATGTAATTTAATTCTAAAAATTACGAAATTGTTTGAAAATATTTTTTCCACGAATAATATAATTAACTAAAGTTAACATCTTGCGGGGTTTCCAAAAATAAACTAGTATAAGAGGGTGAGTCGCCCCCAAATATGTATTTCTTAATATCTCAAGTTCTAATTAAGATAATTCTACAAAACAAAATGAAAATTATTTGTTATTCGAAATGATATTAAACTATGGTATTTTCTCCCCCAAGGATATCATCCCTTACTTTTTATTAGAGTAAACCCTATATTTGCGCACGTAATTTAATTGTAAAAATTACGAAATTTTTAAGTCACTTAGGTTGTGGTGTTTCGGGGTTTCTAAAAATAAACTAGTAAAAGAGGGTGAGACACACCCAAATACTTTTTTTGCATCTGAAGTTCTAATTGAGATAACTTTACGAAACAAAATAGAAATTACTTGTTATTTCAAACGAAGTTAAATTATAGTATTTTCACCCCCCAAGGACATCATTCGAAGGATGTTATTTTATGTTATTTTATATATGTATAATTATTCTTAAAATTGCCAAATTTCAGTTGATATGAACGTTACAGAGCTTACAGATTTTTTTTCTTTTAATTAATAAGAAGAATTATTTCATTGGTTAAGCATTCACGTCTATAAATTACACTGGAAAACAACTACTAAAATTGAAACTAAACTTATTTTCTTAATATTAGTTCAAGTTTTAGAGATACGTGATGTCATGTGTCCCTATATATATTAACAAGTAACCGCAAGAATGCATGTGGTATATTTGTTTTGTTATTAAAAAGCTTTTTCTTGAAAATTGCAAGTAAGTTTTTAATTTCATTGTCATTTTTGTAGTCAGCGCCCCAAAATTAACAAACACTTTTCATACAAGATACAACCAATATACTAAAATTTGTTGCGTAGTGTTATTCATGACCAATAGTGATTTCTAATTCTGTAACGTTCATTTAAATAAAAATTTTACAATTTTAAGAATAATAATATATATATGAAATGATAGTTTACTTTTATAGAAAATAAAAAATAATTTCCTTGGGAGTAAAAATACCATAGTTTAACATGATTTCGAATAACAAGTGATTTTAATTTTGTTTTGTAGAGATACCTTAATTAGAACTGGAGATATTAAAAAAGTATTTGGGGGTTGCTCACCCTCTTTTACTAGTATATTTTCAGAAACCCTGAAACACGTCAACATAAATTACTTATTGTAATCGTAAAAGAATTATTATCAACAAATTTGGTTTAATTTCGTAATGTTTAGAATTAAATTATGTAAATGAATTACAAGATTAACCCTCATAAAAAGTAAGGAATGATCTACATATGTGGTTAAAGCAATATGGGGTAACCTCGCTACAACTAGAAAGTAATATCCACTTTGTTTTGTAGGTATACCTCAATTAGAATTTGATATTTGAAAAAATGTATTTGGGGGTGACTCACCCTCTTTATTACTTTATTTTTTAAACCCCAAAACAGGCCAACTTAAGTTAGTTATGGTATTCGTGAATATGGAAATTTTTAGAATTAAATTACGCGCGCTAATAGATGGTGTACCATGATGTACCCTTATAAAAAATAAGGGATGATACTCTTGGGTTTGAAAATACCTTAGCTCAACATCATTCCAAATAACAAGAAATTTTCATCTTGTTTTCTAAAGATATCTCAATTAGAACTTGAGATTTAAGAAAAAAAAGTAATTGGGGGTGGCTCACCCTCTTTTACTAGTTATTTTTAGAAACTCCGAAACCCGTCAACTTAAGTTACTTATAGTATTCCTGAAAAAAATATTTTCAAATAATTATATTAAATTTCGTAATTTTTAGAATTAAATTACTTGCACAAATAGATGATTTACCCTTATAAAACATGAGATATTTCAAAAATACTGTTTTTAAGGGTGAATTTTAAGGGCGGATTTTACCCCGTTAAAATGAATCTCCGCAGATAAAAAAAGTGTCTCTTATTTTTGTGCTGTCTACAACATATTGAATTTTCATTAAAATCAGAGCTGGACACTTCAAGTACCTTTTTGTTAGGCTTTTCGAAATGGAATAAAAAAATAAATCGACTACAAATCAGTTATAAAACCATTACGACGGCTTATGTTTGCATTAAGTTGTGGAGTAGCTTTTCAGTTAATCGATTTTTTTAATTTTTAGTGCCGATGTTAAAACTCTCATTTAAATAGAAAAATGTGGAGAATTGTTTTTCGGCTTTGGCCCTTTTTTAACTTAAGGTTTAGGACAGTAACAAAATCTCTCAAAAATTAACCTCGGATCTGTAACACCGTAGAATTTTTGTAATTTGGGAAATATTTTGAAAATCAGATTATTTCATGAATAACCAAAATTATCGCTAAAAAAATGTAAACGAATACAGAGTAAGAATAAAATACCGAAGCGGTTGGCTAATTCAAAAAACTATCAAGTAAAATAAACAGAGATAATGGATGTATTTGTATAATCTTTGTATTAAAATTTTAAAAATATTATTTTACAGGATGTAAAAGATTTTGTCAAAATATTCTATAATTTTTTCTTACATTTGTGCTTAAAGTTTCGGAAACATTTTAGACAGCCTGTCGATACGTCCTTGATATGAAAAAAAAGAATAACTTGTATTTATTGATATATTTTCCGATAAAAATAAACAAAACAGAAACATATTATATCAAATAACATTAAACACAAAAATTGAAAAGGAAACTTACAAGTATATACAATATTTCTGTATAAACCTCCTTTTTCTCTAGTTTTTTTCCTAAATCATCATTTTCGAGGAAATTTTCGTCTAAATTCAAATCAATTTCATCTAAACTTTTGCCCTTAAACTGATCGGCTTCCCCCTTTTCCATAAGTATGAGTAATTTGGATATTTTTGATGTTTGGTAAAAATCATCAGGGAGTCTGTAAGATGATCGGTGGATTCCTAAGGTGTGACCCATAAAAGAGGCTAGTTGCTCCATATCATTTTCACTCATATTAAATAACTGGATTAATGTAGCCAAATGCTTCCGTAATCGAGTACATGTGAGGGCGTCAGCGTTTTTAACTCCACTTAGTATGGCATATTTTCTCAAAACATTATAACCCACAAATGGCTGCCCAGTATTTGAATTTCCAAATAGATAACTACTGGGTTTTTTGAGAATATTATCTCCACATTTTAGAACTATTTCTAAATGATCTTGGATCTTACTAATGAGCACCGGGACTCCCCGTCCCCTTTTACCCCTTATGACAATTCTTTTGAAGGAATTGATTAATATTTTTTCTGTTTCAGAGACAACTTCGGAAAATTCTTCGTTACCTTGTTGATTTATATTTAGAAGCGCAGATTTATATGTATTTATTTATGAAAAATCTTTGAAACAATGGCAACATTGTCGGGCTAGCGATCCACTGTAATCTATAAAATTACTATATATTGGAGGATGTATCGCTTCGATTGTGAAAAAGGAGTATACGTCCGGGTGACATAAATACCGTGATTTCGTTGGAGGACGTAAAGATAGGGGCTTATGTGAAAATTAAAAAAATTTATTTTAATTATTTTAATGGATTTAAAATAAGAATAACAAAATACTCTATATACATGAAAAAAATTATATATATATTCACTATTTCTGGTGGATGACCTAAAGATGCGCCACATGAGGAGGACCTATCTACTGAATGATGTAAATATATATATATATATATATATATATATATATATATATATATATATATATATATATATATATATATATATATGGTAGATGCATAAATTTACGGTGATAAATATTCCCCTCCAATTTGGGGCAGCAGTCGAGTAAAATCTTACACGTGAACGGACATTATACCGCTTCTAATAAAAGAAATACTCATAAAAATCGCTCCTAAACATGCGACAACTTTTAGAAAGGGTATAATTTTACCTTTTTTCAGTATAACTGGCCTTATAAAATCCTATTTTTGTACGGCAACACAAAGTGGCGAAAAAAAAGGTTTCAAAGAGATTTTCTTACGAGCTCAATCGATTCCGAATTGGTTTATAGAGAGAGGAATATTAAAGAATTGATTTAATTTTTTGCGGTTGATGAATTAATATTATATTATATTAATGTCGTTCCAATTTTCCATATATACCAACAACTCCTAAAATACAAAGACGCAGAGCTGATTTATGACGTCATCACCAGTCTGGAGTTAAATCTTCACTTTATTATCAACTTTTTGTTGGATTTATGTGTTTTTTTTTTATTTTACATTTATTGATGATCATTATTTATATATAATGCAGACGAAATCTTGAAAAGAGGTATATTTACGTTATATATTCTCTTATAAAGGCAAAAAACACCAAAAATTATGACTTTGTATCATTTCAATTTATTTATTAGTGTTCTGAAATCATTTCTGATAGTTTATTGTCCTAAAATAAGATTTTACCCTTAAAATGAGCCATCAAACAATGACAAATTTAAATTAGAATCCATATTATAGTCGATTTTGTTGCCATTTTTTCTCGGCTTCTTATCAACCTTTTTCAATTTTGAAAATACTCTCCTTTTTGCTATTAAATTTGAAATAAAATGGCATGGGTGAAAAGTCGATTTCTCATTTGCTAAAAATTTTATGGCTTTATTACTTGACCACGTGATGCTTGATCATGTTGCAGATTAGGATTTAGCATCTCAAGATTCATAAAAATCAACAGTAAAACTTCATGGACCTCAATCGTCATACTAGAGTGTGTATAAGGCCTCATAATGAAGATGCTCTAGCTAGATGTGGCTTTATATGAGATTTCGCTAATTTTTTCTAGTCGGTGAGCTCAGAGGTTTTTTTTTTAACTGATAAAGAAACCCTAATTATGAATATCGAGAGTGGATTCCCAAAAAAGGTCACATAACTTGTTATAAACAAAAAAAATGTAACGTAAATGTGTAATTATTCTTCTTTAGGTGCCGTCTTCGTTCTGAAGGTTGGCGATCATCAGAGCTATACGTATTTTCGAGACTGCTGACCTAAACAGCTGGTTATTGCTGCAATTATACCATTCTCTTAGATTTTTTAACTAAGAGTTTCGTCTTCTTCCTACAGATCTCTTTCCCATAATTTTTCCCTGCATAATAGTTCTCAGTAGTTGATATCTTTCTCCTCTCGTAACGTGTCCCAGGTATTGTAATTTTCGTTTTTTAATTGTAAGTATGACCTCCTTTTCTTTATTCATTCTCCTCAGTACTTCAGCGTTTGTGATTTTCTCCATCCATGATATTCTTAACATTCTGCGGTACATCCACAATTCAAAGGCTTCCAACTTGTTAATATCGATTTTTTTAAGCGTCCATGCCTCCATTCCATAAAACAAAACTGGCAGTACGTAACATCTTGCCAGACGAACCTTTAATTCAAGACTCAGGTCTCTGCCACAGAACACTCTCTTCATTTTCGTGAATACGGCTCTTGCTTTCTCTATCCGGATTTTGATTTCTTCAGAGCTATCGTTGTTTTCATTGATGACGGTGCCTAAATAGTTGTATTTTCTGACGTGTTCTATATTTTGACCCTGTATGCATATATCTGGGACATTTTGGGTTGATTTGGATATTAACATGCATTTTGTTTTTCTTATGTTTAGTGACAGTCCATATTCTTCACTGACTGTTGCTACTCTATTGACTAAGGTCTGGAGATTCTCGAGTGTTTCTGCGATAAGTACTGTGTCATCGGCGTATCTGAGGTTGTTTATTAAAATTCCATTTATTTTAATACCAACGAATTGGTCAATAAGTGCTCTATTCATTATGTCCTCAGAGTAAAGATTGAACAAGGTCGGTGAAAGTATACACCCTTGTCTCACTCCTCTTTTTATTTCGACTTCTTCAGTCGTCTCATGCTCCACTCGCACTACTGCTTTCTGATTGTAATAAATATTCGATATAATTCTGATGTCTCTTTTATCGAGGTTCTTTTCCGTCAATAGACTGATAAGGTGATCATGTCTCACTTTGTCAAAGGCCTTATTGTAGTCTATGGAGCACATATATACATCCTGATTTATATCAAGGCATCTTTGAGACATGACATTCAGTGCAAATAACGCTTCTCTCGTTCCGAGTCCATTTCGAAATCCAAATTGGGTATCGCTAATATCTATTTCCAGTTCTTTTATGTATTCTAGTGTGTATAACTTTTAGAAATGTTTTCAGTATGTGATTCATCAGGCTTATTGTGCGATAGTCGGTGCATTGTTTTGCTTTTCCCTTTTTTGGAATAGTTACAAATGTGGATAAAAGCCATTTCTGTGATATTATTCCTGTTTTGTAGATATGATTAAAAAGCTCTACCAATGCATAAATCGACGCTTCCTCTATGAGCTTGAGGGCTTCCATCGGTAGTTCGTCTGGACCCGGAGCTTTTCCATCCCTCATTCTTCTTAGTGCATACATTACTTCCTCTTTGGTTATATCTGGGCCTTCATCCTCTTGTATGCTGTTTAGATTAGGTTCATGTCTTTCATCTGTAAAAAGTTCATTAACATAGTTCTTCCATACCTCCAATTTTTCTTCCAGTTCTGTTATTATTGTTCCGTTTGTGTTATATAATGTGTTGGATTGTTTGCGTTTTTGTGTGCCCGTAAGTTCTTTCACTTTTTTATGTATATTAAAAATGTCATGTTTCATCTGTAGATGCTCTATTTCCTCACATTTTTCTTTATAGAAATTTTCTTTGGTTATTCTGATTTCAGTTTTGATGACTTTTTGTATTTGTTTATAGCTTTGTTCACACTTGCCTTTGAGAGTTCTTCGATCATCCATTAGCTGAAGGATCTTATCAGTCAGCCATTCTTGCTTGTGTAATTATTACCAATTTTTTTTTGTTTATAACAACTTACCTGACCATTTTTCAGGAATCAACCCTCGATACCCAGTAGGCTCCCGGACTGTTACTCACGATATCTAGTTCCGTTTTTTAGCGTTCCATGGCCAACTAGGACGCTTTATGGTATTCACATGTCGATCTGTACGTCAGCTTGTATAATTTCGTCAATTTATGAGATGAAATTTTGTGAGAACATGCTTTCAATTAACTCAAAGTCTGACGACACGTATTTGACCCTTTTTTTACACATATATTTTTGATGGGGTTTTATTTTCTGCAGGAGAATACTGACATGTGTGGACATCCTTTGAGTATTCAATATACTTCAGTGGCATGCCACTCCCCCTTCAAATTCCTTGCCTATGTCTGAATTCATTTTTTCTGTAATCAGATATTTTTTGTAATGCGAGGGGGACTTCTTTTATAATTTTATTTTCAAACAAATTCCCTTTGCTTTATCCAAGGAAGTTAGGGGGAGTATGAAAAGCTACAAAAATAGGCTAAATGCCATGTCATGTCATAATTGACATCAAGGGGCTACGTGGAGTAAGCGCAGAAGGAAATTTGTTGTATGAGGTTGGCAATACGAAAACCAGAAAACAGAGCAGCATTTTCCGAAAGTGCGGCATCCCAGCGTATTTTTTGTATTTAATATGGTCGTTTGTCATCGTCCCGACACTTAAAATTCCCTTGATTTAGTCGTACCGTGCAGTGACTCGGAATTTATATTTGTATATATTATTAGACATTTATGTAAACTTTTTATTTATAACAATACATCAATGAATGGTATTATTTCGTAAATCCCGATAATTCATTATTTTCGGAATATACATTTTTTATATTTTGATATTTATTTACATTATGGTAAATCTAGGGAAACGACTTTTTTTTGTAAAAAATTCTATACCCACCCTTATTTCGAGGTCGTAGAACAAGATTTTAGCTTTGATTTTTCACTATTTTTCCTCAGTTTCCAGGAAAACTTAAAAAACGTCAAGCGTGTCTTCACCAAGCACTTTTAATTATGAAGAAAACACCTAACACATATTTATTTTCAATGGAACTAGTTACAGTACCATGTATGTAATATATTTCAACTATTTTTGTACAAATTTTAGTGAGTAAATTTAGAAAACTTGATTTTCAACGAAAAACCAAAAATACGTTCTGGAAAGGGGGGGGGGGAGAGTGATATGGATTGGGGACGCATCGATTACTAGGTCTTTTAGCGTCCAAATCGTTCTGAAAAGGCCATCGATCATCAGACTCGCGAAAATGACTAATATTCGTTTGACATGTTGCCAGATGTAAAATACGTTCATGGTATAAACTATAAAATTTGTTCATCTCAGTCAACAACATAGTTTAATACAGCTTCAGGAGAAAATTAATCTTAACTACCCAAAATTTTTGGTTAGTTCAGGTTTAACTTGATTTTGGTTAATTTGTAAAACTGAAACTAATCTGAACTGACCTAAATTGACCTAGACTTACACTTTTGTAATATAAACTATAAACTTTATTCGTTACAGTTAACAACATACGATTAGTTTAATTTTTGTAATGTATAAAAAAGGGTAAAATTATCTTAATCACCCAAAATGTTTGGTTAGTTCAGGTTTAGCTTAGTTTTGGTTAGTTTGAGAAACTAAAACTAACCTGAACTAACTTAGATTTTGATAGGCGGGATAATCTGTGAAAGACAAGAATATATATGAATTTCATCGAAATCATATTCGCAATTTGGCAACACGCTAATTTTTCGAGGTTTAGGAACGAGTCACACCACTATTTAATGGCGAGAGCCATTTAATTTTCAGTTGTTTTGATTTGTTTTTTGATAATTTTCTTGATTTTTCCAATAAAAATGTGCAAATTTATGAATTTTTATATAATACAGAGGCTTTTATCAATATGAAATTTGTGATTGTAACAAAATTTTAACGATTTAGTACAAAAAAAATAAACCTAAATTGAAAGTGTTTTTCACTGTTTTCCGCAAAACTGAGGAAAAATTATGGAAAACGGAGGTCAAAATAGTGTTCTACGACCTTGAAATAGGGGAAAATTCCGAAATTTTTTTCAAAAAACCTAATTTTCTTAGATTTCTCATAATGCAAATTTTTATTTCTATTTTATGTCGTATTTATTTTATTAGTCATTTAATAATGAACTTTAAATTGAAATTTTCCAATAAAAGATTGTTCAAGTCCAGTCATGTTTTAGTCTATTCTCCTTCCTTTTACCCCCTCCAACATGCTTGCGTCATCTATACTGCAAAGACTTTTTCTATCAGAGCGAAATTTCCCTCTTTAAACTGCTTATCGTCTACAAAATGTCGTCATCTAAGGTTCTTTTTTAAATGGGTAAATATTTTTCTAACATCCCCCGTATATAAATCTACTCCCTTTTATATTTCTGCCAGACATTTCGTATTCGAATCCACTCTGAGAAGTAAATCAATTAATCATTAAAAATAATCATATTTCTTTGTGCGTGTTGAACTTTTACAAGCACAAAAAATAATTAATTTAAAAATAAAGTGTGTTCTAAAACGGCTTGTAGTTCATAGATATCAAAAAAATCTACCATGAAGCCATTTACGACCTTCACGGATGAAAGAAACATACTTTTAAAGCGTTTTCTTAAATTATTATTATACATATACGGGGTGACAATTTGAAATATTCTCCCCTTTAATATTACCGTTCTACTAAATAATATTGAAAATCGGAAAGGGAATGCAATTTTATATTCAAGGGGGATACTTTTAACACGTGTTAGCAGCCTTCGTTATTCAATCTCTTCGGAGGAGTGGGCGTTATCCCTAAAATTTTAAATGGAGAGGGGTTAAGTAGCACATCATGTTAAAACTCGTTCTTTTTTAAAAATACCCTATTTAATTTTTCTTAACCGGTAGTCTCCGAAAAATTGCGTTCCAAATTTACAGAAATTGCACTGAAATTTATCGTTTTTAGGTTATTATTTAAAAAGACACGCAGCGCTCTCATGGGGAGATCGTTGGTGTGATACCTTGCTTGAACTGCGAAAGCTCGTAGTTAGATTGGTTGCCGATGCCGATTGATGCGATCTCTGTCCTTTGGTAACTGTTCAAAAAATATTAAATTAGGGTATTATTAGAAAGAGCTTTAAGATGATGTACCATTTGATCTTCTTCATATTTAGGGTTGAACCACGAACGCTGCAAATATTCTTTATTCTTTTCCCCTCGCAAAACATTGAGAATCTTATATAGGGTTATTCACTATAAACAGCAAGGAAAATTGCGGCCAAAATACGTGACTTTCAAAAAGTTTCGCTTTCGGGATATATGGGGATTTAATATAGCTACCTTTTAAAATTATTTTCATAATATACAGGGTGTCCCAAAAGCTCTGGAAGTATCAGTTTTTTTTTAAATGGAACCCCCTGTGTATTATTGCATTTTTAAATTCTCAGATCAAAATGAGTGCCTTCTTAATAAGGTTTATAGTAGCTAAACCTTCAGATTTTTAAATAATTTGAATTTTGACAAAATATAATCTAATTTTCATGTATCAAATACTTAAGAAGTATTTCAGTTGTGTACTCGAAATTTACAGTAAAATGTAACAATAAATCATATTTTATATCCCAATTATAATAAACTTGCTATATTATACAGGGTGTCCAGAAATTAAAACTAATCAAATAAGAACTTTAGGTGGATATAGCTTGATTATTTTAAATAGAACGCTATATTTTTTAACTTACCAGAAAATGTACCTTTTATATACCTATCGAATGGTATAAGGGTATTCTATAGCTCATCCAAAGGAAGAACGTATTGATATGATTTTTATCCTTGGAGAATGTCATCAAAATTGTTTATTGGCTTCTCGAGTCTATGCTCAAAGGTTTCCTGAAGTAGCCGTTTTTGTGAGACTATTAAACCAGTTTTGGGAAAGTGGAAGTGTCAGTTATAAAAAACCTGTTATAAGAAAACCTGTCACTGACGATGAAGAAAATGCTTTTACTGTACTTGGTTCAGTGATCGAAAATCCCAATATTATTCAGAATCATATATCCGAAAATACTAACATTACCCAAGCAAATGTTTCAAGGATTCTTAACAAATACAGATTTCATCCTTATAAAATCCAGCTTTGCCAAGAGCTTCACGGAAATGATTTTGACAATTGAACTGAATTCTGCCTGTGGGTGTTAGATAAAGAGGCAGAAAATGAACACTTTTTTGATAATGTGTTGTTTAATGATGAATGTACTTTTCATAACGTGAATAGACACAACTTCCAGTGTTATTAGAAGTCCTTTTAAATTTTAAATATTAGAACAACTATGTGACTTCAACTGGATGGAGCACCGCCTCATTACCATCGCGAGGTTCGGCAATTTTTAAATATCAACTGTCGAAACAGGTGGATTGGGAGAGACGGATTTCAAAATTGGCCCCCGAGATCTCCGGACTTAACTCCACCAGATTTATTTTTATGTAATACATAAAAGGAATTGTCTACAATATGCCCCCGACAACATTGCAAGATATGAAAATACGCATAAGAGACGCTTTTCAAACTGCAACCCCACAAATGCTGTCCAGAGTTGGCAGTGGTTTCGAAAAAAAAAAAGAATATGTAAGAGTTGCTTCTCTTTGTGCTATCGTCAATATGTTATTACCATTATTGCTGTTATAGCCTGTTGGACGACTGTAAATCGCGTTCCAAGTTTCTGAACATTTGTAACGATATTCCTGATTATTATTCTTATAGTTGTAAATCACCTGTCATTTCCAAATGCCATAGGCAACTAGCTACATTAAACATCTATTCAAAAAACACAAAATGATGCAGAAAACGATTATTTGGCGTATTCTGTGAAAACGCGAAGACTTAGCTATAGAACACCCTTATACCATTCGATAGGTATTTAAGAGGTACATTTTCTGGTAAGTTAAAAAGTATAGCGTTCTGTAATGTATTGACTTGACCGAATGTTGGGGAATTATTAAACAACTCGGATTTATTTATAACTTTTATTATCCACGATAAACTATGAATATTCTAGGAACTAGCAATACTAATACAACAGTTTTTCACCAGAGAGTAGAGAGATAGAGATGGAGAAACATAATGATGGCAATGCAACACAAGAATCTAAGTTGCCTATATTACATTCCTCCGCCTCTAAGTCTTGTTATTACAGATCAAGACGTTTAGGCACTTTAATTTGCCTACGTGGCCGGCCTACTCATAATATCAGGCGTAACTACATATGACGAATGTTTCTTAGGACTAATATCCGTAGACATTTTTATAGAGTCTTGTTCATTTGACATAATCTCCAGAGTCTCTTCTTTGGAAGGTACCACACTAGTTTGAGTAGGCGCACATTCACTTTGTAACACTGCATTAGTCATTTCTGTTTTTTCACTCAACTTATTACTATCAGATTCAACATTTAATGGTAACATTTCATTTGGTAAACTTTGACCTACCAATTCTTTTTCACTACTGTCAAAGCTTGCCAATCTTTTGTCATAAAACTGACCCGCTTTTATTATTTGATCTAAATGTCGATGCCATTCTAAATTTATACATACCAGTATTTAACTAACTCGTTTTCACCTTGTCTTCATTCATAAAATTCTATTCTTTCTTTAAATACTGAAACTTTCTTAGAAAACTGTAAACATAGAAAGCCACAGCTTTTATCCTTGGGTAAAACAGGATCGCAAAGATCTCTTAGCAATTTTTAAGCTTGTTCTTCAATTAAAGTGAGGAGTACTGCCACTTTCTTATTATCCTCTATATAATTTGCCAAAAAATACATTCCTCATACACGTTAACCACTCAGTGCCAATTTTATACTCACACAAAGAACCAATACTGCCTCTAAATGCCACTTGAATCTGGGATTCTTGTCCTGTACCATTATCATTATTCGGCATTTTACTACTTTTCTTAAAACTCCGGCGCCAGTAATTTATCCACTACAACTACTAGGACTAACCTTGCTTTACGTAGGTTTCTTTTACTTTTTCTTTTAAAAAATCCCATCCTCGTCGCCAAATTTGTAATGTATTGACTTGACCGAATGTTGGGGAATTATTAAACAACTCGGATTTATTTATTTTCCACGATAAACTATGAATATTCTAGGAACTAGCAATACTAATACAACAGTTTTTCACCAGAGAGTAGAGAGAGAGAGAGATGGAGAAACATAATGATGGCAATGCAACACAAGAATTCTAAGTTGCCTATATTACACGTTCTATTTAAATTAACCAAGTTAAAGCCACTTAAAGTTCTTATTTGATTAGTTTTAATTTTTGGACACCCTGTAAAATATAGCAAGTTTATTATAATTGGGATATAAAATATGATTTATTGTAAATTCCGAGTACATAACTGAAATATTTCTTACGTATTTGAAACATGAAAATTAGGTTAGATTTTGTAAAAATTCAAACTATTTAAAAACCCTTAAGGTTTAAGTACTATACACCTTATTTAAAAAGGCACTTATTTTGATCGGAGAATCCAAAAATACAATAATATACAGGGAGTTCCATTAAAAAAAAAACGTTGATACTTTCGGAGCTTTTAGGACACCCTGTATAATATGAAAATAATTTTAAAAAGTAACTATATTAGACCCCTATACCTCCCAAAAGTAAACTTCCACACTATTAAATTCGAGCCAATATTCTGAAACTTCCACACTATTAAATGGGAGCCAATATTTCTACCCGTGTAGCAAGCTAAGCCTGCGACCTTGAAATCTTGCTATCGATGTTTTAGCTGGATTTTCTCGTATTTCAATTCAGCGACGACGTGTCCCGAATCGGTAATTAAAAATAAAGGTCAAATATGAGTATATATACTTACATAATATCCCATGAAATAACTGATAACAAAAAACGATACTACGCTTAAAAGAAAGTGCAAATACATTTTTTCAAAAGTAGATTATGTCAGCTAGCACCAAAATACCACTCCTGAATTATGCTAAGTTATAATTTTACAACTTGTTTGTTTTAAAAATGTAACGAACTTCAATTGTAACTGCTTAACGCAAGCGATGCCGAGTTCGAATAAACAATGTTATGTAAACTGTAAATTATATATCTTACATGCGAACAAAACGCTGTATAATAGGCTCCGTTATCTGTTGTTTACATTAATTTGTGTCTGTATTGAATGACAATCTATTTTCTAAGGGTTTGGTATACTTTCTTAATAAGCAATAACTATTAATAGAGAACGGAAGAAAATACATTAATTAAAATAATTATGTTTAAAAATTAAACAGCGGTATTCTTCAAGGAAATAAAAGCGGGAAATGTCAAATTATAGTAAATCCAATAAAAAACAGCGTGTTCAATTTTCGACACTTTTACAGGGTATATATATATATATATATATATATATATATATATATATATATATATATATATATATATATATATATATATATATATATTGTTGGTAAATGGCAAAAGCCAATAGACGACAACACTTGCCCCTTATCAACCCGCATTGAGGCAGCGTGATAAGGTATGCCTCACAACCCCTTAAAAAAATGGCGAGTTTGAAAACAAATACGGACAGTGTAACCCAGGTGGGTATCAAATCCCACACCTTGAATAAGGTCTGCCTTGAGGATTCTGGGGGAGGCAAAAATTCGCTTGTTCCAACAACTTTGTACATAGCGTCCTATAACTGCAGGTCGTTATCGAACCAAACCAAACTCACTGAGTTAGAGAATGAAGCAGTTAATATTAAATGGGATATTATAGGCATCAGCGAAGTAAGACGGAAAAACGAAGATCTCATTGAACTTAAATCTGGCAATATCCTCTATCACAAAGGTACAACAAATGGCCGAACGAGTGGTGTAGGATTCCTAACCAATAAGAAATGGAAAAATAGGATAGTCGATATCACCAACACCTCAGATAGAGTAGCTAGCCTAACTCTCCGACTATCAAAAAGATACACCATTCAAATTGTACAAGTATACGCACCAACAATCTCATACCCAGATGAAAGTATAGAGGAACTCTACAATGAAATAACGGAGGTGCTAAATAAGAACAAAAGTCAATTTAAGTATATAATAGGAGACTTCAATGCTAGAGTGGGGAAAAGGGCCAATTTAGAACAATGTATAGGAAATTTCGGATTTGGGGATAGAAACGAAAGAGGTGAAAGACTGGTTCAATACGCACATTTCCAGAACCTATCAATAGGCAACACCTACTTCAAGAAAAATCCAAATAGAAAATGGACGTGGATAAGTCCTGACGGAAAAACTAAAAATGAAATTGATTTCATCCTAACCAACAACATAACAACCCTACAAGATGTAAGCGTTCTTAATAAGTTTCGAACAGGTAGTGATCACAGACTAATCAGAGCTCGAGTAGTTCTCAATACAAGATTAGAAAGAATAAAATTAATACGAAAACCAACATCTGGAATAAATATCGCTAACTTAAGAAACAACTCAGAACAATATCAAGACCTAATTAATGAAAAACTACAAGACGCAACAGATGGCTCACACTTGATGGAAACGATCCTAAACTACGCCAAGGAAATTGGAGGACCACAACCAAGTAACCACAATAGAAAACTCTCCGATGAAACGAGAGCTCTTCTGAAACAACGAAGACAAATGAAAATCAGCTCGAACATAAACCGAATAGAATACAGGGAGCTGTGCAAAACGATAAGAAAGAAGATTGCAGAAGATATAAAATCCTATAACGAGAGGCTTGTGGAAGATGCAATCGAAAATCATAAGAGCTATAAGAAGACAAAAAGCGCATTAACCATCGGTAAGAAACAAGTAATAGCACTGTTGAACGGAAATGAAAGAATAACAAACAGGGATGAAATAATAAAAATCATAACCAAATTCTATGAGGACTTATACAAAATACCGGCACATCAGGAAGTAGAGGAAGAGACAACTACAGCACAAGAAGATGTTCCAGAAGTTCTTGTGGAGGAAGTAGAAGCAGCTCTTAGAAGCATGAAGAACGGCAAGCCAGCTGGGAATGACGGTGTCACATCTGAACTCATAAAATACGCCGGAAACTCAACTTGGAAAATCTTAGCCAACATATACACAAACTGCCTAAAATCAAGACGCATTCCGAGACAGTGGAATAGCGCTAATATAATCCTAATCCACAAGAAAGGTAGCAAAGAGGACCTTAAAAATTACAGACCAATTAGCTTGCTACCAGTAATATACAAAATATTCACAAAAATAATTAACAACAGAATACAGAACACACTTGATGCTGCTCAACCTCGAGAACAAGCAGGCTTTAGAAGTGGCTTCAGCACAATGGATCATATTCAAACACTACGAGAAATTATGAGTCGAACAAAAGAATATGATCTGCCACTGACATTAGCTTTCGTAGACTTTGAAAAGGCATTCGACTCAATATACCCAAGAGCAGTTATAGAAGCTCTAGTCGACCAGGGAGTGGATAAGCCTTACGTAGAAATGCTAGCCAACATATATAGAGAGGCCACAGCTAGAGTAAATGTATACAAAGATACCCCAGAATTTCCAACTCAGAAAGGAGTCCGACAAGGTGACGCAATATCCCCCAAGCTATTTACAGCAACTCTAGAAAGTATCTTCCGCAAAATAGACTGGGAAAATAAAGGTCTATGTATAGACGGGGAATATCTAAACCACTTAAGATTCGCTGATGACATCGTTCTGATTGCTAAAAATCCTGAAGAACTGCAGGAACAAATTAATGATCTGAACATTGCCAGTAACAGAGTTGGCTTAAAGATGAACCTAGCAAAAACAAAAGTAATGTGCAACGATCTAATAAGAGACATTGAAATAAGGATAAACGAAATCACGCTGGAAGAAGTAGATGAATATGTATACCTGGGTCAACTTATACACAAGTCGGGTTCACTACTTCCAGAAATTAACAGAAGAATCAAACTGGCGTGGTCAGCATTCGGACGAAACTCCATCATCTTCAAATCCAGAATGCCACTTTACCTTAAGAAAAGAGCGTTTGATCAATGCATATTTCCGATCATGACATATGGTTGCGAAACTTGGACATTGAAGAGCGAAATAATTACGAAACTCCAAGTAGCTCAAAGATCCATGGAAAGATGTATGCTAGGGATAACAAAAAGGGATCGCAAACGAATAGATTGGATACGACGAATGACCCAGGTGACAGATGTCGTCCAAAGAATAAAGTCCCTTAAATGGCAATGGGCAGGTCATGTAGCAAGAAGAACTGACAACAGATGGACCACAAGAACAACTATGTGGTATCCCAGAAACGCGAAGAGGCCACAGAGGCGCCCTAACATTAGATGGGACTATGACATCAGGAAAGTGGCAGGAACAACTTGGTCCCGATTAACCATCGATAGAAAGAGTTGGGCACAAATGAGTAATGATTATAAGAACACGTAATAGTAATAACAACAAAACAAGAAAAATAATAATAATAAATAACTATAAAGGAACATCATAATAACAACTTAATAAGGGAGGCTGCACCATAATTTAGAAATGGTAGATAATAGCTGAAAATGATGATGATGATGATATATATATATATATATATATATATATATATATATATATATATATATATATATATATATATATATATATAATCCTTTATTTAGTCAAAGACAAATCTTAACAACTAAATTCATATTTTAAAATTAAAAACAACAATCAAACATCGTCAAGCTTTGCAGAACAATGACATACTAAACTAAACTGACGCAAAACTAAAAAAAAACAAAGAAAGTTCATGTCTCAAGGATAGACCCTATTAAAAAAGTACTGCTTCAGATACTGTTAAAACTTATTTATAGATTTTAAACATTTAATATTTGTGGGCAATTGATTAAAACTATTTAGACCCTTAAAGAATACAGAGGTTTGTGTATGTTTCTTTAATACTGGAGAAATATAAAAGTGTTCCTTCGATCTAGTGTCATGTGCATATATATTTCTATTATAATTAATATGATTTTGTAAATATACAGGAGAACTACCCGATCTGACTTTAAAAATAAAGATCAATGTTTGATAGTGAAAGAAGTCCTCCACCAACAACCATTACATGTCTCTCAACATGTAGTTAATTGATGTTCTTCTTGTACATGAGAGTATAACTCTCATGGCTCTATTTTGCAATTTTTAAAATTTTGCCTTTTTATTTTGATTAAGAAGGAACAAAATTGTGGAGCAATAAACAAAATGCGGCATTACCAGAGTGTTAAACAGGATTGTTTTAGTCCACCTTGTCAAAAAAATAGAATATCTTTGAATATAGCTAATTTTATAAGAGATTATTTTTATTAAGTTATTCGCATGTTCTTTAAATTTAAATCGTCTATCTATGATTACTCCTAAATATTTAAACTTTTCCACCATTTCAATTGTTTCATTGCCTACTTTAATAATATGATCTCCACGAGAAAATGTTCGGTAATCATTCTCATTGCAGATTATCATAAATTTGGTTTTTTCCACATTTATTTTTAGTTGGTTACAAGAACACCACCAAAATAAAATTTGTAATGTAGAGGTAAGTGTGTCAACCAATTGAATCCCATCAGAACATGCAAAATATAAAAGAACATCGACTACAAAAAGATGTATACAACAATCACCAGATGTATTCACTATATCGTCAATATATATAAGAAATAATAATGGACCTAGCACACTACTCTGTGGAACACCCATGATGCTCTCAATCTCGTCAGATACAACGTCATTCAATTTCAATCTTTGTTTTCTATTAATTAAGTCATTATTCATAAATTTCAACACTTCACCCCTTATATCGACGCTTTCTAACTTTTTAAGTAGTCTTTCCCTATCTAAAGTCTCAAAGGTCCTCCTCAAATCCAAGAATACGGCATCCGTAATAAGATTTTGATCGAAACTGTGTTTCCAGTCATTAAGGACATACTGCACTGCAGTTTCACAGCTATGCTTACCCCGAAAACCAAATTGCATACTATTTATAATTTTTTTACCTTCTATGAATTCTTACAGTTGTTTCATCATTACTTTTTCCATAATTTTTTCAACACAACTAAGCATGTTACCAGCTCGCAAATCAATAGCCCTGTGAGAATTTTTTACTTTAGGAACCGGAACAATAGTCGATATTTTTAATTGATCGGGAATTTTACATGCTAAAAATGACGAATTTATCAAATTAAGAAGTGGTAGAGCTATATTATCAAAACAACTCTTTAAAAACGTAGCATTTATATCATCTGATCCATTTTTATTTGGTAGGTCAAAAACAATTTCTTTAAGTTCCTCAACAGTAACAAGCTTAAAGGTCTCCAAAAAGGCGCCCCCATGTCAAAGTAAAATTGGAAAATCTGATCCAGATTTATCTATGTCTCTGACTATTGCTCCACTACTGGTAACATAAAAGCAGTTCAATGAACTTGCCATATCATTTGATTCTGAAATTATTTCATCATCAATTTTCAGTTGCAAATAACCGTTAGTTTTATCTACATTAGGAAGCAAAGTTTTTAAAATATTCCACAATGCACAGGAATTATTTTTATTTTAGGTTATTCTGTCTTTATAATATTCTCTTTTTTCCTGGCACATAACTTTCACAGCAATATTTCTTTTTTGTTTGTAGATCTCCATATCCTCAGATGTTCCAGAGCTGACATACCGCTTCTAACTAACATATCTGGCATTTGAAGCAGCCTTAGCTCTGTCATTCCACCATTCCTTGTATTTTGGATACATTTTAACAGTTCTTTCTGGTGCCACATCATTAAAAATGTTCTTCAAAGTTGAGTAAAAGTAGTGGTATTTTATACTTGATGTATACTAATCAATTCTTAAGCCTCACCGTTTTGGACATATTTAAATTTTTATGTCAAAAATGACGTTTGCGGACCAAAACTTAACTATAAGGTTTTCCTATAAGAAAGTCTTTATTATTTAATTTGGGTTAGTTTTCTTGTAAACGAAGATCGACTTTAGTAGTCTTTTTATGATATTTTGAAAATTATTAGTACAGAGTGGTCAAAAAAGAAGAATAAAAATTATATTTAAAAAATCGTCAAAAGTCAATTTTTTCAAATAGAAAGCACCCATTTTTATAATTTTGTCATATTAAGCATTAAAAATAAAGATAACTTTGTATAAGATTATCTATTCCAAAAATTCGTAGTTTTCAAAATATTGGCAATTCAACATTTTTCTATTGTAAAAATGCTATACGACTTTTAAGTTTTGTTATTAGCTGGACATGACGGCGAGGCGTGGCGATAATAAAAGAATGGAACCCTACAGAATTGTTAATATTTCTTGTCATTTGACATTCATTAATAATAATCATGCTGGGGCGATTAAATTACACGCACGAAAATTATTTAAACTTATTTATTATTTATGGAAAATGTGAAAGAGTTATTTTCAGAACATGCGATACATTCGCGATTCGATATCCGAAGAAACAGAAACCAAGACTATCAACTGTTAAAAAGGTTATAAAAAACTTCAAGAACTTTGGATCTATAAAAGCAAAAAGAAATATAAATAAACCAGTCGTTAATAAAATAAAGTTACAAATATTACTTGAGTAAATGTTCAAATTGACGCCCTTGAACTTCCAAACATTTTTCGCACCTAAGCAGAAATTCCTCATAGGTGACTCTTCTTATTAAGTTCTTCATATGATATTCTTACGCATTGTTAGGTCGGGGGAGCGAGGTGGCCAAAGATGTGGCCCATTCTTCGCTATCCATTGATCATAAAGCAAGTTTTTGCAGATGATTGTTAACTAAATGATTATTATGTGGAGGCATGTTGATAAAATAGATTTCTGTGATGAGCCAGCGGCAAGTTATCTAAATAGTTCATTTCCAAATTTCTCAAGATGTCGAAGTAGCGCTCACCTATAAGTTAAAAAACGTATTTTGTATCTAGAAGTCTTCAAAAATGTCTAACTTACCATTCAGATTATCTTGGTAGAATTCTTATATCACAATACACATTAAACTGCCAAGACTCTTGAAAATTTAATTCTCTAAATGGATGTACGTTTGAGTTGCTCCAATAGTGGGAATTGTGTCGATTAATCAATTAAATTTGGCTTCGTCCGACCAAATAATATTATTCAAAAAACCAACATTTTCTTGTTACCGAAGTAAAATAAATTGATAGAACTCTAATGCTACTTGTCTTGTAGATATTGTCGGATTTGCGGCGAAATATCCTAGTTTCAATATTTTCATTATTAACAATGGTTTATTTCTATTTCTTTCGCTTTTATGGATCCAAAGTTCTTGAAGTTTCCTAAAATCCTTTTAACAGTTGGTGGTGTTGGGTTCTGTTTCTGCGGATATCGGATCGAGAATGTATCGCATGTTCATGAAATAATTCTCCATAAATAATAAATAAGTTTAAATAATTTTCATGCGTGTAATTTAATCGCCCCAGCATGATTATTATTAATGAATGTCAAACGGCAGGAAATAATGACAATTCTGAAGGGGTCGATTTTTTTTATTTTAGCCACGCCTCGCAGACAAGGCCAACTAATAACAAAACTTAAAAGCCGTATAGCATTTTTACAATAGAAAAATGTTGAATTGCCAATATTTTGAAAGGTACAAATTTTTAGAATAGACAACCTTATACAAAGTTACCCTTATTTTTAACGCTTAATATGATAAAATTATAAAAACAGGTGCTTTCTATTTGAAATAATTTATTTTTGACCATTTTTTAAATATCACTTTTATTCTTCTTTTTTGACCACTTTGTACTAATAATTCTCAAAATATCATAAAAAAACTCTTGAGAAGGGGAGAGGCGATCGCAAGCATACACATTCCTATACTCTATTCAAGAACTAGGGAGAGTTATAAAACTGTTACCGAAACCTCCAACGTACCTGCTCCAGTGCCGCAGGTAACTGAGGACTGCCGTAAATCTAATTATATTTAAATATTATAAGCTTTTATTAATTTACTGCATCAATAAAATTTCTGATAGTTCAATTTAATTTCTGTCAGTGAGTAAAGTGCACCCTTGTGTGTTCTTAGTGATTTATCTTGTTTACGCTTGTTTTTATATATTATTTGAGATTAGTGAGTACCCAAAAGATATGGCTTCCACCTCTATATTTATTCCAAAATCGTTAAACCAGGGCATTTTTCCTCAACGAAAAACCTATTACGATGAATGTTTATGATGTCTTAAGATATCAATATCTAGATAATAATGTTAAAACCTTTGTTGAGATGTGTTTCAACATGACAGAAGGAGAAAATCTACTATTAACCGAATACTGAAGGAGAAAAAAACGACTGGAATTGTTAGTACTCCCAAGCCACAATCGATCATAGGCAGACGAAAAACCTCGATAGAAGAAGAGATGTAAACTGCAATAAAAGGAGTTGTACAGGGTGAGTCAACGATTGGATGAAGTAGGTTTGTGCCTTTTCGGTGAAATTAACAAAGAAACTATATTTATTGTTTGATACAGTTTATTTTTACGCAGATTTTAAAAATATTTAGGACTCTACAGGGTGAGCCAAAAAACTAGGACAGCATAAAGTTGTATTTTTTTAAATAGAACACCCTATATACGAATCGTATTTTCGATTTAGCTTATAATTTTAAATCTTTTTTATTAAGGGTTTACTATAACAAAACTTTATAGTTTCTGAGATAATTAAGTTTAAAGAAAAAAAGTCACATTTTCAAACATCAATTCAATCCTAAATAACGTTTTCAATTTTGTGACAAATATATTTAAATTTGGAATTTAGCAAGGCCAAGGACAAGTTAACATAATTTTTACCTAATATTTGCAATAAAAGCTACAGGGTGTTGAACACATCGGCTCAAATTTGAACAAGTTTAAATAAATAAATATCTTTTTTTTTAAATGGTACACCCTGTATATTTTCATGTTATTTAATAGAGTCATAAAAACCCTAAAAGTTTTGTTCAATATATCCTATACCTATTTATAATAGTTCTTGAGATATTTCAGTTTTTCTTATTTTCCATACTTTTTTACAGAAATAGTCTTCATTATCATAGTAGCCATGGCAAAAACAATGTAAAAGAACATTTTTCTGTGTGTCAAATTTATAACCGCAATCGCTTCTTTTGGTTTTTATGTAGTTTAGTTTGGTTTTTTTGCATTCATGTTATATTGTAAAATGAATTTTCCAAAGAATGAGTTAATAGATATGATTTATACAATAGGAGAGGCTCAAAAAAATTTCCTTCTTGCTCAAAGAATTTACAAAATGAAGTATCCTGATCGACGCCAGCCTAATACCCATACTTTTCAAAACTTACTGCAAAGATTTGATTCTTCTGGTACTGTTGATTATCCAAAACGTAAAGTGGTCAACAAACCAGTAACTAATGAAGAAAAAGAACTACAAGTATTGTTAAGTGTTCAGGAAAATCCTTATATTGGTAGCCGTCAGTTAGCAGCATTATGTGAAACATCACAATCCACAGCTAATCGTACTACCAAGAAATATAGGTATCATCCATATCACATGGAATTACACCAAGAATTGCATGGACAGAATTTTGAAAGTCGTGTAAACTTTTGTCGTACAATAAATGCGGAGATTCAATTAAATCCAAATTTATTATGCAAGGTAATGTTTAGTGATGAAGCTACTTTTAGAAGTAACGGTGCCGTAAATAGACGCAACATGCATTATTATGCCACAGAAAACCCATTTTGGATTAGAGAGGTGCAATATCAAAACCACTGGTCATTAAATGTTTGGTGTGGTATTCATCATAATTGAATTATTGGACCCCACTTTTTTAATGAACCACTAAATGGCCATAGTTACCTGAACTTTCTACAAGAAGAACTACCCCAACTGCTTCAAGGTCTCGATAGGGATGAGCTCGACAGTATGTGCTTCCAGCACGATGGTGCGCCTCCGCATTACCATCGTGAAGTTCGTGCGTTTTTGGACCAACGATATCCGCAAAAATGGATTGGACGTGGGGGTTTCATTGAGTGGCCACCAAGGTCTTGCGACATCACCCCATTAGATTTCTTCCTATGGGGTTATATTAAAAATAAGGTGTATGTTAATCCACCAACAACAGTGGAAGATATGCGAAACAGGATTAGGGATACCTGTAGAACAATAACGCCACTAATTTTGTCCAGGGTCCGAGAAAATCTGCAAAAAAGACTAAATTTGTGCATTGCACAAGAGGGTCGTTTATTCGAACACTTATTAAAAAGAAATAATTAATCTCAGTATTTAATAGGCAATTTTTTTGTTTCAATTTAGTATAAAAGTAAATATGTATTTGCCTTGTCGTTATTGTTGTGTTAATTTTTTCACATTATGTTTAATTAAACTATTGCCGTTGTAATATAACGAATAATGTATTTCATCATATTTAACCACATTCTGTTTGTTTCTGTAGTTTCTTTTTATTATTTTACATGGCTACTATGATAATGAAGACTATTTCTGTAAAAAGTATGGAAAATAAGAAAAACTGAAATATCTCAAAAACTATTATAAATAGGTATAGGATATATTCAACAAAACTTTTAGGGTTTTTATTACTCTATTAAATAACATGAAAATATACAGGGTGTACCATTTAAAAAAAAAAGATATTTATTCATTTAAACTTGTTCAAATTTGAGCCGATGTGTTCAACACCCTGTAGCTTTTATTGCAAATATTAGGTAAATATTATGTTAACTTGTCCTTGGCCTTGCTAAATTCCAAATTTGAATATATTTGTCACAAAATTGAAAATGTTATTTAGGATTGAATTGATGCTTGAAAATGTGACTTTTTTTCTTTAAACTTAATTATCTCAGAAACTATAAAGTTTTGTTATAGTAAACCCTTAATAAAAAAGATTTAAAATTATAAGCTAAATCGAAAATACGATTCGTATATAGGGTGTTCTATTTAAAAAAATACAACTTTATGCCGTCCTAGTTTTTTGACTCACCCTGTAGAGTCCTAAATATTTTTAAAATCTGCGTAAAAATAAACTGTATCAAACAATAAATATAGTTTCTTTGTTAATTTCACCGAAAAGGCACAAACTTCCTTCATCCAATCGTTGACTCACCCTTTACATTTTATTATGAGAAGCAGATCCCAACGGTCGACAAAATTCTAACTAAAATCAATGAAAATCGGGATTTACCTGAAATTAAAAAAACTGAGATCTGGAAATTGCTGGGAAAAAACAGGTAGAAAATCTGTTCTTATAGATCGTCCGGATAATGTCAGTGGAGAAGGGAATATCTCTCTCAAGTAAAAGGTAGAGTTGCTAGAAATAACACAACTTACAAAATTAGTAATTTAACCGAACTTTTGAAATTTTTTTTTGAATAAAGTTCCTGCAGAAAATTGGGAAAAATCCATATAATAAAAGAATAAAAGAAAATGTGGAAACTCAATCTCATGATTAAAAATAATAAAAATACAGTTGTGATTTATGTTAAATATGTTAAAATTATCTATATTTTCCAATGTATGTGAATTATTAAGAAATCATAAGAAATAAAATAATATTATAACAACTTTTTATTTTAAGTTTATTACCGAAATAATATTCTATGCCATAAATACTTAGTGACAAAATACACCTCCTTCCGACGCCTATGACAAGGATTAAAATCCTTTTTAACACTTCACACATCCAAATATCTATTGTTATCCAACCCAAACAGTCCATTATTATAGACCGGTATTTTTGATTATAAAATTTCTAACCCATTCCTATGAAAAATATATGTGTCTAATAGATTTTGCTAGTTGGCGAAGAAAAAAAAAGGGTAAAAAATGATTTATTACTCTCTCTAGTTCTTGAATACACTATAGTATAAGAGGCAAACTCAAGTCTATTTTCCTGAACTCAAAGCTCTAGGGGGGGGGGGAAGGCGATCGCCCCCTCCCCCCCTTTGGATCCGCGTCTGTCTCCAATGGTAGTCATTTTCCAATGAACTCAATGTTAACTGAGTGCAACATAGTATATAAAAATAACGAAATTGACATTTTTAATTGTTCTAAGAAATTACAATTGCAACTTATGCAGTGACCTTTAGGTTTATTCAAGTTCTTGTCTGTGCTCTCTTTGTTCTGCGTTAGTTAAGTCTGTAAAATTTCTCTTACTTATATTACCTTGTACCATGTTATGTTTAGGTGTTTGTAAGAGTATCAATAAATAAATAAATAAATAAATTTATTTCATATAGTTCACTGAAAAATTATAAAAATAAATAATTTTTTTTTAGTTGTTGGGAAAACATTAATTTTTGAAAAACTTGCGGATGCGTACGAACTGAGAATGAAATAATTCCGTATGTTCCTGCTAATTATACGAGTTGCGTAACAGTAATAGCAAGTAAAAACAATTGCATCTCAGTAATTTATAGTTTAATATGCCTCTCAATATTACCACTTATTTTCACTGAAAACTAGCATTCTTATCACGCAGCACCCCAAGAAAAAAAATCGCCCATACGCCACTGATTTTTATGCTCCCATCGCAGTTTTCTCGCCTTTTACATTCAATTAATTTGTTTTCTTTTCGCACAATAGGCGCGGGCGCAGCGGGGAAGACTTCGCAGACAGAAACATAAATATAAAAAGACCATTCAAAACGAACGTGTTTAGAAATTTTTTTAAAAATCAATTAAAAATTTAATATTTTTAATTAATAATTTTAGGCAAAAAACTAATTAAAATTAAATCATTAGCAAAAGAATATTTGACATTCTTACCTTAGTATTCTCCTACACAGACGAAACTTTAAAGAAATGAATTTCACAAATCAGGCAATTTTAAACTTTGAACTAAAACCAAAAAAAAAATCGAAAAACTGTTGCCAATTTTTTTCCTTCTTCCGTAACTTTCGGGAGGTCTTCGCAGATCTTGATGCGCACGCTGAAATATTCCAAAATCGACTGATATTTCAGCCGGGTTTCAGCTTTCCCAACTCGATGTTTTCCTGTGAAAATTCCTGTGGTTCGTGCGCAGCTCCATTTTCCCCGGTGTTCGTTTCGCTTAGTTCCTGCTCCGATTTACTTTCAGATTTACTCTCGCTGTCCTATTATTTTCCGATGGTGTAAGAGCGTAAATTTGAAAATACAATCCTACCAAAAACTTACCTATAAAAAATTGATCAAATGCGTTGTTACTTTTTTCTGCAATTTCTTTGTATGTACCTGTGCCCTTGAGTCATGTCTTGCAAAATTTATCAACTAAATAAGATTAACCTTAAATACTTATTTTTAAATTTTATTCAAATAGCACCTGTAAAAGATGTTTTATATATATATATATATATATATATATATATATATATATATATATATATATATATATATATATACAGGGTGATTCAAAAATCGATCACGAAACTTAAAGGGGTGATTCTACTTGACAAAATAAGGGTAGAGCTTCATATAATTTTTTTTCAAAATGTCATTCGTTTTCGAGTTACAAGCCGTCCAAGTTCAAGTTTTTATTTTTTGTTTTTTGAATTACTCGCTTACAGGAAAACCGATTTGACTAATATTTGAAAGATAGGCTAAGTCTTCTGCGCTTCATCATTTTAGTAACTTTTAAAACCTTTAAAAAAGGTGCTCTTTATTTACATCGCTAAACCCAACGGTTTAGACGTAAATCACCCTTGCTCATTTCATTACCACCAGCTACCAGGTAAATAGCTATCAAAGTATACTAGAGCTGTCAGTTTAACATCAAATAAATTCGCTTTTTAAACTATTTAATTTATAATCTTAAAATAACTAATAATGGCTAATCAGTAAATATTCATATTATGGATTATTGCGATATACATTTAATTGATAAAAATTAATGAAACAGTACTAAACAAACTAAAAAAGATTCTCAAAATGTCCCCCATTTTCTTCAATACATTTCCTAACACTCTTCAAAAAATGTCGCCTAACTCGATGAAAAATTTCTGGTGTTTCTTTAATAATTTGGCACTTTTCGATTATCCTGAAGCGAAGATCCTCGACGTTGATTACTGGAATATCGTACACCAATTGTTTCAAATGACCCCAAAAGAAAAAATCCATAGGATTAAGGTCTGGTGACCTCGCTGCCCATGCCAATGGTCCACTTCGTCCTATCCATCGCTCAGGATACGTTGCATTCAAATACTGTCGGACACGTATACTAAAGTGGGGCGGAGCTCCGTCTTGGAGGATCCACATGTTGGCCTTTACTTCCAATGGCACATCTTCCAGATACAATGGGAGACGATTTTGGATAAAATCTAAGTATACGTCACCAGTTAATGGGCCATCAAAGAAATGAGGACCAATAAGGTAATCTCCTATTATCCCTGCCCACACATTTAGTGAAAATCTACGCTGATGTTTCGTTTCTACCACATTGTTTGGGTTCTCGTAAGCATATGTGTGGATGTTGTGTAGATTTGTTATGCCATCACGAGTGAAACCAGCTTCGTCAGTAAATAATATGACGCCAATTAATCGATTATCGTGTTCATACTTAGCTAGGATCTGATTGCACATTTCCAACCGTCTCGGCCGATCATCGTCATAAAGAGCCTGCACCTTTTTTGAATGAAACGGGTAGAGTTGTTCTTCTCTTAGTATCCTCCATGAACTAGCCTGACAGAGCCGCACTTCATTCCCAATTTTTCTAGTACTAATACCTGGATTATCTTCAATAATTTCAAGCACTCTTTCTTCTTGTTGCACGTTTCTAGCAGTTCTAGGTCTTCCCCTATTTCCATTATAACTTTTAAAGGAACCACATTCCGCAAGCCTCCTGTGCACACTGGAAAATGTTTGAGCATGAGGGATATTTCTTTCCGGATAACTCTCCATATAATATCTTCTTGCCAACTCTGCATTACCATTTGCTTTTCCATAACAAAAATGGATATCACAATATTCGATATTTGAATATTGGTGATTAGCCATTATTAGTTATTTTAAGATTATAAATTAAATAGTTTAAAAAGCGAATTTATTTGATGTTAAACTGACAGCTCTAGTATACTTTGATAGCTATTTACCTGGTAGCTGGTGGTAATGAAATGAGCAAAGTAAATTTACCACTTAATTTTTAAGGGTGATTTACGTCTAAACCGTTGGGTTTAGCGATGTAAATAAAGAGCACCTTTTTTAAAGGCCTGGCATCAGTCTTTCAGAAATTATGCCAAAAACTACTGTAGCTGTCAACACTAAAAAATTATGACAAAAAAACAATTTTCAATGTAGGTAAAGTGCCCTCTAGCGGCAAACAATCAATGTGAATTGTTACTAAAATGATGAAGCGCAGAAGACTTAGCCTATCTTTCAAATATTAGTCAAATCGGTTTTCCTGTAAGCAAGTAATTCAAAAAACAAAAAATAAAAACTCGAAAACGAATGACATTTTGAAAAAAAATTATATGAAGCTCTACCCTTATTTTGTCAAGTAGAATCACCCCCTTAAGTTTCGTGATCGATTTTTGAATCACCCTGTATATATATATATATATATATATATATATATATATATATATATATATATATATATATATACAGGGTGTCCAAGATAAGGATCCTAAGCATGGGGATCTCGGAAACAGTTGGAGATACGAGGTCGGTTAAATTAGAGAAAAGTTGCGCAATTTAGTGCTAAATTAAACGCAGTTAAAAAAATTTAAAAATTTCAAACACTTCCGGAGATTTCCGGAAAAAAACGAAATTTGGCAAAATCGTTTTTAATTTTTGCAGGCTTTATTTAAAGAGATATCCGAAAATAAAAGGTAGATTCTCATTGCCACTTTTTATTTTTTATAATTTGGTCTAAACAAAATTTAAATCCGACGTTTCGTTTCTGAGATACCATCATGAACTTTCATTTTTTATATAGAACAAAAAAAAGTATCCCATGTATTTGATAGCATTTTTTATTACAAATTCAACGGTGTATCACACTTGCATATCAAGTGTGTAGTTCATTGGCTTTTATAAAACTGATATACCTTTCTCTCTCGCTCTCACGGAGCTCTTATGGAAAGTACTTGAACTACGTATTCGATATGCAAGGGTGATACACCGTTGAATTTGTAATAAAAAATGCTATCAAATACATGGAATACTTTTTTTTTGTTCCATATAAAAAATGAAAGTTCATGATGGTATCTCAGAAATGAAACGTCGGATTTAAATTTTGTTTAGACCAAATTATAAAAAATAGAAAGTGGCAATGAGAATCTACCTTTTATTTTCTGATATCTCTTTAAATAAAGCCTGCAAAAATTAAAAACGATTTTGCCAAATTTCGTTTTTTTCCGGAAATCTCCGGAACTGTTTGAAATTTTTAAATTTTTTTAACTGCGTTTAATTTAGCACTAAATTGCGCAACTTTTCTCTAATTTAACCGACCTCGTATCTCCAACTGTTTCCGAGATCCCCATGCTTAGGATCCTTATCTTGGACACCCTGTATATATAAACACTTTTTTGTTATATTAGAGGTTATGTTTTAGGGTAGCATGAAACTTTTCGACATGACACAACGGGGCATCTGAAAGTACCACTCATTGCCTTCAAAACCCATTTTGACTCGCCTAAAAATCTTTTTTTCTTTCCGAGATATCGCTTGTGAAAATTTATAACTTTGCCCACACAGCACTAGACGTCTTATAGACGTCATTTTTATATCCAGATTATGTCTCAACGTCTTAAGACATAAATAAGGCATCTTATAGACGTTGTTTTAAAGACGTCCGTAACACGTCTATATACAACGTCTTTAAGATATCTTTTAAAAGTCTACATACTACATTTTATATGAAAATAAATACAGTTGTGTATAATTTAGTTGATAAAAACTAAAAAGCATATCCTTCCCTATGGATTTTGTCGCAGTTGGGTAATAAGTTTGCAACGCCAAACAGAGCTCAGCTGAATACAAGTTGAGATTAAAATTTTTGATTGAACGACAAATTTTTAGTAGCCTTACTACGACCTTGGTTAATAGAACTTTTGCGTGATCTTTTTTTGTCAATACTTTGGTACTTTTTGTCACAGACTGTTTGATGTACCGATAACAATGAGACACATAAATATATATAATATATATATATATATATATATATATATATATATATATATATATATATATATATATATATATATGATGCCAGCGAAACTATAACTTTAAAAAACCCGCCTTTTGTTTCTGTCAACTGTCATTTTTCAGTTTTGTATTTGTGTTTCGTCATGTCGTTATTCATTTTTAATGTTGTTGGGGTGCCGACTGTGAAAATTTAGCTTTTGAAAGAATTTTATTAAAATAATTGATTTATCCTTCGAACATACCCCTGTGGAAGTAGCATGTCAGAACTAGGGCCCGGTTGTTTGAATGCTGAATAACGTAATAATATTTTTATTTATATTTGAAAAAGTGTTGATAAACAGTAGATATTTAATTTCTTGGTACAGACATACCGATTTTATGTTATCCTTTTCTAATTGCATTATTTAAACGAGTATCATCGGTACGTCCTTCGAACATACCCCTGGGTACGTCAATTCTGAAAACAAAGTATGAATATATGGTTGCCTAAATTTTTATTATTGTTATTTTCAATATGTAAACAATCTAACAATATTTACCGATAAAAAAAGTTTTTAAATCCTCTTTTTGTTAATATTAATTGTAAACTTCGCATTTATAGTAATTTCTAACACTTAAAAACACCGAAAAAAGTCACAAGCAATTAAACTGAAAGACAAGATGAGTAAATATGTTTATGTCTGTCAAACATCAAAAAAGCGTCTCCCCCACCGACCATAAACAGCCTTCAGACAAATCTATTATTGTTTAAATCTAGAGTATGATCGAAGGATTTATCTATGTGCCTCTGAAAATCTTTTTTATTCGTGTTTATGTAATACTTAAGGTAAGATCGAGAATCATATGTACTTAGGAAAAACAGTAACGTTATTTATAGGTTGTGTTACAGGAACTTCCCGAATGCTTTACCGCTTATATTTTTGTAGTAACTCTATGTTATTAAAAATATGAAATGAAATTTTCAAAAATATTATCTGTGGAAAAAAGGCTTGCACAGTTCATCCAGACCCGGTCCTAAATATTACAAGAAATATTACTAATGAAGTGGAAGGCGAAATGTTTGTTTATGGAGTGCTCAACTAATGAAACCTGTAAGATTTATATATTATATAAGTTCCTGATGATTGGTTTATATTTAAATAACATAGAAAATAGAGTTTTGTTAATTACAAGAAGTAATATTGTTTAAGGTTTTAGAAATTTCAAAACTGGGAGTAGGGAGCATTTATGACTTTGTAAAGCGAGCTTGTAAAATTACCATGTACAGTTGATTAGTACGAAAAGGAAAGAGAAAGTTCTACGATTCCAACTTGGCGAGACTTATTATGAGTAAGTTCTGTCTTTCATTATACATATTAACCTTGAAATAGCATAAGTCACGATTCTATAGTAGAGGACAATTATAAAAATTCGCAAAAATATCAAAAAATTTACTCCCACAAATGATAAACTTTATCCTCTAAAATTAAAATCAGTTTGTTATTAGGATCTACAGAGACAACAGGACTGGCAAAAAGTCGGAAGAATGAGGATATTTCAATCCAAACATGACTGAAAAGGGCATCAGACCAGATTTGTTATTCGACTAAATAAAAATTCTTGTTTTTAAAACTATTTAAAGATTTGTATACTTTTTTTTTCAATAAACTTTTATTTTGTTGATAGTCTACCTTTTAGAGTTATTATATCGAAGGGATAAACTAAGGCTTAAATTTGATAAGTTCACTTATAGTTCGAACAGTAGTAGTTCTGAAAATATTTGCTCTTCTACCTCACTTCCTCAATTTCAAATTAGAAAAAGTTTATATTATGCTTAAGTTATGTATTTTTTTGTATAAAGAGATTATGTTGAACATATTTTTTAAAGCAATTTATTCATGCGGAACTTGTAGTTATCTAAAATGGTAGTGTACAGTTTGCTCTTGATTTTTTTCTTAATTAAAGTTATTTCTTGGAATTTTGAATAATTACGCTTTGACTTTGTAAACAAGACAAACAAAAAAATTAAAGGGACCCTTTTTAATGTACATAATTTTATTGGTGGAATATGTTGTTTTAATGTTGGGAAGGGACGTCCATAAGACGTTGTAAGCAAATGTCTTAAAGACGTTACCTTTTGTAACATAAGACGTCTATACAACGTCTTATGGACGTCATTCGTCTTTTATAGACATCCATAAGACGTCCTGAATGTTGAGATCAAACGTTTTATGGATGTCTTTAAGAAGTGTTTGGGTGCCGATCATTTGCACCATGTGGGTAAAGCAAAAAACTCCCGGAAGACTGAAAAAATATTCATTTTTCAAAAAATACGTAACAGGAAAACTTGTCTGGAATGATCCAGGGAAATCGAGGGTTTTTGGGACAGCTAATTTTCAGGAAAGCACATTTTACTATAAAAACCGTTACTTTATTAAAAAATAAACTACTTAGTAAACGAACAATCACAAACAGAAAATTGGTAACTTACATTATAGGTACACACTTAGCAGCATGTTTTAATACCCTAAAATCTCACATATTATCCTTACCCTTACATTAACGTAAACCTATATATTAAGAGAAAATAACGTTCTCGCATTCACCATTTTATTTCACATTTTTTGAGAGTATTGTAGCTGCTTTCAATATTATAAACTTAACAACATTTATTTATAGTACTTCTATTTTAATTTACAAAAAAGGCGTTGCTTTTGTACAAGAACGCCGAATATTTGTATTACAGACTGGTAACATTTACAATATTAGTGAAAAACGCAAAGAAGAATGCGAAAAAGAAACAAACACACCACTTTTGTTCACTAAAATTTTACGAAATGAGTCTTTTTTAATTATTTCAAGCATATAAAATACTTATCACTTATTGGCAGAGAAGAATTTTGCTTAGAAATATATATATATATATATATATATATATATATATATATATATATATATATATATATATATGATGAGGAACGCGGAAAACACTATATAGACATTTTAAGGAAATCCATTCGCTACCATGTGAGTCGAATGTAAAAAAAAACTATTTAAACATGGAACTTCAATTAAATCAGCTGGTCGTCACTAGAATGTGATTTGGCAACGTTGCGTTTTTACTGTTTATATTAATATTCCATTAGAAATCACCCAAATTATGTTGCATAACATTTTTAATTCTCCTAATTTTTTTATCAGTTACTCTCCAATATTGGGCGACTTCAAAACTATGGTTAAAAAAATTTGGGGTTATACATTTTTTTGGCATCGCTTTTTCGGCTGAAAACAAACTTTGCACAAATGTATCTTCACGTGTTAATTTTGTAGATATCAAGACAAAATTAAAACCAACATTATTATCTTTTTTGGCCTTAAATAATATTACCTAAGTAGTGAGGAAAGTGAAGAAAAAAATTCACAACTATAAAGTGAAAATTAACTTAAAACAGGACTTTTAGTGCTTGAAAATTATTAAAAGAAATAAATACTTATCTTTAATTTTTCTCTTTTGTGTAGATTTATTGTGGGACTACAGTAGACGCCTCAAGCTTGAGAACTTGGTACTTTTTTTGTATCAGTTTTTTCAAAAATGTCCAAAATTGTATTTTAGCAATATTTAAAGACGAATATCTTAAAAGGAACTAAGTGAAAAATTATGAAACTAATACAGATTACAACTTTTTTTTAACATATCTACGAGAGTGGGGCAAAAAGGTCGCAGAATGAAGAGGTTGGAGTAGGGCATGCGTCATTCCTTTTTACCTGCACTAATTGAGTAACTCATTAGTAATACCAAGTTTTGTTAAAATTGAGTCAATTACTAAGTAAACAAGTCAATCGAGTATCGTACAGTCATAAAATTCTTGACAAAGCAAGGAAAATATTCTCAAAACCATTTTGGAAGAGAGTCTTCTGTTTATGGTGACTCTCGCCCTGGAAAAACCATGGTTTACAAGTAGCACAACCTATTTAAACAAGGGAGAGATTCACTACAAGACGATTCCAAGCTGGGACGACCCAATGATGCAACCACTGCTGAAAACATGGAAAAAGTAGAACAGTTAGTAGTGCAAGATGCCCGTCTGAAGAAGAAACAACTCGTAGAAATGGTTGGAGTGTCATCTACAACCATTTTGAATATCCTGCATGACTTTCTTGGTATGTCAAAGGTGTGCGTGAGATGGGAGCCGAGAATGCATGAAATTTGGACTGAATTATTACTGTGGATAAAACATGGGTCCATGTAGTGGCACAAAAAGGGTACACCACCTCCGAAGAAGTTCAAGATGTCGCAGTCGACCGGAAAACTCATGGCTTCATTTTCCTGAGATTCAGGAGGAATACTGCCGATTGATTACAAAGAAAAAGGCGTTTCAATAACAGGAAAATACCATGCAAGCCTACTAAAACGTTTAGGTGATGCTGCAAGAGAGAAAAGGCGAGAAAAACTGACCAACTGTGGCTTCAGTTGCAATGGCTGTTATTCAGAAAGTTAGCTTTCAAATCTTGGATCATCCTCCCTATAGCCCAGATTTAGCTCGTAGTGATTATTATTTATTTTCAAAAATGGAAAAAGCACTTCGATGAAGAAAGTTTTATAGCCACAATGAGGTGAAGGAAGCAATTTCTTCCTATTTTACGGAAAAAACAGGAATCATTTTTTTTTCGATGGTATAAACAAACTTATCGATAGATTTGAAGAATATATTTGGATTAAGGGGAAAAATATTAAAAAGGAAAACTAATTTTGAGTTAAATTTGATCCTATAAGGGCCCCATTTCGCGAATTTTTTGTCTTCCCCTCGTATATGATAAAGATTTGGTGACTGAGACTCAACTGGTTCCAAAGTTAAAGTGCATCAAAACTGGCCAAAAAATGCGTTATACGCACACAAAATTTAATGGTAATTAATAGTAAAAATCCAATTTATCAATACTTAATAGTAACAAAATTCAATTCACACAATAGAAACGTACAAAAAATGTGGTCTAAATTAACCAAAAATAAGATAGCATTAGGAAGAAAATTAACTATAAAATAATTTAAAATTCCTAAAACTTTGATGTCAATACTTGGTCTTCGCCTGCTGATACAAGATGCCTGCAAGATAAGACTTGAAAATCCCCCTCCAATACTTCAAAATGAAATATGGCACTCTAGCACTTAGCATTTTTCTGAGCGAACAAGTGGGGGAAGTGTGTTATATCAGTATCTTTCAATAATTTTTAGAATTTAAATAACATTTTATATTTTTTAAAATTACAATGTGTTTTTTTCTATCAAGGTACTGCCTCTGTCTAATAAGATATAATAAAATTAATACATTTTTTTAACTTGAAAAAAAAAATGGTGCTTTTTAAAGTAGATTTTTACCATTAAATATTGTCGAAGGGTCTAGCCGATTAAGAGATTCGAAATTGCCCCCCCCCCCCCCCCGATAATAAAAAAATAAAAATCACCAGGTTGTTTTACATCAAAAAGCACCTATGCAAAAAAATTTTTAGCCACTTTTATCGTCACATAACCTCAAAAAAAATTAAAACGTCTTTTTTCGTTTTTTGACGATATCTTCGATTCTAATCACCATAGAAACTTCTTTTTTTTTCATTTTGTAGGTTTTTTTATTGCCTATACCAAGATATTTCTTACAAAATTTTTTGGCGCGAAATTCAAATTTTTATGGGTGTTTGAAAATTTTTAAATTCAATAAAATAAAAACTAGAACAATAGCAGGACCGAAAAAAATATGTGTTGTTTTTTAGATGCCAAACTATGTCCATGAATTTTTTCAGATTTTTAAAAGTGGCGAAACATTGTCAAAATCGGGAAAAACGGATTTATTATCATTTTCTCGCATTTCTGTCGAATTTTGAAGTAGGGAATAAATCCTCAGTATATATATATATATATATATATATATATATATATATATATATATATATATATATATATATATATATATATATATATATATACAGGGTGATTCAAAAATCGATCACGAAACTTAAGGGGGTGATTCTACTTGACAAAATAAGGGTAGAGCTTCATATAATTTTTTTTTCGAAATGTCATTCGTTTTCGAGTTCCAAGTTCAAGTTTTTATTTTTTGTTTTTTGAATTACTCGCTTACAGGAAAACCGATTTGACTAATATTTGAAAGATAGGCTAAGTCTTCTGCGTTTCATCATTTTAGTAACAATTCACATTGATTGTTTGCCGCTAGAGGGCACTTTACCTACATTGAAAATTGTTTTTTTGTCATAATTTTTTAATGTTGACAGCTACAGTAGTTTTTGGCATAATTTCTGAAAGACTGATGCCAGGCCTTTAAAAAAGGTGCTCTTTATTTACATCGCTAAACCCAACGGTTTAGACGTAAATCACCCTTAAAAATTAAGTGGTAAATTTACTTTTCTCATTTCATTACCACCAGCTACCAGGTAAATAGCTATCAAAGTATACTAGAGCTGTCAGTTTAACATCAAATAAATTCGCTTTTTAAACTATTTAATTTATAATCTTAAAATAACTAATAATGGCTAATCACCAATATTCAAATATCGAATATTGTGATATCCATTTTTGTTATGGAAAAGCAAATGGTAATGCAGAGTTGGCAAGAAGATATTATATGGAGAGTTATCCGGAAAGAAATATCCCTCATGCTCAAACATTTTCCAGTGTGCACAGGAGGCTTGCGGAATGTGGTTCCTTTAAAAGTTATAATGGAAATAGGGGAAGACCTAGAACTGCTAGAAACGTGCAACAAGAAGAAAGAGTGCTTGAAGTTATTGAAGATAATCCAGGTATTAGTACTAGAAAAATTGGGAATGAAGTGCGGCTCTGTCAGACTAGTTCATGGAGGATACTAAGAGAAGAACAACTCTACCCGTTTCATTCAAAAAAGGTGCAGGCTCTTTATGACGATGATCGGCCGAGACGGTTGGAAATGTGCAATCAGATCCTAGCTAAGTATGAACACGATAATCGATTAATTGGCGTCATATTATTCACTGACGAAGCTGGTTTCACTCGTGATGGCATAACAAATCTACACAACATCCACACATATGCTTACGAGAACCCAAACAATGTGGTAGAAACGAAACATCAGCGTAGATTTTCACTAAATGTGTGGGCAGGGATAATAGATTACCTTATTGGTCCTCATTTCTTTGATGGCCCATTAACTGGTGACGTATACTTAGATTTTATCCAAAATCGTCTCCCATTGTATCTGGAAGATGTGCCATTGGAAGTAAGGGCCAACATGTGGATCCTCCAAGACGGAGCTCCGCCCCACTTTAGTATACGTGTCCGACAGTATTTGAATGCAACGTATCCTGAGCGATGGATAGGACGAAGTGGACCATTGGCATGGGCAGCGAGGTCACCAGACCTTAATCCTATGGATTTTTTCTTTTGGGGTCATTTGAAACAATTGGTGTACGATATTCCAGTAATCAACGTCGAGGATCTTCGCTTCAGGATAATCGAAAAGTGCCAAATTATTAAAGAAACACCAGGAATTTTTCATCGAGTTAGGCGACATTTTTTGAAGAGTGTTAGGAAATGTATGGAAGAAAATGGGGGACATTTTGAGAATCTTTTTTAGTTTGTTTAGTACTGTTTCATTAATTTTTATCAATTAAATGTATATCGCAATAATCCATAATATGAATATTTACTGATTAGCCATTATTAGTTATTTTAAGATTATAAATTAAATAGTTTAAAAAGCGAATTTATTTGATGTTAAACTGACAGCTCTAGCATACTTTGATAGCTATTTACCTGGTAGCTGGTGGTAATGAAATGAGAAAAGTAAATTTACCACTTAATTTTTAAGGATGATTTACGTCTAAACCGTTGGGTTTAGCGATGTAAATAAAGAGCACCTTTTTTAAAGGCCTGGCATCAGTCTTTCAGAAATTATGCCAAAAACTACTGTAGCTGTCAACACTAAAAAATTATGACAAAAAAACAATTTTCAATGTAGGTAAAGTGCCCTCTAGCGGCAAACAATCAATGTGAATTGTTATTAAAATGATGAAGCGCAGAAGACTTAGCCTATCTTTCAAATATTAGTCAAATCGGTTTTCCTGTAAGCGAGTAATTCAAAAAACAAAAACTTGAACTTGGACGGCTTGTAACTCGAAAACGAATGACATTTTGAAAAAAAATTATATGAAGCTCTACCCTTATTTTGTCAAGTAGAATCACCCCCTTAAGTTTCGTGATCGATCTTTGAATCACCCTGTATATACATATATATATATATATATATATATATATATATATATATATATATATATATATATATATATATATGTATATATATATATATATATATATATATATATATATATATATATATATATATATGCCGAAACCATTTTCAACCATTTTGTATTATTTAATGATCATTTCTTCCCTTGAAGGCATGATTTAAGACAAGATTAAGACAAGGCTAAGACAATTTTAGGTTATTTTTCCGTCATACATTGTATTTTTTTTTAAATACAAAGTAACATAGAAATAAATCATGTCAGTTCATGAAGAAGCTTTTTTCGTTAAATATACACGTAAGTACTAAGAAGTATTATTACTATTTTATATAGTAAAGCAATAATTTAACGTATTTATATATATATATATATATATATATATATATATATATATATATATATATATATATACATAGTTTGGCATCTAAAAAGCAACATATTTTTTTTCGGCCCTGCAATTGTCCTAGTTTTTATTTTATTGAATTTAAAAATTTTCAAACACCCATAAAAACTTGAATTTCGCGCCAAAAATTTTTGTAAAAAAGATCTTGTTTTAGGCAATTAAAAAAACCTACAAAATGAAAAAAAAAACAAGTTTCTACGATGATCAGAACCGAAGATATCGTTAAAAACGAAAAAAGATGTTTTATTTTTTTTTTCGAGGTTATGCGAGGATAAAAGTGACTTTTTGTTGGAGAACAACCGGGTGTTTTTTATTTTTTTATTACCTAATTCCGACCCTCGAATTTGATGCACTTTAACTCCGGAACCAGCTCAGTCTCAGTTACCAAATTTTTATCATACGTTTATATCACAATGATATATAATCTGTATTATTTTCATAATTTTTCACTTAGTACCTTTTGAGATATTCAACTATAAAATATTGCTAAAAGGACATCTTTGAAATATTATTAAAAAAATGACAAAGCTTAGTACTTCTACAGCAAGTAATCTATACAAGAGAATTAAAAGCAAGTCTTCCTTTTAATAAAAAAAGCATGACTCTAAAAAAATTACGAAAATCAAAAATGTTAAACACCAAATTTTATTCTACCTGGATGATTTCAAATGTACTGACCCAAAGATAAACAATTTGAAGTTCATTACGATCTAATATTTTTCATTTAATATGGGCAGCAACAGGACCCCTTTTGAATAATTCATATCCACGAGCAAAAAATCTTATTTTCAATGTACAGCTATTTTTACCAAGTCACTTTTTAAGATAGAGAACAAAATAAAGACAAGTGTGAATACCGTGCCAATGACTCATCACGCAGAATTACTAAAACACAGAAAAATTATTGATGGGACACAACAGAGTTGGCTAGCTACAAGAATGTCGGTAACTACAGACACTGTCGCCACTCTTTCGTCTCCTGTCAACTCTAGTGTGTTCTATAATAATACCATCGAGACTATTTCTTCAAATTCTAAATTAATTTAAAAAATGCATCCAGAAAACTAAAACGGCAGCTTAAAAATCTGGTCCTCACTAAGAAGCAAACTAATGAATAATAAACTCACGAAAATTCATGAGCTTAGGGGCTGTCCATAATAAAAACCTCATCCCGATGAGGTTAGGGGTCCATTAAAAAATCATGGTATATTACTTGGCAGGAGGGGGGAGGGGGAGGAGAGAATATTTTTTTAGCCGAATCACGTGATATTCTGAAATACTTTTTAACTATTAATTACATTATAATATTGAATATATATAGTTTCTCAGCTTTCGTCAAGTTATGGGAGTATTAAATAGCAAATAGATCAACACATCCCTTATTAAAAACATTTTTCAAAATGTTTTATCATTTTCTGTATACGAACTGATAGAAATGTGGTGAGTCAACCTGTATATTTAATTTAGTTATTATAACGATTATTACTAAATTGTTACTTGATCAATAACATTATTAATTCTTTTTTAATGTCAAGTTATTTAAAATTAAAATATCACGTGATATTAGAGAAGGGAAGAGCGGGGAAAAAGAATAAATTATGTTTAAACATGAGGGGGGGGGGGGGTATAAACGCTTAACAAACGATCACGTGAATTATGGACAGCCCCTAGTCAATTTTCACAAGTTATATTGCCATGCTATTTTGTAGTATAGACTTGTTTGAGCCATTTTTATATTTTTAAGAGCCTCTCCAAGTTTTTAGGTTTCTAGCAGTAACTCCCATTCATTCTCTTGTAAGTTGTAGAATTCGCCATTATGGCGCTAATAGCACAACGCGATGTTGCCGCATTGCTTCAATTTCCCAGTTCATTGTTTCCTTCTTACTATGGGCCCGGATTAATAACATTCTCGTTTGAAAATGTTTTAAATTATTTCTGTCAAATATATATTTTTACAAAATTATATGAGCTAGATTGACAAAAAGCTGAATTTTTAGCACTTGAATGTCTATTTTCATATAAAATTAAGTCAAAAAGTTTCGGATACATTTGAAACCCTAAAAATAAGTATATTTTTAAACTTAGAAAAATATAAGGAATAACTGGTCAGTACTTTTTTTTACACTTCTACATGAAGAAGCTTCAAATGCTCAATATTTTGCACTGTATAAGTCATATTTTTCCTGAAAATATATGCCCAGTGCTTTAATGAACTGAAATTCTCTTGATAAAAACAGAGAAATACGATTATTATAACCAATTTCTTCTTCTTAAAAGTGTAATATTAACCAGATAATTATTTCCATTTTTTATCATATTTATCTCTTACGATGAGCAAAACTGAAACAAAAACCTATAAAAAAATAAATAAATTGATCTAAAAAAAATATATACATAGAAGAACGTGTCTTACAATTAAGATCTAACCAATATACATAAAAACACCCCTAAAAGCAGCGCTGCCAATAGCTGTATTTTATGGGATACGTGTAGGTAACTTGGCAAGCTTGAAGGCTTGGTAATCTCTGCCTCTGTTGGTAAAAAAAGTACCATGGCACACACCGCTATAATCACGCTAGTTATGTAGCTGTTGTTTGTTGCGCTAGATGAGCGAGTTACATGTTGAACAGGTCTGCAAGTAACAATATAATTTTAACATAACATATCAATTTCCCTATTTCAAACACTCACCTGGTAGTTTGAGTACCATGTATTGATCTACTAGAACTCTCTTGGCTGCTTTGAAACTCAAAATCATCATCATTCGGATATCTACTATCTTTTTCACCAGGTAATAATATAGATTCTATAGTTTTCCTGCCTATAACCTAAGAAAAAATATGTTTGGAGAATTACAACTGAAGCTATGAAATATTACACATTTTAAAGCTTTGAATTAGTTATAATTATTTCGATAAAGTGAAATACAAGAAAACAACCTTGGTTTTCCACTATTTCACCTCACTTTCCCAGAAAACAAAAAATCGGTTTCATTTCACAAGATACTTATTTCTGAAGAAACCACCAATCTTTCGTTGTTATTTTGAAGCAAATTTTTTAATTCAAAAAACTACCCAAGCCCAACACAACATGGTTACTTAAAAGGTAAATCTGTGAGCACAGCTCTATATGCTTTTATTGAGAAAATTATAGAAAACTTTGAGAGGAATCAGTATTTTCTCTACTGCTCAACATGGCTTTGTCCGTGGTCACTCTGCAGTCACTAATCTGTTGGCTTATGAGCAGGTCTTGTTGGAGAGGCGTTGTCAGGTGGATGCTATTTACACTGACTTCTCCAAGGCCTTTGACAAGGCGGATCATCAGCTTCTCTTGATGAAGCTAAGTAGTATGGGTATCCACGGAGTTTTTTTAAGTGGTTTGAAAGTTATCTTTCCAAACACAAAGGGTGAAGATTGATGGCGTTGAATCTGCTAATATACCTGTCACTTCTAGAGTCCCACAGGGTGCACATTTGGCACCCCTTCTTTTTAATTGTTTCATAAATGACATAGAGGATTCTATAATCTCAAGCAGATGTCTTTTATATGCTGACGACTTAAAGATATTTAAGGTTGGTGGAGGGAGAGAGGACTGTGTGGCCTTGCAGGGTGACCTGGATAGTTTTACTAAGTGGTGTGACCGCAATTTCATGCAACTTAATTTAACAAAATGTTCTGCCATTACTTTCTCAAAGAAAAAAGATAGTATAGTTTATAATTATACATTGCACAATACAATGCTGACTCGCTCAGATCATATAAAGGATCTTGGGGTGATATTTGATGAGGGTCTTTCTTTTGACCTGCATGTTGATAGTATTTCGAGCCGTGATTTGAGGCTTGTTGGTTTTATTAAACGCACACTAGCTGATTTCAGCTAGTTTTTAAATCTGTATACTACTCAATGGTTTGATCAGTCTTGGATTATGCATCTCCAGTCTGGGCACCAAACTATGATATATACAAAAATAAAATCGAGGAGGTACAGGTCCGTTTCTTGAAATTTGTTGCTTTTAAGCAAGATGTGCCATTCAGTGTAATACGGGATTATATGAGCTTGTTATCATTATATAATAGACGCATCTAATATTATTTTATAAGATCATAAACTCTAGGGTTGATGCTCCTGAATTGTTGGGGGCTGTTGGATTCTCTGTACCTCAGAGGGTGCTTCGGGTCCATAGTCTTTTTAACGAACCATACCATAGGACAAACTATGCGTTTAACACCCCAATGTCCAGAATGAGTAGGGAAATGAATTCACTGCCTAGGAATGTTGACCCATTTATACTCTCTCTGAACTCATTTAAGGGTTGTATTAAAGAATTTTTAAGTAATTGAATTTTATACATAATAGACTGTAGTAACAGTATTATTGTTTTAGTTAATTGTTATTCTTTTAGTACTGATGTGACTTGTGATATTTTGTGTTTATTTCGGTTCAGATTTTTTATTTTTATTTGACGTATTATATAAAATGGAATTTGTATGATTTATTGCCGTTAATAAACCATTAACAAGCACTTATCGTTGGGGACAAACAACAAAAGCATTTGACAGTTTAAACCACAAGATTCTGCGTCAGAAACTTGAGAGATATGGTGTAAGGGGACCTGCGCTTGATTGGGTTCATTCATATCTAGAAAATAGAAGCCGGATGGTTGTGGTGGAGTTTGATGGGGTTCAGTGTTTTTCAGATGTTGACTTTTTAACCATGGGCATCCCGCAGAGAAACATTATGGGACCACTACTGTTTATTTTTATATAAACAACCTGGCATCTACAGTTATGGGTGAAAGGTGTTATCTTGTAAACTTTACTAATGATACAAATATCTTCACCATCGACATCTCATTGGCAGATCTCATGAAAATTACTGATGAACATATTATCAAGGCTAAAAAATGGTTTAGAGAGCAGATTAATACTGAACACTGAAAGGACCCATCGCATTTGTTTTTAAACAAAGCAAAACAATCAGACACTTCCTGAGTCAGTGAGTTAGGGACTGAGAGCATCACACTAGAGGAAGATACAAAATTCCTTGGAATCCATATTAATTGTAATCTGGATTCGATAAAACATATATCAGAGGTATGCAATAAGATAAACACAGCTTCATACTCCTTACGAGTAATGTCAAAATATTTGACAAAGGAAAACTAAAAAATTGTATATTTTGAAAATGTATATTCAACTCTTCTCTATGGAGTGATATTTTGGGGCGGGAGCAGTGCATCAGAAAGGATTTTTAAAAATCAGAAAAGAGCAGTTCGTATACTTTCTGGCGTTGGTTACTTGGATTCCTGCAGGGGAAAATTCTGGTAAGTATTTTTAATGCAAATTTTCCTTTGCGAAAAATTAAATCTAAAGTTAAGAAACCCTGGATTACTGAAGGTTTAAACATTACAGCTATGAACTTAAAATCATTGCATACAATAAGAAAATTTGCTGACAGTATCAATTTTCATAATTATTTTAATAAATATAGGTCTATATATAGGAGGGTTATAAAGGTGGCGAAAGAAACACATTACAGATGTCAGATTGATCATTCTAAAAATAAAGCCAAGGAAAGCTGGAATATAGTCAACAGCTTAAGAGTCATGGATAGTGTGGTACAGGATCGGTTGGACATAGACCTAAATGCCTTGAATAGCTTTAACTGTTCAGTGGCAACTGACATAACATCAAAAATTAATGTACACGAAAGACCGTTAGATTTATTTAAAGGCATTTCTGTAGCCAATTCTTTTGTTTTGTTTGACACTGATGTAAATGAGCTAAAAAACATCATAGCAAAAATAAAAAATAAAAACACATCTGGTTTGAATGAGATGTCGATCAAGGTTTTTGAAAATTTGCCTGATATTGCATTGCATTTCCTGTCTAGAGCTGTAAATCATTCTTTCCTAAATAGTATATTTCCATCATGTCTTAAAACAGCTACCGTAATACCAATATATAAGGGTGGAGTTCGGAGCCAACTGACAAACTTTCACCCAATATCTCTCCTGCCCACTCTTCCTAAAATAATTGAAAAACTGGTTAAGGGGAGATTAACAAATTTTCTTAGCCAACATAACATTCTGTCTGAATGTCAGTTTGGTTTTCAGACTTCCAAGAACACTACGGATGCAGTTTTTTTCTCTTTTAGAGAAACACTACATCAGTTTGAATGAGGGCGATGTCGCGGCTTCGGTCTTTTGTGACTTATCAAAGGCGTTCGATTGTGTGAATCACGAAGTACTTTTGAGTAAGCTCGAATTATATGGTATTAGAGGAGTGGCTTTAAATTCGTTTGCTTCCTATCTTTCGAATAGGCAGCAAATGGTTAAGTACGATGGAGAATTTTCCAGTGTCTCTTCCCTGAGTTGTGGCGTAACGCAAGGTTCTGTTCTTGGGCCACTGCTCTTTCTTTTATATATAAATGACCTGACCAAGATTGATATCCGAGGAACATTTACATTATTTGCAGATGACGCAACAATTTTATGGCTTGGAAAGAATGGCTGTGATTTGAAACATATTATCGTGTGTGACTTGATTAGAGTGAATAAGTGGTGTGCTGCAAATTGTTTAAGTTTTAATTTTACTAAAACCAAAGTGTTAAGTTTCAAATTTCCCTGTGATAGTTTAACTTTGAATAATCATTTTATAGAGAATAAGCTAGTGGCTAAATTTTTAGGTATACTTATTGACGATAAGTTGAAATTTACTGACCACATAATGGCATTAAATAAGAAGTTGGCCGCCGGGTGTTATGCGGTACGAACAGTGTCAAGGGAATTAGATTCAAATGTGGCTAGAACGGACAAGAATTTGTTTTATTTTATATTTAAAATATAAATAGGGTAGATATTGTAATTCTAGGGGAATTTTATTAAAAAGTTTGATACCCCAATATCCCGGGCCACTGCGACACCTCTCCACACGGTGGTACATAGACACTAATCTATCCTTAAATCTAGTGTTATAGTCATGCACTTCTGCATGAGTTCCATAAACATGCCTATTCTTATGAATATAAAGTAGATTCTCAAGAAGAAAGGTTAGTATATCAAGAGCCCCGAAGGCCTCCCTACAGCAGTCCTTATAGTTAAAACCCGACAAAGCCCTGATAGTCCTTCTCTGTATTTTAAATACTCGAGATACCTGGGGTGCATGCCCCCAAGGCAATATGGAATAGGACACGACTGGATGAAAAAGTCCAAAGTATGCTGTTCTTAATACAGACCTTGAGGCACTTTCTGCTAAAGAACGAAGATCATATAAAGCCGTATTAAGCTTTTTAGCTACTTCCTGGATATGGCTGTGCCAACGAAGCCCCTCATCCATCTGCACCCCCAAAAACTTGACATTTGGTTTCTCATTTACCTCTTCTATATTTCGGAGTGAGAACACCACTTTATTGGTTTTGCTTTTATTGAGAAGTAGCACAAAACCACTCCTCAATATTTCTCTGCATCCTGTTGACCTCTGACAAAGTATTTTTTAGCAAATTTGTCGACACAGCAACCGTGGTGTCGTCCGCAAACAAGGTGAACTTTGCTGTTGGTTCAACAAGATGTAAGTCATTGATATAAATTAAAAACAGGATGGATGCCAAGACAGAGCCCTGTGGAACACCTATGTTAAGCTCACCCTGTCCAGATGACACCCCAGCAACCGTAACAATCTGCATCCTAAACAGTTTTTGCTAAAAGTATTATAATCCCCTTAAAACCATATTTAGAGGGAAAAACCTAATATAAAATCAAAGGAGGAGAACAGACAAAAGCAAATATGATCCCTTAAAACCCTTAATATGTGAAGACAAAATTGTTCATGATATAAAAATGAATGTGAATTGAACAGAAATCCTATTTAAGCTCTGGCAACAGCGCATTTTGCAAAAAAGGCGCCAATATTAGATGTGACCTACCTGATCTGTAACAGGATCTTGGATAACAATCTTAAATTTATCCATGACATTGCAGTTCGATGGTACTGCCTGTTTATGGGTTATTACTAAATCAACGCTACTTTGAGGTGGTATGGTACCTTCTGGGTTTGGTACAATGTATTTATCCCATGCCGAAGAATGGCAATGGACTAAAATATAAAAATTTATCTTGTTAAACCATATTAGTGCTTATGTATAGCCCCAGAATACTGATAACATTAAAGATATTGCATTTACGTAGCATTACTATAATCTCGTTAACCTTTATCCACTACGCGCCATAAAGAAATCAAAAATGTTACTTACCTTTGTATCTAATAGGAAAATCATAAGGACTATATAGGGTTAATACTTGTGTGTGACTACTCTTAGTACTTAAGTAAAATTTTAAACAATTTGGGAAAGCAAAAACTGGAATTTGGCGGAAATGTAAACTCATTTTAGAACGCAAAAACTGTTTGTTTTTGTTATTTATCACAGAAACAAGCTTATCTTCTGACGTCCAGCTGTCTGACGCTTATTATAACCTCAATTCAGTTAAAAGCATTACAGAAAACTGTAATTTCGATTTTTCAAGTCGAAATCTTAAACAGGCCAAGTCGCTAAATATTAGTCATTCCATAAATTTCACGGAAAATGATCTTAACCTATTTTTGAAAATTTCCTTTTTTGTATGTGGCCCCAAGTTTGGGTGTTTTCAACCAAAACGTAGTCAAAAAGTACCGTAAATCTCGTTCAAAATGCAGAATCCAAACGAAGATACAGAATGGAACGACATTTTAAGGGCCAAAGGAATAATTCCACAAAAGGAAAAAGAAATTACTGAAGATCAGATAGTTTCCATGCTAGAGCAGACTATTGAGAAGAAAACACAAGGTATTATCGTGGTAAAATCACGAATGATTTACTACAATTTATTATTTAATTTTAGATGGTAAAGCGTTAGAAGAGTTGGACTTGGATGAATTAGATGAGCTAGAAGACTCTGAAGATGAAGCGGTGCTGCTAGAATATCGTCAGAAACGCATAGCAGAAATAAAAGCTTTAGCAGAAAGGTCTAAATTTGGATATGTTGGTGAAATATCAGCACAAGACTATGTGAATGAAGTAAATAAAGCTGGAAAAGAAATATGGGTGATTTTGCATCTTTATAAACAAGGGTAAGCTACAATATAAAGCCCCTTAATACTTTTGATTTTTAAGAAATGTAATGGAAATTTCTTAATTTCAGCATACCTTTATGCGCCCTGATTAATGAACACATGAGGGTCTTGGCTCCGAGGTACCCTACAGTCAAATTTCTAAAATCTATTGCAACCACTTGCATTCCAAACTACCCGGATAGAAACTTGCCTACGATATTTGTTTATTTTGAAGGAGAGCTTAAGAAACAGATTGTTGGACCTCTGGAATTCAGGGGGCCCAATTTGACCAGAGATGGTAAGTTTTCCTTTATTTTGAAGTCATAAAAAAGTGTTGTAAAAGGAGAAGCTTTATAAACTTGATATTCTTGACAAAATGGCGAAGTTTTGAAATTAGTATGACTATGTGCCTTTTTCGATTTATGGATGCCCCACCCCCAGGTCCCGGGTTTTACCAGTGACCATAGAAGAGAAATATACCTCGTCTATGCTGTGACACATCAGCTGACTTCAAGGTTTTTTTCACTAGGGTTTTAATAGGGCTATTCTTTTGAGCCATTATCACTTGAAGTAATCATGATCACTTCGACCCAATGACAAGTAAATAGTTATTCAAAAGAACATGAAGTTATCAATTACACTTTTTTCACTTTGATGAATTGATAATTACTCAAAAGAATATAGCCAATTTATAGTAATTTTTTGTTGTTTACTTTTGATATTGATATGAGTGAGGTTAACTTGCGAGATCAGGCCATACAAAACAAAAAATTACTAGAAATTAAGAGTGAAAAAGCCCTGAAATCAGCTGATGGGTCACAGCATATACGAGGTATACTTCTTCTATGGTCACTGGTAAAACCCGGGGTGGGCACTCATAAATGAAAAAAGGCTTTATATTTTTTTTTTGGTCTGGGTACCTATTCTCGTTCTCCAGAGAACGACTATCTTGATCTCTCGAGAACGTGAATAGGCACCCTAATTGTTTGAAAATGATTTTTTGTCAAATTTATGTAATTTGTATGATATCGTCTGTCAAAAATGACATGTTTTTGGCAAACAACCCATTGCTCAGGGTTGAAAGGTTTTCAAGTGATTTTTTCATTACAGAATTTGAATACCTACTTGGAAAGACTGGTGCGATAGAGACCGAAATAAAAGAAGATCCTCGACCGAAAATAAAAGATAAACTCATGCAAGATTTGGCAGATTCAAATGACTGGTCCTTGTAAGCAATTTAGGAATTATATATCTAAGTTGTAACGTTACCCATGTTAGAATAATTATTTATTATGTAAATTAAATGTAAAAGTTTTTCTATTTTTACAATTTCGATGATATTATACTAAAACATCCAAACCGCGATTTGTACCTAAAAATTTGGTATAAAATTCTCAATAAAGCTTCAAAAGTTTTTCGACTTTTCTTTATTTTGAGTTCAGAAAACCAAAAATTCTCGAGAGAATGATCATCATGATAAAGGATTTTTCTTGACACGCCCATTTTCAATCAAGATCACTGTTCTCACGTGAATAGGAACCCTATTTTCTAATCCATAAAGTCATTAAATTGTATTTTTACGTCATAGTAAGTTAGGGCTGTAAAAGCATAGAACTCATCTTGCAGGACAACTTAGAGCTGCCTCTGGAGTCAAGGTGTCTTTCTCCCAGTGAAGTATAGAGGGTTACGAAGCAAACAAGGTCACGAAATTTATTTTTGGCAGTTTGTCTCATCTGTAGAAAAAATATAAGCACTTTTATACGAAATAAGAATCCAATAAAACTCAGAAATATATTTTCATTATTTATTATATCCTTCAAGAATACACTACGGGAGGCAGCCTTACAATGGCCCGGGGTATTACACAGCAAAGAGAGAGAGATAGAGGAGCGCATACGGAGAAGTACTATCTATTTCGCTCCCATAACATTGAAGCGCGCGCCGTCTAATAGCGATTTGGAGCAAGAAAGATAGTACTTCCTCATATTTGCCTTCTCTGTCTTCGTAGTGTAACGCGCTACCTTCACTAGCGTATGCTTGAAGATTATATCACACAAAACTTAAAAGAATTGGTACAAACAAATTAAAATAGAACAAAAAACCACAAAACGGGTTGTCATTGTGTTGCTCGAAGTTCCATTGTCATCGTCATTACTACCTTTGACATCTAACCATTTACCAATCAGGGTATTCACCTCCTTCCTTGCAGCTATTAACCCTACTGAGTCAGTTTCTTGATATGGATACATATTGGCACAATGAGCCACACCTAAGATAAAAAAAAAATGCTGAAATGGTACTGCATACTTACATATAAATTAATTCTCATTGACAATAAGATTTTCGAAATATAGGATTTGCGTAATTAACAACCGCAAGTAATTTCTTTAATTAAAATACAGAACTCTGTAAATTTAACTTTTAGTAATTATAAGATAGATGGCGAAATTACAAACTTACTCGTATTAATAATAGATGGCACTAATAGAGATACTATGGTGCTACTGCATACTTAACTATGAATTATTTCTCATCGACAATAAAGATTTTCGAAATATAGGATTTGCGTATTAACAACCGCAAGTAATTTTTTAAATTAAAATATAGAACTCTGTAAATTTGACTTTTAGTAATTGTAACATAGATGGCGGAGCAACAAACTTTTCTCATATTAATAATAGATGGCATTACTATGGTTAATTTCAAATTAATAAGTTTTTAAATCCTTCACCATTTTGTCAAGGAAACGTTCACAATAGAAAATTCAAACTACATTTTACCTTCTACTACAATAACAGAATGATCTGCGCTTGAATTTTCTAATTTTCCAAGGACATGCCAAGGATCTACTGTTCCATGGAAATATACCACATTGGACACTGCAATGTTTTTTCCAGCATATCTATTGTTGGTTGCCTGAATACCTGCAAAATTGTACCATAAAAATATTCAATGAAAAATTGTATTATTATCTGACATGGCAAAATAATATTTCTTTGCCAATTTTGAGAGAAATAATGAAACATTATTTATGGAAATATATTTTACCTAAATTTATCAGAGTTTCATTAAATTCGGAACCAAAAACGTCCTGACATAAATCGGTAAAGAAGGTTATGTCAAATCTAGAACCAAAAATAGGATTTTCTTGACTAGAAGTCTGGAAAAATCCAAATTCTGTGCAAGTTTGGTAAACCCATTGGCGCACTAAAAAAAGTATTTAAATATTTATTTTTAATAATGATAATAAATTTACAAGTTTAATTCTTAAAATGGGATTTTTTTGACTAGAAGTCTGGAAAAATCCAAATTCTGTGCAAGTTTGGTAAACCCATTGGCGCACTAAAAAAAGTATTTAAATATTTATTTTTAATAATGATAATAAATTTACAAGCTTAATTCTTAAAATGGGATTTTTTTGACTAGAAGTCTGGAAAAATCCAAATTCTGTGCAAGTTTGGTAAACCCATTGGCGCACTAAAAAAAGTATTTAAATATTAATTTTTAATAATGATAATAAATTTACAAGCTTAATTCTTAAAATGGGATTTATTTGACTAGAAGTCTGGAAAAATCCAAATTCTGTGCAAGTTTGGTAAACCCATTGGCGCACTAAAAAAAGTATTTAAATATTTATTTTTAATAATGATAATAAATTTACAAGCTTAATTCTTAAAAAGGGATTTTTTTGACTAGAAGTCTGGAAAAAAACAAATTCTGTGCAAGTTTGGTAAACCCATTGGCGCACTAAAAAAAGTATTTAAATATTAATTTTTAATAATGATAATAAATTTACAAGCTTAATTCTTAAAATGGGATTTTTTGACTAGAAGTCTGGAAAAATCCAAATTCTGTGCAAGTTTGGTAAACCCATTGGCGCACTAAAAAAAGTATTTAAATATTAATTTTTAATAATGATAATGAATTTACAAGCTTAATTCTTAAAATGGGATTTTCTTGACTAGAAATCTGGAAAAATCAAAATTCTGTGCAAGTTTGATAAACCCATTGGCGCACTAAAAAAAGTATTTAAATATTAATTTTTAATAATGATAATAAATTTACAAGCTTAATTCTTAAAATGGGATTTTCTTGACTAGAAATCTGGAAAAATCAAAATTCTGTGCAAGTTTGGTAAACCCATTGGCGCACTAAAAAAAGTATTTAAATATTAATTTTTAATAATGATAATAAATTTACAAGCTTAATTCTTAATTTGATTTACTATTGAATACTCACTCATGGAATTGGGATTTGCAGTGATATTTTGCCAATTTGCAATTAAAGTACTGTATTTGTAATCTGTACAAGTTTGTTTCGTTGCGTTCAGAAGAAGACTATTAACTTGGGCTAACCTATATATCTCGGCAACACCTAAAATAGGTATCTTAGTTTTACTATGGTAATATTTCTACACTTTGCCAGAGATAAGAGTCTTAAAAATTAAAATTGTGTAACCTACCAGAAGTTTCATTCACCAATATCTCACACAAACTGTTCACAGTTGGACTGACAAGTCCATGATACTGAACGACATAAGCAAAGTTATTGTCAGTGAGACCTTCAAATAGATATGCTAAGTCTTTATCGTTGCTTTCGCTGGTTTCAATGGTTTCACATAATTGAAAAGCATTATCTAATTCTGTGTAGATTTCCGTGTCTTCTAGGCAGCTCGCGACTAGTTCCTCCAGTTGAGAATACGCTGATTTTATGCTGGAAATGCATGCTTGACTGTGGGTAGCCATACCATTGATGACCACTTCTAGATATTCTGTAAATTATGATAATAATAAACGATGACCTTCTTTTTTTTTTACTAGAATAAATGTAACAAAAACGAGTCTCACCGCTAAAATCTAGGATCGCCTCTAGAGGTCCGCTAGATGACATGGCCCCTGTAACCAAATGCGGATATTTCTGTCGCAACCAAGCTGCCAAGGTACCAGCATACGAACCACCAAACACTATCCATTTAGTTTCTGAGGTAGTGAGGTTGTAAACTTTGTTCATGCCCTGTATAAAATTCGCTGCATCTTCCAGAGCTTGATGAGTGGAAAGATACTTTAGGTTTGCCGTACTGAGATCGCTATGTAAAGCAAAAAATGTTGTTTTAATAGAATGTATCTGAAAGTCGAAAATTTGTAACGCCTAGCCCCTATATTATCTATATAATCTCGATAAAAATATGGATTTTTAAAAATCTAACTTGTTTTGCAAGAAAAAAAAGTCACGTGATCGAGGGTCTAAGTGATGAAATTTGTTCTTTATCAAAAGCGCGTGATTCCCACGTCAGCAAACCGACATTCTTTTTTGGCCTGCTTATTTTTCAGCGTTTCAGAACAAAATACGTCCTTTTACAAACTTAGATAAATTGAAATATTTTTAAGTTAATAACTACTTCGAAAAATAATATTAATTCGGGAGCATCACAAATTTCCAAGTTAAAAATTTTTGTAAATGTTTATCTTAATAATTGCTTGATTTACACTAAATTTGATACTCTGAAGTTTTTTAGAATTATAAATCAAGATCTAATTAGAGTTTCGATATACATTGCAGAGGGCACCACCAGCAGCACTGTGCCCACATCTAAAATTTCATAACCTTTTTGTGTCTTGGTAAATTAAATTTCTAATTAAAAATTCTTATTCCTTGACATGTTTTCTCCAAAAAATGAATACTTAGCAGGTGTCGCCATAAGCAGCCGTTTCTGAAATGATCGAAATTAACCCCCCTTCACACTTTATCTAGGCTTAAGAGTGAACCAAAAAACTTAGATTGTTGTTGACCTGTTGGCTTTTAAAAACGCTCCAAATTTCTTGGACCAGTGCTAAGCCTCAATAAAGTGTAAAGGGGGACTACGACAAGTCTCAGTAACCAATAAAACCAAGGAATAAGAATTGGTAATTAGAAATTTAATATATCAAGGGAAAAGAAGTTGAAAAACTGTATTACCCAACATTTTTTCGTTGAAAGCATTTTGTTATCACGAAAATACGAGTCATTTCTATATACCTTAAAGGTTGACTTTCTCCATAAAACCTGTGTTCCAAATAGAGCAACAATCCACCATACTGACTGGCAGTTTCCATCCAAGCGCCATAATTAACCCATCTCGGATTGGCAATCGCTTCACCCCCGAGCATAAGGAATATGTGATTTTTTACTGTTGCGTTGTAATATGCATCGTTCACGTGGTATCTCTAAAAAGTATCAGGTACAATTATCACGATAAAAAAATGAATCTTCACATGAATAATTTGCCTAAATTAAGCAAATATTTGATTTTTAGGGGAACGTTGTGCAATTTCGTCCTGTTGGTAATTTTGAGCTTGCACTCAAGACACTAAATTTAAGTAATCAGGGCAAATGACCATATTCTTTTTTAATACAGATATGTATACAGAGTGTCCGGGAAAATGTGGAATATATCCCGGATATGAAAGGAATATTACAAGTTCATGTAAACGTGCCACGATGGGGCACCAACTCAGTTCAGCGTTGCTGTGCGGGAGCACCTGAATAACGTCTATCCAAACCGTTGAATAGGTAGAGGAGGACCTATACCGGGCCTTCTCGATCTCCCGATCTAATGCTGTAGGATTTTTACCTGTGGGGACACCTCAAAACCTTGGTATATTCTGCTCTGGTCGATAGCAGGGAGGAACTTCTACGGAGAATCATGTTTCATTGTGATCAAATAAGGAACAGACGTTTCTTCCAAGAGGTAAAGGATATAAAAAACGGATTTAGACCCAGAGTTGGAACAGTAATAAAGAATGACGAAGGTAACCTTATTACAAATGAGGCTGAAATGATAGAGATACTTTGACGAGCTACTGAATGTCCAGGCAGATGAAGCCCGGCCTAAATATACATACCTTACGGCCGAACCCATAGTAGAAGAACCTACAGTGGAAGAAGTGTCACGAGCTATTCAAAAACTTAAAAACAACAAAGCCCCAGGAAACGACACTATTCCGGGAGAATGTTTGAAAAAGGGAGGAGAAACCTTGAAACGTGCTTTCTATCAACTCATCTATCAAATATGGAAAGAAGAAAAAATACCAACCTCCTGGAAAGAAAGTGTGATAATACCAATACTTAAGAAGGGCGATAAAACGTGCTGCTCCAATTATAGTGGTACATCCCTTATTAACACAGGATATAAAGTCTTCTCTCTAATGATCTTAGAACGATTGACTGCATGTGTGGAGTATCACATAGGAGATTACCAGTGTGGATTTAGAAAAAACCGCTCAACTGTAGATCAGATATTCACGATTAGGTAATTAATGGAGAAATGTTGGGAATACAACAAAACATTGCACCAGCTATTTATATATATTTTAAACAAACGATAGCATCATAAGAGTGGATTTGTGGAATGCCATGGCAGAACTGGGCATACCAAAGAAGCTAATTAACCTCACCAAAACATGTGTAGAGGGATCTACAAGTGCAGTAAGACTTGAAGGAAGATTGTTAACCTTCTTTACAATCAACAGTGGTCTTAAACAAAGCGATGCGCCATCTCCACTCCTCTTTAACGTCGCTTTGGAGAGCATCGTGCGAAAAACCAACACAAAAACGCTCCTCTTAGAAATCAAGGTCCGCGCATCATATTGGCGTTCGCTGATGATATCGATATTGTGGGTAATACAACTACCAGTGTCAAGGAAGTGTTCTTCAAACTGGAAAATGCCGCAAAGAAAGTTGGCCTACGAATCAACGAAGAAAAAACAAAATATATGGCTACAACAAGAACGGAACGGCGAGACAGAATAGGACAGAACGTGACTATGGACCACTACAATTTTGAAAGGGTCCATCAGTTTAAATATTTGGGATCTACGATCACCTCTGATAACAACATTACACAACAGATTAACAACAGAATACAAGGAAGCAACCGCTGCTGGTATGGGCTGCAAAAGATAATGAAATCGAAAAATATATCCCGCCGCAAAATAAGAATATATCAAGTAGTTATAAGACCGGTAATGACATATGCATGTGAAACATGGACGTTGACAAAACAAAATGAGAATAGACTGAAAATCGCAGAAAGAAGAATGCTTAGAGGGATATACGGACCGGTCAGGGACAACACCACACAGCAATATAGAACGAGAACAAACAAAGAATTGGAGGAACTATACAACCAGCCAGATATAGCGAAAATAATAAAAGCAGAAAGATTAAGATGGGCTGGCCATGTTATGAGACAAGATCAACGTATCGTCAAGTTGGTATGGAAAGAAAACCCAGAAGGAAAGCGGCCGCTAGGAAGACCAAGGATGAGGTGGAGAGATAACGTTGCAGCAGACTTACAAACCCTAAACGTCGAACGCGCGGAGGAACTGATGATGGATCGCAGCAAGTGGAGGCAGATTGTGAAGTTAGCAAAGACCCACCCCTGGTTGTAATGCATGCTAGAGAGAAAGAGAGAGAGAGAGAGAGAAATAAGGAACAATACTGAAGTAATGCAGCGGTTACAGCAGTCCTCAAACTTCACAGCGCCCATGTTGAACCCTCTTACGAAGTTTTTAACTAAGCAGTTAGTTTAACTTTTTATTGAAACTATGGTAACAGGGGAAAATTACACTTGTTCATATTCAGCCCGACAGAAGTTAGGGTCCTAACAGTGTAAATAAAAAGAGGTTTTTTCAAAAACGCTTGGGATTAGCGGTATGAATAAAGAGTGCTTTATTTTTACTCAATAGTTAAAGGCGCGTAAAAAACGTTGTCCAAAGTTCTTGTCATACAGGGAGTAAAAATGGGGTTATGAGGGTCACAGCTAGTGAGAAATTCACAACACTTTCTTGGATAGTAATTTGTAGGATCTCACCTTATATACATCATATCAAAAAGAAATTGAAATATACCTGGTGGTTCAATAATTATGTGTGAAAAACTTGATATCATTGCAGGTCTTTGGGAGCCCATATCTCGGAAGAGGAGGCCTATACGAAAAAAGTTTATAAGAAACTTGTAATATTCCCTTCGCGTGTTTTTTTTCATATCCGGGAGATTTCCCATATTTTCTCGGACACCCTGTATATTGAAGATATGCGACAGAAAATTTATAATGTTTTCCTGCGGCTGGCATTTTAAATAGAGAATTATTTTCTGTGAATTGGTTCTTTACAGTTCCAATGAGGGTGGTCGAAACGCAGATGGAGAGAGAACCATAGTGGAATTTGCAGGACAGAAACTATCTGCCTTTTCTTTTTGACGATCTGAAGGAGAGGAATATAACTTATTAAAATTTTAATTTCTCGCGTGGAACACACTATTAAAACCACCTCATTCTTACCATTTCACATGTGACAAAGCTTGTATGTACACCATATAGCAAAAAAATACACAGGGTGTTCCCTTTTGCCAAATAAAGTGGAAGTCAAATTTGATATTTAGAAAAAATCCTGTACATTAAAAAGATACCAATTCTACCTACCTGGTTCCACGTTCTAGTATCAGTAGGAGAAAAATGATCCACATTTTGCTCAAACCAATTCGTAGATATAGTTCTCAAGCTTACACTTTCAGGAGGATCAAGTAAATCAGGTTTCCTTAAACCAAACAACGCATTTGCATCGCCATTGAAAAAATTTAATAAAAGAAACAATTCGAGTACAATTTTTTTAAAACACAACGAACCGATAGTACTCATTTTAGGGAATTTTACTCTAAAATGAACTGTTTTTCCGGTATATTAGATAGTTTTAAGGCAAATCAATTTTGATTGTAAACATTAATCTTTTTAAAAGCAAATTAATATATGAGTGTTGTAAATTTTTACATATTACAACCGAGTTTATGGCGCTGTTTAGTTTATTTTATAACCTAATTTTTATGGGGAGAATAATATATTATTTGTAAAAAGTGTGTACGATAAAGAAAATTGTGTTGTAATTGTTTTGAAAAAGCTGTTAAACCGAGTTGTCGTCCCTCACTAAAAAAATTTTCTTGGCGACTATTATTCGCTTTTGATTTAACAATAAGACTTATTACTATTGAATGGTGTGTAATATTTTATCCCTTTTACCCACATAACACACCTCATTGTTACTCTTTGGGGATGCACGGAAACTTCTTGAAGTAGGAGAGTGACAACGATAGCTAAAATAACATAATATTTTGGTGAGAAATGTCGATTTTTTTTGCAAAATTTGAGCATTTGTTCCCAGAACAAAATGAATTCCCCCAATAACAGAGCACGTGAAACTTATACACTGAACAAGAAAAGTTAGATTTTGAGTCGATGAATTCGAATGCGATCTCAGAATTGCTCTATCATATCAGGTTTTTTAAATATCCTAACCTAAAAATTCGAAAAACGCGATTTTGGCCTATATTTGAGGTTATGTATCATCGCGACATTTTTTTTCTCATATATATATATATATATATATATATATATATATATATATATATATATATATATATATATATATATATATATATATATATATTCTTCTTCTTCACTCCTGGACATAAACCTCTTCGATGCTCCTCCGCTGGGATCTATCTCTCGCCTTCTAGAGCCAGTCTTTTCCAGCAAACTGTCTTATATCATTTACCCATCTGCGTTGTGGCCTGCCACGATTCGGTTCGTTTCTCGCGGTTGCCATTGCAGTAATTTACTCGTCCACCTATCGGGCTGTTGTCTAGCTATGTGCCCCGCCCATTGCCACTTTATTTATATATATATATATATATATATATATATATATATATATATATATATATATATGTTTATGCGGCTTTCACGGATTCTTCCAACCGAGAAGACCAGAGGCAGGAGTACCACAGGGATCCGTACTCTCCCCGCACCTCTATAATATATTCACTCACGACATCCCCAAGACTAGAAATACGAACATGGCCCTGTTCGCAGATGACACAGCAATTATGGCTAGATCTACGCATCCGAGGATGATCAGTAGGTACCTGCAAGAAGAGATGTGTTAGTCAACGACTGGTTTATCTCTTGGAAAATTGCAGTAAATACTGAAAAGAGCCAAGCGCTCCTCCTGACGAAGAGAAGGAGACCACCAGGCGAGATGATAGATATAGATGGCGAACAAGTCGAGTGGACTAACGAAGTCAAATATCTTGGAGTAATACTGGACAGAGGATTGTGCTGGGAAAAGCACATCACTGCCGCAATAAAGAAATTTAAAATGACGAGAAAACAACTCTACCCGCTGCTGAATAGAAGAAGCAAAATGGATTTGAGAAATAAACTGACGATAATAAAAACAGTGCTTAGGCCAGTATTGACCTACGGATCTGCAGCATGGGGCTACGCTGCAGAATCACACATTAAAAGGTTGGAAGCCCAGGAGAATATAGTACTAAGAATGGCCTTAAACGCCCCGTGGTTCGTCAGGAACGAACCGATAAAAAGAGAAATGAAATGGACCCCCCCTACGGGAAGTCCTAAGACTAAAGATTGCAAAAGTGTTTCAAAAAGCTGAAGAACACGACAATCCACTGATAAGACAAGCAGTGGATTACGACCCAGAAGAGGCCGCAAGAAAACATAAAAGACCTAGAATGCAAATCTAGGCAAAGAATCCAGGAAGAAGCCAGAATATCAGGTAGTAGAGAGAAGAGAAGGAAAAGGAGGAAGAAGAAGTAGAAAAGTGAAGAAAGAACTCCGAAGAAAAGAAAGAAGCAAGACCGAACGGTAAGCAGATCCCGTGGAGAAATCCCAAGGATAGTACCGTAAAGAAGGGAGTTCGAAGCCCAGGTCAAATTATTAATTTCAGGTAATGAGAGAAAGATGTGCGAATGAGAACGTGATATACCTTACATTGTATGCGAAATGTAAGGCGGTGAGAAGCAATGGGTGCACCGGCACCTGGAGCGGAAACACCAATGAGTGACGCCCGGAGGTTTACAAGGCTTCGGCCCGGAAACCAATGGGACACTCATAGCGCACTTCTGTAGGCTATAGCCTCACTATAGCAAACAGAAGGAGATCGTGGGGACCTTAAGTCCAGGGGGGGGGGGTTTAGCCGGTAGGAATCCGGCACTACCTATGCACTTCGTACGGGTATCTATGCAAGATTTTCCCCTCCGCTAAAAAAAAAACGGATTCTTCCGTGTGAGATGCAATAGCAGTGGTTATATCCACATGTTTTTTTGATATTTAAAGAAACATGCTAAACGGAATCCAATAATATTTTTTTGAGAGTCCTAGAAGCTTCAATACAGCAGAAGATATAGAGCGCCAAGCTGATGTAAAAAAGATGCGTCATTTCAGGTGAAGTTATGGAAGTTATTGTTTGAAAACTGTTCCATTCGTTACATTTTCTATATAATATTATCTTTTTTATTTAAAGATTTGTCTTAATAAAATCGTGTCTGTGCAATGTGTGGTTACAATACGTATTCAAATTACAACCCCATCGAGTACGCTGCTAGTTGTTAAAGAAACCAATAATTAAGGAAGAAATATTAGGAAATACATACTTGTTAGATATAGTTACCCAAATATCAAATTGTATATATCGTTATACTTATAATGATTGTTACCTTGTTACCTAGTTACCTAATAATTTTTTTATGTATTTATGTATATTGTCCAATTAATCCATTTGTGCAAATTTAAATAAAAATAGGTGTAATTATTTTACACAGGTTTATAGGTATGTTGCTTATTACGTATATTTTTAGAATGTAACCAAGGATAAGAAGAACAGATAATTAAATTAATATGAAAATTTTAACACGATGAACGCCAAGCCATGGGACATATAAATATTGCGTAAATAATAATCTTTTGGGACGCCCCTGTTGAGAAAAAGTATTGTTTGAGATAGTTTGGAATAGGAGAAAGATCACGTCTTCAACTATATGTAACCCAACCACCATGGGTGGATCCAGCCTTTCTCTTTGGGGTGGGGGGGGGGGCGAAAGCAAATTGTTGACGGGGGGGGGGGGGGCACCAGCAACATTCCCATTTCTAGTGTAAAAGGCAGGGTCGGATCTATCTTTCTGAATTTGAAGCTCTTGGAGAGGGGGGGCGATCACAATAAAAAACAAGTTGTCGACAGGGGGATAGGGTGTGAGCAGCGTACACTATCTTAGTATAAAAGGCAGAATCGGCTCTATTTTCCTGAAATCAAAGCTTCTGGGAGGTGGCTATCGCAAAAAAAAACAAGTTGACAACTGGCGGGGGGGGGGGAGTGCCGGCAGCATAGACATTCCTAATATAAAAGGCAGAATTGGTTCTATTTTCCTGAACTCTAAACTCTTAGGAAGGGGAGGGACGATCGCAAGCATATACATTCCTATACTCTATTCAAGAACTAGAGAGAGTAATAAAACTGTTACCGAAACCTCCAACGTACCTGCTCCGGTGCCACAGGTAACTGGAGGACTGCCGTAAATCTAATTATATTTAATTTTATTTAAATACTATAAGCTTTTATAAATTTACTGCAACAATAAAATTTCTGATAGTTCAATTTAATTTCTCTCAGTGAGCAAAGTACACCTTACAGTGTGTCCTTAGTGATTTATCTTGTTTGTGATTGTTTTTATATATTATTTGAGATTAGCGAGACACCCAAAAGATCTGGATTCCACATCTATATTTATTCCAAAATCGTTAAATGAGGCCGTTTTTTCGCAAGCTACATTCGATCACAGGCAGACGAAAAACCTCGTTGGAAGAAGAGATGTAAACTGGAATAAAAGGAGTTGTACATACATTTTATTATGAGAAGCAGATCCCAATCGTCGATAAAATTCTAACTAAAATCAGTAAAAATCGGGATTTACCTAAAATTAAAAGAAATGAACTCTGGAAATTACTCAGAGAACTTAATTTTTGCCGGGAAAAACCAGATAATTTATTACCGAAATAATATTCTGTCATAAATACTTAGTGATAAAATAAGCCTCCTTCTGTCGCCTATCATAAGGATTAAAATCCTTTTTAACACTTCACACATCCAAATATCTATTGTTATCCAACCCAAATAGTCCATTATTATAGTATATATATATATATATATATATATATATATATATATATATATATATATGAAGTAAAAAGCGAAACAGTAAATGCAAACTTCCCTCCATCATATCCTTTCTGTGTTAGAGGTTGCACAGTTAGAATAAATTGTTATAAAACCCAATTCATCCTATTCCACCACCATCCAGATGGTGGCCTACCTGTACCACCATACCGAGAAGAAAAGTCAAAACTTACCCTCCCCGCCACAGTGATACGGCAGAGGCACATGTTTCGTCTCTACTAGACTCATCAGGGTACCGACATGCACCTGGCTGTGCAAAGGACAGATTGGAAGGAAGCATGCAAATACTGAACGCGGCTTCGCCGACCTCCCGCCGGATAGCGTATATTATATATATTGAGATGTGGTTGTGACCCTTCGTAAGCTGCCTTCTCAGAGAGTTATTTGAACTGAAAACCACGTTGATGTTATATTGTTTTCCTCTTCTTCAGACTTTCCATAATACCTTTAACATAGAGAATGTTTAACATTGGTTTTAGTTTCTCGTCCGTTGTCGAGTTTGTTATATTTCTGCATTGTTCCAGGAACTTATTCACCAGATTTACCGGGTATCCGTTAGCTATCAGGTCACTTTTAATGTGATCTGTTTTTTTCATCAAGTTATAGTTGCATCTGCAAAGAGTCTATCTATGAGGTTTCTTATAATTACACGTTTGGTGTTGTTGGAGTGGTTGGATGAATAGTTGAGATACTATCCTGTGTGAGTGAATTTTCTATAAACTGAGATTCGAGTTTGCCTGCCATTTTTTTCAACCACAATATCTAAGAGTGGTAATTTACTTTGTACTTCTTTCTCCATAGTTAGTTTAATTTTTGGGCAGATATTGGTGAGATGAAAAGGGAAGCTTTGAAGTTTTTCATCGTTGTATCTAAGTCATAATTTTGGTTTCCAGTTTGCAAATTCACTTACAAGAATCTCCAACCAATCCAACTCGTTGATAGTCCCTCATCCTAGATGAAGATTTCTTTTTCTTGGGAATAGGAATTGGTCAAGCAACATTCCACCAGGTCCATGGTGGCGTGTGATGGTAGAGGTGTACTTTCTTCTTTAAGTTTTTCCTTATGAACTTTAGAAACTTTTTAATTGAAGTGTTGGTGTATAGATTTGATACGTCACAGTTACTAGAAAGGTCTTGTGGTTGTACTTCCAATTTGGGTATAATTTCTGTGAAATGTTGCGAGTTCTTGACTCAGAACGATGTATTTCCGTGTAATGATTTCAGGATTGGAAGAAGGAGCATGGCAAGCTCAGAAATCGGAGAGTTCAGCGAACTTGTAATAGGTCGCATGACCTTCAAACTATCACCATAATTTGTATCATTTTGAATCCAAAAATTTAAATTTTCTCTGTACGTACAACGCAAACATGATATTTAAAATAATCTCTTTTTTGTATACAAATTTGAGATTCGGCATTCTTTACAATAAACTTTGTTATTTACTCTCATGATATCATATATTTTATTTTTAACAATGAAATATTATAAATCCTCAAAATAATAAAATTTTACAGGGTGCGAATTAACGGATTAAGATAATCCGTCTAAGTTTATCAGATTGGTTTGAAGTCCGCACCTGGAAATAAAAGTTTGGTGTCGTATGTTCGATTATATTGCGTTGAAGGTTGACATTATTGCTACGAAAGTTTCAATGATAAGCAGTTATTTTTTATTTAGATTCGATATGATTTGCTTTTGCTAGAATGGAATGAAAAGTTTCCCAGCTCATCCATAGATGGCGATGGCAGTGCTACTTTAACTATCAAAAGCATTGTGATGTTTCTCTAACTTTTTTGTTCTTGGATTTCATAGTCCAGTCAAAAGAGACAAAAAGGGGCGGCAACTTCGCAAATATTCGCATAGAACTAAATATTGGTGTAAGTCTTCTAAAAGTTTACTAAAAGTTTTATTCGAGATCAAAAGTCAAAAATATGTTTTCGCACTTTTGTCAGACAAAAATTCTATCAAGATCTATCGTTCGGCTCTTGGCTTCAATAATGAGGGCCGCTACGTGGACCCTTTTGTGGTATCGAGTGCGATGCCAGCAGCTACAAAATCAACGTTCAATACTAAAAGTAGTTATATCACTTAAGTATTTCCATTGGCTACAGAATAATACACAGTTTAAAAGAGTGTATGTGCTAGTTATTCTGTGGTATTACTAATTTATCACCACTATAATATAAAAATCCCAATAATTTCTAGTATTCCATTTCAATCTACGCAAAAATGTATAGTTATTCACAAAAGAATCAACAATTTAACCATAGTTAACATATTTATCCTAATTTTCACTTATTAAATATAAACGTAGAAATATTATCTCCACATCCTACCAGCACAGTACCAATTATCCATAAATTAAACCCCGTGCAATGGTGAAGCGCACCATGAAATGATGTTTATTAATAATATAACAAAATAAGAACGACGGTCTCAGCGAAAGCAGCATCATTTTATAGATTAAGTGCAATTAATTTGACGGTTTCTAAAATAAATCAATATATTCTGTACCAGTATGTTTTTTTGCTACATAGAAGAAAATAAATAAAATGTAAGTATCACCTGTTACTAACATTTCTTTAACAAATGTTACTTATATATATATATATATATATATATATATATATATATATATATATATATATATATATATATATTATCTTCGATTTTCCTTTAATTTCTTGTTTTTGGGCGCCAGCTAGCTCAAACTAACAATTATACTCACTTATATGAATATCGGTAAAGTTAAACACTCCCACCCAGTTGTACCTTTTTGTTATTTACTTCCAAACAATAATTATTCAAAACTTCTTCAAAATAAAAGTTTAAACCATAGACATAGAGAATGGACCAGGCTAGTCATTCATGAATATGAAATTTATAAGCGCCAACATGTTTGTAGGCCAGGGGTTAGAGGGGTGTCATAGCTCACAATCTATCATACGCCAGTGGCGTAACAGTTTTAAAACGAATAAAAATATCAATTAATATTCTATGATGCTTTTATTTGCAGAATTGAAATAAATATTTTTTCATAAGAAATAGTTAATTACTCTATCAATATGTCGTGATACGGAAGTTGTTGTACTTGAACATAAGTCAGTATTCAATATACAAATAATCGTAATATTCATATCATTTATCTTTTCCGACATTAATGACTTGAAATAACCTTTTTTTTATCCAAGGCACTAGTTATTATTTAAAACAGAGTACCATGTAAGAATTATCCAAGTCCAAAGTAAAAAATTGCGTAATATTTTGCCGGATTTTAGTTAAGTGGCTAATTAATGCCCACAATTCTAAAACCGACAAAAACTTTGTTTCTTGAACATTACTGTGATTGAAATTTTTTTTCTAAATTGTATGGACTCGCTGTCTATTTTTATTATTCCTAACAACGTGTCTATGCCGTACAGACACTCGCATATGAAAATTAACGTCAGCCATGAACATCGTCAAAAAGTAGTGTTACCAAAGTTCTAATGTCTCAAATATTGAAGTGCAATACTGAATAAATGTAACGACGTCGCGGTATGCAAATGACTACTTTGACGTTTGGTTAGTATACCAATTATTTGTAAAAATAATAACACTTGTACAAAATTCCTAAAACGAGAAAATGGAGATATTTTTTGTAAGTTAATAAATGAAGCAAATTACAAATGGAAATATTTAAAAAATATTTATTCGACGGTGTATGTGTTCAGGAGAAAATAGAGTATTTACAACTTCATTTTCAAGAAATAACCTGTTAATATTTGTATATAATTTCAATTATGATTTGGAATATATATGATAGACTGTTTCAATTTAGGTATTAATCTGAAAGACTTGTTACAGTTAAACCTGTTTTACTGAACAGTCCCCAAACTCCAATCATAAGAAATTGGTATATAAAGAAATACAATGAAACAAATTAATAAAAATAACTATTAAATTTGTTTGCCCATTAAGTTTTGGCAGTACTATTTTTGGAAATTTTTAATATCTCGAATCGACAATCTGTCATGTGTTTCTAATGGAAATTATTTATTTTAATATGATTAGTGTATTTCTTGATTTTCACTGTTTCTAGTATCCTAAAATATTTATGACAAAATATACCGATAAGGAAATGTGTGGGATAAAAATAAGTATATGCTATTATTAAATATATTACTTGTTGGTCATATTACAATTATATATATATATATATATATATATATATATATATATATATAAAATAGAATAACGTACAATAAAATATACTTTTTTTCTTACTTACTGACTATCTAATTTGTGTAAAGCAAATCTGAGACTATGTAACTATCGAACATCGAATAAAAATTGCAGAAATTGAAGTTTCATTTCTGGACTTTTCACACATGACATTTATTATGCAAGTCATATATTTATTTATAACGTTTATGAGTTTTTTTTGCAGATTTTGTAATATCTTGGTTAAATGAAAATTTTACACTTTTACAAGTAATAGGGAAAACAAAAATTAAGGAGAAAATTGTAAAAAGATAGGAAAAGCGGTACTATTTGGTGTAATATTTCAAGGGAAATGTTAACGAAAAATAATAGAAAATGGTGGGCTTCTATTATGTTGGTCTCACTTTAAACACGAACACCATCAAATCGATAATAGAAATCGTTTGGGCCAAAATGTTCACTACAGATACGAAGTGACTTGGGCAAGATTTTATCTTGTAGTCCTAATATATTAATCCAAAGGTCTCGGCGGTTAGAATCACTGGGAAACCTATAAAATATCACTGATAACAAAATCTAAAATCCCAAGTTACCCGCCTATGATACCAAACTTAACCTAACCTACCTGTGAAAAGTTAAATTTGGAAATAAATAATCCAATTTTCGACAAATTTGGCAATGATTGACCATTTTGTCACTAATGAATAATTAGTCACTTACAAAAACACTTTTGGAATCACAAAAAATTAAAAAACGATCCAAGACACACAACGTCAACCACAAAAGTGTCATATGCCAAAATTTTTATGAATGGACCGTATTCAACCTTGATCGTACGATAGCGTAAAAGAAATTTGCGAGGTTGCCAGATTTCATAGTTTATCACACTACTTAGAAATCTTGAATTTTCTGGGAATTAAACTGACGCATTATAAAGCATACTATTTTAAAGATATTAGTTTACTATTGTAGCAATAAATTGTTTATAAATATTATATGAAATATATTATCATAATAATATTTTTTTTTTCATAAAAATTGGATATTAACAAATTATATTGTTTTCCCTTATTTTTTTCCAAAACAGTTGGCAAATTACTACTGATTGTGACCCATTCGTGGCGTTTTGTTTTTGTAAACATTCCATGTCCAGACGTCCATGGTTTAAACTAACGCTTTTTATTTTTTCGATGCGCCGTTCTCTAAACAATCACCTGTTTTCTCGTTTTTTTCGAATGCAGGTGGCGCCATTAGCAGCTTATCAATTTATATCATTTATAGGGTGATGCTTCAAGTTTCGACAACACATCCCCCCTTTGAAGAATGACGCATAGCGAAAATACAATACAAACAAATATCACTGGTAATATTTCCTACAACAAGACTATAACTTACATAATTTCCTAATAGTAAAGTAGACATATTTAAATACATTTTCTTTCATGTACAACACGAACATAACTTTTTCTTTCTAACGCGCTTAGTTTTGCGAACATCAGGTAAAACATTTTCCTTCTTATTTAGAGTAGTAACAGGTGAATTAATTTGGACAGGTTCTTCTGGATTCCCTCGGTGTTTTTCCAATCACTCGGAATCACCACTAGGTATATTTGCGTCTAGTGGTACTGACATCAGGGAGAAGGTACCATTATTTTCTTCACTTATTGACGCGAACCACAAAGAACCAGCTTCTTCAGCTCCAGACTCATTGGCTTCTTGAAGTTCCACTTCATCAAGATTTGGTATACCATTTGGAGGTTGGGCCGGTCTGAGATCATCAATATGAATAGGAAGGATTTGATTATCTCGTTGAATATCGTATATTACTGTACTCTTAATTCCAACAATCGAATATGGGCCTGACCACACCGGGTCAAAGGAATGCTTATCCTGTCGATTATCCTTTACCCATACTTTATCGCCAATATGTAGCTGAGGGCATTTTCAGGATTGCGGAGTACAATATTTGTCTTGCTGAACCATGATATCCTTGTTTCGTTCTTGTCTGGTTTTAAAAGCCGCATCATACTTTACATTAAGTTGCTTAGGTAGTTGCCAGTCACCCGGATTAGGTAAATCATAACCAAGAAGTGCTCTACTAGGTGTAGTATTACTAGCAGCTCTGACGTTTTGGTTTGTCAGCCATTAAAACTCTTAAAACCTTTTTGAGCTTTTGATTTGGTCGTTCGACTGGGTTAGCTCTATTTCAGGCTTGAGTAAATTTAAAATTATCGAGGCTCTGTTTTTTTTTCTGGAGTATCAGGCAATAATCTTTTAAAAAAAGAGCTGTTTTTTTAGTAATCAAAACTTCCACCGATTCTTTATTCTTTTTCTGCTCCCCATATAACCTAGTCGTTGCCTGTGCAATAGCATGGCTCGAGTTAAATTTACTCAAAAACCTATCTACAAAGATATCAAAAGTTAGGCTTAAATACCTATAAGGGTCCACCCACAGCAGTTACAAATTTAACTGGATCTTCATAGTCATAGCCATGAAAGATAAAAGGTAAGACAGATGCTGACATTGGACGATTATGTTATGCTAGAGTCTTAAGTGCCTCTGTAAAGGCATCAGTAAGCGATTTTAAGGAGTCCAAAGATGAGTAACAATGATCGTTAAAATTTTTATTTATCTGAGAATGAGTTACCTCCTGTAATACCCTACTAGTATGTTGTGTGTCTATAGTATTATTTTTTATATTCGGTGTACTAGTCAACAAGTCAAAGTCATGAACTCTTTGATAGAATGGAGAAAATATATCTATCCAAACAGCATAAATACGTCTTAAAGACGCCCATAAAACGTTTGATCTCAACATTCAGGACGTCTTATGGATGTCCATTAAAGACGAATGACGCCCATAAGACGTTGTATAGACGTCTTATGTTACAAAAGGTAACGTCTTTAAGACATTTGCTAACAACGTCTTATGGACGTCCCTTCCCAACATTAAAACAACATATTCCACCATTAAAATTATGTACATTAAAAAGGGTCCTTTTAATTTTTTTGTTTGTCTTGTTTACAAAGTCAAACCGTAATTAATCAAAAGTCCAAGAAATAACTTTAATTAAGAAAAAATCAAGAGCGAAATATACACTACCATTTTAAATAACTACAAGTTCCGTATGAATAATTTGCTTTAAAAAATATGTTCAACATAATCTCTTTATACAAAAAATACATAACTTAAGCATTATGTAAACTTTTTCTAATTTGAAATTTAAGAAGTGAGGTAGAAGAGCAAATATTTTCAGAACTACTACTGTTCGAACTATAAGTGAACCTATCAAATTTAAGCCTTAGTTTATCCCTTCGATATAACTCTAAAAGGGAGACTATCAACAGGTAGACTATCAACAAAATAAAAGTTTATTGAAATAAAAAGTACACAAATCTTTAAATAGTTTTAAAAACAAGAATTTTTATTTAGTCGAATAACAAATCTGGTCTGATGCCCTTTTCAGCCATGTTTGGATTGAAATTTCCTCATTCTTCCGACTTTTTGCCAGTCCTGTTGTCTCTGTAGATCCTAATAACAAACTGATTTTAATTTTATAGGATAAAGTTTATCATTTGTGGGAGTAAATTTTTTGATATTTTTCCGAATTTTTATAATCGTCCTCTACTATAGAATTGTGACTTATGCTATTTCAAGGTTAATATGTATAATAAAAGACAGAACTTACTCATAATAAGTCTCGCCAAGTTGGAATGTTAGAACTTTCTCTTTAGTTTTCGTACTAATCAACTGTACATGGTAATTTTACAAGCTCGCTTTACAAAGTCATAAATGCTCCCTACTCCCAGTTTTGAAATTCCTAAAACCGTAAACAAAATTACTTCTTGTAATTAACAAAACTCTATTTTCTATGTTCGTTAAATATAAACCAATCATCAGGAACAAAATAAATCTTACAGGTTTCATTAGTGGAGCACTCCATAAACAAACATTTCGCCTTCCACTTCATTAGTAATATTTCTTGTAATATTTAGGACCGGATCTGGATGAGCTGTGCAAGCCTTTTTCGCATAGATAATATTTTTGAAGATTTCATTTCATACTTCTAATAACATAGAGTTACTACAAAAATATAAGCGATAAAGCATTCGGGAATTTCCTGTAACACAACCTATAAATAACGTTACTGTTTTTCCTAAGTACATATGATTCTCGATCTTACCTTAAGTATTACATAACCACGAATAAAAAAGATTTTCAGAGGCACATAGATAAATCAATTATTTTAATAAAATTCTTTCAAAAGCTAAATTTTCACAGTCGGCACCCCATCAACATTAGAAATGAATAACGACACGACGAAACACAAATACAAAACTGAAAAATGACAGTTGACAGAAACAAAAGGCGGGTTTTTTAAAGTTATAGCTTCGCTGGCATCATATTTATGTGTGTCATTGTTATCGGTACATCAAATAGTCTGTGACAAAAAGCACCAAAGTATTGATAAAAAATATCATGCAAAAGTTCTATTAACCAAGGTCGTAGTGAGGCTACTAAAAATTTGTCGTTCAATCAAAAATTTTAACCTCAACTTGTATTCAGCTGAGCTCTGTGCGGCGTTGCAAACTTATTACCCAACTGTGACAAAATCCATAGGGAACGAAAGGCTTTTTAGTTTTTATCAACTAAATTATACACAACTGTATTTATTTTCATATAAAATGTAGTATGTAGACTTTTAAAAGATATCTTAAAGACGTTGTATATAGACATCTTATGGGCGTCTTTAAAACAACGTCTATAAGACGCCTTATTTATGTCTTAAGACGTTTAGACATAATCTGGATATAAAAATGACGTCTATAAGACGTCTAGTGCTGTGTGGGTATATATATATATATATATATATATATATATATATATATATATATATATATATATATATATATATATATATAGATATAGATATAGATATAGATATAGATATCCATAAATGTACCATTAACGACGATATGGAGAAGATCATTCACGAAAAGTAAAAACAGCAAAGGATCCATGACCTTTTTAATCTTTGAATTTTGAAATAATTCAAATTAATTAACTGTGACGTGTCATTAAGGTGAGATAACAACCACTCATTTACCTTCCCCTTTAAACCATTATTCTGTATTTTTGACGGTATAAAGCCGTGATCCACCAGATCACAAGCTTTGTTCAAATCCATAAATACTCCCATAAATTTTTCTCTTCTATTGAAGTGTTGATACAAACATTCCAGAAATTGCATTACTATTTTTTTTTAGTGGCTTTCTTTTTACTTTCTAAAATCATTAAGTGTATTTAAAAAAATATACTACTTTATCATACATTGACTCTTCCTAGAATCCTTGCTATTTTTGACACAGTGGACAAAGATCTATAGTTGGAAATTTCTTAAAAACATCCTTTAATAGAAATACATACATTAAAAATATATATATATATTCACTCCAAACTGGAAACCTCCTTCTTTTTAAAATCGGTGAAAAAGAAAAGTAACTGTAAAGTATCATCAAATGATAACCATAATTTCTACCATACTATACACATGCGACCAGACCATTTTATATAATAAAATCTTTTCTTTTTCTACGTTCAAGACAGTATAAAGCGTGATTTCCTATACATAAGAATGTATCTTTTTCGCGTAACGCTCTACTTCCACAAAACAATATAGGGGATCTCTCCTTTAATTTTACTTATTTTTGTCATTTTCGTCGTTAACTCAGTATCTGTGTTTAGTCGAAATTGAAAAGAAGTGAATTTCGTGAATTTTTTACGTGTGTGGATTGTCTAAGGGTGCCAAATCTTGAAATCTCGCGGTCCACGAATTAAAAATATTGTATTAGGAACATCTTTTTGGACTTTTTAATTACAAATATTTATTGTAAGTAATTAATTAATATATAATAATATATATATATATATATATATATATATATATATATATATATATTAATTAATTGGATTTAAATGTATATAGTAAATTTACAGTTGGAAAAATCTTTTTCAAGATAAAGAAAATGCTTTATTCAGTTTTCATATCCAGTCATAACTCTTTTACGAGCAAAAAGAGCCCATTTTGGAAATCCAACTGCATATATGTCAGCCTTTTGGACACTTCAAAGGATATGAGTTCCTTTTTTTAACGTAAATTTTTTTCAAAGTTTTTTGAAAGTTGCCGTGCGGTTAAAACACATTTTTAATACAAGACGAGACCAATTTAGATAGCAAACTTCTAGACACCTGCTGCCTAAACCCATATTTTTGATTAGTATTAAAAATTTTACTGTTTCGACGCGGGCGCTCAAGGTGAGACATAATTTGTACATATGTTATAGAATTTCGTTGAAGGAGCAACCCATACGTCAAATGTACCTCCAAAAATGGATGTTGTTCTTGTGGGCACTCAGTTTCACCGATAAAATATACGCAATAGTACCTGAAGATGCTGAAGTCGGCTTCGACGCACCAGGTAAGTTTTTAGTCATTATTACGTACAATATCTCAAATAGTTTATACAAAAATTTATGTTTTGAAAATCTAACTTCGAATAGTTTTTAAAAGATTATTTTTCGCCTGATAAATGCAGAAGTAAAATCACTACATAGTATAAAACAAAGTCGCTTTCTCTGTCCCTATGTCCCTTTGTATGCTTAAATCTTTAAAACTACGCACCGGATTTTGATGCGGTTTTTTTCAATAGATAGAGTGATTCAAGAGGAAGGTTTATATGTATAATAACATCCATTAAATAGTGGAGAAATACTGTTATTTTTGAGGTTTCTAATGTGATGTCGTTAATTATCATATTTTTTCCGCTTACATTGCAAACGCAGGCTGAACCCTACGAGATTTATCAAAATAATGTACTAATTATTTGTACACATTGAAAAGGTCTACAGAAAACTCCGCGATGGTATATGTCTATCTCTCATGGATATCCCACAATAACATTTTTTTGTCATTTACTTTTTACGACAAATAATGGCAAATTTTGAAGCGATTTTAACCAATACAGCATTAATCCTTATCCAATTAAATAGCTTAAATACATTGTTGATTTAATATAGATCTATATGGTCCTTTACAGCACAAGATTTAAATGAATATTTTCGAAGATATTACAGATTTAAAATTGCGGGAAATAGCGCTTGCGGCGGTACTGGCCGACCGGGGCGGCGGCAGCGTGCCTATAAATAGCGCGTCGGAGGCCGATGTAATAATTGTTGTAAAAATAAAATAAATAGTCACAGTTTTTCTGTAGTGTATTTAGTATCAGCATTGCACCCGTGCGAAGCCGGGGCGGGTCGCTAGTTAATTAATAAGAGAAGAATTTAAATCCAAAAAAATGCACTTGTCCTTCGCTTTTAGAGTACTTTCTTCCCTTTATACGATTGTACTAACAAATATAGTAATTTATAAAAATTGTTATGCAACTCGTAAAATATTTGCATTAAATTTCACGAATTAATTTCTCTTTCTTTTTTAGTCAAAATTACAACAATTATGTTTCTATTCTAGACTATTTATAAATTTTTTCCGAGTGAAAGGAATTGTGGTTCTATTGTTTTACTTTAAATGTGGTTTTAATTTTTTGCAGGCAATTAAATTCACGAATTATAATGTAATTAATTAACGCGGTGTTTACGAGGGATAGTAACAAAGTAATTTTACACAAAGAGAGCGTCTGTTGTGTTTGCCAGATGCGAATAGAATATATTCAGTGTAGCATTGTTATATTAAACCGAAAATTTTACATTAGAGTGTGAAAATTGGCGGGAGAAAAAGAGAACAAATAATGAAGATTCTATTCAATAAAATAATTGAAAATGGAAAAATTCCACAGGATTGGTATAACTCCGAAGTAATCTTAATATTAAAAAAGGGAGACAATACAAATATTGAAAACTACAGACCAATATCCCTACTATCACACACCTACAAGTTGTTAACCAAAATCATAACCAACCGCATAACAAACAAACTCGATTTTTACCAACCTGTCGAACAAGCTGGCTTCAGAAAACACTTTAGCACCACAGATCACCTACACACCATAAGAATACTAATTGAGAAGTGCACCGAATATAACGTACCGCTTCGTATGGCTTTTGTAGATTTCCAGAAGGCATTCGACTCAGTCGAAATATGGGCAGTATTACAATCCTTAGAAAACGCAAGAATCGATTCAAGATACATTAACATCATAAACGAAAATGCATCCATTAAAATAAAAATAGACGACAAGACGAAAACGAACCCCATAAAACTACAAAGGGGAGTGAGACAAGGGGACACTATCTCGCCAAAACTGTTCACTCTAGTCCTAGAGGACATTTTTAAGGAACTTAAATGGGGCATCAAAGGTATAAAAATCGAGGGAATATACTTGAACCATCTCAGATTTGCTGATGACATAATTTTAATAGCAAGTAATCTCTAAGAATTGAACGAAATGCTACAACAGCTAGACGTATCCGCATCTGTAGGCCTCAAAATGAACTACAACAAAACAAAAATAATGAGCCATGAACAGGCAAACATAACAATACAGAACCAGAGGATATAAAACGTCGAACACTATGTATACAGGGTGAGTCAACGATTGGATGAAGTAGGTTTGTGCCTTTTCGGTGAAATTAACAAAGAAACTATATTTATTGTTTGATACAGTTTATTTTTACGCAGATTTTAAAAATATTTAGGACTCTACAGGGTGAGCCAAAAAACTAGGACAGCATAAAGTTGTATTTTTTTAAATAGAACTTTTAAATAGAATCGTATTTTCGATTTAGCTTATAATTTTAAATCTTTTTTATTAAGGGTTTACTATAACAAAACTTTATAGTTTCTGAGATAATTAAGTTTAAAGAAAAAAAGTCACATTTTCAAGCATCAATTCAATCCTACATAACGTTTTCAATTTTGTGACAAATATATTCAAATTTGGAATTTAGCAAGGCCAAGGACAAGTTAACATAATTTTTACCTAATATTTGCAATAAAAGCTACAGGGTGTTGAACACATCGGCTCAAATTTGAACAAGTTTAAATGAATAAATATCTTTTTTTTTAATGGTACACCCTGTATATTTTCATGTTATTTAATAGAGTAATAAAAACCCTAAAAGTTTTATTCAATATATCCTATACCTATTTATAATAGTTTTTGAGATATTTCAGTTTTTCTTATTTTCCATACTTTTTTACAGAAATAGTCTTCATTATCATAGTAGCCATGTAAAATAATAAAAAGAAACTACAGAAACAAACAGAATGTGGTTAAATATGATGAAATACATTATTCGTTATATTACAACGGCAATAGTTTAATTAAACATAATATGAAAAAATTAACACAAAATAACGACAAGGCAAATACATATTTACTTTTATACTAAATTGAAACAAAAAAATTACCTATTAAATACTGAGATTAATTATTTCTTTTTAATAAGTGTTCGAATAAACGACCCTCTTGTGCAATGCACAAATTTAGTCTTTTTTGCAAATTTTCTCGGAACCTGGACAAAATTAGTGGCGTTATTGTTCTACAGGTATCCCTAATCCTGTTTCGCATATCTTCCACTTTTGTTGGTGGATTAACATACACCTTATTTTTAATATAACCACATAGGAAGAAATCTAATGGGGTGATGTCGCAAGACCTTGGTGGCCACTCAATGAAACCCCCACGTCCAATCCATTTTTGCGGATATCGTTGGTCCAAAAACGCACGAACTTCACGATGGTAATGCGGAGGCTCACCATCGTGCTGGAACCACATACTGTCGAGCTCATCCCTATCGAGACCTTGAAGCAGTTGGGGTAGTTCTTCTTGTAGAAAGTTCAGGTAACTATGGCCATTTAGTGGTTCATTAAAAAAGTGGGGTCCGATAATTCGATTATGATGAATACCACACCAAACATTTAATGACCAGTGGTTTTGATGTTGCACCTCTCTAATCCAAAATGGGTTTTCTGTGACATAATAATGCATGTTGCGTCTATTTACGGCACCGTTACTTCTAAAAGTAGCTTCATCACTAAACATTACCTTGCATAATAAATTTGGATTTAATTGAATCTCCGCATTTATTGTACGACAAAAGTTTACACGACTTTCAAAATCCTGTCCATGCAATTCTTGGTGTAATTCCATGTGATATGGATGATACCTATATTTCTTGGTAGTACGATTAGCGGTGGATTGTGATGTTTCACATAATACTGCTAACTGACGGCTACCAATATAAGAATTTTCCTGAACATTTAACAATACTTGTAGTTCTTTTTCTTCATTAGTTACTGGTTTGTTGACCACTTTACGTTTTGGATAATCAACAGTATCAGAAGAATCAAATCTTTGCATTAAGTTTTGAAAAGTATGGGTATTAGGCTGGCGTCGATCAGGATACTTCATTTTGTAAATTCTTTGAGCAAGAAGGCAATTTTTTTGAGCCTCTCCTATTGTAAAAATCATATCTATTAACTCATTCTTTGGAAAATTAATTTTACAATATAAGATGAATGCAAAAAAAAACCAAACTACACTACATAAAAACCAAAAGAAGCGATTGCGGTTATAAATTTGACACACAGAAAAATGTTCTTTTACATTGTTTTTGCCATGGCTACTATGATAATGAAGACTATTTCTGTAAAAAAGTATGGAAAATAAGAAAAACTGAAATATCTCAAAAACTATTATAAATAGGTATAGGATATATTGAACAAAACTTTTAGGGTTTTTATTACTCTATTAAATAACATGAAAATATACAGGGTGTACCATTTAAAAAAAAAGATATTTATTCATTTAAACTTGTTCAAATTTGAGCCGATGTGTTCAACACCCTGTAGCTTTTATTGCAAATATTAGGTAAAAATTATGTTAACTTGTCCTTGGCCTTGCTAAATTCCAAATTTGAATATATTTATCACAAAATTCAAAACGTTATTTAGGATTGAATTGATGTTTGAAAATGTGACTTTTTTCCTTTAAACTTAATTATCTCAGAAACTATAAAGTTTTGTTATAGTAAACCCTTAATAAAAAAGATTTAAAATTATAAGCTAAATCGAAAATACGATTCGTATATAGGGTGTTCTATTTAAAAAAATACAACTTTATGCTGTCCTAGTTTTTTGGCTCACCCTGTAGAGTCCTAAATATTTTTAAAATCTGCGTAAAAATAAACTGTATCAAACAATAAATATAGTTTCTTTGTTAATTTCACCGAAAAGGCACAAACCTACTTCATCCAATCGTTGACTCACCCTGTACTTGGGTCATGACATCAGACTAGGGAAATCAAACCAGGATGCTGAAATAAAAAGAAGAACACAGCTGACATGGGCCGCTTTCGGTAAACTTGCATATATCCTGAAGAATAATTCAATTCCCATAAATCTAAAAAGAAAAGTATACGACACATGTATATTACCGGTGTGTACATATGGATTAGAGACCATGTCCCTCAACAAAAAGTCGCTAAAAAATTAGAAATAGTCCAAAAAGCGATGGAAAGAAACATGCTTGGAATATCATTCAGAGACAGGATTAGAAACACCGAGATAAGACGCAAAACGAAAGTCAAGGACATCGTGGAGGAGGTTGCAAAGGTGAAGTGGCGATGAGCTGGTCACATGGCCCGATATGAGGACAACAGATGGACACGAAGAATCCTGGAATGGAGACCGAGGGATACAACAAGAAGCGCGGGAAAACCTCAAAAAACATGGGTAGACGACATAAGGACAGTGGCGGGCAAACAGTGGATAAGATTGACGAAGAATAGAGAAAGATGGAAACAATTGAGGGATACCTACATCCAGGAGTGGATGAACAGAGGTTGACAAAGAAGAAGAAGAAGAGTGTAAAAGAGATAGAGAATTAACCACCTCCATAAAAATTCATTTTACAACCTCTATTCTTTCTATTGGTGATGTGATGAACTCATTTTTTAAAGAATCTTTATAGGAAATAATGTGCTTTTTTATTTGGATGTAACAGGTATACGATACATAGAATTTTGGTTGAAATTGGTTTAGTAAAATCCAAGATGGCGCCTATAAAATGGAGGACAAATAAAATTAATATTATCCTACAAAATTAGTGTGAAGAGATTTTGGAGTCGCAAATTAAGAATTAAAAATTGATTTTTTAAATTGAATAGGGGGAATTAAATATTTTGCGTTTTTACGGGCGTAAATTACGAATCTAAAATTAATATCTTAAAATTTTAAATCACAAATATATACTAGATTTTAAATTTTTAGATGACTTTGAGATACGTCAAAACGACAAATACTCCTCTCCTCTTTATCCATATGTGCCAGAAGATGCAAATAATATTCATCCCGAAGATAGAGAAAGAGAATTTGGTCGTAGATGTACAGATAAAATGGAAAGAGCTTTGGAAACGATACGTAGACGACAACTTGCCAAAGAAAAAATGCTCGATTGGAACGGATATTCTTTACATCAGCAACTCAGAAGCGCCCCGTACGACATGTATGTGACAGATATGAGGGTGAGATTACCGCCATCTAAAAGCTGGGTAAGAGTTTTTTTTATATAAACATATTAAAAGCTGTTTTCGTATTATTATTCAAAAATCAGTTCATTATATTACATTTTTCAAGGTAAGAGTGGAAAGATGTAGTTTTAACCCCATTAATCACAGTTTGGACACCAGATTACTTTTCAACGATCTTACTATAAGTGGGAGGGTTAACTTGTACAATGAAGAAGAGCTACAAAGGGAACCCACAAATCCCAACCCTGAAGAAAGGTGTAACATGATTTTGAGGTTAAGAAAAGCTGGAATTGGGTAAGTCTTGAAAAAAACATATTTTGAGTTCAAGGTCGTGATTTTCTAGGATTTTATTGCTAAAAATCTAGGCTTTTTTGATTTTTAGGTGTTCTAAAGTAAGATTCCATCAAACACAAGGTGTTGTAAGACATGTATTTCCTTTAATATAAATTTTTACTAAATTATTTAAACAATAGAAATATTTGCAATCTATTGGAACCAAACGAAACCATGTCTCCTTTTATTTTTGTTTATTTAAGTGTGCCGTAAATAAGTCGTTATATCCTGTCATAGATTTGTTTTGTTGTTTTATATAAGTTCCACATCAACAATGATGACTTAAACTTAAAAAATTTTCTTTAAATATTTGTACAATTGCGAAATTATTGGTTTTAGTTTCCATACAGAACCGATCAGACGTGAAAGGGGACAGTTCAATGTGAAAACTGATAGTCACTTTTTAGAGCCAGGTTTTATCTCTGTATACGCGTATGGATGTGAACCCGGTCTTAAAAGAAGAGAGAGAGGGCGAGACTATGGGAGAGTAGAGGACGAAGAGGAGGAGATCAGTAGAGAAATGGAAGATATATTTTTAAAAGGTACTTGTACGTCTAAAAAGGAACTTGATATATAAATCTGGATTGCTCATGAAAATAATTTTTGACTCCCCCTTATTTATCGCCATTACGGGCAATGATTTGTATGGCAACACTGAATTCCCTGCAGGTTTCTTATGTTGGCGTGAATGTGTCCTGTATCAATGTCAATTTTAACCAATAGGTACGAACATGACATATAAAATGGGACTGCTCATGAAAATAATTTTTGACCCCCCCCCCTTATTGGTCGCCATTAGGTGCAATGATTTGTATGGCAACATTGAATTCCCTGCTAGTTTCTTAGATTGGCGTGAATGTGTCGTGTATGAATGTCAATTCCATTATTCTAACTAACAGGTTTAGATAAAACTATCTCTTTCTATACTATATCTAAAACAATAAATCGCTCTTCCTTGTTTTACTTGACAGGTTAATTGAGTATATTCAATAAAAAAAGACCAGGATAATTGTTTCTGTAAAACAATATTTAACTTGAATTTCTACTTTTAGTTTCCACAAAATTATAATTTTTCTGTTTAAAGCAACTCCAATAAAGCAAATTTTTTTAGCTTCTTTGGAACAGCATAAATATGTAACAATTTTATTATTTTTAGATAACAAGCATGTAATGGCAGTTCTTATAAATAAATGAAAATGCTTTTTCTATGACTGTTTACATATTTTATTTTTTACAATAAAACTGTTATTTAGCAAAATAGTTAAAATGTGAAATATGCACCAAAAACAAATCGAGACTAATTTTTTTTTAAATATCTGTTTTAGAAACATTCTTATTCGGACGTAGAGTATAAGAAGTTAACGAAAAAAAGTATTAAGGCATTTAATTTAAAAATTTTATATCATGAATTAATATAGTATATTGTTTAATGTAAGGTATCGAAATATCCACATAATCTATTGCAAAGTAAGAGAGTTTCATCATTTAAAAATAGCTTCGATTAGGTCTTTGTTAAAATTATTTTCTCCTCGATGCTTTTAGGGAACTGATATGTTAGGTATTTTTATAGGGTTAACAACATTCATAATAATGTTGACATTTCCTTCATAATAACGGAGTTTTAATTTAAAGGAAGTAAAATAACATTATGTACTAAACCATTTTTATAAAAAAATAAATTAAACTCTAAAGGGGATAGTGTTAAAGTAGTTTATATTTAATTGTACACAAAACAATATTTATTAAGACACTTTAAATATAAAAAAGCTTGTAAATATAAGAGAATTCTTAGATTAATACAATCATTTTTAATCTAAATATATACATAAAGATTTACTAGCAACTTTAAATTTTTACACTAAGTCAAACTTTCCATTTACTTAACTGTTTAAGGATCTGGAATTGACCTTTCCTAGAGTTGAGTTTTTGAAATGGTAATCAATCGCAGCTTCTCACTACTTTGACAAAGGATTTTCATGACACAAATTTCCTATCTGAGCTAAAATCAAGAATTTTTCTTTTATTAATTAATAACATATTCAAACAAAAGGTTTTTATTTTATTTTTAGACAAAACAAATACATAAAAGTAAAATTTATGTAATTTCCAAACATGCTTAATAATATTGAAAAATTTCTTATTATATGCAATCATTTATTTCTATTTTAATATGGCATATTGGTTTTTAAACGTATAATCATTTTAAATTTTAACACCATACCAGTTTCGATGTTCAGCTTTATATGCCAGTGGCACATTAACTTTATGGTAAAACGATTTTGTTGTTGGTTAATGCACACCTAATTCAGGACTTTTTTTTGTAGAGCCAGTGTATGTTATTAAGTCCAAGTTTAGTTGCTTCAAGATGTTTACATCAAACAGTGCCTCGTAGTTTTTTCAGGCAGTTTATTTGTAAGAAGCACAGCACAAACTTTTTGCTCATCTTCTTGTATGAAACAATTTCCAGAAAAATGCTCTGAACAGAGTTACTCATCTGGTGTATAAAAGAATTATGATCATGATCAATTTGCTTCAGCCCTTGAATTTGAAGATTATTTTCTCTAAGAAAACTAAAATATTGATAGCATTTAAAAATTATCATAAATCATATCCATAAGATTAAACTTGTTACCCTTAGATTTACAATTTGACTCCAAGGTAAAATTTTATATAATTATTATTGAATGCTTTATAACTTACCAATTAAATAAATTCCAATTTACCAGATGAGGTATTTGCACGTCTTACGATGAAGAATCACATTTTTTAAAATACAAAAAAAAAACCTTAAAGTTCACATTCCTGTTTGAAATTTTCAGTAAAACGTTACCTAAAATGTGATAAAATCCATAAAACAGCAAAATCAAAAATTAATTTTTGTCAAAATGAAAAGTATTCAGTCAATGTCAAAAATACACTTTCACCAATATCATGAAAACTTAGGGAATTCATTGTTGCCAAAGCACGTAATGGCACGCAGCATGGTAGCATCATTTTTATTACAAGGGGAGGTATTATGCATGATCAGTCCAGTTTTATATGTCAAGATCGTGGGTAAAATGAAGCCCGATGCTGTAAGCATATTGTTTGACACTCCCCTTCCTTATCTCTTTTAGGACAGAGACATACTTATGTGTTGCTACATACTGAACAAAGGCGGAACATCCTTATCTTGACATTCTCTTTCCCTTTACTTGTATAAAATCGCAGCCAAGGTTTCATAGTTTTTATAGTTTTTTTTTCAGTATAATCTCTAGATGTGTAATTGCACGTTTTAGGCCAGTCGAATTAAGTTTGAAAAAAAAATTATAGCCAGATTCACTAAAAATGTTTGCTCAAAAAAATTGAAGCGTAAAAAACCATGAATTATCACTATTATTCTGAACATCCTCACTCCGTCTGATATCTAGAAACACTACTTGTCAAAATCACCTCATTTGGAGGCTTATTTGATTGGCCTATCAAGTTTAAAACGAAAATGCCAAATTTTATCAATAACATTAAAACGGACTTCTAAAACTGATTTCGGATATTTCAGTTTTTAATCTTCTTTCTGTAAACCTTCTGTAGAAATATTTTCACCGAATCTCCTTGCAAGTACTTCTGATAACATTTTAAAACCGAATCAAAAAATTTCGGCCCTGTGAAAAGTTATATACAAAACAAACGTCCATCCTCCTTTGTTGACATCAACTAAAAAAATTTCGATTTGTTTTAAATTTATCGCAGTTTTCTCTTTCTAGGAATAAGATCACTTTTGACATCCTACATGCAAAAAGAGCTTCAACCTGCAATCAAGGAAACGCTAATGAAAAATATGGGGTACACTGTATCTTATGGTTAAAATTTTAAATTTTAACAAAAAACAAGTAATGAAAATTGTTCCTATAAGTACATTTTTAACACTACCAAGTAAATAATCATTTTTTTTTGTGAATGTACAGTCGCGTCCACTAAAATAATTAATTTAATTGTATTGTATTGTTTAAGGTTCTTTATAAATGACAAATCATTTTTTTTTGCTTTATTACCTGTATATCAAAAAGAAAACTGATGCATTTTAGGAGAAACTGTTAAAATAATAAAAAAAATTTTATCTATGTATATTTTGTTATAATTTATTTAATACTTGTACTATTCAGTGTGCTTTATTAAAAAATATATACAGATAACTCCGTTTTATTTTCCTAAATCAACAATTTTAATAATGGTCTTCACTATGCTGTATAATACAGAAATCAATAAAACAAACTTTGTTGTAGCGACATCTTTAATTTAATTGCTAAATTAGAGTATTAGTTTTGTGAATGCAGAAAATACACTAAAGAAAAAGTCGAGAAAAAGCGGCTTTTTTCACGTTTATTCCTTTAGAGGGCGTGCATATTTTCGTGCACTTTTCCTTATTTAATTTAGAACATACCGTACAGATGGCAGCACCTAATTACTAAAAAATGTTTCAATGAAATGAGATTGAAATACGAGTAAAATACTTTATTTTTTAAAAACATTTCTTCAGAATTACATTAATAATGAGATCAATAAAACATCTCTATGAAAAAAACATTATATACATGCAGAAAAAGCCCTAAGCGAGTGCAAAAACTTGCTTTTTTACTTTAACCAAGGAAATTACTATATAAAAACGACATTACTAATTATTATCGCTTGATCAAAAAAAGATCACCGTGATTAATGTTTATGACATCCAGGAAGTATTTTTTTCAAAAATACACAGGTGTCTATGATTTTTATTTATTATTAGTAAACATACATGGTTAATTGGTAGAATCGACTGCCACTATACTTGATTTCCTTAATTAGATGTGTGGTTATAGACAGGATAGGCTTAGGAATTTTCTTGTTTTATAAGGTTAGAATTTTTTTTGGATTAGATATTTTTATGACGCGTTCCGAGGCCTTTGAAAGCGATCCACGTCAATCCTGTTTCACTAGAATAGTGGTTTCCAATCAGTCGGTCATCTTGGCTTTTTTTTTTGAGACGGTTATCAGTTTTAAAAATCAAAATTAAACTTGAAATATAAAGGTAAGTGATAACAAGTTTATAATTTATCTATGCTTGACATCATGCGAAATACGAGACGTAATCAGACAACCTAGTCCAGTCAATATAGACAAAAAAAAATTGGTAATTCCGATAGGACTGACAATTGGTATAGCTCTTAAATACGCTATTACAAATAACATATCAGAAGTTCCCACCGATCTTATGACTGCTGCAAATTTAATACAAGGTCAAAAGTTAAAATTATCGGTTTTTCGAATTTTTTTCTTAAACGGTAGGTGTTGTTGTAAAGATAGGTCAGAGAAAAGTTGTAGATTGTGCAATTCTCTACAAAAATTATCTTTATAGTTTTTTCCTACAAATAACCATTTCTGAGATATCGCGATTTTAAAAATTGTAGAAGTTATGTTTCTACACAATAAGCACACATTTCCTCCCCACCTATGAGGTGGCGCATTCTTTTAACGTGGTTTTCCTAGTAGGAATACTCTACGATCTATTGTGGTTAAGTTATATTAGACAGTATCCTATTGATTAAAAAAAACGATACCATTAGTAATTAATAATCTTAAAATACTACTTCAACAGAAATCTCCATATATAGCAAGAATAAAGCGAACCCCTTTGGTGACGTTGACTTATGGCGAAGAATCAATCTTTTTAAATACTTTTGTACAATCAATTAAATCATTACATTTTTCTACCAATTAAAATATTGTTGTTTTACTTTTTTTGAAAATTGCTGATGTAGTATCACAGGCAACTCTTGCATCTAAAACTATATGTGAGCTGGACCTTTTCAATATGCAGATACACTTTCCCATGAATATATATTATTGTTTGTACTTGAGCTTTCTCAAGTTTTTAAAAAGTAAATAAACTTATCAATTGGAGTTCATGCAGTCAGTAGCATTAACAAATCAACATCTTCATCAACAACTATAGTTATATTTGTTCAATTGAATTTTTCTATTGCTGTTTCAAAATTTTTCACATAACATTGAAATAAAACTAGAAATTGTTGCTAGTTTGTTGGAACTGTCATAAATCGATCAAAAACAGTATCAGAAGTTTTTGTAGTTCGACAACGTTGTTCTGCAGTTTAAATATTTTTCGTTTAATCAATATAACCATCAAATACTATAGTACGTTATGAACAAAATTTCTGTGTACATACTGAACGTACTTATAACATTTAATGTTTCTGCTCGATCCCATACAACGTGGTATAATAGATATTCTTCATCGATGATGGGGTAGCAGACGAATGTTGTTCAAAGTTATATGGGCGAACGGAATTAGGGGCTGAGTGTACGTTCATTCAAAATTATATAATTTATACGTATTTTAGGGTGTGATTCACACAAGCCAATACTTCCATATTTTTAATTATCTTGAATATCCGATGACGTAAACAGAATTCGTAAGAGTGCATATTAATATTTTCGATGTTGGAAACTGATATATCTCATAAATGGTGATTTGTAGGGCAATTTTTCTAGATAATTCCATGCTCTATCGAAAAATCGTATGATATCAATTTGGAGTTCTAAGTGAATTTTTGTGAAATTAAATGTCTATTTTGACTGGATTAAAGGGCGCACGCACCTCTCTTTATGCTAGGCGAAATTCGACTGAGACAAGCTAGCCTGGTAATTCGCATTGATCGGCTTAGCTGCGTTTTCTCCCAGAATAGCGACACGAATTTTCGAATTAGTAAACAAGAAATTTATTTCAAATTTACCAGGTTGTTCAATAAGATTTGTCGTTCGATAAGAGATGGCGCTGTCAAGTTCGTCGTTTTATGTTTCTGAAGATGTCGCTACTGTTTGATGAACAAGCGTAAAGTTTAATGTAGATCTGTCAACTTATTCGTATATTTACAGCTATTCAAAGTAAACGTGTTGTAGTATTTTTTTACAATGGAAAAAAGTGAGTATTGTGCAGTGATGGAAGCTTTATTTTTGGAAGGTGTAGCACCAAAACAAATTCAAGAACGATTATTAAAAGTGCCTAAAGACTTTTTTCACCTTCAGTTAAAGCAGTAGAAAGATGGGTTGCTGAATTTAAACGTGGTTGTACAGGTCTTGAAGACGATTCACATGAAGGACGTCCAAAAATTGATTCAACGTATAAAATCATACCACAAATAGAGGATATGGTTTTGGAAGATCATCGATTAGCTAAAAGAGATCTAGTAGAAGCCCTAGGGATCTCATTGGGCAGTGTGAGCAACATTTTGGATTTCAGAAAGCTGTGTGCACAATAGGTGCAGCATTCGCTAACAATGGAACAAAAACACAACATTTGGAACGTTTTAGGAACGATAAAAGGAATTTTATGCGTCGTTTCATCACTGCAGATGAGACTTTGGTCTACCCCCATGATCCTAAACCAAAACAAGAGGCTAAGGAGTGGTGTGAAACTGACACTTCGGGTCCGAACCGGGTTAAGGTTCAAAAATCGACCAAGAAAGTAATTTTTGGAATGCAAAAGGAATTTTATTCGTGGTTTACCTCCAAACTGATAAAACAATAAATTTAGATTATTATTGTAACCTTTTGAACCAGCTAGATATAAAAATTCGTAAGAAAAGACCTAGCTTACAGAAGAAAAAATAATTTTTTATCAAGACAACGCACCCTTTCACACAAGTCAAAAATCATCGAGAAAATCAGTGAAATGAAGTATGACTTGTTGCAACATACCCCCCTGTTCGCCAGATTTAGCTTCCTCTGACTTCTGGCTGTTCACAGGTCTCAAAAAATTCATGCTCACTTCAGGAATGACATCCATAATATAGAAGATCACTGGAACAAGTCTATTGAAGTTCAAAGAGATTGTAATGAATAATAAAATGTATTTCAAAACATGCTAAATAATTCTAACAAATATTCTAAACAAATTATTGTGTCTAGATCGCTACTTATTAAAAATAACTATTTTATAATCCCTTAAACGTGTCCAGATAATAAATTCATTAAATTAACATAAACAATTAAATCTAAGATTTTATCGTCAGGATTCGTTTCAGTAAAATAAATATTCCTGAGACACTCATAGAATTGTAAATTCGAACAAGATGTCCGCCGGCGCCATACCTCCATACCGGATAAGGAAAAAGGTAATTATTGTAATAGACAAGTCGTATGTATGTATTAATATATGAAATAACTTTCAAGAAGAAGTGGCTACTGAAAAGGTGAATGACAATTACTGACTTGGTGTAGTGGTGGCATAGGTAAGTTAGTGGTTTTCGTGAATGTCCAAAGAAAAGATCACGATTTGACTTTGCTTTGACAGAATAAAATAATAAAAATTATATACAGGATGTTTCTAGAAGTTCTGTGTAAAATCTTTGGGCTGATTCCTGAACTTTTTTGTAAATATGTATTGATTAATTTGATTCATATTAAATTTGGTACTGTGGGATTTTATAAGATGAGAAATTAAGATCTAATGACAGTTTCGAAGTACGTTACAGAGGGCGCTACCAGCAGAACTTCACCTACAAGTAAATCTTCATAATTTATTTGTGCATCGATATATTAATTTTCTAATTGAAAATTCTTATTTCTTGACATCTTTTCTTCAAAATAGTTATATATATATATATATATATATATATATATATATATATATATATATATATATATATTGTGATGATATTTCGTGTCGTATATGTTCATATATTTATGATTTTCACGACTGCGCAAAGTGCCCGTAAAAAAATTTAATTAAATTGTTTGTTTAGTATTGGAAAAATAAAAATTATTGACAGCACACACACACACACACACACACACACACACACACATATATATATATATATATATATATATATATATATATATATATATATGATACTTATTAAATTGTTGGGCGTCAGGCACAAATAACTATACTCAAGTATAATTGATTTGTACCAAAATTTTTTTTATTTTCAATAAATATTACTCAATTACACATGTGCTGTATTTCTGAATGTACCCCGTTTTTAGTGATTTGACATTTAAAACATTGATGTCAATTTTCTCTCTCTCTCAGGGGAGTTCAGATGAAAATATTATTATCAGAAAAAGTCAAACCAATGATTCAAAAACACAAATACAAACTTTATTTAGAAAAATACAATCATGTCAGAGGGTGCAGTTTTTTATGTCAAATTTATAAATCACCTTATCTAAATCTAATTAAATTATAAATATTATTCAATATGTACTGTATTCTTTTATGGCATTTAGAATTACTAAATCTGGCAATATTGCATAAATGTCTAAACGGTTGCAAATGAGTATTGTCTTAAAATGTGATTTTATTTTAAACAATCTCAAAATAATTAAATGTGTGTCGTTATTATTAAAAAGTGATCTTGATACAGTGCAAATTAAACAATTTATTTTATTATTAATTATAACTATTCATAATAAGGTTAGTATAAATCTATTTTATCAAGTTATCTTCAGGCAAGTCAAAAATTTTTTATATCTTACACAATAAATAAATACCTTTTAAATCTCCAGAAAAAAATTTTTTATCCACGTTTTATATTTCTTCCTTTCTTTCTTAATTAAAAAAAAATACATATCCTTTCTTCTTTGCCAATTATTTAAATATTTTTCACAACTGCTTGCTTATTGACATAATTTATTTACTAATTTATTAAACTTCTTTTATTTCCATTGAAATTGACTCCAGATATTTTTATATCCAAGCTCTATGTTTCTTCCATTTACTTTTTTGAAAAAATTTTAATAAATGAGACCAGCAATATTTTCTTTAGCACAGACTAATTTGCACTGTCTTCCTTTAAATTTATTTATAAAATAATAAATGAAAAACTTTTAGGTTAATAAAAAAATAGTGATTTTTACACTATCATCGATTAATAATCACTCCTTCTTTTACTTTTTAAAATAACAACTGAAAATATTGAGGTTATGTTACTTTTTATAAACCAGACTAACGATGTTTACTGTAAAAATGATGGACTTTCTAAAAAAATGAATTTTGGCTTATATAGAAAGTGGTCACGTGATATAAATTTTTGTTTTAATTTTTTTCTGATTGGTAGGTCATGTGACGTGAACTGGCAATTAGATGAAATTTTAAGCTTCGAAACAAAATCAAAATGGATTCCTAATTGTCAATTTATGATAAAATTTTGATATTTTATTGAAATTATGAACTAAATATTTTATTTGATGACAATAAATTATGATTTATGTAAATTTTGGACTTTTTCTGACATTTTGATATATCTACACTTTACTTTTGATTATTATTTAGCATATAAAATTGATAAATAAAATTTTATTACATCTAAAAATATGTTACATATACATTTAAATTTTAGTTGTAACTTGCTGAAATTGATAATTCTTGTTTTATTAATATTATAATCGTATTTAAAAATGTTTTACCTACAATTAGGTACTATTTTATTCTAGTTTCTTATTAAAATTAACTTATAATCTACATTTTCTTATACGATTCTTACACATTTACAATATTTTTAACAAAATTTTTATAAATACTGTTGTTGGAATAAGTAGAAACTAATATATTATAAATAATTATTGATAAATAATGTCTATATTTCACTAAATGATTATTATTTGACGTTTATTCTCACTAAGATTATCTTTATCCGCACTATTTATAAAATGGGTAGTTAAGATTCTCATCTTTGTGGATTTCACTATATCGTTTTAAAATTCCTTTTTTAGCCACTATCTCTGATCAATAACACTTCACACATTATTAAAAATATCTCTTATTTATTAGTTTATTAGATTCATGTCTTTCAAAGTGCAATATATTTATTATTCTTACTTTATATGCACTAATGTCCAACCTTTCACACTAATTTTGATACATTTTATCATGTCATTACACAATTATAGGCATTTTATGTCCTTTTAAAACATGATGCAAATACAAATTCTTACATACTATTAAATAATATCTATTTTACCAACTACACTTACCACATAAATGCATTAATCAATTATTTATGTGCTTTTTTGTTTGACATTTTCATAAAATAAAAAACTTATCACACCAGAGAAAAGGTACCTACCTACCTATAGGCGATATATATATATATATATATATATATATATATATATATATATATATATATATATCGCCCTTCCGCCTCCCCCCTTGGTCCTGCCCCAGCTTTTAGAAACACCCTACTCGTCTGGAATTAAAAAATGACATTACTTCGATGTTCTTGCAGCTAGTGCCATCAAAAACATACCTGTCAAAACGGAACCAAGTGTCAAAACTATTTGGCAATAGAAATTAGTGAGATCTCATGTGAGTGCAATTCTATATAAATTATTAATATTATTATTATTTCAAAAATTGTTTAACGCTGATCAAAATTTAATCAGTAGCTTTTAAAATTAAACCAGAAAACTTTCCTTTATTCTACGTGACGATTATTATATCCTCGAAACAAATTAACAGTATTAGTCTCAAATAATTGATATTTACAGTTACATAACAAATTCATCTCATCAGTATAGCAAATTTGAAACGCATTTTTACCATTTTTCATGCCCACCAGGAAAACGATACATCAATACACCAATTCCGCTTAACTTCCATACTGTTCTTGTTGACTAAGCAAACGACATTTTCAATGGTGATTTATAATGACTATTTAAAATTCTTTAGTCGCACACAGGCGCCAGTAAGTCGCAAGTTAACAGAAAACAATACCGTCTACCTTTTGCTTACATTACACTATACATGACTCCTTTACAGGTAAAAGAAAAATTATTGGCCCGCTCACAGTCTGGATCTAAAGCCCGGTTAATTTTTCCGTAAAAGAATTGACGAGACTGGTCTCGAACTTATTGCCTTTTTGAGAAATGCCGTAAAATCACTTGAATAGAGTGGTGTTCTTTATTTTCTTTAATTGTTTCTTGGTTTCAGAGATTAGCTGTTTCGTTTGGCTTTGAAAGTAGTTTACATATTGTACAGTTGATTTATTGACGTTAGGTTGGGATTTCCTTATCGCTGTTAGTATAAAAACATTGTGTAGTGGGATTTTGGTAAAATTAAATCAAAAACTACTGCGAAACCATAACGTTATGCGTGTCTGATATTTTTTTCTATTTAATGCATTTAAACTCTTGAATATATCCATTATAAAGCCATATTTCTTTCTTAAAACATTCCGGCTGTTCTTAGAACTGAAAACGGACTGCACAAAAAAGTTTTTAAGGTATTTTAAGAAGGAGAAAGAGCACAAAACGTATAAGAATGGACCCGATCGCCGCGGAATGTTGAAAATCGTATAATTTTAACTCAGGTGTCCAACGTTTTGTTGTGAAAATCATGCAGGTGTGGAGCGTCGCTCTTTTAGGAGATACAATTTCAAAACGGTCGAGACGGAATGCACGGAAATATTTAAAAGTCGAAGAAATTTAGATCTGGTGATCCGGCAGGCAGTAAAGCATAAGAATTTTTGTTTCCCTTTAATTTGATTAATATAAAAAAGGATAGACATGCGATTTTTTATGTCTTTGTTCTTTTTATCGTCCCTGTTACGAAATAAATCACCAAAGTGACATTAAATAAAACGGACTAAGAGCAATGAATTTCCATTAGGAAAATCAAAGTCATTGTAGGGGAAATTTTCCGGAGGAAATGAATTGGCGCGATGGTATTACAGCATGGCAGTTATTCGGGTCTTGTGGGAAATAATCTGAACGTTCGGAGGCTCTTTTTAGATGACGTTTTGCTCTGGTTAATTTAAATTATTGCAGATATAAAAAACTCTCAAAGAAGATTATTTTTTTATATTTATATGTAGCCTTAACCAGCGCCGTAACTAAAGTCAGTGGCGCTCAGAGAGAAATTATTACTTATTATGATTTATTAATTAAATATAGGATGTAAACAGTGTTTACGTCAGTATTAGTTACTTCAATTAGTCATAAATGGTGTCTAAATCAAGCAAGTTATCAAAGTTGCAACCATGGTTGCAATCTTTAGTAAAAAAGTCGGTGTCATGTAACTTCATATGAGCACAAATAATATTTGAAGCAGAAGGGAATAATTCGGTCTGTGTCTACCGATGGAAGTTAGTTTAGTCATTTCTTATACTGTGAAAGTAAAATTGTGAAGAAAATGTATCTTACTATTTCTCTAATCTATTGTTTCCGTCTGTGTGCGTTAACTTTCTTGTTGTAGGGTGGGAGTGAGTAATTAACATTTTTAAGGTCCGGCAATTTATTCTCTAATTATTAAAAAATAATGACCTTATTTTCCTTATTTTTTTTTTTTCATTTTTTAAGAAAATATTGATACGAAATGGGTTTGTCAACGGATATGCAGGATTTAAAAATAATTTTATATAATATTTTTCTGCCGTAATGGTGAACGGAGCATATATTTTCGTATCGCATTAATTTTTTCGACAAAATGATGAAAATGTTATTTCAAATAAAACAAGTGAACAAGGTCGTTGCTGGGGATGAATAAAAAAAATATACCAGCCAAGAAATTCACATTTGTCTAACTTATTTCGTAATATTTTGCTTTTGTTAACATATTAGTGAATTTTTAATTTGACGATTTCAAAGTGGGGATTGCCATGACAACATGAATCATGACAATTTTATAAAATGAGTACGGACATAACTAATCTGAATTTACCTCCAAAGTCAGTATTAATAATGAACAACGCTTTTTAACGTCACGTCCTCAATCTTCAGACATACAAAATAATAAATCATAGAATGGCTGCAGAACAAAAAAAAACATTTGAGCTGGGTGGAAACATCGGTTAAGTATAAGGTGGATGAAGTTATGCAAGAATATGGACATTGTGCAAATTAAGAACTGGAAAAAAGTCGTTGAAAATTTAAAAAAATAATTCAAACAGAGCTTAGAAATTATAGAGCCAATAGCCGATTCTGGCTAAAATATAAACCTTGTACTGAAATATTTTATGTATATAACAAAATAATAATGCATTATAATTATTGTAAGTTAGATATGTATGTTTTAAAATATTCCAACTTCATTTTGAGGATGTATGTTTTTAGTTATGTAAGTAATGTAATAGATGGAGAAATTGTACCATTTCTTGACGTATTGATGAATGTACTTTTTTCATATGATTCAGACTTTTTTTTAAATAATTGATTGCTTAAAAGTTCAGTTTATCTTTTGGCAATCGTTTGGAAAGTGCTAAAAATATATCATACTATATATTTTGGAAATTTAATGTTATACGTAAACACTATAAATCCAAAAACGTTGTAAAGCAACACTATTTTTTACCCTATAGAGAAAAAGGAAAATAAAACAAATAAAATATGTACACATTCCATTATATTAAATAAAAACACAAAAACAAATAAAATAAATCACTTAAAACGCTATAAATCCGTTTAAATCGCACGCAACTCACAAAGCAAAAATAAACACAAAAATGGCGTTGAGCCGATACTGTGCTGTTTTCGGATGGCGCTACGAAACAACCGATCGATAATAGGAAGTCGCTTAGGCGCATGCCCTTATCTGATCAACGTCCAAAAATATGACTGGCGCCCGATATGCAGAAACGCATTTTTTCGCCCATGGTTTGCCATTTCTTGGCTTTAGCAGCCGACAAGAGTAGGGGTCCATAGTAGAGGTCAGTGATTTAAAATAGCACCGTGATGCCGACCAATAAGTACTTTGTTTCTTATCGCGAAAATAATGGATATGGCAACACTCATACACGGAATATCTATCTTGAATAGACTTGAAAATAAAAAGTGCATATTTAAGCGCTTTTCTAACACAAGTGGAATTTTTAATTCGCAATCTATAAAAATAAGTATTCTTAATAATAAAAATCATTTGACTGGTTGCATCCCCAGGGTTTCCAGGCCCTAGCTACGGCGCTGGCCTTAACCACGTTACAATTACAGAAGCAGAATAACCAGTCTATATTACACTCTGATTATTCGAGGTCCTTTTTCATAAGACCTAAGTCATTAGGTTTATTAGATTGACAGCGCACCCCCGTAGATTCCAATCTAGCTTGATGCATTACTTCGATTTCCTTTAAGGCGCGGCTTTGTGAGTCACGGTGAATATTTTAGCTTAAAAAGAAGTAAATATATTTTCTGTGCAAATTAACGATAGAAAAATATATTATTAATCTGTAACTTCGTGCGCTTTGTCCCCGTCCAAACCACGGTACCATAAAGCTGTATAGTACCATAGTACCGAGTCATCTTGATGCACACGTGTTCCGCTTTGGTTAAAATAAAACTCTGGCTTCACGGAATTCTTTTTTTTTTCTCGTTCGGGTTTCTTACAAAGATGGTACTAATAAACCAACTGTCGTGAAAATAGCGATAAAACTTGTTTGAGAGCGGGGAATTTAGCAAGATTGTACATGTTTCCGAAACATGTGTTGCTTTAACATATTATTTAGTATATAATGGTATTTAATATTTACATATTGCCACCAACGCGAAACGGTCTTAAAGAGGTTCAGTTCTAGATAATGCCTCTTGTGGGTGTCGTGTGGACATTGGGTCTTTAATTGGGCATCTATAAAACGAATAATACTTAACTAATATATTAGGAAACGTGTCCTGAACAAGATTTTCATACATACAAAACAAAAATTTCCAACATTTGTTATGAAAACCAACAAAAACCATATTTCATAATTAACAATACTTTCTTTATGCGACAAAACAATAGCACATTTTTAGGTTATTCCATTTACATAAAAATTTAACTAATATTTAGTTGCGTGGCCCTTATTTTTTAAAACCTCCTCGCATCTGCGTGGCATGGACTCTATAAGGTTAGATAAAATTTCATCGGAAATTCCATTCCATGCAATTTCCGCTTGCCGGAAAAGGTCATCCGCATTTTTGCAATTATCGCGATTTATTTTGCGATCTAAAATATCCCATAGATTTTCTATGGGATTGAGATCAAGCGATTGTGCTGTCCATTTAAAAACGTCAATCTTGTTGTTTACGAACCACTCTTTCACACATTTAGCAGTGTGTTTTGGGTCGTTATCATCTTGAAACCTCCGCTTAAGTGGCATTTTTTCCTCTGCGTGTGGCAACATAACATTATTTAGGATATCCTTATACACAAAACGATCCATTATACCATTAATTTTGTGAATTGGTCCTATTCCATGTTCCGAAAAGCATCCCCAGACCAAAACATTTCCTCCTCCGTGCTTAACTGTGCCTTGCGTATAGCGAGAGTTAAGACGTTGCCCTTTAGGTCTGCGTACTAGCCGAAATCCATCCGAATTTTTCAAGTTGAACTTCGACTCGTCAGAAAAGAGTACGGTCTTCCATTGGGTTGTACTCCAATTTAAGTTTTCCTTTGCAAATTGAATTCTAGCTAGTCTATTTTTGGCGGAAATAAATGGTTTTTTGGCACTTCGGTATGATTTCAATCCACCTTCAACAGCTCGTCTTTGGATGGTTCTTTCAGAAATATATAGTGGTAATCGATTTGCAATTGACTTTGCTGATATGAACGGATCTTTTTTTATTAATCTAATTATTGTCTGGTCGTCCCGTTTACTGGTTTTTCGTGGACGACCTCCTTTGTGGATAGTGGTCAACGAGCCTGAAGAACGAAAGCGGCTTATAATTCGCGAAATTACGCTATGATGGATTCCAAATTTCTTTGCAATTGATGTTACTGATTCACCACTATTAAAATATTTAATTATTTTTTCCTTTACTTGCACTGTGTACTTATTATTACCCATTTTTTTCATTAAAAACTTGTACCATATGACCGATGACTTTGAAAGACCAGGAACGACTATAAACACGTGGAAGTTTTCTATAAACATTTTTACAATGTTCAAAAGAGAGTTATTAGTTTTTTCACGGTACTTGTTGTTGATAATTTTTTTTATAAATAATAATGAATGTAAATTCCTGTTATTTCGTGCATATGTTTTGTCATAAACAAAAAGTGATGTAAACAAAACTAATTTATTTCTGATACAAAAAAAAATTAGTTTTGTTTGTGTTTTTTTTTAGGAGAAGAGTCCATCTCGATCATAAATATGTAAAAAGGATTTAAATTTAAGTGCATTTGACTATGTTATTTAGCCATATATTAGAGAGTAGAGGTTCGTGCATTTGTTTTGTCGTACACTGTATAATATATATATATATATATATTCACTGGTATTTTTTCGGGTTTTAATTCGTTCGTCAATAGAAAAATCTTTACGACCTTTCGCCAACATCTCAGCAATTTCGTAAATTTTTTATAGTTATTTTTCATTTTTTAGCGCACTTTTAGAAGTCGGTTCAATTTTTTTCATAAAAGTTTTATTTTTAGATTTTTAGTTCTGAATTCATTATGATATCTATATCTATCTAACCGAGATTAGTGTACCTTGCAATGACTCCAAGGTGGCAAAAAACAAATATTTAGTCAGTCATAGTAAATTCACTATCTTAAATTTCAAATTAATTTTAGATTGCTAATATAGGCACGAAGAACTTGAGACGTAAATTTCTTAACCCAATATATTTTATACGGCATATTGAGTTGGATACGCCCCAAGAATTCCGCAAAATCAATTTTAGACAGAAATTTTCAGTCCCTCATATTGTATCTTATAGTATAGTACTTAATAGTTGTAAAAAATTAACTTCATATTCGTAAAACACGACCCGAAAAACACTCTAATACCAAATCTGAAAAAATGCGTATAAGATAAAATCCTCAACTCACCATATTGCATCCGCCATATTGAATCTCAAAAAAATAATTTTAACATCTTATTCTAATCTAAATCTAAACCTTTCAAAGGCCCCTCGTACCAATTATGGATGAAATCTAGGAATTTAAAATTTCTAAACGGTCATATTGCATCTGACATATTAGATTTTCTTAAAATAATTTTATATTCGCTATTTGCATCTTCAAAAACGATTCAGTCTCACATTTGAACAAAATCGAAAAATGTAAAATTTTTAGTCCGCTATATTGGATTCGCCATCTTGAATCCTGAAAAAATACTTTTGAATTCATAATTTCCACCCTCAAGAACCCCCTATATCAGTTTTGGAGAAAATCGGAAAACGTAAATTTCTAGGATGCCATATTGAATCCGCCAAATTGAGTTGTTCAAAAATATTTTAAATTCGTAATTAACACTAAGAAAATCCCCCAATATTGATTTTAGACAAAATCGAGAGATATTGGATCCGCCATATTTAATTTTTTTGAAATAATGTCAAATTCGTTATATGCGACCCCAAAAATACCCCCACACCAGTTTTGAAAAAAAAAACTGGACAAAATTAAATTTTCTTGTCCGCCATATTGGATCTGCCATATTGAATTTGTTAAAAATGATTTCAGATTCGTTGTGTACGACTGAGAAAATCTTCCCATACCAATTTTGGAGAAAATCGGACAAAATTAATTTTTTTGGTCGCCATATTATCAGTGCCATCTTGGATTTTACTGCACCAATTTCGTCCAAAAAAAAAATATCGGACCACCGCAGCAACTTCCTGAACATAACGTAAAAAATTTCATTCAAATCGGTGCCGCCGTTCCGGAGTAATCAGGGTACATACATAAAAAAATACATAGTCAACGAATTGAGAACCTCCTTCTTTTAGAAGTCAGTTAAAAATGGACTGCTATCCCGAAAGTCTAATCAACAATATTTAAAAAAAAAGAAACCATAAATTTTATAACGAAAACTCACCACATACTAATTCAGAACAGAAAAAGGAAAAATACATATCACTTCCATATATCCCGACACTCTCCAAAAAACTCAAAAATGCTTTTAAGAAATGTAACGTAAGTAAGGGTCACAACTTCCTAAAAAAATGCTATAGCAAACTAAAATCTGAAATACTAAAAGATTAAAAAACACATGTAATTTACAATATTCCATGAAAAGATTGCAATGGTGAATACATAGGACAAACAAGCCAACACTAAAGGATGTGACATTTAAGAGACTAAAATAAAATAAAGATCTTTTTGTGAATAAAGGCCTAGGCACATCATACACTCCCCAAGGCCTCCAAAGAGCGGAGCCTGTGGCGACGATAGCATTAATTATCTACTTCATTTAAGGCATGTAAGTAAAATAACTCAAGAGTCATCATAACAAAAAGAAGTAATATAAAATATGACTGTCGTATCGACAAGAATACCGTAAGCTTTCCCAAAACTTTGTTGTGATTGGCAAAGGTCGCGAATTTGGCCGGGGGCCTTGCAGGTGTGCGTCAGACTGAGGGGCGCCGACCGACAGGCCGGATCTGGAGCCCCATGATCAGTCCACCTGCAATTTAACTGTGTTGCCGTCTTGAAGGAAAAGTGTGATACAGACGCATAATTCTTAATAGGCGCGAGATATTTTTGAGAAATGTTGAGACAGTTTACAAAAGTTTCTAGCGGGCTTCACTTGCATAAAACTTTTGATACGTCTTGATGAAATATTTTAAGGGATTCTTCGAGGTGGTTCCATAAAAATATCTTCAAGATACGTTTGTTTTAATGAGGTTAAAAACTGCAAAAAAAATTGGTTGACGAACTTCGTAACTGATTTCATTTGCATATAACTTTTGATAAGAGTGAGATATTTTGATGTAATTTTCAGCATTTTCTAAGAAATTCTTAAAGGAAGCTTTGTAAAAATATTTCTAGCTAGGTTTACTTTAAAGGGGTTAAAAACAGGAAAAATTTTCAAAAAAAATGTTGGTTATCGTACTTTTTAACCGATTTTCATGATAAGTTCATTACAAAGCTAAAAAACGAAAACAAAATTTCTTTAAATTACTTATTTTTAAACGTGAAGTTATTTTGACGAAAAAAATTTACCTGGAATTTTTAATGTGTCCCAAACTTTTTCCTTTAAACTTTTAGAGCCGGCAACCTAGCAATTAAAAGATAAATTAAACTGACTTTCCACTGATTTTGTGATCTCGTTGCTCGTTGTGCAATTAGCTAGTAAACAGGCACTCCTACACCGAGGTGGCTGGCTTTCTATTTGAGTTTTTTGCTCAAATAAATTGATCAAACGATAACTTTCATTGCACGTTCTAATCGGCTGTTTTTTGTGGTTGAACTAGGCAATAGGATTTCTGCTAATTCTGTATTTAGATTCACAGCGTTCACATCTCTCTTTGATCAAGAGATATCTATAAATTTATCAAATGACAATTTACCCGTTGTGACCCTTTTGAAGTGCTAATTTTGAGAAATCCTTTCTTAGTGAATGCCTTCGGTTTTGTCAACCTTTTTCCAAAATTTCACGACTCTTTCTTTAATAGGACCTATACAGGGTGATTCAAAAATCGATCACGAAACTTAAGGGGGTGATTCTACTTGACAAAATAAGGGTAGAGCTTCATATAATTTTTTTTCAAAATGTCATTCGTTTTCGAGTTACAAGCCGTCCAAGTTCAAGTTTTTATTTTTTGTTTTTTGAATTACTCGCTTACAGGAAAACCGATTTGACTAATATTTAAAAGATAGGCTAAGTCTTCTGCGCTTCATCATTTTAGTAACAATTCACATTGATTGTTTGCCGCTAGAGGGCACTTTACCTACATTGAAAATTGTTTTTTTGTCATAATTTTTTAGTGTTGAGAGCTACAGTAGTTTTTGGCATAATTTCTGAAAGACTGATGCCAGGCCTTTAAAAAAGGTGCTCTTTATTTACATCGCTAAACCCAACGGTTTAGACGTAAATCACCCTTAAAAATTAAGTGGTAAATTTACTTTTCTCATTTCATTACCACCAGCTACCAGGTAAATAGCTATCAAAGTATACTAGAGCTGTCAGTTTAACATCAAATAAATTAGCTTTTTAAACTATTTAATTTATAATCTTAAAATAACTAATAATGGCTAATCACCAATATTCAAATATCGAATATTGTGATATCCATTTTTGTTATGGAAAAGCAAATGGTAATGCAGAGTTGGCAAGAAGATATTATATGGAGAGTTATCCGGAAAGAAATATCCCTCATGCTCAAACATTTTCCAGTGTGCACAGGAGGCTTGCGGAATGTGGTTCCTTTAAAAGTTATAATGGAAATAGGGGAAGACCTAGAACTGCTAGAAACGTGCAACAAGAAGAAAGAGGGCTTGAAATTATTGAAGATAATCCAGGTATTAGTACTAGAAAAATTGGGAATGAAGTGCGGCTCTGTCAGGCTAGTTCATGGAGGATACTAAGAGAAGAACAACTCTACCCGTTTCATTCAAAAAAGGTGCAGGCTCTTTATGACGATGATCGGCCGAGACGGTTGGAAATGTGCAATCAGATCCTAGCTAAGTATGAACACGATAATCGATTAATTGGCGTCATATTATTCACTGACGAAGCTGGTTTCACTCGTGATGGCATAACAAATCTACACAACATCCACACATATGCTTACGAGAACCCAAACAATGTGGTAGAAACGAAACATCAGCGTAGATTTTCACTAAATGTGTGGGCAGGGATAATAGGAGATTACCTTATTGGTCCTCATTTCTTTGATGGCCCATTAACTGGTGACGTATACTTAGATTTTATCCAAAATCGTCTCCCATTGTATCTGGAAGATGTGCCATTGGAAGTAAGGGCCAACATGTGGATCCTCCAAGACGGAGCTCCGCCCCACTTTAGTATACGTGTCCGACAGTATTTGAATGCAACGTATCCTGAGCGATGGATAGGACGAAGTGGACCATTGGCATGGGCAGCGAGGTCACCAGACCTTAATCCTATGGATTTTTTCTTTTGGGGTCATTTGAAACAATTGGTGTACGATATTCCAGTAATCAACGTCGAGGATCTTCGCTTCAGGATAATCGAAAAGTGCCAAATTATTAAAGAAACACCAGGAATTTTTCATCGAGTTAGGCGACATTTTTTGAAGAGTGTTAGGAAATGTATGGAAGAAAATGGGGGACATTTTGAGAATCTTTTTTAGTTTGTTTAGTACTGTTTCATTAATTTTTATCAATTAAATGTATATCGCAATAATCCATAATATGAATATTTACTGATTAGCCATTATTAGTTATTTTAAGATTATAAATTAAATAGTTTAAAAAGCGAATTTATTTGATGTTAAACTGACAGCTCTAGTATACTTTGATAGCTATTTACCTGGTAGCTGGTGGTAATGAAATGAGAAAAGTAAATTTACCACTTAATTTTTAAGGGTGATTTACGTCTAAACCGTTGGGTTTAGCGATGTAAATAAAGAGCACCTTTTTTAAAGGCCTGGCATCAGTCGTTCAGAAATTATGCCAAAAACTACTGTACCTGTCAACACTAAAAAATTATGACAAAAAAACAATTTTCAATGTAGGTAAAGTGCCCTCTAGCGGCAAACAATCAATGTGAATTGTTACTAAAATGATGAAGCGCAGAAGACTTAGCCTATCTTTCAAATATTAGTCAAATCGGTTTTCCTGTAAGCGAGTAATTCAAAAAACAAAAAATAAAAACTTGAACTTGGACGGCTTGTAACTCGAAAACGAATGACATTTTGAAAAAAAATTATATGAAGCTCTACCCTTATTTTGTCAAGTAGAATCACCCCCTTAAGTTTCGTGGTCGATTTTTGAATCACCCTGTATTATTTTCATATGTTTTCAAAACATTACCTTTAACACGCGAAAAAAACTGAAAAAAAAAACACAAAAGCATTAAATAAGGATCCTGGGAACTCGAAGCAAACGCAGGCAAAATATTCTCGTTCCCATAAAGAGCGTCTTTCAAATTCTTCAAGAAGAAAAAGTATTGTACCAATCATACCTTAGGAACTTCTAAACCTTTTATGGTATAATACGAGTCCATATTATGGGCAACAGGTTGACTGGGTACCTGTCTACGTACCACATGAAGCTTCTTGGAATCCGTATTTATTTAAAAGTTCAAATTCCCTTTTTTGTCGAAAATATTTAGAAATTGGTTGCATTTTCTCACGTATTTTTTTCAGATTGTTTTGGATTAACAAAGACCGGCCAAGGGATTTTTTAGGAGGGTTATAAAGATTTCGATAAAGTTCACACGCGTATATATATATATATATATATATATATATATATATATATATATATATATATATATATATATATATATATTTTCTTGATTCTTGAACCATAGATTATATCATTTTTCTTAATTTTGTATTTTCTTGGGTTTAGGTTCTATAATTAATAAAACACAAAACGATTGACGTTTCGCCCTCTATTTAAGGCATTTTCAAAATTTTTTCCTAAAAAAATATATAATTAAAATACATCAATATAAAAAACATATTTTACCATTTTGGAAAACAAACAAGACACTTTAAAACATTTTAAAAATATTTAATTTTACCAGTACATACCTTGACATTTTGCTGTTCTGTTTCTAAATAAACTTTAAATTTTCATCGTTTACTGAGGATACGTGGAATGCGAATGTGTTTTATTTTTTTAATTATTTTTTATATTTTACAATGTATATAAAAAAAACAAATAAGTTATACGTTTGGTTTTATGTTTAAGAGGATATTCTATTTTTGATTCTTATTTGACCGGATCGAATACTTAATAGTTTTGTTTAAATTAGGTTTGCGTAAATGTGGCTCAAATTTCCTATATCTGTTCTGTCGTTAACAGTGTTTTTATCTTTTTTAATTTCAATCATTTCCTTTATCTGTAATTTTTGGTAATTCATATCTTTGTTTTTTTATAATGATACTGTTATAATCAAAAGTGTGTTTTTCGTCCTGTGTGTGTTTGTTTAACGCTGTTGAGGCGTTTTTTGTATATTTATGGCCATTTAATCTGTTCTTCAGTAACTGGCTCGTCATGCCTATATATTTTTTGGGACAATTTATGCAAGGGATCGAATATATTATATTTGATTTATTCATTAGAGGAGTTTTACTTTTTAAATTTGTGAATAATGTATTTAATTTATTATGTGACCTGTGGCACTAGTGTAAGGTAATGCCACATATTTCTGCTGTTTATGTTCTATGTTTTTTGTTTTTACGTTGTTATAAAACTTATATGTTCGTTTATCAATTATTTTGGTGATAGTCTTTTCATTGAAATTATTATTTATTAGTGTCTTTTTACTTTTTGAAGTATTTTTGGTCGGAATTCTGGAGATGTTAGGGAGATAGCACGATCAGATAGACCGATTATAACGCTGTTTTTTTGAGTTTTTGAATGATTAGAGAAATAGTTTAGATATCTACCTGACCAAGTTGGTTTGGTGTACCATTCAGTTAAAATTTTGTTTTTTCTGCGTATAAGTGTCATATCTAGGAAATTTATTTTATTATTATTCTCTGTTTCGGATGTGAACTGTAATTTTTCGTTGAAACTGTTAAACTCTTGGAGAATTTCATTTATTTTATTTTGTGGTACGGCTGCTATGCAATCATCGACAAAACGTTTGAAAAATATTATATTAAAATTTAATTTTCCTAAGACTTTTTCCTCTAAATATTCCATTACTAGCTGAGCAATGGTAGATGAAATTGGTGATCCCATAGCACATCCATCGAGTTGTTTATAAAAGATATTTTCATACTGAAAATAATTTGTATTAAGAACGAGGTCAACAGCATCCATAAAATTATTTTTTGATAGCGTTGTATGTTTTTTTAAAATTTCCCATTTTTCTGCTAAAATAGTGTGGACAAGTTGATTTGGTATGTTTGTATACAAAGATATAACATCTAGCGAAATGAGTCTGTAATTTTCAGGTAGGTTTACTTTATCAATAAATTTTTTAAAGGCGAATGAATCTTTAATAAAAAAATCGTTTTTGCCTGTAATATTTGAAATGCAATCTGATAAGAATTTTGATAAACTATAGAATGGCGATTGTATACAAGAAACAATAGGTCTTAGTGGTATATTTTGTTTATGTAATTTTGGTAGGCCGTATATTTTTGGTGGAATAGCATTGTGAATGGTTAGCCTTTTTGCATCTTTTCCAGTTAGTTCTTTTACATTGAGCAATTTTTTTATAAAGGTATTATTTTTTTTTTTGATATAAGTTCGTTGGATCACTTTTAATATTTTTATATGTATTTTCGTCCTTTAGTAAGTTTTCATGGTAAGTTAAATGGTAAAATATGTTTTTTATGTTGATGTATTTTAATTATATATTTTTTTAGGAAAAAATTTTGAAAATGCCTTTAATAGAGGGCGAAACGTCAAACGTTTTGTGTTTTATTAGTTTTATTAATTATAGAACCTAAACCCAAAAAAATACAAAATTAAGAAAAATTATATATATATATATATATATATATATATATATATATATATATATATATATATATATATATATATATATATTGATACTGCAAAAAGTGAAAAACACACTAATAAATAATAATTTTAGTAAAAGGACTATCACCGAAATCATTAATAAACGAACATATAAATTTCATAATAACTTAATAACAAGAAACATAGAACATAAACAGCAAAAATATGTAGCAGTACCTTACACTAATGAGCTGTCAGAAAAGATATAACACATTTTAAAAAAGCATGATATTATCGTATGCCACAGGTCTCATAATAAATTAAATATACTATTTACTAATTTAAAAAGTAAAACTCCTCTCATGAATAAGTCAAATGTAGTATATTCGATCCCTTCCTCAAATTGTCCCAAAAAACATATAGGAATGACAAGCCAACTGTTAAAGAACAAATTGAATGGTCATACATATACAAAAAATGCCTCAACAGCGTTAAACAAACACACAGGACGAAAAACATACCTTCGATTATAGCAGTACAATAATTAAAAACAAAGATATGAATTATCAAATGTTCATATAAAGGAATTGATAGAAATTAAAAAAAGATAAAAACACTGTTAATGACAGAACGGATATAGGAAATTTGAGCCACATTTACACCAGCTTAATTTAAACAAAAATATTAAATATTCGATCCGGTTAATAAACATCAAAATCGAATATCCTCTTAAACATAAAAATAAATGTTCTTTCGGTTTTTTTGGCGCAGTGAAAAATATAAAAAATAAAACACGCTCGCATTCCAAAAAAAAAAAAGAAATCTATATATATATATATATATATATATATATATATATATATATATATATATATATATATATATATATATATATATACGCTAATATACAGAATCATAAAAAGTCTTGTGTTTTATTTCCGAAGGAAGTGGTAATAATTTACGGGTAAATTTGTCTGCTCTCTTAAGAAAACGGTACTACAGATTATGTTGATTAAAGTAATTGGTAGCTACCTACTTATAAAGTACCCGCATTAAGTCTAATAAGGATTTCCTTGATTCAATTAAAAAAGTTAGTTGAAAATTTCATGTTCTCTTTGCCGTCTAAAAAGAAAATTTAAAAAAAAATTATGTTATATATATGTACATACTAGAATTTAAACCCAAATTTTACTGTTTTTTGAAGAAATTATCATTTCCTGTCTTTAGCATTCAGTAAATAACCAATTATTATCCTATATACAGTGTGTACAAAAATTATGGAACGCTTTAAATATTTTTAAAATCAGGCATTGGTTTAAAAAAAGCTGGGATACGCCGATCTTTTTAAAGGAGATTCCCGTTTTGCACTGATTTTTAGAAAAGGGATACTTTGAAGCCTCATGTAAAACGTCTTTTACATGACCCTAATCGAATGAAGGGCCAAGGGTACCATGTCTCTTCGCGAAATCAGGTTTCTTTATTGCAAATTTCTTAAAACTATCGTTTCTACTCCAGAACCTGCCTTCATAAAGTAACCATGATATGATTTTTCGTTTATCAAAATCCTTCAAATAATTACCGAGATATGTGCAAAAAAAGTATTAAAAAAGGTCGTTTTTTTGTTATTGTTACTAACTATGCAAAAACTTGTTGAAATCGTTAAAAAACACCTATGGATTATACTTAATTAGTGATGCAAAAAGATGGACTGATAGTTTAATAGTTTTTGCGAGGGATCAATTTGTTCCTAAAAACTTGCATTAGTAGTTCCTGCAATAAGATCACCAAAGGTAACTTATGCAAAATGTACAACACAAAAGAACATTTTTTCGCTTATAAACGAATCAAATAATATATTTATATTAAATGCTGGATATTTTAAATTACTGGCATTCAAAAGCTGGGAAAATAACGCACATTTTGAAAATATATGTATCTCTCTACGTACCAGCAGAAGCCGAGATAGAGTTTTTTTTTTTCAAAAAAAAACCTACTGCGTTGTTTGTTAACATTTAGAATTGAAATTCGGTCTGTTCTCAGTGAAAATCTTAAACTACGGAATATAGTACATTATTATGCAACAGATGTAAAATTATATAAAAAAAACTGGTCAAAACCTATTAGGAGGTGGATTTTTTATTTCATCAAGTTTTAAAGTGGTACTTTCAAGAATCACAAAAGCTCTTATTTTTTGAGATGACATCTCAAAGGAACGTGCTACGCGTATAGATCTGATACCAGTAGAAGATCCTGTTTAGGTAATTTAAGAAGCTCTTTGGCATTCTTTTGAAATCTATTAATACACATATCAAACTATTGAAAATAGAATCATGAAATATGTCTTCTCTTTGGTTCGGTACTAGATTTCCTTGAAAACAGAGACGACAAACTGAGCGTCAACTTGATTATATTTAAAAATAACATCGCTTATTTGAGATCTGTAACAGATATTTAATGAAGTAGATTTTCAATTGCAAGGTGATGAGTGCAAAACGGGTTTACTTGCCTACATAAGCCAATCAAAAAGATGGTTTCTTGACAAAAATACTGACTAAGATAACAACTGTACCATCACACTAAAAACAATCCGTAATGATACTTGGTTATGTTTTCTATTCTCTACTATGATGCATTAATTTGTTATAAACAATTAAAACCAAAAAATTACGTCTTTTTTTCGATTGTTGCGATATCGATAGTGTAAAGAAATGAATTGTAGAGAATAAAAATTCTAATAAAATGAATCCTAGATTGACGCCATTATTCATCGAAATATTGAAGTTTTTAATTACGCATATTTTGATATTTTCGAAAAAACATTAATAAAACATTGTTATTTGATGGGAAAAAATATCGTTAAAACTCAAGAATGGCTTGAAAAGTGTTGTAAGAAATCTGCTCTGTCAAAACCAATTATTTGTAGCTGGTTTGCTGAATTTAAACGCAGCCGTACAGACAGAAATATTGCTATTTCTGTTACATGCTCTGGGCATCCAAATGAAGCTGTTACACGGGAAAACATTATATGGCGTTGTTGGTGCATTTGAGGGAAGAAATCGCAAAAAAACAGCCTCAAATGAAGAAGAAAAAAGTACGCTTTAACCAAAATAATGCCCTCTGTCGCAAGTCGATCGCAACAAAGGCATAATAACTGTATGAATTGCAGTTCAAATTGCTTTGTCAGATTTGGCTCTCAGCGACTATTACCTCTTGACAAATCTCAAAAAAATGAAGGGTTGAACAAATGGTTCTATAAAAAAGGCATATAAATATTAGAGTAGCGCTAGAATCATTGTTTTACTCTAGAGCAGCCAATCCAGGAACGCCTTCAAATCCCTTGATGAAAATAATAAGGATCAACATGGGTGCAAAATAGTAGATCTGCGGGGAAGAGGAAGGGGGGGGGCGCACATGTACGTTGATGAATAAAATCGAAATTTGCCAGAAAATTGTGTTTTTATATATTAGTCTCGAGACTTATCGAACCACTTGTTATTTAATCCTAAAATAAACATTTCTTATGTGTACTAAAACCAAAAATACCAACTTTCGGTGTTAAGTTTAGTGCGAAAAGTGAGTACTTTCCGCACTTTCACACATATTCATTAAAAATCGAAAACTCCACGCAACCCATTCCCTAAAAAACTACATCTATCCCATTCTAACCACACACAACAACAACAACAGGTAAAAATTATACGTTTCAATCGCATTCCCCGACACTCTGTCGCCACAAGTCCATCTCGCTCCTTCCCAAGGCGGTTCGTTTACCGTAAACGACCGTCCTTGTTCAACGTTGCAGGTGGATGGCTTTTCAAATTGGTGTACCGGAGCGATTGATGGTACCGTGGCGAGCATACGAGGTTCGAGCGAAAATTTTTTTAGGTATGAGGTCGATCTTCACGACCTTTTCACCCCTTGACGTATCAGCTGATTTCAGGAGTTTTTGAAGTCAGAGGTAAAAGATGAACATGTTTACGACTTTTTCACGAGTATTTTCATTTCTAGTAATTCTGTATTTTTGACATTATAGAGACGTTGAAGCCCCGACGGATTGTTTGTTTTATTCATTTGAATAAACTACCAAGTAATGTTAATGTTACTTTCTAACAAATGATTTAGAAGAATTAATACTTGTATCATCATTTGTTGCTTTGATATCTATGTCCCTAAAGCTAAAGCTAATACAATACAAATACAATTACTACAACAAAAGCATGACTCGTTTAACCTCCACAAAAAAGTCAAAGAAGCGGCACGCCTATATAAGCCTAAACAAGTTGGACGCCTAACTGACACTCAAGGAAATTTAATAATAGAAGCAGAACGGAGAAGGAACACTTGGATGAGATATGTAGAGGAAACCTTTAGAGATGAACGACACAATGACACAAAAAACACAGATTGTATAACTGGGCCTCCATTTACGATCGAGGAAGTAAGAACTGCTATAAGAGGAACCAAGGATGGCAAAACTACAGGACCTGACAACTTTTATTCAGAATTTTTAAAGTTAATGGATGACAACGGGACAATATGGCTCACAAAAGTATTTAATAATATTTATAATAATGGAAAAGTTCCCCAGAGTTGGTTGAAATCAACATTTGTGACCTTACCAAAAAAACGAAATGCAAAAAGGTGCGATGAATATAGAATTATAAGCCTTATGAGCCACCTACTTTCCTAAAAATCATCCACAAGAGATTATACAAAAAATGCGAAGAACAACTAACACGCACACAATTTGGATTTCGCGATACTCTGGGTACACGGGAGGCACTTTTGCTGTCCAGGTCTTGTTCCAAAGATGCAGAGATGTCAACTGCGATATATATGCATGCTTTGTGGATTACCAGAAGGCATTCGATAGGGTAAAACACGACGAGCTTATATCAATACTTGAAGAGATCAGCATAGATGATAAAGATCTGAGAATAATTAAAAATATTTACTACAACCAAACTGCTAACATAAGAGTAGACAACCAGTTGACAGAAGCAATCTCAATAGAACGCGGAGTACGGCAAGGATGTATACTTTCCCCGATGCTATTTAATGTTTATTCTGAGCATATCTTCAAACTAGCCTTGGAAGAATGTGATGAGGGAATACTAATCAACGGTGAACGTCTGAACAACATCAGATACGCAGACGACACAGTGGTATTCGCAGACAGTCTGGAGGGATTGCAGGTGTTGATGACAAGCATAACTGAAGTAAGTAAGCACTATGGGTTAGATTTAAATACAAAGAAGACAAAATATATGGTCATCAGCAAACGCCCAATCCTAAACACACAACTGACCATCAACCAACAAACAATTGAAAGGGTTGAAAGCTATACATACCTTGGCACCAATGTAAACAGTCAATGGGATCACTCATTGGAAATAAAACAACGTATAGCAAAAGCCAAAGCAGCGTTTACAAAAATGAGCACCGTCTTCAGGGGCCGTGATCTGCCGCTGAAAACCAAGGTCTTCATACTGCAGTGCTATGTTTTTCCAGTTCTGCTCTACGGAACAGAGGCTTGGACGCTCTCTGAAGCGTCCATTAAAAAACTTGAAGCGTTCGAGATGTGGTGCTATAGGCGCATCTTAAGAATCTCCTGGGTCGACCGAGTCACAAATAATGAAGTCCTGCGCAGAATGGGAAAGGAGTGCGAAGTGATCAAAACAATTAAAAAACGCAAATTGGAATACTTAGGACATATTATGAGAAATGAACAGCGATATAACCTCCTCCAATTAATTCTGCAAGGGAAGGTGTACGGCAAGAGGGAGCCAGGACGAAGACGAATGTCTTGGCTCCAAAACTTAAGAAAATGGTTCAACATGAGCACGACTGGACTGTTCCGCGCAGCTGCCAACAAAGTAAGAATAGCCATGCTAGTCGCCAACATTCGGAACGAATAGGCACCGCAAGAAGAAGAAGAAAGCTAAAGCAAAAAATAAAGAATTTCCGCCATGGTTCAGTCCAGAATTGAAGTCTCTGATTTTTGAAAAAAGCAATATAAAATTTCCAATTCCAATTCTGATTACATTTTATTTTCAGAGTTATTTGGCATTGAAGACTCTACAAAGTCTGAGAGTAGGTTTTTCTGGAGGTATGTTAATGCCAAGAATACGAAATTTTCTCTTGCTAGTAGTATGTCACGTAATAATGTTAGAGCGGAAGACTCAACCGCTATAGCAGAGCTCTTTAGAGCTTTTTTCTCCACAGTCTACACGCACGAACATTGTGAGACCCGTACTTTTAATTACGCAAAAACTGTAAACCTTAGTTTGCTTCAAGTTGAGCCGGTGGACGTGTTTAATGCAATGGGTCACTTGAACAGTAAATTGGGTACCCGTCCCGACGGGATACCAGTCATATTTGTTAAGAATTATCAGGGTGTTTTGTCTGCAGTGTTGGTTCAGATTTTTAATATCTCTTTATCAACGGGTGTTTTTCCGAAAGTGTGGAAAACTACTTACATTACGCCAATCCATAAGACTGGCGACAGAGCTAACGTCGAAAATTATCGTGGAATTTCCAAATTTTCACTATTTAGTAAGATTTTTGAGGGTATTGTTTACCGAAAGATGTGTCCTCTTTTTAGGCATATGTTAGCGACTTCACAGCATAGTTTTATGGCAGGTCGATCAACTACTACTAATCTGCTTGTTTATGAGCAATACTCGGTGGAGGCTTTGAAAGGGGGGTCACGTGGATACTACTTATACTGACTTCTCCAAGGCTTTCGACAAGTTTAACCATCAACTTCTTATTTACAAGCTGGAAGGCTTGGGCATCCAGGGATCATTTCTACAATGGATAAATAAGTACCTGTCTAATAGAGTACAGCGAGTAAAAATTAACAACTGTGAATCATCTGATATACATGTTACCTCTGGTGTTCCTCCAGGTGCTCACCTCGCTCCGCTCCTTTTTAACTGCTTTATTAACGGTATTGAGGACATCATAACTTTCAGTAGATGTCTTCTTTATGCAGATGATTTAAAGATATTGCGGATTGTCGGGAGTAGCAAGGACTGCGAGGGCATTCAGCGGGATCTAGCTCGATTCTCTGAATGGTGCAAATTAAATTTTATGCAGCTCAATATTAATAAATGCTCCATTATAAGTTTTTATCGTAAAAGTTATTGGATAAATTTTGATTACTTTTTTGATAATAACACGATTAATCGTGTTGAATGTGTGCAGGATCTGGGTGTTACATTTGATAGGGCCCTTCGCTTCGACACACATATTGATAATATTGTGAACAAAAGTTTGAAGTTGTTCGGGTTTGTGAAGAGAATGCTTACAGGTTTTAATAGTGTAGACTGCTTTGTAGTTCGATCAACCTTGGAATATGCGTCCCAAGTTTGGTCACCTCATTATTTTACATGCAAAGAAAAGTGGAAAGAGTACAAAGAAAGTTTTTTAGTTTCATTGCCTTTAAACAGGAGATGCAGCAGGAGCGGTCTGTATATGATGATACTGCTGATGCTTTGAGGTTGCTACCGTTGTGTGACCTCGTTCTACTTTATAAGATTGTTAGTTCTTGTATTGATTCTCCCGAACTACTCAATAATATTGGATAATCGGTTCCTCAAAGAGCTTTTAGAGCCCACGATGTTTGAGGCGCTATATCACCGAACGAATGGCATTAACAATCCTATTTCTCGAATGTGTAGGGAAATGAAGTCAGTTCCTACGGAGATTGATATTTTCCATTTGCCAGTTAATGTCTTTAATTAAAAATATTGCAATTCTTAATATTGTCAACTGTCAATACTTGTCTTTTGAAGCACTTTAATGCATTCTTAGATTTGTAAGTTTCTTAATTCTGATTTAAAGAGTGTTTGTATTTTTTATTTTTGAAATGAATTGTACTTATTTGATCCGTTAATATACTATTATCATCAATTTTTCTTGCGAATTAGCAGTTCTTCTTTAACGTAGGCAACCTTTGTGGTAGGTTGGTAAATTTAATGTCATTAATAAATGATGAACTAGATGGTGATCCTAAGAAATATAAGTGTTTAGCGAATGAATAAAGTCACATTTAAGGATTTCCTTAGGAGAATTGAACCTAAAATATTCAAGAAAAACACCTTTTTTAGACAAGCATTTTCAGTTCAAGATAGGCTTATTTTTACCCTCGGGTATCTTGCAGATCCTTTAACATTAATTTTAGATTGGTTACTCAACTATATCAGATATAATATCTGAAGTGACCATCGAAACTTGTAGTCCCTTAAAAGATGAATTTGTGTTTTGTAACGTCTCGATATGTGAGAGAGTGATTTCTCAAATATCTGTATATTGTGATATAGTTAATTTAAATAAATTTTTAACTATTGAAAATACATGGTTTGAAATCATATGTATATTTTAGAAAAAAACATAACAATTAGTAAATTTAGAAAAATAAAAATTTTAAATTTACCAACAGCTTAGCACAGAAATAAAAACAAGAATAATAACACTACTTTGAAAATCTATAGAGTTCATCTTTTTCATCGTTTCTTCTATGATTTTCTTGCAACATTTCAGTTGCATGGCTTATAAGGATCTGGAAGATGTCTGGCTGTCATCAGTTCTTTCACCGAAGCATCAAAAAGTGTTTCTGAGTAAGAGTTTTGGTCCAACTCTTCAGTTGCCTCAGTTATATTAATACCCTCCTGCAAAACTAAATATTAAATAATATTTTATTAAGAAAGTAAATAATTTAACAGATTTTTAAAATTTCTTAATTTCACAATACTATATCAAATTGTTTTGACAGTATGGGTACTCAGAAATTATTCATTTGTTTATTAAATTACATGAATCTATATATACATCGCTCTTTAAAAACATAAAGTTTTCAAAACAATTCCAATAATTCTGTTTTTATAATATTTTAAGCTTTTTCACTATAATTTTGTAATCATATAGGTTCGGATTGTTTTCATACAGCTCTAACAGTTTATTAACAAAATTTTTACAAAAAATTATAGGGAAAATCATACAATATATTGAATATTAGTATGATTTTCTCTATAATTTTTTGTAAAAATTTTGTTAATAAATAAATTAATAATTAATATGACTAAACAAATTTGTACTATAATATAAATTAATAAAACAACATCAATATTATAAATATTACTTGTGATGCATAAGTTTTCTTGAAGCGCCATTGAATAATGCGCCTGAACTACGGCAACCCGCCGACAGCGGCCTGCAGCAGCTATTTTCGATTAGATTCGGCCCAATTTTCGAAGGTTCACAGATCGTATAGAAGTGTATTTCTTGGATCCAAAAAATTCACAGGTAAAGTATAAGTATTAGAAAGCATCTTCTGCAAATTTGAGCCCTTAATATTCATTTGCCACGACATTATGAATTTTTGAAAAAAAAAACACGTTTTTCTCATCCAAAATGAAATTTTTTTTTAAGACGGGAAATGATACATCTAAATCCAATGCACACATTAAAATATTTTTAACTCTATCGGGTGAAAAGTTATCGCAATTTTTTTGGTGCAAAAATTGGTTTGTGCAAAATTTCTCGGCCCACGATTGAAAACAATTTTTTTTAATAGATCTTCAAAATATAAAATAATACAAACAATTTCCATTAAAATTGAGCATTGTATCTTATTTAGGAAAGAGGAAAATTGAGGTTTATTTTCAACTTTGACATCGAATTTCTCGGAAAATAAAAAACTCACAGATTTCGGGTCTGGCATACTTTTTAGAATGATAATATTTATATTTATGTTAAATATTATATATATATATATATATATATATATATATATATATATATATATATATTATACGTTTAGTAATGAAACTAAAATTCCGCCCCAAAAATTCACATTTAAATTATTTGTGTGACTAAATGAACGGGTAGAAGAAGATAATGAGATTTTTTTGAGCGGTCCCGGTTTAGGAAACAGTTCATAAAGCCATTTATCTTTTTGTTGCTTTTAATTTGAGCACCTGAATGTTTTGGTTTTTTGGGGTTTTTTTGTTGGTGAAAAAAGATTTAATTAAATGTTTTTTTTTGACGGGTTTGAATTGGTTTATCACTACGCGGACAAATTTAGCTGTACAGATTAATAACAATGGAAAGAATGCCTCATTAGTTCCATAAAAATGTATTATTCTGTTTTAAGATACCATACTTGTTTGCGCCTGTTTATTTGGTACCTGAAGTCCATCAGACATATTTATAATGAGAGAGAAACATTATAAAAGAATCGAAGAAATATAGAAATATATATTCTATAGAATAAAAATCCTCCTCCCCCTCGGAGATTTGGATTCATTCGTTTCAAAATAGTAAATTTTTGATAGAAATATATAGGGTTATTTACCCTATACGGCTCCGAATATTGTGGCCAAAATACATGACTTTTAACAAATTTTACTTTTGGGATATATGAGGGTCTAAAATAGTTACTTTTTAAATTATTTTCATATTATACAGGGTGTCCCAAAAGCTCTGAAAGTATTATTACATTGTTGAATTCTCCGATCAAAATAAGTCCCTATTTTAATAAGGTTTAAAGTACCTAAACCTTAAGGGCTTTTAAATAAGTTTAATTTTGACAAAATCTAGGTTAGATTTTGTTAAAATTCTAATTATCTAAAAACCCTTAAGGTTTAGGTACTATAAACCTTATTAAAATAGGCACTTATTATGATCGGAGAATCCCAAAATGCAATAATTTACAAGGGGTTTCATCTAAAAAAATAAAACTTAGATACTATCAGAGCATTTGTGACACCCTGTATAAAATGAAAATAATTTTAAAAAGTAACTACATTAGACCCCCATATATCCCCAAAGTAAAGTATAGGGTGAATAATCGAGACTTTTTTTTAAGTTGGAGCTTGATTAATGTAGATTAGAGGAAAAATAAAAGTTTACTAGCCCCCTTTCATAGAATCAGTTTGAAGCTCCTAAAAATGCATTTTTTTTTGAAAAAATTTCTTTTTCATGTAATATTACAACATAAATATTTGCACTTACTTGATATCACAATATTGTTAATAATTATCAAATGGCAAGAATTAGCAACATTTCTGCAATGCTCTATTGTTTTATTTCGTCGCGTTTCACCGTCATGCTCAACTAATAACAAAACTTATATATACTGTATAGAGCTTTCACAATATAAAAATGTTTGTCAATATTTCAAAGACTAGAAATTTTTCGAATAGACAACCTTTATCAAAGTCACCCCTATTTTTAATGCTAAATAAGACAACGTTATAAAAATTACAGGGGGTTTGCATTTAAAAAAAAATACTTTTAACGATTTTTTCAAGTTACTGTTTAAATTAATATTAAATAATAAGTGCTTTCATATAAAAGAAATTAATAGTTATAGTTAGGCCTGCAAACGAACTATTTGGCATAAAATTTAAAATATGTCATAAAATCTAATAAAATTTTTATAAAAAAATTGAACCGATTTCTAAAAGTGCGCTAAAAAGTGAAAAATAACTATAAATTTTTATATGAAATTGAAATTTTTGTAGTCGGTACCAAACTAATACCTGACAAAATGTGATTCGCATAAACAGATTACCATAATTTGTATATATTAGTAGTTATTTATTTCATTTAGAAATAATTTGACACCGACTTCAAAAAATTCAATTTCATATACAAATTTCTAGTTATTTTTCACTTTTTAGCGCACTTTTAGAAGTCGGTTAAATTTTTTTATAAAAATTATTTTTTCGATTTTTAGTTTTTTATTCATTGTGATATTCAAAGATTATTTGAACTAAGTGCTAATCGAGATTAGTGTACCTCGCAATAACTCCAAGGTGGCAAAAAAGTACCCATTTTATCCATAATTGTAAATCACCTTAAAATGAACAACTAAAAATTCTTTGATTCTTAGAGTTCTCCAAATACTAATGAAATTGTGTCAAACAAATATTTAGTCTATCATAGTAAATCCACTATCTTAAATTGCAAATTAATTTTAGATTGGTAATATATGCTCCAAAACCTTCCAATATCGATATTTAAAAAATTTGAGACGTAAATTTCTTAGCCCGATATATTTTATATTATATATTGAGGTTGTACACGCCCCAAGAACCCCGCAATATCAATTTTATATAAAACCGGAAAATGCAAAATTTTTAGTCCCTCATATTGTATCTTATTAACCTAATAGTTGTAAAAAATTAACTTCATATTCGTAATACACCACCCCCCAACCCCTAATACCAAATTTGAAAAAATGCGAATAAGGTAAAAAAAATTTCCTACCAATTTTAGATGAAATCCAGATTTTTAAAATTTCTAAACGGTCATATTGAATCTGACGTATTAGATTTTCTTTAAATAATTTTATATTCGGTATTTACATTCTCAAAAACGATTCAGTTCCACATTTGAACAAAATTATTGCATTCGCTATTTTGAATCCTGAAAAACACTATTAAATTCATAATCTACATCCTCAAAAACCCTCTATATCAATTGTGGAGAAAGTCGAAAAATGTAAAATTTTTAGGACACCATAATGATTCCGCGAGATTGAGTTTTTCAAAAATTATTTTAATATCGTAATTAACACTAACAAAAATCCCCTAATACTGACTTTTTACAAAATCGAGAGATGTAGAATATTTAATCCGCCATCTTAGATCCGCCATATTTAATTTTTTAAAATAATATCAGATTCGTAATGTGCTATCTCAAAAACTCCCTCATATCAATTATGAAAAAAATCGGATAAAATTAATTTTTTATCCACCATATTGGATAAGCCATACTGAATTTTTTAAAAATAATTTTCGATTCGTCATGTGCGACCTCGAAAGCTCCCCCGTACTAATTTTGGAAAAAATCAGACAAAACTGATTTTTTGTCCACCATACTGGATCCGCCATTTTGAACTTTTTAAAAATAATTTTAGATTCGTTGGGTATAACCCAAAAAATTCCTCCATGCCAATTTTAGAGAAAATCGGACAAAATTTATTTTTTTGGCCGCCATATTGTAAGCGCCATCTTGGATTTTACTGCACAAATTTCATCTAGAAAAATATGAGACCACGGCAGCATGCGCGAACTGGCGTTGTAGTAGCGGATCACCGACATAAAGATCGCAATTCAATTCGAAATAAAACTGTTTCCCAATACTCAACCAAAACATAACCTCAAACCTACAAAATATGGTATAAATTCCTATATCATATTTTTCCAGGAAATTTCATTCAAATTTTTCCAATTCAAATTTACTTTCATTCGTTTTATCACTCCTATAATATTATTTCATAATATTATATCCAATTTTCGCTTAGACAAAATTTTCATAAGTCCACAGTTACTAGTTCTCTATAACCCCAAAAATTCCTCCATGCCAATTTTAGAGAAAATCAGACAAAATTTATTATTTTGGCCGCCATATTGTAAGCGCCATCTTGGATTTTACTGCACAAATTTCATCTAAAAAAATATGAGAGCACGGCAGCAACTTCCTGAACGTAACGTAAAAAAATTCATTCAGATCGGTGCAGCCGTTCCGGAGTAATCGGTGTACATACAAAAATATATATATATATATATATATATATATATATATATATATATATATATATATATGCGATGAATTGAGAACCTCCTTCTTTTAGAAGCTGAACTAATGAATAATTCTATTCCCTGAAATTTAATATTAGTTTTCACAAAAAATGGACCTTTTAAAGAACTTCAAGTTGATCTCTTTATTACGAAAAAGTTAAACGGCGGACTTGTGAGACTTCGTTTTAATAATAGAGATATAATTTATTCCACACGTTACAAACAACCATACGAATCCCATTACAAAGCATTCAATTAGCCAAAGGTTAAAAAAATTATAACCATAACTATAGAGATATATCTGCAAATTATATTATAAAAAATTGCTGACCTTCAGCGTAGTGGCGCCATGGAGTTTTTATGCTGTTTTAGACTCGCGTTTCTAGGAATAGAATTTTAATATTTTTGCATAAATAGTATACAAGGTAAAAGGATTTTTTTTTGTTGCGTTGTGTAAGCTTTTTATAAATAATACGAATAGGTTTTTTTTATTAGGGATCTGTTGCGAAAAAAAAATCAGAAAAACAATTATTTTGATGAGCTTTTTATGTCTAACCTCCGTTTTCTACCATTTAGACGTAAGCTTAGCCTATAGTTAAGTTGACCTTCTTTCTAAAATTCTATTGAAACATATTTAAATTTTCTCAAAGGCTGTATTCTTTTGAGTAAATTATCACTGATCAAAGTGAAAAAAGTGAAACCGATAATTTCATGTTCTTTTGAATATGCATTTACTTGTCATTGGGTCGAAGTGATCATGATAACTTCAAGTGACAGAACTGAAAGTGATAATTACTCAAAAGAATATACCTAAAGTCGATAAATTTGTCATCTTAAGCGTAAGCTTACGATCCTTCTTCTTTTCCCCAGGTTCTATCCTCTTTTGAAGGACATCCGGGGACGTCAAAGAGGATTTTTCGATTGCTTTGACAACCCTAGCTTCCCATAATGGTTTCTCACAACAGAAAACTGACTAACGCTCTGAGAGGCAACGGATATATCGCTGAAGGTATAAGACGTTCTATTAATAAATATAAAAACCCAACTCCTCCACTAAATGTCATAAATGTACCTCTTATGGACAGTGTTGTCTTACCTTACATACACGGAACGACCGACAAGATTGCCAGATTTCTCCGAAAATCAAACATTTGAACAATTTTCAACACATGTAAGAAAGTTGGACAATGTTTGAAATCTCCAAAAGACGCAATTCCATTTCAAACAGAAGACGTTTACAAGATACCTTGCTCTTGTAGTAAAGTGTATGTAGGTGAAACAGAACGGTCTATATCCACTAGGCTTAAGGAACATGAAATATATATAAAAAAGAAATACATTGTACAATCTGCAATAGCTGAACACCATCATTGCTCAGGTCACACTTTTAATGTAAAAATAAACTAAGATGGTAGCATCAGTGTCTGGATATAAATATCGGGCTGTTGCTCCTCGATAGTATTGTACATATCTGTTTGCAATACTCGACAAAAAATACTCATCAGATCATCATGGATCATACCACACGTGAAAAACACCATTTCACAAAGTTTCAAACATGAATTCCTTTCCAAATTCATAGTTCAAAAAGCATTAGTGCTTATGGAACAAAATCCAGCTTTTTCATTCGTAGATTTTAACTTTAAAGGCGTGGCCTAAAAGTTACTACAAAATACTTCGATCACAAGCATTCTTCTTCTTCTTCTTCTTGGATTCCCATTCTTCAGAAGCAAAAAAGCACTGTCCAGTTCCAGTACCTCCATACAACAACCACGACGATCTTTTTGAAGGCATCGAAGTCTTCGGAGAACGTCCAGTCTTCGACATTTTAAACATAAAATCACTTTTTCGGGGTCTTTGGGCGTTTAGTAGCTATCACTTGCACTTAGATAGTGAAAAACCAAAGATTCAAGAAGATTTTAAAGCGAAATGCAAACAAATCCGGATTAAATACGGTGTCTGAGGATTTCCCTTGTATAAAACAAAGTGTTGGACTTTCAGGTAGTATCTGCATACGAACGCCTGAGGTAAGTTTTCGCAACTACAGGGCCCTCAGACACTATAGTTCGAAAGTCGGGTGCTATTCGAGACTACATACGCGAACTGGCGTTGTAGTAGCGGATTATCGACATAAAGATCGCGATTCAATTAGAAATAAAACTGAGTTTCCCAATACTCAACCAAAACATAACCTCAAACCAACAAAATATGGTATAAATTCCTATATCATATTTTTCCAAGAAATTTCATTCAAATTTTTCCAATTCAAATTTACTTTCATTCATTTTATCACTCCTATAATATTATTTCATAATATTATATCCAATTTTCGCTTAGACAAAATTTTTATAATTTTGCGATAAAAAAAGGACAGATCGGTGTTGCATGCTTCCTTCTGATCTGTCATTTGCACAGACAGGTGCATGTCGGTACCCTGATGAGTCTAGTAGAGACGAAACATGTACCTCTGCCGTATCACTGTGGTGGGGAGGGTAAGTTTTGACTTTCTTCTCGGTATGTTGGTACAGGTGGGCCATCATCTCGATGGTGGTGGAATGGGATGGATTGTGTTTTATCGCAATTTATTCAAACTGTGCAACCTCTAACATGGAAAGGATATAATTGGAACGAAGTTTGCATTTACTGATAGCAATTTATTTCATTTATACACGGAGTTGCATATGGTTGTATGTATGCTGAATGTGATTTCAGCACTACAACGGCATAATGTGGATATATCCACTGCTATCGAATCTCACACGTAGGAATCCGTAAAAACCGCATAAATATACATACGCCATCCGACGGAATGTCGGCGAAGCCGCGTTCAGTGTTGCATGCTTCCTTCCGATCTGTCCTTTGCACAGACAGGTACATGTCTGTACCCTGATGAGTCTAGTAGAGACGCAACATGTACCTCTACCGTATCACTGTGGCGGGGAGGGTAAGTTGTGACTTTCTTCTCGGTATGTTGGTACAGGTGGGCCATCATCTGGATGGTGGTGGAATGGGAGAATGGGATGGATTGTGTTTAATCGCAATTTATTCAAACTGTGCAACCTCTAACATGGAAAGGATGATTGGAACGAAGTTTGCATTTACTGATCGCAGTTTACTTCATATATATATATATATATATATATATATATATATATATATATATATATATACATTGAAATACTGCAAAAATATTAATTTGGATTCTGCTTTTACTTCGATATAAAAAACATCAATGTACAGAAGTCTAATTTTCTATAAGAAGTTCTTTACAATGATATATGACATTTCCTGTCTTAAATCTCCTTTCCTGCTTAAACAAAAATAAAATATGTGTTTTCAAAACGACCCGTAGTAGACATATAAACATTCAAGATAGGCTGGTTACTACCAAGAATCAGTTTATATACCGATAAGTCCCTTTTTGGTGCGACTTCGGCTCGGTGGTTCTTTGATAAATGTTAATTCTAAAGACTGAAGGTCAGCTCGTTAAGGACTACTGTAATATAGGCTGGAGCACTGATAATGAAGAATGTAGAATGATGACGATTCAGAGGCCGCAGATAAAATCACTGACCTCTACTATGGACCCCTATTCTTGTCGGCTGCTAAAGCCAAAAAATGGGAAAGCATGGGCGAAAAAATGCGTCTCTGCACATCGGGCGCCAGTCATATTTTTGGACGTTGATCAGATAAGGGCATGCGCGTAAGCGACTTCCTATTATCGATCGGTTGTTTCGTAGCGCCATCCGTAAACAGCACAGTATCGGCTCAACGCCATTTTTGTGTTTATTTTTGCTTTGTGAGTTGCGTGCGATTTAAACTGATTTATAGCGTTTTAATAAATGATTTAGTTTATTTGTTTTTGTGTTTTTATTTCATATAATGGAATGTATACATATTTTATTTGTTTTATTTTCCTTTTTCTCTATAGGGAAAAAAATAGTGTTGCTTTACAACGTTTTTGGATTTATAGTGTTTTCGTATAACATTAAATTTCCAAAACATGTAGTATGATATATTTTTAGCACTTTCCAAATGATTACCAAAAGATAAACTGAACTTTTAAGCAATCAGTTCTTTAAAAAAAATCTGAAAAATCGCACCAAACCATAGAATAGTTTATTCTAACATATGAAAAAAGTACATTCATCAATATGTCAAGAAATGGTACAATTTATCCATCTATTATATTACTTACATAAATAAAAACATACATCCTCAAAATGAAGTTGGAATATTTTAAAACATACATATATAACTTACAATAATTATAATGCATTATTATTTTGTTATATACATAAAATATTTCAGTACAAGGTTTATATTTCAGCCAGAATCGGCTATTGGCTCTATAATTTCTAAGCTCTGTTTGAATTATTTTTTCAAATTGCCAACGAGTTATTTTCAGTTGCTAATTTGCACAATGTCCATATTCTTGCATAACTTCATCCACCTTATATTTAACCGATGTTTCCACCCAGCTCAAATGTTTTTTTTTTGTTCTGCAGCCATGCTATGATTTATTATTTTATATGTCTGAAGATTGAGGACCTGACGTTAAAAAGCGTTGTTCATTATTAATACTGGTTTTGGAAGTAAATTCAGATTAGTTATGTCCGTACTCATTTTATGAAATTGTCATGATTCATGTTGTCATGTTAACACAAGCAAAATATTACGAAATAAGTTAGACAAATGTGAATTTCTTTTGTTGGTATATTTTTTTTATTCATCCCCAGCAATGACCTTGTTCACTTATTTTATATGAAATAACATTTTCATCATTTTGTCGAAAAAATTAATGCGATAAGAAAATATATGCTTCGTTCACCATTACGGCAGAAAAACATTATTATATAAAATTATTTTTAAATCCTGCATATCCGTTGACAAACCCATTTCGTATCAACATTTTCTTAAAAAATGAAAAAAAAGGTAAGGAAAAGAAGGTCATTATTTTTTAATAATTAGAGAATAAATTGCCGGACCTTCAAAATGTTAATTATTCACTCCCACCCTACAACAAGAAAGTTAACGCACACAGACGGAAAAAGATTAGAGAAATAGTAAGATACATTTTCTTCACAATTTTACTTTCACAGTATAATAAATAACTAAACTAACTCCCATCGGTAGACACAGACCGGATTATTCCCTTCTGCTTCAGATATTATTTGTGCCCATATGATGTGACTCAACTTTGATAACTTGCTTGATTTAGACACCATTTATGACTAATTGAACTAACTAAATAGATTTTCGAAGTTCGGTCCTGTCGATGGTCACCTGATCATTTTGTAGTGCGCACGCCGACATCTGATCTACGATGTTTACATTTCATTGTCGTAAATTTGCCGTTTTTGGGATTAAACTTTGCGGATCTATAAATATTTTATCTATGGATAAAATGGACTTCAAATGATTTTTTCAGTACCGCTTGAAAATTATTTTGAACTAGCATTTAACAGTCGCGGCTTCGCCGCCCGGTTTAGTGATGAATGGATTTGGGAGACTGATATATTACTCCACAATAATTGATTTACTTTTTTCTCTACTATTTCGCTTCTATTTGTGATATCAATGTGAAATAAATTTTATACCATTTTTGCAAAATGCCGCTCCATACTAATGAAGTTTAAACAAAATCGTGAAGCCGAAAATCATATTGACATCGTGATTTTTCGCAGAAAAAAAATACTTTTTAATGAGAATCATGAAGTCAATGTCTTACCCCTTTTTTCCCTTTTAAAATACGAATATCGAAAAATGAAGAAATTGGTTTTTATATATTGATACGAGCTGTGTTTTGAAACCAAAATCGAGTGAATATATCTATCTTATCAAGAGATATCGATAAATATAACAAGTGAAAATTTACCTCTTTTTCACCTTTTTGGATTGCGAACTTAGAAAAATTCATGTACCTACATGGTATTACCAACCTTTCCCTAAAATTTTATTAATATGCCAATGAAGACAATACCCCTTGAAAATATACAGGGTGATTCAAAAATCGATCACGAAACTTATGGTGGTGATTCTACTTGACAAAATAAGGGTAGAGCTTCATATAATTTTTTTTCAAAATGTCATTCGTTTTCGAGTTACAAGCCGTCCAAGTTCAAGTTTTTATTTTTTGTTTTTTGAATTACTCGCTTACAGGAAAACCGATTTGACTAATATTTGAAAGATAGGCTAAGTCTTCTGCGCTTCATCATTTTAGTAACAATTCACATTGATTGTTTGCCGCTAGAGGGCACTTTAACTACATTGAAAATTGTTTTTTTGTCATAATTTTTTAGTGTTGACAGCTACAGTAGTTTTTGGCATAATTTCTGAAAGACTGATGCCAGGCCTTTAAAAAAGGTGCTCTTTATTTACATCGCTAAACCCAACGGTTTAGACGTAAATCACCCTTAAAAATTAAGTGGTAAATTTACTTTTCTCATTTCATTACCACCAGCTACCAGGTAAATAGCTATCAAAGTATACTAGAGCTGTCAGTTTAACATCAAATAAATTCGCTTTTTAAACTATTTAATTTATAATCTTAAAATAACTAATAATGGCTAATCACCAATATTTAAATATCGAATATTGTGATATCCATTTTTGTTATGGAAAAGCAAATGGTAATGCAGAGTTGGCAAGAAGATATTATATGGAGAGTTATCCGGAAAGAAATATCCCTCATGCTCAAACATTTTCCAGTGTGCACAGGAGGCTTGCGGAATGTGGTTCCTTTAAAAGTTATAATGGAAATAGGGGAAGACCTAGAACTGCTAGAAACGTGCAACAAGAAGAAAGAGTGCTTGAAATTATTGAAGATAATCCAGGTATTAGTACAAGAAAAATTGGGAATGAAGTGCGGCTCTGTCAGGCTAGTTCATGGAGGATACTAAGAGAAGAACAACTCTACCCGTTTCATTCAAAAAAGGCGCAGGCTCTTTATGACGATGATCGGCCGAGACGGTTGGAAATGTGCAATCAGATCCTAGCTAAGTATGAACACGATAATCGATTAATTGGCGTCATATTATTCACTGACGAAGCTGGTTTCACTCGTGATGGCATAACAAATCTACACAACATCCACACATATGCTTACGAGAACCCAAACAATGTGGTAGAAACGAAACATCAGCGTAGATTTTCACTAAATGTGTGGGCAGGGATAATAGGAGATTACCTTATTGGTCCTCATTTCTTTGATGGCCCATTAACTGGTGACGTATACTTAGATTTTATCCAAAATCGTCTCCCATTGTATCTGGAAGATGTGCCATTGGAAGTAAGGGCCAACATGTGGATCCTCCAAGACGGAGCTCCGCCCCACTTTAGTATACGTGTCCGACAGTATTTGAATGCAACGTATCCTGAGCGATGGATAGGACGAAGTGGACCATTGGCATGGGCAGCGAGGTCACCAGACCTTAATCCTATGGATTTTTTCTTTTGGGGTCATTTGAAACAATTGGTGTACGATATTCCAGTAATCAACGTCGAGGATCTTCGCTTCAGGATAATCGAAAAGTGCCAAATTATTAAAGAAACACCAGAAATTTTTCATCGAGTTAGGCGACATTTTTTGAAGAGTGTTAGGAAATGTATTGAAGAAAATGGGGGACATTTTGAAAATCTTTTTTAGTTTGTTTAGTACTGTTTCATTAATTTTTATCAATTAAATGTATATCGCAATAATCCACAATATGAATATTTACTGATTAGCCATTATTAGTTATTTTAAGATTATAAATTAAATAGTTTAAAAAGCGAATTTATTTGATGTTAAACTGACAGCTCTAGTATACTTTGATAGCTATTTACCTGGTAGCTGGTGGTAATGAAATGAGAAAAGTAAATTTACCACTTAATTTTTAAGGGTGATTTACGTCTAAACCGTTGGGTTTAGCGATGTAAATAAAGAGCACCTTTTTTAAAGGCCTGGCATCAGTCTTTCAGAAATTATGCCAAAAACTACTGTAGCTGTCAACACTAAAAAATTATGACAAAAAAACAATTTTCAATGTAGGTAAAGTGCCCTCTAGCGGCAAACAATCAATGTGAATTGTTACTAAAATGATGAAGCGCAGAAGACTTAGCCTATCTTTCAAATATTAGTCAAATCGGTTTTCCTGTAAGCGAGTAATTCAAAAAACAAAAAATAAAAACTTGAACTTGGACGGCTTGTAACTCGAAAACGAATGACATTTTGAAAAAAAATTATATGAAGCTCTACCCTTATTTTGTCAAGTAGAATCACCCCCTTAAGTTTCGTGATCGATTTTTGAATCACCCTGTAGATTAAAAATGACAAAGTATTCAACAATCGAAAAGAAAATAATAACAGCCTGAACTGCATTAATACACTAATCGTACCATTGGGTACCAGCCTTTAAATTACAACTAGGTACCACTTCGCTGGTTCTTGGCGCCGAGATGTCGGGACTCCGCATACTCAGGTGCGCTTGTTGTTACTCGCCGTTGGGTTCTCACGTGTGAACCACCCACAGAACGTAGTCGATCGACAAGAGGTACTACCACTGAAACCAAGACGCTGAATCGGCAAAATTATTTTTTTATGTTGCGATGGGTAGATAAGAAGCGTCAATTCGTGATATTGAAAAAAAAATGTATGGTACACCTGTGATATAATAACTTAAAATTAAGTTTATTATTTTGCAGAACTAAAAATTCTTATTAATTTTACAGTATACTAAAAATGTTCCATTGATTGTGAGGGACATTCATTTCTAAGCAGTTAGCAACGCTTTTCCAGTGCATATCGCTTGGAAAAACTTATGCTTTGACCCACGAACTTGACATATAAAACTAGACTGATCATGCATAATACCTCCCTTATAATAAAAATGACGCCACAATGCTCCGTGCCATTACGTGCAAATAATTGCTTTGACAACAATGAATTCCCTAAGTTTTTATTATATTCGTGCAAGTATATTTTTGACATTAACTGAATACTTTTCATTTTGACAATAATTTATTTTTGATTTTGCTGTTTTATGCATTTTATCACATTTTATATAACGTTTTACTGAAAATTTCAAACAGGAACGTGAACTTTAAGGTTTTTTTTTTGGTATTTGAAAAAATGTGATTCTACATTGTAAGACGTGCAAATACCTCATCTGGTAAATTGGAATTTATTTAATTAGTAAGTTATAAAGCATTCAATAATAATTATTTAAAATTTTACCTTAGAATCAAATTGTAAATTTAAGGGTAACAAGTTTAATCTTATGGATATGATATATGATAATTTTTAAATGCTATCAATATTTTAGTTTTCTAAGAGATAAGAATCTTCAAATTCAAGGGCTGAAGCAAATTGGTCATGATCATAATTCTTTTATACACCAGATGAGTAACTCTGTTCAGAGCATTTTTCTGGAAATTGTTTTATACAAGAAGATGAGCAAAAAGTTTGTGCTGTGCTTCTTACAAATAAACTGCTTGAAAAAAACTATGAAGCACTGTTTGATGTAAACATCTTGAAGCAACTAAACTTGGACTTAATAACATACACTGGCTTTACAAAAAAAAGTCCTAAATTAGGTGTACATTAACCAACAACAATATCGTTTTACCATAAAGTTAATGTTCACTGACATATAAAGCTGAACATTGAAACTGGTATGGTGTTAAAATTTAAAATGATTATACGTTTAAAAACCAATATGCCATATCAAAATAGAAATAAATGATTGCATATAATATGAAATTTTTCAATATTATTAAGCATGTTTGGAAATTACATAAATTTTACTTTTATGTATTTGTTTTGTCTAAAAATAAAATAATAATCTTTTGTTTGAAAATGTTATTAATTAATAAAACAAAAATTCTTGGTTTTAGCTCAGATATGAAATTTGTGTCATGAAAATCCTTTGTCAAAGTAGTGAGAAGCTGCGATTGATTACCATTTCAAAAATTCAACTCTAGGAAAGGTCAATTCCAGATCTTCAGACAGTTAAGTAAATGGAAAGTTTGACCTAATGTAAAAATTAAAAGTTGCTAGTAAATCTTTATGTATTTATTTAGATTAAAAATGATTGTATTAATGTAAGAATTCTCTTGTATTTACAAGCTTTTTTATATTTAAAGTGTCTTAATAAATATTGTTTTGTTCACAATTAAATATAAATTGCTTTAACACTAGCTCCTTTAGAGTTTAGTTTTTTTTATAAAAATGGTTTAGTACATAATGATACTTTACTTCCTTTAAATTAAAGATCCGTTATTATAAAGGAAATGTCAACATTATTGTGAATATTGTTAACCCTATATAAATACCTAACATATCAGTTCCCTAAAAGCATCGAAAAGAAAATAATTTTAACAATGGACCAAAAAAAAACAAAAGAATGCTTACATTTAATTTTATGTTTAAGAGGATATTCAATTTTTGATGTTTATTAATAGGATCGAATACTTAATATTTTTCTTTAAATTAGGCTGGTGTAAATGTGGTTCTAAATTCCTATATCCGTTCTGTCGTTAACAGTGTTTTTATCTTTTTTAATTTCTATGATTTCCTTTATCTGCAATTTTTGATAATTCATATTTTTGTTTTTGATTATGGTATTGTTATAATCGAAGGTATGATTTTCATCCTGTGTGTATTTGTTTAACGCTGTTGAGGTGTTTTTCGTATATTGATGGCCATTCAATCTGTTCTTTAGCAATTGGCTTGCCATTCCTATATATTTTTTGGGACAATTTGAGTAAGGGATCGAATATATTACATTAGATTTATTCATGAGAGGAGTTTTACTTTTCAAATCAGTAAATAGTGTATTTAATTTATTATGAGACCTGTGACGTACGATAATATCAAGCTTTTTTAAAATGTATTTTATTTTTTCTGACAGTTTATTAGTGTAAGGTAATGCTACATATTTTTACTGTTAATGTTCTATGTTTCTTGTTATTAGGTTATTATAAAATTTATATGCTCGTTTATTAATTATTTCGGCGACAGTCTTTTTATTGAAATTATTATTTATTAGCGTATTTTTCACTTTTTGTAGTATTCTTGGTCGATCTTCTGGAGACGTTAGAGAGATGGCACGATCAGACAGACCAATTATAACACTACTTTTTTGGATTTTTGAGTGATTTGAGAAACAGTATAGATATCTATCCGACCAAGTTGGTTTGGTGTACCATTCAGTGTTTTTTCTGCGTTTAAGTGTCATATCTAGAACATTTATCTTATAATTACTTTCTGCTTCAGACGTGAATTGTAATTTTTCGTTAAAACTGTTAAACATTTGGAGAATTTCATTTATTTTATCCTGTGGCACGGCTGTTATGCAATCATCGACAAACCGTTTGAAAAATATTACTTACTGAGCTATGGTGGATGAAATTGGTGATCCCATAGCATATCACAGATCTTATAATAAATGAAATACTATTTTAAAGAGTAAAGCAATAATTAACGTAAAAAAATAAAATGATTTATTTTTATGTTACTTTGTATTTAAAAAAAATTACAAGATATGATCAAGTATTTGAAATAAAAAAAAACCTAAAATTGTCTTAGCCTTGTCTTAATCTTGTTTTGATCATTAAGTAATACAAAATAGTTGAAAATGGTTTTGGCTATATATATATATATATATATATATATATATATATATATATATATATATATATATATATATATATATATATATATATATATACAGGGTGATTCAAAAATCGATCAGGAAACTTAAGGGGGTGATTCTACTTGACAAAATAAGGGTAGAGCTTCATATAATTTTTTTTCAAAATGTCATTCGTTTTCGAGTTACAAGCCGTCCAAGTTCAAGTTTTTATTTTTTGTTTTTTGAATTACTCGCTTACAGGAAAACCGATTTGACTAATATTTGAAAGATAGGCTAAGTCTTCTGCGCTTCATCATTTTAGTAACAATTCACATTGATTGTTTGCCGCTAGAGGGCACTTTACCTACATTGAAAATTGTTTTTTTGTCATAATTTTTTAGTGTTGACAGCTACAGTAGTTTTTGGCATAATTTCTGAAAGACTGATGCCAGGCCTTTAAAAAAGGTGCTTTTTATTTACATCGCTAAACCCAACGGTTTAGACGTAAATCACCCTTAAAAATTAAGTGGTAAATTTACTTTCCTCATTTCATTACCACCAGCTACCAGGTAAATAGCTATCAAAGTATACTAGAGCTGTCAGTTTAACATCAAATAAATTCGATTTTTAAACTATTTAATTTATAATCTTAAAATAACTAATAATGGCTAATCACCAATATTCAAATATCGAATATTGTGATATCCATTTTTGTTATGGAAAAGCAAATGGTAATGCAGAGTTGGCAAGAAGATATTATATGGAGAGTTATCCGGAAAGAAATATCGCTCATGCTCAAACATTTTCCAGTGTGCACAGGAGGCTTGCGGAATGTGGTTCCTTTAAAAGTTAAAATGGAAATAGGGGAAGACCTAGAACTGCTAGAAACGTGCAACAAGAAGAAAGAGTGCTTGAAATTATTGAAGATAATCCAGGTATTAGTACTAGAAAAATTGGGAATGAAGTGCGGCTCTGTCAGGCTAGTTCATGGAGGATACTAAGAGAAGAACAACTCTACCCGTTTCATTCAAAAAAGGTGCAGGCTCTTTATGACGATGATCGGCCGAGACGGTTGGAAATGTGCAATCAGATCCTAGCTAAGTGTGAACACGATAATCGATTAATTGGCGTCATATTATTCACTGACGAAGCTGGTTTCACTCGTGATGGCATAACAAATCTACACAACATCCACACATATGCTTACGAGAACCCAAACAATGTGGTAGAAACGAAACATCAGCGTAGATTTTCACTAAATGTGTGGGCAGGGATAATAGGAGATTACCTTATTGGTCCTCATTTCTTTGATGGCCCATTAACTGGTGACGTATACTTAGATTTTATCCAAAATCGTCTCCCATTGTATCTGGAAGATGTGCCATTGGAAGTAAGGGCCAACATGTGGATCCTCCAAGACGGAGCTCCGCCCCACTTTAGTATACGTGTCCGACAGTATTTGAATGCAACGTATCCTGAGCGATGGATAGGACGAAGTGGACCATTGGCATGGGCAGCGAGGTCACCAGACCTTAATCCTATGGATTTTTTCTTTTGGGGTCATTTGAAACAATTGGTGTACGATATTCCAGTAATCAACGTCGAGGATCTTCGCTTCAGGATAATCGAAAAGTGCCAAATTATTAAAGAAACACCAGGAATTTTTCATCGAGTTAGGCGACATTTTTTGAAGAGTGTTAGGAAATGTATGGCAGAAAATGGGGGACATTTTGAGAATCTTTTTTAGTTTGTTTAGTACTGTTTCATTAATTTTTATCAATTAAATGTATATCGCAATAATCCATAATATGAATATTTACTGATTAGCCATTATTAGTTATTTTAAGATTATAAATTAAATAATTTAAAAAGCGAATTTATTTGATGTTAAACTGACAGCTCTAGTATACTTTGATAGCTATTTACCTGGTAGCTGGTGGTAATGAAATGAGAAAAGTAAATTTACCACTTAATTTTTAAGGGTGATTTACGTCTAAACCGTTGGGTTTAGCGATGTAAATAAAGAGCACCTTTTTTAAAGGCCTGGCATCAGTCTTTCAGAAATTATGCCAAAAACTACTGTAGCTGTCAACACTAAAAAATTATGACAAAAAACAATTTTCAATGTAGGTAAAGTGCCCTCTAGCGGCAAACAATCAATGTGAATTGTTACTAAAATGATGAAGCGCAGAAGACTTAGCCTATCTTTCAAATATTAGTCAAATCGGTTGTCCTGTAAGCGAATAATTCAAAAAACAAAAAATAAAAATTTGAACTTGGACGGCTTGTAACTCGAAAACGAATGACATTTTGAAAAAAATTATATGAAGCTCTACCCTTATTTTGTCAAGTAGAATCACCCCCTTAAGTTTCGTGATCGATTTTTGAATCACCCTGTATATATATATATATATATATATATATATATATATATATATATATATATATATATATATATATATATATATAGTTTTAAGACAACTGAGGATTTATAAAAAATTCAATGCTTCAAAACTCGATAAAAATACGAAAAAATGCTAATCAATATGCCGTTTTTTGCGATTTTGAGTATGTCTTACCACTTTTAAAAATCTGAAAATATTCATGGACATAGTTTGGCACCTAAGAAACAACATATTTGTTTCTCGGCCTTACTATTGTCCTAGTTTTTATTTTATTGAATTTAAAACTTTTCGAACACCCATAAAAATTTGAATTTCGCGCCAAAAATTTTTGTAAAAAACATCTTGTTGTAGGCAATAAAAAAATCTACAAAATGAAAAAAGAAAGAAGTTTCTACAATGATTAGAACCGATGATATCGTAAAAAAACGAAAAAACACGTTTTATTTTTTTTTGAGGTTATGTGACGATAGAAGTGGCTAAAATTTTTTTTTTAGGGTACTTTTTGATGTAGAACCGGATGTTTTTTTTTTAATTTTTTAAAACCGTGGGGGCAGTTTCCACCCTCTTAATGGGCTAGACCCTTTTGAATTAATGTGATGATGTGGATGTAAAAAATATGCAATGTTCGGTATATTTTTTTGTTATGATTTTCGGTTAATTTTTTTTTGATTTGTTTAAATTTGGGTATTAATTGTTGATGTTTACATTTAGTGAGAAATTTTTTCTGTTGCTTTCTTTTGCTAATTTACTATGTTTTTGTATTTATGGATAGAGTTCGTTTTGTTAGTATCCCTTTCCAAGAGTAGTATACTGTAAAACGCCAAACAAAAAATGTAAAAAAATCAATTTTTTGTTATATTTAAACTAAAAAAAAAGTTAAATGTAATTTAATCATTAGTAATTCTCTAAAGATGGTTTAAACAATCAAATAAAACGAAACGTAAGAAAAAATATGTGTTAATTTCTTATGAAATAATAAATGGTGTTTTTTATAGAGGTATAAAACTTTAAGTTGGCAACACTTTTTTAACTGGCGGCCATTTTGTCAGCTGTCAAGTGATTTATGTTTAGTTTGGTTTGGCATTTCAACATGAATAGACTGACGCCTGAACAACACTTCCAAATTGTACAAATTTATTTTGAAAATCATGGTTCTGTTCGAAATATGTATCGCGCACTACGTCCATTTTACGGTCAACATAATCGTCCATCAGAGCAATTAATTCGATTAACTATGGAACGTTTTCGCACCACATTTACTCTAAATGATAATACGCATCCACAGAGATGTCGTACAGTGCGTACAGAAGAAGTCATTGCTGCTGTAGAGCGTAGCGTAGAGGAAGACTCGAATCAGTCTATCCGCCATCGTGCACAGGAATTGGATATGTGTCCATTCACTTTATGGAAGATTTTTCGGAAAGATCTTGGTTTGCGTGCTTACAAAATCCAACTCGTGCAAGAATTGAAGCCACACGATCACCTAGCAAGGCGTAGATTCGGTGAATGGGCCCAAAACAAGATTGCCGTTGATCCCGATTTTCATAAGCGAATTTTGTTTAGCGATGAAACTTTTGTTTGAATGGATACGTCAATAAACAAAACTGCCGTATTTGGAGTGCTGATAATCCTTAAATGTATGTTGAGACACCGTTATATCCAGAAAAACTGACTGGTGTGCTTTATGGGCTGGTGGAATCATTGGTCCGTACTTCTTTAAAAACGATGCTGGTCAGAACGTTACAATCAATGGTGACCGCTATAGAGCCATGATTACTGACTTTTTCGTTCATCAGTTGAACAACCATGATGTGCAGGAACTGTGGTTTCAACAAGACGGCGCAACATGTCACACAGCTCATGTCACAATTGATTTATTGAAGGAAATGTTTGGTAACCGCATAGTTTCACGTTTCGGACCTGTGAATTGGCCTCCAAGATCATGCGACTTAACGCCGCTAGACTATTTTCTGTGGGGATATGTGAAGTCGCTAGTCTACGCCGATAAGCCCGAAACGATTGATCACTTGGAGGACAACATTCGCCGCGTTATTGCCGATATACGGCCATAAATGTTGGAAAAAGTCATCGAAAATTGGATCTCCAGATTAGACTACGTCCGAGCCAGCTGTGGCGGTCATATGCCAGAAGTCATATTTAAATTATAATGCCAGAAGGTTATCTTTCGAATAAAGTAATTTTCATGGTAATTTAAAAAATTCATCTTTGTTTTATTCCATTTAAAAGTTCTATACCTCTATAAAAAATACCCTTTATTATGACTGAAACCCAAAAAACGAAAATCTAATTAATAACTGCACGGTCAACAAAAAGACTGTATGAATTTACGGGACTAATTTAAAATAATCTTGGAGCAATAGTAAGAACCAAATATATTTGATAATTTTGTCTACGGTGTATAATTTTTATGGGATTCTTTCTATGAACAACTACTTCTTTTCCAAATCCGAAACTAAATTTATTTTGTTGCCTTAATCTCTAACCGAACGATAACCGAAAAGCTATAAATAGATCAAAATTATCAAACCCAATAATTTTTTATGTAACCTAAAATATTTTATCTGAAATTTAGTTGTCAAGGACTTCTCTATAAAAAAGAAAATATATCACCCGACTAAGGTCTTGAGTTTTGACAGGAGGTTATCAAAATATTGGTGATATGGCAATTATGGTAAATCATTCACAAGTTATCTATCAGTTCCCCTTATAATATCGGCCTAAATAAGATGTTTTTAAATTTCAACACACACACTGTGGTCGTGGGTGTGTTTAGATATTTTGTCAGCAAGAGAGAGAAAGAGCAAAGTGTCAATAGAACCAATCAAATAATATGCCTACATGATAAGCCTCATTTTAAACGAACCCGACTACTAAAGGCAAATTTTTCTATTCCGAATATTGACCAATACTCCATGGAAATTAGATCAAAAAAGAACTGTTTTGTTAACAAAAATGTAACATTGTTTTTTTTGCTGGAATGTTTTCATTTCTGCATCCTATAAAACATATCTCGATAGTAACTCTCTGAAAGACCTGTGCAAAAAAATGGCGGACCAAAAATGGCCACGATTTTCGGTTTTTTGAGTTAATCTCGAAAAGTAAAAGTTGTATCGAAAAATGTTTCAAACAAGAGTTGTAGAGAATTAAAAAACCTATCGATTCATATAACATAAGTTTTAGGTGGCGTCACTAGTTATCGGGATATTTTTTTTTCGACAAAATTTATGGTTTTTCTGTGAAATTCGATGTCAAAGTTGAAAATTCAACAATTTTCTGCTTTCCTAATTAAGATACAATGCTAAATTTTAATGGAAATTGTTTGTATTGTTTCATATTTTGAAGATCTATCAAGAAAAGATTTTTTTTTCAATCGTGGGCCGAGAAATTTTGCAAAAACCAATTTTTGCACCAAAAAAATTGCGATAACTTTTCACCGGATGGAGATAAAACTTTATCAATGCGTGCATTGAATTTAGATGTATCATTTCCGGTCTCGATAACTAGTGGCGCCACCTATAACTTATATTATATCAATCGATAGGTTTTTTAATTCTCTACAACTTTTGTTTGAAGCATTTTTTCCAGATTTACCAAACTTTTTATTTTCAATACTAATAACGTCAAGGTCTTTCTGTATAAAAATGACAACACCTCGTTTTGGTTAACATCACCTCGATTGTAAAACATACGAAAACCATCAATGTCATACAAATTATCTTTAATCTTCCGCGTTTCACTCAATACAATAATATCACAGAAAAACAGTTTATAGGTCTGAAGAAAAACCAAAAGTTGATTAAAGGTTTTGTTTATACTTCTAAAATTGAAATGATAAAAAGATAAAATTGGTAAGTCATTTAACAAATGACAAAATTCCAATGATTTCCTTCTTATCGTTGTCTTATTGTAGAGATGTTCACCATATACATGGTGTCCGGAAAAATGTGGGAAATCTCCTGAATGCCTTGTATATATTTTCCCAGATACCCTGTATACATGATAAGTTTCAAAACCGACTTATCTTCTAAACAGTTCAAGCCCATTTCAAATTTTACCTAATTTGTTTGTCAAATAATCACAAAATACCTTTCTTAGATATCCGAGACGTCTTTACAACACCTACATAAACTCTTATCTTTGTTACAGATCTTTTGTCTCTCGTGCGGTGGTCTGGCTGTAATTATTGACTTAGACACACCATACATTAACTTGAAAAGTTAAAAAAAATCACTGGTTTACAATAAAACCCAACACGCCTTTCTCCTTTGTTTCTGTTAAAATTAGAATGTATTTAATTTTTTCAAAAAATATGGTACAATGAAAAAACTAACGCAAACCATCAATTCTAGTACTTATAATTTAACCGCTACCATATAATTTATTTTCTACGAATCCCGGGTGCCCTGAGGACTTTTTTAGCAGTTCGAAACGCCTTGATAGCATCTTTGCGGGTTTGCGAATGTGTGAAATTTGTGTCTGTCTTAAACATATGAACAGATAATAATATATTGCAGTTAATTAAGGGTAAACGGGAATTGATAACGGATCCGGATTCTCTTCAACCTTCAGAACTACAATTCTTCTATTTGAGTGTGCGTTCCATATGTGAATGACGTCAATTATTGTTAAATAATAATGTTACTTAAAATTTGTTTGAATGGGAAAATTATGTTTGTTATTGGTTATTCAAGTTCAGAATGTTTTTTTGATTGCTAATCCTGGCGCTGTGAATAGTGTGAATTGTCGTATGTGTCGTATAAACAAACATATATATATATATATATATATATATATATATATATATATATATATATATATATATATATATATATATATACATATATATATTGTAAAATTTCATTATAGACAGTCTTCTAAGTCAATTTAAACTAAAGCTAGTAAAATGTCAGTATACTTGTCTTTATTCTTCTCTTAAATGCAATATAAACGAACAAATCCCCCCCTAAAAAATAATGAACTTCACTGTATGCATTGGGATTTAAACCAGGAGTTATTAAAAGACACGTCATGTTATTCAAAACGTCAATAAGTTAGACAACCCTCGAACACGGTCGCCGTGCCCACCCTGCGTTTCCACTGCCACGCCTTGTTGAATTGCACCCTTAAATTAGAAAGAAACACCCCCATCAAATCAGTGACGTGCACGAAAGTATCATCAGTATAAATCGTTTTTTATGGGGAATTATTCGAAGATGTTAAATTGTTTTTATTGACTAGCAGAAGACATTTGATACCATAAAAATCTAGATGGTGATAAATTCACTAAACAAATACCAAATAGTACTTTTCAAGGAACTTTCTGCAAGCAGACTTCGGGAACGGTCATGGGATCTCCGCTATCACCTGTGATAGATAACATCTCATGGAGGCTTTCGATGAAAACGTCTTGTCTTCTGCTCCTCCAAAACAACAATACTCCAGCATAAAATTCACTATGGAAACTGAATCAAATGGTGCCCTTGCCTTTCTTGATCTACCAGTACAAAGGAAAGAGAATGACAAATTAGGACATTCTGTGTACAGAATACTAAGACATACAAATCGATATCTCAAGGTAACGTCACACCATCATCCATCTCAAAAATAATCCGTCATAAACTCTTTGGTAAATAGAGCAATTTCAGTATGTGATGAACAATCACTGAAATCAGAAACAGAAAAACTGACTAATGCTCTGGGAGGAAACGGATATTGCGCTGAAAATATAAGACGTTCTATTAATAAATATAAAAACCTAACTCCTCAACAAAATATTCTGAATGTACCTTCCATGGACACATACACGGAACTACCGACATGATTGCCAGGTTACTCGGAAAATCAAACATTTGGACAATTCTCAACACATTTTAGAAATATGGGCAAAGTTTGAAGTCTTCAAAGGGCGCCATTCTATTTCAAACAAAAGGCGAAAAAACTATCGAATATAATCGACCACTTGTTCTGGCTTTTGTGGATTTCCATTAGGCCTTTGATACGGTAAAGCTTGACAAAATTATGGAAGCATTACAAGCATGCCGCATTGACTATCGATATACAAAGTTAATTTACAATATATAAAGGAATGCAACTATGTCGGTGAAACTACACAGAAACACGGACCATATCCCAATTGGCAGAGGAGTCCGACAGGGTGATACCTTATCGCCTAAACTGTTTACTGCAGTACTAGAATACGCATGTAAAAAACTTAACTGGGAAAAAAGAGGCCTGAATGTAGAGGGTCAAAGATTAACAAATTTGAGGTTCGCGGACGACATAATTTTGTTTTCCGATAATCTCAAGGAGATATGTACAATGTTACATGAACTTCAGCAAGTATGCGCCAATGTGGGTCTTAAAATAAATATATCAAAAACAAAATTTATGACCAATCTGGTACCTAGTGGAAATATCAATATTGGAGACAACGAAGTGGAAGCTTGTGGAAAAATACATATACCTTGGACACGAAATAAAGATCATAAGAGATAACCAAACATGCGAGCTACGGAGAAGAGTAAATCTAGCATGGGCAGCCTATGGAAAACTTAAAGACATTTCTTTAAAACATAAAGCATTTGACCAATGGGTGTTACCGGCTATGACCTGCGGTGCCAAAACTTTGACATTGACAACAGCAACTTCTAAAACGCTACAAATAGCTCAGAGAAAGATGGAAAGGTCAATGCTTGGTATATCGCTGCGTGACCGAGTTAGAAATAAAGACCTGAGACGGAAGACAGGAGTTACCGACGTAATTTCCCGAATTGCCACACTCAAATGGAACTGGGCCGGACATGTCGCCCGAATCAGTGATGGAAGGTGGACGAAGAAATTACTCGAGTGGAGGCCGAGATTAGACAAAAGAAGTAGAGGAAGACCCCCTACTCATTGGACTGACGATCTCAAGAGAATTGCAGCAAATTGGATGCAAATCGCTCAAGATAGAGCACAATGGACAAGAATGAGGGAGGCCTATGTCCAGCAGTGGACGCAAAGGGCTAGATGAAGAAGAAGAAGAAGAAGAAGAAGAAAATTAGAGAATCAATCGAAATTTGTAAATATCCAAATAATATTAATAGAGATGCAGGTTACAATCTAGATCACGCGTGGAAATCGTTGGTAATGATGAATCACGGTTCATTGAGCTCCAGACGGGTATAAATATCAGACTGTTGCTCCTCGATAGTCATGCAGTGTTTTAATCTCGTGGAGTAAAGATCCCTGAAGATGTCTCGTGCAATCGTAGGCGAAACGTCTGATAATAATTCCAATTTGACACGGTCTAAACCCAAAGATGTAAGAAACTAGCTCTCTCTGTTTTTAAGATACAGGAAAAAATTCAGAATTTTCATTTTATAAGCCCTTCTCTTATTTTAGTTAATATGCAAGTTAATGAAAAAGTAAAAACGGGATTTTGTAGAGCTTTTTACGTAAAATCCATTGGCGTACGTTGCGTTTTTCTAAAGACATCAAATGTTGAGTTATAGATCAAACTTAACCTCTTACTTACTGAACATATTTTCGCCTCATTTGGGATTTGATTGGAGGCCTCCCAGGACCAGAGTCCTGGGTCTCTTTATTAATAATATCTCTATCTTTAATAATAATAGGGTGCCGCGTTCGGCGAAAACACCAGGGTGACTCATACCATCTCACCCAAAACTATTTCCACATATTATAAAGACGTTAAAAAAAGTCGAGAAATCGATACGCCTCTGACCAAATAAAATAAACCACCCTACTGTAAAAGATACATCATTCGACACCCTAAATACTTATCTCAACAGAGATTACCCATAGCAACGAGGTCATTTATTTTATCTTTTGTATGGTGATAAAGGAATAAGCTGCTTCAGCAAATTAGTTGTGCGAGACAGATTAGGAAAAATAAATATCTCATTACGTGTGTACAGATGAAAATATATTTTTTAATTGTTCTCCATGGAAAATAGACTTTCGTCAGTAACAAAAATGTAACATGGTTTTTTTTTGCTGGAATGTCTTCATTTCTGCATCTTATAAAACATATCTCGATGGTAACTCTGAAAGACCTGTGCAAAAAAAATGGCGGACCAAAAATTGTCATGATTTACGATTTTTTGAGTTTATCTCGAAAAGTAAAAGTTGTATAAATTACTCTTATAGAAATTATATAAAGTATCATAAACATTCATCGTAATAAGTTTTTCGTTGAGGAAAAAATGCCCTGGTTTAACGATTTTGGAATAAATATAGATGTGGAAGCCATATCTTTTGGGTATCTCACTAATCTCATATAATATATAAAAACAAGCACAAACAAGATAAATCACTAAGGACACATTGTAAGGTGTACTTTGCTCACTGACAGAAACAAAACTGAACTATTAGAAACTCTATTGTTGCAGTAAATTTATAAAACCTTATAATGTTTAAATATAATTAAATATAATTAGATTTATAGCAGTTCTCAGTTATCTGCGGCACCGGAGCAGGTACGTTGGAGGTTTCGGTAACAGTTTTATTACTCTCTCTAGTTCTTGAATAGAGTATAGGAATGTATATGCTTGCGATCGCCCCTCCCCTTCCGAAAAGCTTTGAGTTCAGGAAAATAGAACCGATTCTGCCTTTTATATTAGGAATGTTTATGCTGCTAGCACTCCCCTCCCGTTGACAGCTTGTTTTTTTCTTGTGATCAACCCCCTCTCCAAGAACTTGCCTGCCTTTTACGCTAGTAATGGAAATGTTGCTGATGTCTCCCCCCCCCCGTCGACTTCTTGCTATCACTTGCCATACTGTACTTTTGTGATATCGCCCCCCCCCCCACCGAAAAAAGAGGCGTGATCCGCCCCTGTGTGTAGTGTATAGGTTTGTTTAGTAAGGAGGTATTTCTATTGATTAGTATTATTTTCTTTCATTATGTTTTCCTTTCATGGTTGTTTTTTGAAATTAATATATTATTGATTTTGTGCACATACAGGTATTATGTTATCTAGGTGCGCATATTGAGGTCTTAAATATGTTTGGATCATCTATTTGAAGATTCGTACTGAAATTGTTCGTAATATATTATTATATTATTATCACATAAACTTTCTAAGGTTATTTCCATACACTCTATATAAAACTTCCATTAACTAATAGACAAAAAACTAACAGGTGTTTATTATACAAATTTACCCCCCTGGTCGCAGAAATTGTCATATGGCAAACGCAAATACAACATTTAACTAAAAATAAATAAAATTTGCTTGAAAAATTCCAAAAAGTAAAACAAAGATTACCGTGGGAGTAAAAACGTTCACCTGCTGTTTGAAATCTCGGCGACCACAAAGCTCAGTCCGTGGGAACAACTCTGAGAACCAACCCATCGTGGCACCTGTATTTTTAGTTCGCATAACACTTTTTGTTTAGCGGGTTTTGTCGCTCACGGTTTGGCCTGTGAGGACTAGATCTGGCCAGTGACAAGGAAATTACAGACGACACACTTATATTTGGTTTAATTTAATTAAATTATGAAAATGTCAGCGGACTTTGAGATTTGCAAGAGTTTTGTTTGTTTTCTCGATACAATTTGTTCTCTGAGAACTACAGGTTGGTTGAAAAGTTTTGAAAGCGAAAATGAAAGAATGTGTATTTTTTAATGATATTAGTTTTTTTATTCAATATAATCTCCCTCAACTTTAACACTCTGATTCCAACGATCCTCCAATAATTTTATACCATCTTTGTAATTATTTTCCGGAAGCTCTGCAAAATAATGTTTCACAACTGCAACAGCTCCTAACGAAGAAAGACACGATAGCCAAATTAAAAACGAGAAAAGCCCCAGGACCCGACAATATTCCCAACGAACTAATTAAATATGGTGGAAATGCATTACACGAAGAACTAACAAAACTCGTTAACAAAATAATTAAAGACCAAGAGATACCCCGAGATTGGAAGAAAAGTATAACAGTATCTATTTTCAAGAAGGGTGATAGGAAGATCACGGAAAACTATAGAGGAATAACTTTATTAAATTATTCATCAAAATCCTTGAAGGTATAATAACTGACTATTGCAGAATATCAGAAGAACAGCAAGGTTTCCGCAAAAACAGATCTACAGTAGATGCCATATTCATCGTAAGACAGATAGCAGAGAAATCTATTGAATTTACTAGGCCGGCTTTTATATGTGCTTTATAGATCTCACTAAAGCCTTTGATAGGGTGAGACTGGATGATATTCTGCAAATAATGCGAATTAAAGGCATCCCAAACAATTTAATTAACATAGTTGAACAGCTAAACTCCAACACCACAACACAAATCTCAGTAAGCGGCAACCTAACTAAGGATGTACCGATAGCGTCGGACATACGACAGGGGGACTCTCTGAGTCCATTACTGTTTAACATAGTAATGGACCAAATAATTGAGAACGTCAAAAGAGCGGCACCAGGGTACAGAATGAATACCGGGGAAATAACAATAATATGTTACGCTGATGACGCCGTCATAGTCTCGGAAAATGAAGACGACCTCCAAAGACTTCTATTTGCATTCCACACTATAAGCAAGCAATTCAACATGAAAATATCCATCGATAAAACTAAGTCAATTGTAATAAGCAAAGTGCCCTTAAGATGCAAACTAGTAGTGGATGACAAACCAATAGAACAACTCATGACCTTTAATTACTTAGGAGTTGAGATATCCGCAAATCAAGACAGAACAAGAGAAGTAAGAAACCAAGTAAACAAGGCAAATAGAATCTCAGGAAGCCTGGCGGATATAATATGGCACAACACATACATGAGCAAGGACGCAAAAACAAAAATCTACAAGACGCAATAGAGACGAGAGCTGACAACACAAAAACAAAATCAATTGTAAGAATTGCCGAAATGAAAGTACTAAGAAGAATATCGGGATACACATTAAGAGATCACATACGCAATTCAACAATACGCGAGGAACATGGAATGCAGGATATAGTAAGATGGGGACGGAAGCGCATAAGAGCCTGGAATGAGCACGTAGGAAGAATGGCGCAAAATAGGATAGCGAGAATCGCCCGAGATGGAACACCGGAAACCAGAAGACCAATAGGTAGACCACCTAAAAGATGGAGAGAGTCTTGGATTTCAACATCAAATGAGATGAATGATTGAGTTGGAAAAAACAGGCTCTAAGCCTATAACAAGAGGAAGAAGAAGAAGCTGCAATAGCTTCTTCATTCGACGAAAAACGCTTTCCACGAAAAATTGTTTCAAATTCCTGAAGAGGTATTAGTCGGAAGGAGCTAAATCTGGTGAATACGGTGGGTGTTCATGAAATTCGTACTTTAATTCTTTCAATTTAGCCATCGTCAAACCACTTGTGTGAGGACGTGCATTGTCTTGATTAAAAATGATTTGTTTCTTCTGTAAGCCGGGTCTTTTTTCACGACCTTTTTTTATCCAACTGGTCCAAAAAGTTGCAATAATACTCAGAGTTAATTGTTTTACCTTTTTCAAGATAATCAATCTACAAAATCCGGCGTATAAATTTTGATTCCTGTACTGGTTAATAGGTGTCGCTTTCAAAACTTTTCATCCAACCTGTAGATTTGACAAATGACAAGGAAATCACAGTCATGGGGACTTCTGATCTGAGAGGGTTAGGAAAATGTTCCGGAACAAGTTTTGGTATGGAAGTCCGTGATTGTGAATCATAACCACTTACATACTTTTAATTAACTTAACTCTTTACATTATATTAAGCAAATTAATGTGTTCATACTCTCACGAACATCAAAAAAAAACAATTACGAAAACTTTACCCAAAACTATTAGTTTTTAGATGCAAGTTTAAATATGGAGAAGATAACGTTTTTATTACAGGATTTTCAAGACGTATGTACTTATTACCGCCTTTAATCAACATTTTTTCAATTAATAATGCCCCTAGTTATTCAGGAAACACTAATAGGCCTAGAAGAAGTAGCTGCTACTTCATCTTTTTCTATCCTGTAATTTGTTTGCGACTAATAATTGCAACACGAAGTGCTTTCCTTAAATGGTGATTTTACATTTAGTTTTTGCTTCTTCTAATCGAGGGTCGTAATAAATCTTCAAACCGGCAAAAAGTGAAGAAAAAAGGACAGATTGAGGGCATTTCTCGACGAGATATTTTTAAATTAAATATAACATTACAATGTGTGGGTAGTTTAATTGATGTCACTCCTATACTCCATGGAAATTAGATCAAAAAAGAGCTGTTTTGTTCACAAACATGTAATAATGGTTTTTTTGCTGGAATGTGTTCATTTCGGCATTCTATAAAACATATATAGATGGTAACTCTGAAAGACTTGTGCAAAAAAAATGGCGCACCAAAAATTGTCACGTTTATCTCGAAAAGTAAAAGTTGTATCGAAAAATGTTTCAAACAAGAGTTGTAGAAAATTTAAAAACCTACTGATTCATATAATATAAGGTATAGGTGGCGCCACTAGTTATCGACATATTTTTTTTTTAAATTTACGGTTTTGATTTAAAAAAAAAGACATTTATTAACAAACTAGCGACCCGCCCCAGCTTCGCACGGGTGCAATGCTGATACTAAATACACTACAGAAAAATTGTGACTATTTATTTTATTTTTACAACAATTATTACATCGGCCTCCGACGCGCTATTTATAGGCACGCTGCCGCCGCCCCGGTCGGCCAGTACCGCCGCAAGCGCTACTTCCCGCAATTTTAAATCTGTAATATCTTCGAAAATATTCATTTAAATCTTGTGCTGTAAAGGACCATATAGATCTATATTAAATCAACAATGTATTTAAGCTATTTAATTGGATAAGGATTAATGCTGTATTGGTTAAAATCGCTTCAAAATTTGCCATTATTTGTCGTAAAAAGTAAATGACAAAAAAATGTTATTGTGGGATATCCATGACAGATAGACGTATACCATCGCGGAGTTTTCTGTAGACCTTTTCAATGTGTACAAATAATTAGTACATTATTTTGATAAATCTCGTAGGGTTCAGCCTGCGTTTGCAATGTAAGCGGAAAAAAATATGATAATTAACGACATCACATTAGAAACCTCAAAAATAACAGTATTTCTCCACTATTTAATGGATGTTATTATACATATAAACCTTCCTCTTGAATCACTCTATCTATTGAAAAAAACCGCATCAAAATCCGGTGCGTAGTTTTAAAGATTTAAGCATACAAAGGGACATAGGGACAGAGAAAGCGACTTTGTTTTATACTATGTAGTGATTAGCGATATAAAATTTAACATAAATATACGTATTATTATTCTTAAAAAGTAAGTTGTACCCGGAATCTGTGAGTTTTTTATTTTCCTAGAAATTCGATGTTAAAGTTGAAAATTCAACCTCAATTTTCCACTCTCCTAATTAAGATACAATGCTCAATTTTAATGGAAATTGTATTGTTTTATGTTTTGAAGATGTATTAAAAAAAAAATTTTTTCAATCGTGGGTCGAGAAATTTTGCAAAAACTAATTTTTGTACCAAAAAAATTGCGATAACTTTTCACCGGATGGAGATAAAATTTGTTTTAATGCTTGCATTGGATTTAGATGTATCATTTCCGATCTCAAAAAAAAATTTTTTTGGATGAAAAAAAGTTTTTTTTTTCAAAAATTCGTAATGGCGTGGCAAATGAATATTAACGGCGCAAATTTACAGAAGATGCTTTTTAATACTTGTACTTTACCTGTGAATTTTTTGTATCCAAGATATACATTTTCATACGATCTGTGAACCTTCAAAAATTGGGCCGAATCTAATCGAAAATACCTGCTGCAGGCCGCTGTCGGCGGGTTGCCATAGTTCAGGCGCATTATTCATTGGCGCTTCAAGGAAACTTATGCATCACAAGTAATATTTATAATATTGATGTTGTTTTATTAATTTATTAGTCCGGTCAAGTTAGCATCAAAAATAGGGGTAAGGTTACATTAATTCGCACCTTGCTAAAAATTGGCATGAATGTTGGGAACCCTATTATACACAATTTGTCAATTATCCACATCAATCCGAAGTGTGGAAAAAAATTTATTCAAGGTCAAATGTTGCAAAAATCGGTTTTTTGAGTTTTCCAGCTAAACGGTAAGTTTTATAATAAAAATAGGTGAGACAAAAATTATTCATCATGCAATTATCTATAAAAATTGTTCATACACTTTTTTTCCTAAGCATCCCCATTTCGGAGATACAGCGATGCAAAATGTTGAAAAAGTTGTATTCTTCATAATATGCACACGTTTCCGCGCCACCCGTGAGGTAGTGTACATGCGCACAAACCGAAAGACGAAAAAATTTGTATAAGACGTTTTGACCCAAATCGCCGATGAAAAAAAATAGAGAGACCCAATTGTAACTTTGATTTGAAAGACCTTGGTCGAACAGCAGTCATAATACTATGGCTAATATTTGTGCATACTAATTTCAAATGTTGTAAATTAAATCGCTTTTTTTTCAAAATAACTTTCTCCAAAAAATAAGTCAGTGACTCTGGAATTTGACTGTTAATATCTTCAAACATACGACCTGGCGGGGGGTAATGAGAATTATCAAAAACTGCAGATTGAATATCTTCTCGAATGATTGCTGCCGCAGCCTTCACGATTCTAAATCGCTCTTCTTTTTCATTTGTTGTTTTTTTTTCGTAGCTAGCTCGATTTAAAATGTCATAGTGATTATCAACAAAACATATTAATGTTGATGCTCCTGACTTTTCTGTTATAATAATTTTATCGCCATACTTCAACTTTAATCGTAACTTAATGGTTCTATTATCTAACGAATTGTTGCAAATATTTTGTAATTCGTCTAATGAAAATTGACAATCATCACTATTTTCGATGTGTGCAAATATTTCTTCCATTAAAAGATTCGTACTTTCAGATTGAGGACGACCGGCTTGACCCCCCGTAGTCGGTCTCAAGAAGGCATACTTAGCTTCGGCAGCAACTAAATCATGTTCGAACTCAATTCGAGTAATAACAGCTTTTGCTACATGATCAGAACGAGTCTGGGCTATATTCAGGATTGTTTCTTTGAATGAAAGTGTTGTTACATGAAAAATTTTACGCCGATACTTCAGTGCTTTTCTGTTTTCTAGCTCTTCATTCAATTCATTGCCACAAAATAAGCAACACTTTTTAAAACAAAAAAATGGTTCACTTACGCGTGCTCTAGTACGAGGTGGACTTATTTTTGATGTACTAGCTTGTTATTCATCCTGTTTTCTTTTCAATGCAGCATTGTACCCTTCCGAGTATAGTTTTTTCGACACTGCACATGAACTGTCACAGAAGTCTGGTCTTTCAGGTATTCCGAAAATTCATCACCTCTTTCAATACTTGCATTAATTAATGTCTTTAGGCCACGATCAACAGTAACTGTTTCGCTTTCGGTCAAATGTTTATTACAAATAAAGCACAACTGCGACATTTCTATTACAAACACAAAACTGCACAAATTTTGTTTGAAAATATAAGCAATAACTACGTGTTCTTACTACGAAAGAATGCTTGAGACTAATACTATTCTATCTAGGGAGGCCCTTCAAAAAGGAGCAGGTATACGAGCGTCGCCACGTGGACAATTGAATAGCAGACAGATGTTGCTCAAGGCCGTACGGTCATATAAAATGAGGGACTGGGTTTTTTTTGGAGTTTATATTTTTAAAACTGTATAATATGTATGTATACGCTACGAAAATTAATATTTTTACTTATATTATCGTTCTGTAACGTATATTACGGTAATTGACATGCATATTATGAAGAATACAACTTTTTCAACATTTTGCATCGCTGTATCTCCGAAATGGTGATTCTTAGGAAAAAAGTGTATGAACAATTTTTATAGATAATTGCATGATGAATAATTTTTGTCTCACCTATTTTTATTATAAAACTTACCGTTTAGCTGGAAAACTCAAAAAACCGATTTTTGCAACATTTGACCTTGAATAAATTTTTTTCCACACTTCGGATTGATGTGGATAATTGACAAATTGTGTATAATAGGGTTCCCAACATTAATGCCAATTTTTAGCAAGGTGCGAATTAATGTAACCTTCAATGTCTATTTTGACCGGACTATTATATGATAGTAACCATTTGTTTAGTCATATTAATTATTAATTTGTTTATTAACAAAATTTTTACAAAAAAAATTATAGAGAAAATCGTACAAATATTCAATTGTATATTACATATTATACTGTTTTTTTTTTCTTTATATTATTATTACCTAATAGTTCTCTAAAACGACAGAGCAAATTCCTGAGGCTCAATATAAGAATCTTCTTCATTCTTTATCCAGGCGTAGGACTGGTTCAAGAAATTTGGAGCTTCTTTAAGGGCCGACAGGTCAACAAAATAAAAATTTCCATAGTAAAAAGCTAATAATAATAATGATAAGTATGGTCATTGATCACAAATGAATTTTTATGATATTAAAAGTAAAAATTCATCCGGGATGGATTGCATGTCTTATTAGAGTACTCAAAAATTTACCAGATGATGTTCCTCAAGCATTGATAGACTTAATTAAAAACTCTTTTGAAACCAGCGTTTTCTCTTCTTGCCTGAACACAGCGCTTGTGATGCCTTTGCATAAGAGTGACAAGAGACAATAATCGTTTACTAGATTTAATTTTGAGCAATAATGATTCATTTTCATGTAGAATTGAAAGGGCGAAAGACCTAATCTTACCTGAAGTGTTGCACCATCCTGCTTTATTGCTCTCATGCACAGTGGCTCATGAAAAAAAATTTACTAAACAAAGAATTAATAATGTATACTATAATTTTAAAAAGGCAGATTTTATGCGCCTATATGAGTATATATATGTGTGATATTAGGTGGGATTTTTTGTATCAGATTAATGATGCTAATGAGGCTTGTAATTTGTTTTATACTCAAATATACACTGCCTTAAATAAATTCGTACCTAAAACTAAAAAACGCAGAAGAAATTATCCACCTTGGTTTACATCTAAAATAATAAATAATATTAAGAAAAAATTTAAATCTTGGAAAAAATACAAACGTTCACAAAAAAATGAAGATCTGTTAAAATTTCAACAGCAGAGAAGACAGATTAAGTATGACATAAATGATGCATATAAAAAATATTGTGAAAGTGTGGAAAACCGCATTGCTTTTAATCCATCAAACTTCTGGCAATTTGTAAATAGTAAAAGAAATAATAAAGAATTACCTGAAAATATGATTTGTGGGCAAAATACTTATAGAAACCATGCAGATATTGCAAATGCATTTCTGACTTTTTTAAATCTTCATATACAGGGTGATTCAAAAATCGATCACGAAACTTAAGGGGGTGATTCTACTTGACAAAATAAGGGTAGAGCTTCATATAATTTTTTTTCAAAATGTCATTCGTTTTCGAGTTACAAGCCGTCCAAGTTCAAGATTTTATTTTTTGTTTTTTGAATTACTCGCTTACAGGAAAACCGATTTGACTAATATTTGAAAGATAGGCTAAGTCTTCTGCGCTTCATCATTTTAGTAACAATTCACATTGATTGTTTGCCGCTAGAGGGCACTTTACCTACATTGAAAATTGTTTTTTTGTCATAATTTTTTAGTGTTGACAGCTACAGTAGTTTTTGGCATAATTTCTGAAAGACTGATGCCAGGCCTTTAAAAAAGGTCCTCTTTATTTACACCGCTAAACCCAACGGTTTAGACGTAAATCACCCTTAAAAATTAAGTGGTAAATTTACTTTTCTCATTTCATTACCACCAGCTACCAGGTAAATAGCTATCAAAGTATACTAGAGCTGTCAGTTTAACATCAAATAAATTCGCTTTTTAAACTATTTAATTTATAATCTTAAAATAACTAATAATGGCTAATCAGTAAATATTCATATTATGGATTATTGCGATATACATTTAATTGATAAAAATTAATGAAACAGTACTAAACAAACTAAAAAAGATTCTCAAAATGTCCCCAATTTTCTTCAATACATTTCCTAACACTCTTCAAAAAATGTCGCCTAACTCGATGAAAAATTTCTGGTGTTTCTTTAATAATTTGGCACTTTTCGATTATCCTGAAGCGAAGATCCTCGACGTTGATTACTGGAATATCGTACACCAATTGTTTCAAATGACCCCAAAAGAAAAAATCCATAGGATTAAGGTCTGGTGACCTCGCTGCCCATGCCAATGGTCCACTTCGTCCTATTCATCGCTCAGGATACGTTGCATTCAAATACTGTCGGACACGTATACTAAAGTAGGGCGGAGCTCCGTCTTGGAGGATCCACATGTTGGCCCTTACTTCCAATGGCACATCTTCCAGATACAATGGGAGACGATTTTGGATAAAATCTAAGTATACGTCACCAGTTAATGGGCCATCAAAGAAATGAGGACCAATAAGGTAATCTCCTATTATCCCTGCCCACACATTTAGTGAAAATCTACGCTGATGTTTCGTTTCTACCACATTGTTTGGGTTCTCGTAAGCATATGTGTGGATGTTGTGTAGATTTGTTATGCCATCACGAGTGAAACCAGCTTCGTCAGTGAATAATATGACGCCAATTAATCGATTATCGTGTTCATACTTAGCTAGGATCTGATTGCACATTTCCAACCGTCTCGGCCGATCATCGTCATAAAGAGCCTGCAACTTTTTTGAATGAAACGGGTAGAGTTGTTCTTCTCTTAGTATCCTCCATGAACTAGCCTGACAGAGCCGCACTTCATTCCCAATTTTTCTAGTACTAATACCTGGATTATCTTCAATAATTTCAAGCACTCTTTCTTCTTGTTGCACGTTTCTAGCAGTTCTAGGTCTTCCCCTATTTCCATTATAACTTTTAAAGGAACCACATTCCGCAAGCCTCCTGTGCACACTGGAAAATGTTTGAGCATGAGGGATATTTCTTTCCGGATAACTCTCCATATAATATCTTCTTGCCAACTCTGCATTACCATTTGCTTTTCCATAACAAAAATGGATATCACAATATTCGATATTTGAATATTGGTGATTAGCCATTATTAGTTATTTTAAGATTATAAATTAAATAGTTTAAAAAGCGAATTTATTTGATGTTAAACTGACAGTTCTAGTATACTTTGATAGCTATTTACCTGGTAGCTGGTGGTAATGAAATGAGAAAAGTAAATTTACCACTTAATTTTTAAGGGTGATTTACGTCTAAACCGTTGGGTTTAGCGATGTAAATATAGAGCACCTTTTTTAAAGGCCTGGCATCAGTCTTTCAGAAATTATGCCAAAAATTACTGTAGCTGTCAACACTAAAAAATTATGACAAAAAAACAATTTTCAATGTAGGTAAAGTGCCCTCTAGCGGCAAACAATCAATGTGAATTGTTACTAAAATGATGAAGCGCAGAAGACTATCTTTCAAATATTAGTCAAATCGGTTTTCCTGTAAGCGAGTAATTCAAAAAACAAAAAATAAAAACTTGAAATTGGACGGCTTGTAACTCGAAAACGATTGACATTTTGAAAAAAAATTATATGAAGCTCTACCCTTATTTTGTCAAGTAGAATCACCCCCTTAAGTTTCGTGATCGATTTTTGAATCACCCTGTATTAAAAATGTGTATGCTGTTGGCACTCCCTCTCGTTGACAACTTGTTTTTCTTGCGATCGCCCATCTCCTTCCCAAGAGCTTTGAGTACAGGAAAATAAAACCGATTCTGCCTTTTATATTAGAAATATGTATGCTGTTGGCACTCCCTTCCGTTGACAACTTGTTTTTCTTGCGATCGCCCCTCTCCTTCCCAAGAGCTTTGAGTACAGGAAAATGAAACCGATTCTGCCTTTTATATTAGAAATGTGTATGCTGTTGGCACTCCCTCCCGTTGACAACTTGTTTTTCTTGCGATCGCCAATCTCCTTCCCAAGAGCTTTGAGTACAGGAAAATAAAACCGATTCTGCCTTTTATATTAGAAATATGTATGCTGTTGGCACTCCCTTCCGTTGACCACTTGTTTTTCTTGCGATCGCCCCTCTCCTTCCCAAGAGCTTTGAGTACAGGAAAATGAAACCGATTCTGCCTTTTATATTAGAAATGTGTATGCTGTTGGCACTCCCTCCCGTTGACAACTTGTTTTTCTTGCGATCGCCAATCTCCTTCCCAAGAGCTTTGAGTACAGGAAAATAAAACCGATTCTGCCTTTTATATTAGAAATGTGTATGCTGTTGGCACCCCGCCCGTTGACAACTTGTTTTTCTTGCGATCGCCCCTCTCCTTCCCAAGAGTTTTGAGTACAGAAAAATAAAACCGATTCTGCTTTTTATATTAGAAATGTGTATGCTGTTGGCACTCCCTTCCGTTGACAACTTGTTTTTCTTGCGATAGCCCCTCTCCTTCCCAAAAGCATTGAGTACAGGAAAATAAAACCGATTCTGCCTTTTATATTAGAAATGTGTAGGCTGTAGGCACTCCCTTCCGTTGACAACTTGTTTTTCTTGCGATCGCCCCTCTCCTTCCCAAGAGCTTTGAGTACAGGAAAATAAAACCGATTCTGTCTTTTATATTAGAAATGTGTATGCTGTTGGCACTCCCTCCCGTTGACAACTTGTTTTTCTTGCGATCGCCCCTCTCCTTCACAAGAGCTTTGAGTACAGGAAAATAAAAACGATTCTGCCTTTTCTATTAGAAATGTGTATGCTGTTGGCACTCCCTTCCGTTGACAACTTGTTTTTCTTGCCATCGCCCCTCTCCTTCCCAAGAGCTTTGAGTACAGGAAAATAAAACCGATTCTGCCTTTTCTATTAGAAATGTGTATGCTGTTGGCACTCCCTTGCGTTGACAACTTGTTGTTCATGCGATCGCCCCTCTCCTTCCCAAGAGTTTTGAGTACAGAAAAATAAAACCGATTCTGCTTTTTATATTAGAAATGTGTATGCTGTTGGCACTCCCTCCCGTTGACAACTTGTATTTCTTGCGATCGCCCCTCTCCTTCCCAGGAGCTTTGAGTAGAGGAAAATAAAACCGATTCTGCCTTTTCTATTAGAAATGTGTTTGCTGTTGGCACTCCCTTCCGTTGACAACTTCTTTTTCTTGCGATCGCCCCTCTCCTTCCCAAGAGCTTTTAGTACAGGAAAATAAAACCGATTCTGCCATTTATATTAAAAATGTGAATGCTGTTGACACAACCTCCCGTTGACAACTAGTTTTTCTCGCGATCGCCCCTCTCCTTCCCAAAAGCTTTGAATACAGGAAAATAAAACCGATTCTGCTTTTTATATTAGAAATGTGTATGCTTTTGGCACTCCCTCCCGTTGACAACTTGTTTTTTTTGTGATCGCCCCTCTCCTTTCCAAGATCTTTGAGTACAGGAAAATAAAACCGATTCTGCCTTTTATGTTAGAAATGGGTATGCTGTTGGCACTCCCTCCCGTTGACAACTTGTTTTTCTTGTGATCGTCCCTCTCTTTCCCAAGAGCTTTGAGTACAGGAAAATAAAACCGATTCTGCCTTTTATATTAGAAATGTGTATGCTGTTGGCACTCCCTTGCGTTGACAACTTGTTTTTCTTGCGATCGCACCTCTCCTTACCAAGAGCTTTGAGTACAGGAAAATAAAACCGACTCTGCCTTTTATATTAGAAATGTGTATGCAGTTGGCACTCCCTCCCGTAGACAACTTGTTTTTCTTGTGATCGCCCCTCTCTTTCCAAGAGTTTTAATTTCAGGAAAATAAAACCGATTCTGCCTTTTATGTTAGAAATGGGTATGCTGTTGGCACTCCTTCCCGTTGACAACTTGTTTTTCTTGCGATCGCCCCTCTCCTTCCCAAGAGCTTTTAGTACAGGAAAATAAAACCGATTCTGCCTTTTCTATTAGAAATGTGTTTGCTGTTGGCACTCCCTTCCGTTGACAACTTCTTTTTCTTGCGATCGTCCCTCTCCTTCCCAAGAGCTTTTAGTACAGGAAAATAAAACCGATTCTGCCTTTTATATTAGAAATGTGTATGCTGTTGGCACTCCCTTCCGTTGACAACTTGTTTTTCTTGCGATCGCCCCTCTCTTTCCCAAGAGCTTTGAGTACAGGAAAATAAAACCGATTCTGCCTTTTATATTAGAAATGTGTATACTGTTGGCACTCCTTTCCGTTGACAACTTGTTTTTCTTGCGATCGCCCCTCTCCTTCCCAGGAGCTTTGAGTACAGGAAAATAAAACCGATTCTGCCTTTTCTATTAGAAATGTGTTTGCTGTTGGCACTCCCTTCCGTTGACAACTTCTTTTTCTTGCGATCGCCCCTCTCCTTCCCAAGAGCTTTTAGTACAGGAAAATAAAACCGATTCTGCCTTTTATATTAAAAATGTGAATGCTGTTGACACAACCTCCCGTTGACAACTAGTTTTCCTCGCGATCGCCCCTCTCCTTCCCAAAAGCTTTGAATACAGGAAAATAAAACCGATTCTGCTTTTTATATTAGAAATGTGTATGCTTTTGGCACTTCCTCCCGTTGACAACTTGTTTTTCTTGTGATCGCCCCTCTCCTTTCCAAGATCTTTGAGTACAGGAAAATAAAACCGATTCTGCCTTTTATGTTAGAAATGGGTATGCTGTTGGCACTCCCTCCCGTTGACAACTTGTTTTTCTTGTGATCGTCCCTCTCTTTCCCAAGAGCTTTGAGTACAGGAAAATAAAACCGATTCTGCCTTTTATATTAGAAATGTGTATGCTGTTGGCACTCCCTTGCGTTGACAACTTGTTTTTCTTGCGATCGCACCTCTCCTTCCCAAGAGCTTTGAGTACAGGAAAATAAAACCGACTCTGCCTTTTATATTAGAAATGTGTATGCAGTTGGCACTCCCTCCCGTAGACAACTTGTTTTTCTTGTGATCGCCCCTCTCTTTCCAAGAGTTTTAATTTCAGGAAAATAAAACCGATTCTGCCTTTTATGTTAGAAATGGGTATGCTGTTGGCACTCCCTCCCGTTGACAACTTGTTTTTCTTGCGATCGCCCCTCTCCTTCCCAAGAGCTTTTAGTACAGGAAAATAAAACCGATTCTGCCTTTTCTATTAGAAATGTGTTTGCTGTTGGCACTCCTTTCCGTTGACAACTTCTTTTTCTTGCGATCGCCCCTCTCCTTCCCAAGAGCTTTTAGTACAGGAAAATAAAACCGATTCTGCCTTTTATATTAGAAATGTGTATGCTGTTGGCACTCCCTTCCGTTGACAACTTGTTTTTCTTGCGATCGCCCCTCTCTTTCCCAAGAGCTTTGAGTACAGGAAAATAAAACCGACTCTGCCTTTTATATTAGAAATGTGTATGCAGTTGGCACTCCCTCCCGTAGACAACTTGTTTTTCTTGCGATCGCCCCTCTCCTTCCCAAGAGCTTTGAGTAGAGGAAAATAAAACCGATTCTGCCTTTTATATTAGAAATGTGTATGCTGTTGGCACTCTCTTCCGTTGACAACTTGTTTTTCTTGCGATCGTCCCTCTCCTTCCCAAGAGCTTTTAGTACAGGAAAATAAAACCGATTCTGCCTTTTATATTAGAAATGTGTATGCTGTTGGCACTCCCTTCCGTTGACAACTTGTTTTTCTTGCGATCGCCCCTCTCTTTCCCAAGAGCTTTGAGTACAGGAAAATAAAACCGATTCTGCCTTTTATATTAGAAATGTGTATACTGTTGGCACTCCCTTCCGTTGACAACTTCTTTTTCTTGCGATCGCCCCTCTCCTTCCCAAGAGCTTTTAGTACAGGAAAATAAAACCGATTCTGCCTTTTATATTAGAAATGTGTATGCTGTTGGCACTCCCTTCCGTTGACAACTTGTTTTTCTTGCGATCGCCCCTCTCTTTCCCAAGAGCTTTGAGTACAGGAAAATAAAACCGACTCTGCCTTTTATATTAGAAATGTGTATGCAGTTGGCACTCCCTCCCGTAGACAACTTGTTTTTCTTGCGATCGCCCCTCTCCTTCCCAAGAGCTTTGAGTAGAGGAAAATAAAACCGATTCTGCCTTTTATATTAGAAATGTGTATGCTGTTGGCACTCTCTTCCGTTGACAACTTGTTTTTCTTGCGATCGCCCCTCTCCTTCCCAAGAGTTTTGAGTACAGGAAAATAAAACCGATTCTGCCTTTTATATTAGAAATGTGTATGCTGTTGGCACTCCCTTCCGTTTACAACTTGTTTTTTTTGTGATCGCCCCTCTCCTTCCCAAAAGCTTTGAATACAGGAAAATAAAACCGGTTCTGCCTTTTATATTAGAAACGTGTATGCTTTTGGCACTCCCTCCCGTTGACAACTTGTTTTTCTTGTGATCGCCCCTCTCCTTTCCAAGAGCTTTGAGTACAGGAAAATAAAACCGATTCTGCCTTTTATGTTAGAAATGGGTATTGCTGTTGGCACACCCTCCCGTTTACAACTAGTTTTTCTCGCGATCGCCCCTCTCCTTCCCAAAAGCTTTGAATACAGGAAAATAAAACCGGTTCTGCCTTTTATGTTAGAAATGGGTATGGCTGTTGGCACTTCCTCCCGTTGACAACTTGTTTTTCTTGTGATCGCCCCTCTCTTTCTCAAGAGATTTGAGTACAGGAAAATAAAACCGATTCTGCCTTTTATATGAGAAATGTGTATGCTGTTGGCACTCCCTCCCATTGACAACTTGTTTTTCTTGCGATCGCCCATCTCCTTCCCAAGAGCTTTGAGTACAGGAAAATAAAACCGATTCTGCCTTTTATATTAGAAATGTGTATGCTGTTGGCACTCCCTTCCGTTGAAAACTTGTTTTTCTTGCGATAGCCCCTCCCCTTCCCAAGAGCTTTGAGTATAGGAAAATAAAACCGATTCTGCCTTTTATATTAGAAATGTGTATGCTGTTGGCACTCCTTTCCGTTGACAACTTGTTTTTCTTGCGATCGCCCCTCTTCTTCCCAAGAGCTTTGAGTTAAGGAAAATAGAACCGATTCTGCCTTTTATATTAGAAATGTGTATGCTGTTGGCACTTCCTCCCGTTGACAACTTGTTTTTCTTGCGATGGCCCCTCTCCTTCCCAAGAGCTTTGAGTATAGGAAAATAAAACCGATTCTGCCTTTTATGTTAGAAATGGGTATGCTGTTGGCACTCCCTCCCGTTGACAACTTGTTTTTCTTGCGATGGCCCCTCTCCTTCCCAAGAGCTTTGAGTATAGGAAAATAAAACCGATTCTGCCTTTTATATTAGAAATGTGTATGCTGTTGGCACTCCCTTCCGTTGACAACTTGTTTTTCTTGCGATCGCCCCTCTCCTTCCCAAGAGCTTTGAGTACAGGAAAATAAAACCGATTCTTCCTTTTATATTAGAAATGTGTATGCTGTTGGCACTCCCTTCCGTTGACAACTTGTTTTTCTTGCAATCGCCCCTCTGCTTCCCAAGAGCTTTGAGTACAGGAAAATAAAACCGATTCTGCCTTTCATATTAGAAATGTGTATGCTGTTGGCACTCCCTACCGTTGAAAACTTGTTTTTCTTGCGATCGCCCCTCTCCTTCAAAAGAGCTTTGAGTAGAGGAAAATAAAACCGATTCTGCCTTTTATATTAGAAATGTGTATGCTGTTGGCACTCCCTTCCGTTGACAACTTGTTTTTCTTGCGATCGCCCCTCTCCTTCCCAAGAGTTTTGAGTACAGGAAAATAAAACCGATTCTGCCATTTATATTAGAAATGTGTAAGCTGTTGGCACTTCCTTCCGTTGACAACTTGTTTTTCTTGCGATGGCCCCTCTCCTTCCCAAGAGCTTTGAGTATAGGAAAATAAAACCGATTCTGCCTTTTATATTAGAAATGTGTATGCTGTTGGCACTCCCTTCTGTTGACAACTTGTTTTTCTTGCGATCGCCCCTCTCCTTCCCAAGAGCTTTGAGTACAGGAAAATAAAACCTATTCTTCCTTTTATATTAGAAATGTGTAAGCTGTTGGAACACCCTTCCGTTGACAACTTGTTTTTCTTGCGATCGCCCATCTCCTTCCCAAGAGCTTTGAGTACAGGAAAATAAAACCGATTCTGCCTTTCATATTAGAAATGTGTATGCTGTTGGCACTCCCTACCGTTGAAAACTTGTTTTTCTTGCGATCGCCCCTCTCCTTCCCAAGAGCTTTGAGTAGAGGAAAATAAAACCGATTCTGCCTTTTATATTAGAAATGTGTATGCTGTTGGCACTCCCTTCCGTTGACAACTTGTTTTTCTTGCGATCGCCCCTCTCCTTCCCAAGAGTTTTGAGTACAGGAAAATAAAACCGATTCTGCCTTTTATATTAGAAATGTGTATGCTGTTGGCACTCCCTCCCCTTGAAAACTTGTTTTTCTTGCGATCGCCCCTCTCCTTCCCAAGAGCTTTGAGTAGAGGAAAATAAAACTGATTCTGCCTTTTATATTAGAAATGTGTATGCTATTGGCACTCCCTTCCGTTGACAACTTGTTTTTTTTGCGATCGCCCCTCTCCTTCCCAAGAGCTTTGAGTACAGAAAAATAAAGCCGATTCTGCCTTTTATATTAGAAATATGTATGCTGTTGGCACTCCCTTCCGTTGACAACTTGTTTTTCTTGCGATCGCCCCTCTCCTTCCCAAGAGCTTTGAGTACAGGAAAATAAAACCGATTCTGCTTTTTCTATTAGAAAAGTGTATGCTGTTGGCATTCCCTTCCGTTGACAACTTGTTTTTCTTGCGATCGCCCCTCTCCTTCCAAAGAGCTTTGAGTACAGGAAAATAAAACCGATTCTGCCTTTTATATTAGAAATGTGTATGCTGTTGGCACTCCCTCTAGTTGACAACTTGTTTTCCTTGCGATCGCCCCTCTCCTTCCCAATAGCTTTGAGTACAGGAAAATAAAACCGATTCTGCCTTTTATATTAGAAATGTGTATGCTGCTGGCACTCCCTCCCGTAGACAACTTGTTTTTCTTGTGATCGCCCCTCTGCTTCCCAAGAGCTTTGAGTACAGGAAAATAAAACCGATTCTTTTTTTTATATTAGAAATGTGTATGCTGTTGGCACTCCCTTCCGTTGACAACTTGTTTTTCTTGCAATCGCCCCTCTGCTTCCCAAAAGCTTTGAGTACAGGAAAATAAAACCGATTCTGCCTTTTATATTAGAAATGTGTATGCTGTTGGCACTCCCTTCCGTTGACAACTTGTTTTTCTTGCAATCGCCCCTCTGCTTCCCAAGAGCTTTGAGTACAGGAAAATAAAACCGATTCTTCCTTTTATATTAGAAATGTGTATGCTGTTGGCACTCCCTTCCGTTGACAACTTGTTTTTCTTGCAATCGCCCCTCTGCTTCCCAAGAGCTTTGAGTACAGGAAAATAAAACCGATTCTGCCTTTTATATTAGAAACGTGTAAGCTGTTGGAACTCCCTTCCGTTGACAACTTGTTTTCCTTGCGATCGCCCCTCTCCTTCCCAAGAGCTTTGAGTACAGGAAAATAAAACAGATTCTGCCTTTCATATTAGAAAAGTGTATGCTGTTGGCACTCCCTTCCGTTGACAACTTGTTTTTCTTGCGATCGCCCCTCTAATTCCCAAGAGCTTTGAGTACAGGAAAATAAAACCGATTCTGCCTTTTATATTAGAGATGTGTATGCTGTTGGCACTCCCTCCCGTTGACAACTTGTTTTTCTTGCTATCGCCCCTCTCCTTCCCAAGAGCTTTGAGTACAGGAAAATAAAACCGATTCTGCCTTTTATATTAGAAATGTGTAAGCTGTTGGAACTCCCTTCCGTTGACAACTTGTTTTTCTTGCGATCGCCCCTCTCCTTCCCAAGAGCTTTGAGTACAGGAAAATAAAACCGATTCTGTCTTTCATATTAGAAACGTGCATGCTGTTGGCACTCCCTTCCGTTGACAACTTGTTTTTCTTGCGATCGCCCCTCTCCTTCCCAAGAGTTTTGAGTACAGGAAAATAAAACCGATTCTGCTTTTCATATTAGAAATGTGTATGCTGTTGGCACTCCCTACCGTTGAAAACTTGTTTTTCTTGCGATCGCCCCTCTCATTCCCAAGAGCTTTGAGTAGAGGAAAATAAAACCGATTCTGCCTTTTATATTAGAAATGTGTATGCTGTTGGCACTCCCTTCCGTTGCCAACTTGTTTTTTTTGCGATCGCCCCTCTCCTTCCCAAGAGCTTTGAGTACAGAAAAATAAAGCCGATTCTGCCTTTTATATTAGAAATATGTATGCTGTTGGCACTCCCTTCCGTTGACAACTTGTTTTTCTTGCGATCGCCCCTCTCCTTCCCAAGAGCTTAGAGTACAGGAAAATAAAACCGATTCTGCCTTTTCTATTAGAAAAGTGTATGCTGTTGGCACTCCCTTCCGTTGACAACTTGTTTTTCTTGCAATCGCCCCTCTGCTTCCCAAGAGCTTTGAGTACAGGAAAATAAAACCGATTCTGCCTTTTATATTAGAAATGTGTAAGCTGTTGGAACTCCCTTCCGTTGACAACTTGTTTTTCTTGCGATCGCCCCTCTCTTTCCCAAGAGCTTTGAGTACAGGAAAATAAAACCGACTCTGCCTTTTATATTAGAAATGTGTATGCAGTTGGCACTCCCTCCCGTAGACAACTTGTTTTTCTTGCGATCGCCCCTCTCCTTCCCAAGAGCTTTGAGTAGAGGAAAATAAAACCGATTCTGCCTTTTATATTAGAAATGTTTATGCTGTTGGCACTCCCTTCCGTTGACAACTTGTTTTTCTTGCGATCGCCCCTCTCCTTCCCAAGAGTTTTGAGTACAGGAAAATAAAACCGATTCTGCCTTTTATATTAGAAATGTGTATGCTGTTGGCACTCCCTTCCGTTTACAACTTGTTTTTCTTGTGATCGCCCCTCTCCTTCCCAAAAGCTTTGAATACAGGAAAATAAAACCGGTTCTGCCTTTTATATTAGAAACGTGTATGCTTTTGGCACTCCCTCCCGTTGACAACTTGTTTTTCTTGTGATCGCCCCTCTCCTTTCCAAGAGCTTTGAGTACAGGAAAATAAAACCGATTCTGCCTTTTATGTTAGAAATGGGTATTGCTGTTGGCACACCCTCCCGTTGACAACTAGTTTTTCTCGCGATCGCCCCTCTCCTTCCCAAAAGCTTTGAATACAGGAAAATAAAACCGGTTCTGCCTTTTATGTTAGAAATGGGTATTGCTGTTGGCACTTCCTCCCGTTGACAACTTGTTTTTCTTGTGATCGCCCCTCTCTTTCTCAAGAGATTTGAGTACAGGAAAATAAAACCGATTCTGCCTTTTATATGAGAAATGTGTATGCTGTTGGCACTCCCTCCCATTGACAACTTGTTTTTCTTGCGATCGCCCATCTCCTTCCCAAGAGCTTTGAGTACAGGAAAATAAAACCGATTCTGCCTTTTATATTAGAAATGTGTATGCTGTTGGCACTCCCTTCCGTTGAAAACTTGTTTTTCTTGCGGTAGCCCCTCCCCTTCCCAAGAGCTTTGAGTATAGGAAAATAAAACCGATTCTGCCTTTTATATTAGAAATGTGTATGCTGTTGGCACTCCCTTCCGTTGACAACTTGTTTTTCTTGCGATCGCCATTCTCCTTCCCAAGAGCTTTGAGTACAGGAAAATAAAACCCATTCTGCCTTTTATATTAGAAATGTGTATGCTGTTGGCACTCCCTTCCGTTGAAAACTTGTTTTTCTTGCGATCGCCCCTCTCTTTCCCAAGAGCTTTGAGTACAGAAAAATAAAACCGATTCTGCCTTTTATATTAGAAATGTGTATGCTGTTGGCACTCCTTTCCGTTGACAACTTGTTTTTCTTGCGATCGCCCCTCTCCTTCCCAAGAGCTTTGAGTTAAGGAAAATAGAACCGATTCTGCCTTTTATATTAGAAATGTGTATGCTGTTGGCACTTCCTCCCGTTGACAACTTGTTTTTCTTGCGATGGCCCCTCTCCTTCCCAAGAGCTTTGAGTATAGGAAAATAAAACCGATTCTGCCTTTTATGTTAGAAATGGGTATGCTGTTGGCACTCCCTCCCGTTGACAACTTGTTTTTCTTGCGATGGCCCCTCTCCTTCCCAAGAGCTTTGAGTATAGGAAAATAAAACCGATTCTGCCTTTTATATTAGAAATGTGTATGCTGTTGGCACTCCCTTCCGTTGACAACTTGTTTTTCTTGCGATCGCCCCTCTCCTTCCCAAGAGCTTTGAGTACAGGAAAATAAAACCGATTCTTCCTTTTATATTAGAAATGTGTATGCTGTTGGCACTCCCTTCCGTTGACAACTTGTTTTTCTTGCAATCGCCCCTCTGCTTCCCAAGAGCTTTGAGTACAGGAAAATAAAACCGATTCTGCCTTTCATATTAGAAATGTGTATGCTGTTGGCACTCCCTACCGTTGAAAACTTGTTTTTCTTGCGATCGCCCCTCTCCTTCCCAAGAGCTTTGAGTAGAGGAAAATAAAACCGATTCTGCCTTTTATATTAGAAATGTGTATGCTGTTGGCACTCCCTTCCGTTGACAACTTGTTTTTCTTGCGATCGCCCCTCTCCTTCCCAAGAGTTTTGAGTACAGGAAAATAAAACCGATTCTGCCTTTTATATTAGAAATGTGTAAGCTGTTGGCACTTCCTTCCGTTGACAACTTGTTTTTCTTGCGATGGCCCCTCTCCTTCCCAAGAGCTTTGAGTATAGGAAAATAAAACCGATTCTGCCTTTTATATTAGAAATGTGTATGCTGTTGGCACTCCCTTCTGTTGACAACTTGTTTTTCTTGCGATCGCCCCTCTCCTTCCCAAGAGCTTTGAGTACAGGAAAATAAAACCTATTCTTCCTTTTATATTAGAAATGTGTAAGCTGTTGGAACTCCCTTCCGTTGACAACTTGTTTTTCTTGCGATCGCCCATCTCCTTCCCAAGAGCTTTGAATACAGGAAAATAAAACCGATTCTGCCTTTCATATTAGAAATGTGTATGCTGTTGGCACTCCCTACCGTTGAAAACTTGTTTTTCTTGCGATCGCCCCTCTCCTTCCCAAGAGCTTTGAGTAAAGGAAAATAAAACCGATTCTGCCTTTTATATTAGAAATGTGTATGCTGTTGGCACTCCCTTCCGTTGACAACTTGTTTTTCTTGCGATCGCCCCTCTCCTTCCCAAGAGTTTTGAGTACAGGAAAATAAAACCGATTCTGCCTTTTATATTAGAAATGTGTATGCTGTTGGCACTCCCTCCCCTTGAAAACTTGTTTTTCTTGCGATCGCCCCTCTCCTTCCCAAGAGCTTTGAGTAGAGGAAAATAAAACTGATTCTGCCTTTTATATTAGAAATGTGTATGCTATTGGCACTCCCTTCCGTTGACAACTTGTTTTTTTTGCGATCGCCCCTCTCCTTCCCAAGAGCTTTGAGTACAGAAAAATAAAGCCGATTCTGCCTTTTATATTAGAAATATGTATGCTGTTGGCACTCCCTTCCGTTGACAACTTGTTTTTCTTGCGATCGCCCCTCTCCTTCACAAGAGCTTTGAGTACAGGAAAATAAAACCGATTCTGCTTTTTCTATTAGAAAAGTGTATGCTGTTGGCATTCCCTTCCGTTGACAACTTGTTTTTCTTGCGATCGCCCCTCTCCTTCCAAAGAGCTTTGAGTACAGGAAAATAAAACCGATTCTGCCTTTTATATTAGAAATGTGTATGCTGTTGGCACTCCCTCTAGTTGACAACTTGTTTTCCTTGCGATCGCCCCTCTCCTTCCCAATAGCTTTGAGTACAGGAAAATAAAACCGATTCTGCCTTTTATATTAGAAATGTGTATGCTGCTGGCACTCCCTCCCGTAGACAACTTGTTTTTCTTGTGATCGCCCCTCTGCTTCCCAAGAGCTTTGAGTACAGGAAAATAAAACCGATTATTTTTTTTATATTAGAAATGTGTATGCTGTTGGCACTCCCTTCCGTTGACAACTTGTTTTTCTTGCAATCGCCCCTCTGCTTCCCAAAAGCTTTGAGTACAGGAAAATAAAACCGATTCTGCCTTTTATATTAGAAATGTGTATGCTGTTGGCACTCCCTTCCGTTGACAACTTGTTTTTCTTGCAATCGCCCCTCTGCTTCCCAAGAGCTTTGAGTACAGGAAAATAAAACCGATTCTTCCTTTTATATTAGAAATGTTTATGCTGTTGGCACTCCCTTCCGTTGACAACTTGTTTTTCTTGCAATCGCCCCTCTGCTTCCCAAGAGCTTTGAGTACAGGAAAATAAAACCGATTCTGCCTTTTATATTAGAAACGTGTAAGCTGTTGGAACTCCCTTCCGTTGACAACTTGTTTTCCTTGCGATCGCCCCTCTCCTTCCCAAGAGCTTTGAGTACAGGAAAATAAAACAGATTCTGCCTTTCATATTAGAAAAGTGTATGCTGTTGGCACTCCCTTCCGTTGACAACTTGTTTTTCTTGCGATCGCCCCTCTAATTCCCAAGAGCTTTGAGTACAGGAAAATAAAACCGATTCTGCCTTTTATATTAGAGATGTGTATGCTGTTGGCACTCCCTCCCGTTGACAACTTGTTTTTCTTGCTATCGCCCCTCTCCTTCCCAAGAGCTTTGAGTACAGGAAAATAAAACCGATTCTGCCTTTTATATTAGAAATGTGTAAGCTGTTGGAACTCCCTTCCGTTGACAACTTGTTTTTCTTGCGATCGCCCCTCTCCTTCCCAAGAGCTTTGAGTACAGGAAAATAAAACCGATTCTGTCTTTCATATTAGAAACGTGTATGCTGTTGGCACTCCCTTCCGTTGACAACTTGTTTTTCTTGCGATCGCCCCTCTCCTTCCCAAGAGTTTTGAGTAAAGGAAAATAAAACCGATTCTGCTTTTCATATTAGAAATGTGTATGCTGTTGGCACTCCCTACCGTTGAAAACTTGTTTTTCTTGCGATCGCCCCTCTCCTTCCCAAGAGCTTTGAGTAGAGGAAAATAAAACCGATTCTGCCTTTTATATTAGAAATGTGTATGCTGTTGGCACTCCCTTCCGTTGACAACTTGTTTTTTTTGCGATCGCCCCTCTCCTTCCCAAGAGCTTTGAGTACAGAAAAATAAAGCCGATTCTGCCTTTTATATTAGAAATATGTATGCTGTTGGCACTCCCTTCCGTTGACAACTTGTTTTTCTTGCGATCGCCCCTCTCCTTCCCAAGAGCTTAGAGTACAGGAAAATAAAACCGATTCTGCCTTTTCTATTAGAAAAGTGTATGCTGTTGGCACTCCCTTCCGTTGACAACTTGTTTTTCTTGCAATCGCCCCTCTGCTTCCCAAGAGCTTTGAGTACAGGAAAATAAAACCGATTCTGCCTTTTATATTAGAAATGTGTAAGCTGTTGGAACTCCCTTCCGTTGACAACTTGTTTTTCTTGCGATCGCCCCTCTCCTTCCCAAGAGCTTTGAGTACAGGAAAATAAAACCGATTCTGCCTTTCATATTAGAAAAGTGTATGCTGTTGGCACTCCCTTCCGTTGACAACTTGTTTTTCTTGCGATCGCCCCTCTCCTTCCAAAGAGCTTTGAGTACAGGAAAATAAAACCAATTCTTCCTTTTATATTAGAAATGTGTATGCTGTTGGCACTCCCTACCGTTGAAAACTTGTTTTTCTTGCGATCGCCCCTCTCCTTCCCAAGAGCTTTGAGTAGAGGAAAATAAAACCGATTCTGCCTTTTATATTAGAAATGTGTATGCTGTTGGCACTCTCTTCCGTTGACAACTTGTTTTTCTTGCGATCGCCCCTCTCCTTCCCAAGAGTTTTGAGTACAGGAAAATAAAACCGATTCTGCCTTTCATATTAGAAATGTGTATGCTGTTGGCACTCCCTACCGTTGAAAACTTGTTTTTCTTGCGATCGCCCCTCTCCTTCCCAAGAGCTTTGAGTAGAGGAAAATAAAACCGATTCTGCCTTTTATATTAGAAATGTGTATGCTGTTGGCACTCCCTTCCGTTGACAACTTGTTTTTTTTGCGATCGCCCCTCTCCTTCCCAAGAGCTCTGGGTACAGAAAAATAAAGCCGATTCTGCCTTTTATATTAGAAATATGTATGCTGTTGGCACTCTCTTCCGTTGACAACTTGTTTTTCTTGCGATCGCCCCTCTCCTTCCCAAGAGCTTTGAGTACAGGAAAATAAAACCGATTCTGCCTTTTCTATTAGAAAAGTGTATGCTGTTGGCACTCCCTTCCGTTGACAACTTGTTTTTCTTGCGATCGCCCCTCTCCTTCCAAAGAGCTTTGAGTACAGGAAAATAAAACCGATTCTGCCTTTTATATTAGAAATGTGAATGATGTTGGCACCCCCTCCCGTTGACAACTTGTTTTTCTTGCGACCGCCCCTCTCCTTCCCAAGAGCTTTGAGTACAGGAAAATAAAACCGATTCTGCCTTTTATATTAGAAATGTGTATGCTGTAGGCACTCCCTTCCGTTGACAACTTGGTTTTCTTGAGATCGTTCCTCTCCTTCCCAAGAGCTTTGAGTACAGGAAAATAAAACCGATTCTGCCTTTTATATTAGAAATGTGTATGCTGTTGGCACTCCCTTCCGTTGAAAATTTGTTTTTCTTGCGATCGCCCCTCTCCTTCCCAAGAGCTTTGAGTACAGGAAAATAAAACCGATTCTGCCTTTTATATTAGAAATGTGTATGCTGTTGGCACTCCTTTCCGTTGACAACTTGTTTTTCTTGCGATCGCCCCTCTCCTTCCCAAGAGCTTTGAGTACAGAAAAATAAAACCGATTCTGCCTTTTATATTAGAAATGTATATGCTGTTAGCACTCCCTTCCGTTGACAACTTGTTTTTCTTGCGATCGCCCCTCAAGAGCTTTTAGTACAGGAAAATAAAACCGATTCTGCTTTTTATATTAGAAATGTGTATGCTTTTGGCACTCCCTCCCGTTGACAACTTGTTTTTCTTGTGATCGGCCCTCTCCTTTCCAAGAGCTTTGAGTACAAGAAAATAAAACCGATTCTGCCTTTTATGTTAGAAATGGGTATGCTGTTGGCACCCCTCCCGTTGACAACTTGTTTTTCTTGTGATCGCCCCTCTCTTTCCCAAGAGCTTTGAGTACAGGAAAATAAAACCGATTCTGCCTTTTATATTAGAAATGTGTATGCTGTTGGCACTCCCTTGCGTTGACAACTTGTTTTTCTTGCGATCGCCCCTCTCATTCCTAAGAGCTTTGAGAACAGGAAAATAAAACCGATTCTGCCTTTTATATTAGAAATGTGTATGCTGTTGGCTCTCCCTCTTGTAGACAACTTGTTTTTCTTCTGATCGCCCCTCTCTTTCCAAGAGCTTTAATTTCAGGAAAATAAAACCGATTCTGCTTTTTATATTAGAAATGTTTATGCTGTTGGCACTCCCTTCCGTTGACAACTTGTTTTTCTTGCGATCGCCCCTCTCCTTCCCAAGAGCTTTGAGTACAGGAAAACAAAACCGATTCTGCCTTTTATATTAAAAATGTGAATGCTGTTGGCACTCCCTCCGTTGACAACTTTTTTTTCTTGTGATCGCCCCTTTCCTTCCCAAGAGCTTTGAGTACAGGAAAATAAAACCGATTCTGCCTTTTATATTAGAAATGTGTATGCTGTTGGCACTCCCTAGCGTTGACAACTTGTTTTTCTTGCGATCGCCCCTCTCCTTCCCAAGAGCTTTGAGTACAGGAAAATAAAACCGATTCTGCCTTTTATATTAGAAATGTGTATGCTGTTGGCACTCCCTTCCGTTGACAACATGTTTTCCTTGCGATCGCCCCTCTCCTTCCCAAGAGCTTTGAGTACAGGAAAATAAAACCGATTCTGCTTTTTATTTTAGAAATGTGTATGCTGTTGGCACTCCCTTCCGTTGACAACTTGTTTTTCTTGCGATCGCCCCTCTCTTTCCCAAGAGCTTTGAGTACAGGAAAATAAAACCGATTCTGCCTTTTATATTAGAAATGTGTATGCTGTTGGCACTCCCTCCCGTTGACAACTTGTTTTTCTTGCGATCGCCCCTCTCCTTCCCAGGAGCTTTGAGTACAGGAAAATAAAACCGATTCTGCCTTTTCTATTAGAAATGTGTTTGCTGTTGGCACTCCCTTCCGTTGACAACTTCTTTTTCTTGCGATAGCCCCTCTCCTTCCCAAGAGCTTTTAGTACAGGAAAATAAAACCGATTCTGCCTTTTATATTAAAAATGTGAATGCTGTTGGCACACCCTGCCGTTGACAACTAGTTTTTCTTGTGATCGCCCCTCTCCTTTCCAAGATCTTTGAGTACAGGAAAATAAAACCGATTCTGCCTTTTATGTTAGAAATGGGTATGCTGTTGGCACTCCCTCCCGTTGACAACTTGTTTTTCTTGTGATCGTCCCTCTCTTTCCCAAGAGCTTTGAGTACAGGAAAATAAAACCGATTCTGCATTTTATATTAAAAATGTGAATGCTGTTGGCACACCCTCCCGTTGACAACTAGTTTTTCTTGCGATCGCACCTCTCCTTCCCAAGATCTTTGAGTACAGGAAAATAAAACCGATTCTGCCTTTTATGTTAGAAATGGGTATGCTGTTGGCACTCCCTCCCGTTGACAACTTGTTTTTCCTGCGATCGCCCCTCTCTTTCCCAAGAGCTTTGAGTACAGGAAAATAAAACCGATTCTGCCTTTTATATTAGAAATGTGTATGCTGTTGGCACTCCCTGGCGTTGACAACTTGTTTTTCTTGCAATCGCACCTCTCCTTCCCAAGAGCTTTGAGTACAGGAAAATAAAACCGACTATGCCTTTTATATTAGAAATGTGTATGCTGTTGGCACTCCTTTCCGTTGACAACTTGTTTTTCCTGCGATCGCCCCTCTCTTTCCCAAGAGCTTTGAGTACAGGAAAATAAAACCGATTCTGTCTTTTATATTAGAAATGTGTATGCTGTTGGCACCCCCTTCCGTTGACAACTTGTTTTTCTTGCGATCGCCCCTCTCCTTCCCAAGAGCTTTGAGTACAGGAAAATAAAATCAATTCTGCCTTTTATATTAGAAATGTGTATGCTGTTGGCACTCCCTTCCGTTGACAACTTGTTTTTCTTGCGATCGCCCCTCTCCTTCCCAAGAGATTTGAGTACAGGAAAATAAAACCATTTCTGCCTTTTATATTAAAAATGTGTATGCTGTTGGCACTCCCTTCCGTTGACAACTTGTTTTTCTTGCGATCGCCCCTCTCTTTCCCAAGAGCTTTGAATACAGGAAAATAAAACCGATTCTGCCTTTTATATTAGAAATGTGTATGCTGTTGGCACTCCCTTCCGTTGACAACTTGTTTTTCTTGCGATCGCCCCTCTCCTTCTCAAGAGCTTTGAGTACAGGAAAATAAAACCAATTCTGCCTTTTATATTAAAAATGTGTATGCTGTTGGCACTCCCTTCGGTTGACAACTTGTTTTTCTTGCGATCGCCCCTCTCTTTCCCAAGAGCTTTGAATACAGGAAAATAAAACCAATTCTGCCTTTTATATTAAAAATGTGTATGCTGTTGGCACTCCCTTCCGTTGACAACTTGTTTTTCTTGCGATCGCCCCTCTCTTTCCCAAGAGCTTTGAGTACAGGAAAATAAAACCGATTCTGCCTTTTATATTTGAAATGTGTATACTGTTGGCACTCCTTTCCGTTGACAACTTGTTTTTCTTGCGATCGCCCCTCTCCTTCCCAAGAGCTTTGATTTCGGGAAAATAGAACCGATTCTGCCTTTTATATTAGAAATGTGTATGCTGTTGGCACTTCCTTCCTTTGACAACTTGTTTTTCTTGCGATGGCCCCTCTCCTTCCCAAGAGCTTTGAGTATAAGAAAATAAAACCGATTCTGCCTTTTATATTAGAAATGTGTATGCTGTTGGCACTCCCTTCCGTTGACAACTTGTTTTTCTTGCGATCGCCCCTCTCCTTCCCAAGAGCTTTGAGTATAGGAAAATAAAACCGATTCTTCCTTTTATATTAGAAATGTGTATGCTGTTGGCACTCCCTTCCGTTGACAACTTGTTTTTCTTGCAAACGCCCCTCTGCTTCCCAAGAGCTTTGAGTACAGGAAAATAAAACCGGTTCTGCCTTTTATATTAGAAACGTGTATGCTTTTGGCACTCCCTCCCGTTGACAACTTGTTTTTCTTGTGATCGCCCCTCTCCTTTCCAAGAGCTTTGATTACAGGAAAATAAAACCGATTCTGCCTTTTATGTTAGAAATGGGTATTGCTGTTGGCACTTCCTCCCGTTGACAGCTTGTTTTTCTTGCGATCGCCCCTCTCTTTCCCAAGAGCTTTGAGTACAGGAAAATAAAACCGATTCTGCATTTTATATGAGAAATGTGTATGCTGTTGGCACTCCCTCCCATTGACAACTTGCTTTTCTTGCGATCGCCCATCTCCTTCCCAAGAGCTTTGAGTACAGGAAAATAAAACCGATTCTGCCTTTTATATTAGAAATGTGTATGCTGTTGGCACTCCCTTCCGTTGAAAACTTGTTTTTCTTGCGATAGCCCCTCTCCTTCCCAAGAGATTTGAGTATAGGAAAATAAAACCGATTCTGCCTTTTATATTAGAAATGTGTATGCTGTTGGCACTCCCTTCCGTTGACAACTTGTTTTTCTTGCGATCGCCCATCTCCTTCCCAAGAGCTTTGAGTACAGGAAAATAAAACCGATTCTGCCTTTTATATTAGAAATGTGTATGCTGTTGGCACTCCCTTCCGTTGAAAACTTGTTTTTCTTGCGATAGCCCCTCTCCTTCCCAAGAGATTTGAGTATAGGAAAATAAAACCCATTCTGCCTTTTATATTAGAAATGTGTATGCTGTTGGCACTCCCTCCCGTAGACAACTTGTTTTTCTTCTGATCGCCCCTCTCTTTCCAAGAGCTTTAATTTCAGGAAAATAAAACCGATTCTGCCTTTTATATTAGAAATTTTTATGCTTTTGGCACTCCCTCCCCTTGAAAACTTGTTTTTCTTGCGATCGCCCCTCTCCTTCCCAAGAGCTTTGAGAAGAGGAAAATAAAACCGATTCTGCCTTTTATATTAGAAATGTGTATGCTATTGGCACTCCCTTCCGTTGACAACTTGTTTTTTTTGCGATCGCCCCTCTCCTTCCCAAGAGCTTTGAGTACAGAAAATTAAAGCCGATTCTGCCTTTTATATTAGAAATATGTATGCTGTTGGCACTCCCTTCCGTTGACAACTTGTTTTTCTTGCGATCGCCCCTCTCCTTTCCAAGAGCTTTGAGTACAGGAAAATAAAACCGATTCTGCTTTTTATATTAGAAATGTGTTTGCTGTTGGCACTCCCTCCCGTTAACAACTTGTTTTCCTTGCGATCGCCCCTCTCCTTCCCAATAGCTTTGAGTACAGGAAAATAAAACCGATTCTGCCTTTTATATTAGAAATGTGTATGCTGCTGGCACTCCCTCCCGTAGACAACTTGTTTTTCTTGTGATCGCCCCTCTTTTTCCAAGAGCTTTGAGTACAGGAAAATAAAACCGATTCTGCCTTTTATATTAGAAATGTGTATGATGTTGGCACCCCCTCCCGTTGACAACTTGTTTTTCTTGCGACCGCCCCTCTCCTTCCCAAGAGCTTTGAGTACAGGAAAATAAAACCGATTCTGCCTTTTATATTAGAAATGTGTATGCTGTTGGCACTCCCTTCCGTTGACAACTTGGTTTTCTTGAGATCGCCCCTCTGCTTCCCAAGAGCTTTGAGTACAGGAAAATAAAACCGATTCTGCCTTTTATATTAGAAATGTGTATGCTGTTGGCACTCCCTTCCGTTGACAACTTGTTTTTCTTGCGATCGCCCCTCTCCTTCCCAAGAGCTTTGAGTACAGGAAAATAAAACCGATTCTGCCTTTTATATTAGAAATGTGTATGCTGTTGGCACTCCTTTCCGTTGACAACTTGTTTTTCTTGCGATCGCCCCTCTCTTTCCCAAGAGCTTTGATTACAGGAAAATAAAACCAATTCTGCCTTTTATATTAGAAATGTGTATGCTGTTGGCACTCCCTTGCGTTGACAACTTGTTTTTCTTGCGATCGCCCCTCTCCTTCCCGAGAGCTTTGAGTACAGAAAAATAAAACCGATTCTGCCTTTTATATTAGAAATGTATATGCTGTTAGCACTCCCTTCCGTTGACAACTCGTTTTTCTTGCGATCGCCCCTCTCCTTCCCAAGAGCTTTGAGTACAGGAAAATAAAACCGATTCTGCCTTTTATAATAGAAATGTGTATGCTGTTGGCACTCCCTTCCGTTGACAACTTGTTTTTCTTGCGATCGCCCCTCAAGAGCTTTTAGTACAGGAAAATAAAACCGATTCTGCCTTTTATATTAGAAATGTGTATGCTTTTGGCACTCCCTCCCGTTGACAACTTGTTTTTCTTCTGATCGCCCCTCTCTTTCCAAGAGCTTTAATTTCAGGAAAATAAAACCGATTCTGCCTTTTATATTAGAAATTTTTATGCTGTTGGCACACCCTTCCGTTGACAACTTGTTTTTCTTGCGATCGCCCCTCTCCTTCCCAAGAGCTTTGAGTACAGGAAAATAAAACCGTTTCTGCCTTTTATATTAAAAATGTGTATGCTGTTGGCACTCCCTCCGTTGACAACTTGTTTTTCTTGTGATCGCCCCTCTCCTTCCCAAGAGCTTTGAGTACAGGAAAATAAAACCGATTCTGCCTTTTATATTAGAAATGTGTATGCTGTTGGCACTCCCTAGCGTTGACAACTTCTTTTTCTTGTGATCGCCCCTCTCCTTCCCAAGAGCTTTGAGTACAGGAAAATAAAACCGATTCTGCCTTTTATTTTAGAAATGTGTATGCTGTTGGCACTCCCTCCCGTAGACAACTTCTTTTTCTTGTGATGGCCCCTCTCTTTCCAAGAGCTTTAAATTCAGGAAAATAAAACCGATTCTGCCTTTTATATTAGAAATGTGTATGCTGTTGGCACTCCCTTCCGTTGACAACTTGTTTTTCTTGAGATGGCCCCTCTCCTTCCCAAGAGCTTTGAGTACAGGAAAATAAAACCGATTCTTCCTTTTATATTAGAAATGTGTATGCTGTTGGCACTCCCTTCCGTTGACAACTTGTTTTTCTTGCAATCGCCCCTCTGCTTCCCAAGAGCTTTGAGTAAAGGAAAATAAAACCGATTCTGCCTTTTATATTAGAAATGTGTATGCTGTTGGCACTCCCTCCCGTAGACAACTTCTTTTTCTTGTGATGGCCCCTCTCTTTCCAAGAGCTTTAAATTCAGGAAAATAAAACCGATTCTGCCTTTTATATTAGAAATGTGTATGCTGTTGGCACTCCCTTCCGTTGACAACTTGTTTTTCTTGAGATGGCCCCTCTCCTTCCCAAGAGCTTTGAGTACAGGAAAATAAAACCGATTCTTCCTTTTATATTAGAAATGTGTATGCTGTTGGCACTCCCTTCCGTTGACAACATGTTTTTCTTGCGATCGCCCCTCTCCTTCCCAAGAGCTTTGAGTACAGGAAAATAAAACCGATTCTGCTTTTTATTTTAGAAATGTGTATGCTGTTGGCTCTCCCTTCCGTTGACAACTTGTTTTTCTTGCGATCGCCCCTCTAATTCCCAAGAGCTTTGAGTACAGGAAAATAAAACCGATTCTGCCTTTTATATTAGAGATGTGTATGCTGTTGGCACTCCCTCCCGTTGACAACTTGTTTTTCTTGCGATCGCCCCTCTCCTTCCCAGGAGCTTTGAGTACAGGAAAATAAAACCGATTCTGCCTTTTCTATTAGAAATGTGTTTGCTGTTGGCACTCCCTTCCGTTGACAACTTGTTTTTCTTGCGATCGCCCCTCTCCTTCCCAAGAGCTTTGAGTACAGGAAAATAAAACCGATTCTGCCTTTTATATTAGAAATGTGTATGCTGTTGGCACTCCCTTCCGTTGACAACTAGTTTTTCTCGCGATCGCCCCTCTCCTTCCCAAAAGTTTTAAATACAGGAAAATGAAACCGATTCTGCCTTTTATATTAGAAATGTGTATGCTTTTGGCACTCCCTCCCGTTGACAACTTGTTTTTCTTGTGATCGCCCCTCTCCTTTCCAAGATCTTTGAGTACAGGAAAATAAAACCGATTCTGCCTTTTATGTTAGAAATGGGTATGCTGTTGGCACTCCCTCCCGTTGACAACTTGTTTTTCTTGTGATCGTCCCTCTCTTTCCCAAGAGCTTTGAGTACAGGAAAATAAAACCAATTCTGCCTTTTTTATTAAAAATGTGTATGCTGTTGGCACTCCCTTCCGTTGACAACTTGTTTTTCTTGAGATGGCCCCTCTCCTTCCCAAGAGCTTTGAGTACAGGAAGATAAAACCGATTCTTCCTTTTATATTAGAAATGTGTATGCTGTTGGCACTCCCTTCCGTTGACAACTTGTTTTTCTTGCAATCGCCCCTCTGCTTCCCAAGAGCTTTGAGTATAGGAAAATAAAACCGATTCTGCCTTTTATATTAGAAATGTGTATGCTGTTGGCACTCCTTTCCGTTGACAAATTGTTTTTCCTGCGATCGCCCCTGTCTTTCCCAAAAGAGCTTTGAGTATAGGAAAATAAAACCAATTCTGCCTTTTATATTAGAAATGTGTATGCTGTTGGCACTCCCTTCCGTTGACAACTTGTTTTTCTTGCGATCGCCCCTCTCCTTCCCAAGAGCTTTGAGTACAGGAAAATAAAACCAATTCTGCCTTTTTTATTAAAAATGTGTATGCTGTTGGCACTCCCTTCCGTTGACAACTTGTTTTTCTTGCGATTGCCCCTCTCTTTCCCAAGAGCTTTGAATACAAGAAAATAAAACCGATTCTGCCTTTTATATTAGAAATGTGTATGCTGTTGGCACTCCCTTCCGTTGACAACTTGTTTTTCTTGCGATCGCCCCTCTCTTTCTCAAGAGCTTTGAGTACAGGAAAATAAAACCGATTCTGCCTTTTATATTAGAAATGTGTATACTGTTGGCACTCCTTTCCGTGGACAACTTGTTTTTCTTGCGATCGCCCCTCTCCTTCCCAAGAGCTTTGAGTTCAAGAAAATAGAACCGATTCTGCCTTTTATATTAGAAATGTGTATGCTGTTGGCACTTCCTTCCGTTGACAACTTGTTTTTCTTGCGATGGCCCCTCTCCTTCCCAAGAGCTTTGAGTATAAGAAAATAAAACCGATTCTGCCTTTTATATTAGAAATGTGTATGCTGTTGGCACTCCCTTCCGTTGACAACTTGTTTTTCTTGCGATCGCCCCTCTCCTTCCCAAGAGCTTTGAGTACAGGAAAATAAAACCGATTCTGCCTTTTATATTAGAAATGTGTATGCAGTTGGCACTCCCTCCCGTTGAAAACTTGTTTTTCTTGCGATCGCCCCTCTCCTTCCCAAGAGCTTTGAGTACAGGAAAATAAAACCGATTCTGCATTTTATATTAAAAATGTGTATGCTGTTGGCACTCCCTCTCGTTGAAAACTTGTTTTTCTTGCGATCGCCCCTCTCCTTCCCAAGAGCTTTGAGTAGAGGAAAATAAAACCGATTCTGCCTTTTATATTAAAAATGTGTATGCTATTTTACACTCCCTTCCGTTGAGAACTTGTTTTTTTTGCGATCGCCCCTCTCCTTCCCAAGAGCTTTGAGTACAGAAAAATAAAGCCGATTCTGCCTTTTATATTAGAAATATGTATGCTGTTGGCACTCCCTTCCGTTGACAACTTGTTTTTCTTGCGATCGCCCCTCTCCTTCCCAAGAGCTTTGAGTACAGGAAAATAAAACCGATTCTGCCTTTTATATTACAAATGTGTATGCTGTTGGCACTCCCTTCCGTTGAAAACTTGTTTTTCTTGCGATAGCCCCTCTCCTTCCCAAGAGATTTGAGTATAGGAAAATAAAACCGATTCTGCCTTTTATATTAGAAATGTGTATGCTGTTGGCACTCCCTTCCGTTGACAACTTGTTTTTCTTGCGATCGCCCCTCTCCTTCCCAAGAGCTTTAAGTACAGGAAAATAAAACCCATTCTGCCTTTTATATTAGAAATGTGTATGCTGTTGGCACTCCCTCCCGTAGACAACTTGTTTTTCTTCTGATCGCCCCTCTCTTTCCAAGAGCTTTAATTTCAGGAAAATAAAACCGATTCTGCCTTTTATATTAGAAATTTTTATGCTGTTGGCACTCCCTCCCCTTGAAAACTTGTTTTTCTTGCGATCGCCCCTCTCCTTCCCAAGAGCTTTGAGAAGAGGAAAATAAAACCGATTCTGCCTTTTATATTAGAAATGTGTATGCTATTGGCACTCCCTTCCGTTGACAACTTGTTTTTTTTGCGATCGCCCCTCTCCTTCCCAAGAGCTTTGAGTACAGAAAAATAAAGCCGATTCTGCCTTTTATATTAGAAATATGTATGCTGTTGGCACTCCCTTCCGTTGACAACTTGTTTTTCTTGCGATCGCCCCTCTCCTTCCCAAGAGCTTTGAGTACAGGAAAATAAAACCGATTCTGCTTTTTATATTAGAAATGTGTATGCTGTTGGCACTCCCTCCCGTTAACAACTTGTTTTCCTTGCGATCGCCCCTCTCCTTCCCAATAGCTTTGAGTACAGGAAAATAAAACCGATTCTGCCTTTTATATTAGGAATGTGTATGCTGCTGGCACTCCCTCCCGTAGACAACTTGTTTTTCTTGTGATCGCCCCTCTTTTTCCAATAGCTTTGAGTACAGGAAAATAAAACCGATTCTGCCTTTTATATTAGAAATGTGTATGATGTTGGCACCCCCTCTCGTTGACAACTTGTTTTTCTTGCGACCGCCCCTCTCCTTCCCAAGAGCTTTGAGTACAGGAAAATAAAACCGATTCTGCCTTTTATATTAGAAATGTGTATGCTGTTGGCACTCCCTTCCGTTGACAACTTGCTTTTCTTGAGATCGCCCCTCTGCTTCCCAAGAGCTTTGAGTACAGGAAAATAAAACCGATTCTGCCTTTTATATTAGAAATGTGTATGCTGTTGGCACTCCCTTCCGTTGACAACTTGTTTTTCTTGCGATCGCCCATCTCCTTCCCAAGAGCTTTGAGTACAGGAAAATAAAACCGATTCTGCCTTTTATATTAGAAATGTGTATGCTGTTGGCACTCCTTTCCGTTGACAACTTGTTTTTCTTGCGATCGTCCCTCTCTTTCCCAAGAGCTTTGATTACAGGAAAATAAAACCAATTCTGCCTTTTATATTAGAAATGTGTATGCTGTTGGCACTCCCTTACGTTGACAACTTGTTTTTCTTGCGATCGCCCCTCTCCTTCCCAAGAGCTTTGAGTACAGAAAAATAAAACCGATTCTGCCTTTTATATTAGAAATGTATATGCTGTTAGCACTCCCTTCCGTTGACAACTCGTTTTTCTTACGATCGCCCCTCTCCTTCCCAAGAGCTTTGAGTACAGGAAAATAAAACCGATTCTGCCTTTTATAATAGAAATGTGTATGCTGTTGGCACTCCCTTCCGTTGACAACTTGTTTTTCTTGCGATCGCCCCTCAAGAGCTTTTAGTACAGGAAAATAAAACCGATTCTGCCTTTTATATTAGAAATGTGTATGCTTTTGGCACTCCCTCCCGTTGACAACTTGTTTTTCTTGTGATCGGCCCTCTCCTTTCCAAGAGCTTTAATTTCAGGAAAATAAAACCGATTCAGCCTTTTATATTAGAAATGTGTATGCTGTTGGCACTCCCTCCCGTAGACAACTTGTTTTTCTTCTGATCGCCCCTCTCTTTCCAAGAGCTTTAATTTCAGGAAAATAAAACCGATTCTGCCTTTTATATTAGAAATTTTTATACTGTTGGCACACCTTTCCGTTGACAACTTGTTTTTCTTGCGATCGCCCCTCTCCTTCCCAAGAGCTTTGAGTACAGGAAAATAAAACCGATTCTGCCTTTTATATTAAAAATGTGTATGCTGTTGGCACTCCCTCCGTTGACAACTTGTTTTTCTTGTGATCGCCCCTCTCCATCCCAAGAGCTTTGAGTACAGGAAAATAAAACCGATTCTGCCTTTTATATTAGAAATGTGTATGCTGTTGGCACTCCTTTCCGTTGACAACTTGTTTTTCTTGCGATCGCCCCTCTCTTTCCCAAGAGCTTTGATTACAGGAAAATAAAACCAATTCTGCCTTTTATATTAGAAATGTGTATGCTGTTGGCACTCCCTTGCGTTGACAACTTGTTTTTCTTGCGATCGCCCCTCTCCTTCCCGAGAGCTTTGAGTACAGAAAAATAAAACCGATTCTGCCTTTTATATTAGAAATGTATATGCTGTTAGCACTCCCTTCCGTTGACAACTCGTTTTTCTTGCGATCGCCCCTCTCCTTCCCAAGAGCTTTGAGTACAGGAAAATAAAACCGATTCTGCCTTTTATAATAGAAATGTGTATGCTGTTGGCACTCCCTTCCGTTGACAACTTGTTTTTCTTGCGATCGCCCCTCAAGAGCTTTTAGTACAGGAAAATAAAACCGATTCTGCCTTTTATATTAGAAATGTGTATGCTTTTGGCACTCCCTCCCGTTGACAACTTGTTTTTCTTCTGATCGCCCCTCTCTTTCCAAGAGCTTTAATTTCAGGAAAATAAAACCGATTCTGCCTTTTATATTAGAAATTTTTATGCTGTTGGCACACCCTTCCGTTGACAACTTGTTTTTCTTGCGATCGCCCCTCTCCTTCCCAAGAGCTTTGAGTACAGGAAAATAAAACCGTTTCTGCCTTTTATATTAAAAATGTGTATGCTGTTGGCACTCCCTCCGTTGACAACTTGTTTTTCTTGTGATCGCCCCTCTCCTTCCCAAGAGCTTTGTGTACAGGAAAATAAAACCGATTCTGCCTTTTATATTAGAAATGTGTATGCTGTTGGCACTCCCTAGCGTTGACAACTTCTTTTTCTTGTGATCGCCCCTCTCCTTCCCAAGAGCTTTGAGTACAGGAAAATAAAACCGATTCTGCCTTTTATTTTAGAAATGTGTATGCTGTTGGCACTCCCTCCCGTAGACAACTTCTTTTTCTTGTGATGGCCCCTCTCTTTCCAAGAGCTTTAAATTCAGGAAAATAAAACCGATTCTGCCTTTTATATTAGAAATGTGTATGCTGTTGGCACTCCCTTCCGTTGACAACTTGTTTTTCTTGAGATGGCCCCTCTCCTTCCCAAGAGCTTTGAGTACAGGAAAATAAAACCGATTCTTCCTTTTATATTAGAAATGTGTATGCTGTTGGCACTCCCTTCCGTTGACAACTTGTTTTTCTTGCAATCGCCCCTCTGCTTCCCAAGAGCTTTGAGTAAAGGAAAATAAAACCGATTCTGCCTTTTATATTAGAAATGTGTATGCTGTTGGCACTAACTCCCGTAGACAACTTCTTTTTCTTGTGATGGCCCCTCTCTTTCCAAGAGCTTTAAATTCAGGAAAATAAAACCGATTCTGCCTTTTATATTAGAAATGTGTATGCTGTTGGCACTCCCTTCCGTTGACAACTTGTTTTTCTTGAGATGGCCCCTCTCCTTCCCAAGAGCTTTGAGTACAGGAAAATAAAACCGATTCTTCCTTTTATATTAGAAATGTGTATGCTGTTGGCACTCCCTTCCGTTGACAACATGTTTTTCTTGCGATCGCCCCTCTCCTTCCCAAGAGCTTTGAGTACAGGAAAATAAAACCGATTCTGCTTTTTATTTTAGAAATGTGTATGCTGTTGGCTCTCCCTTCCGTTGACAACTTGTTTTTCTTGCGATCGCCCCTCTAATTCCCAAGAGCTTTGAGTACAGGAAAATAAAACCGATTCTGCCTTTTATATTAGAGATGTGTATGCTGTTGGCACTCCCTCCCGTTGACAACTTGTTTTTCTTGCGATCGCCCCTCTCCTTCCCAGGAGCTTTGAGTACAGGAAAATAAAACCGATTCTGCCTTTTCTATTAGAAATGTGTTTGCTGTTGGCACTCCCTTCCGTTGACAACTTGTTTTTCTTGCGATCGCCCCTCTCCTTCCCAAGAGCTTTGAGTACAGGAAAATAAAACCGATTCTGCCTTTTATATTAGAAATGTGTATGCTGTTGGCACTCCCTTCCGTTGACAACTAGTTTTTCTCGCGATCGCCCCTCTCCTTCCCAAAAGTTTTAAATACAGGAAAATGAAACCGATTCTGCCTTTTATATTAGAAATGTGTATGCTTTTGGCACTCCCTCCCGTTGACAACTTGTTTTTCTTGTGATCGCCCCTCTCCTTTCCAAGATCTTTGAGTACAGGAAAATAAAACCGATTCTGCCTTTTATGTTAGAAATGGGTATGCTGTTGGCACTCCCTCCCGTTGACAACTTGTTTTTCTTGTGATCGTCCCTCTCTTTCCCAAGAGCTTTGAGTACAGGAAAATAAAACCAATTCTGCCTTTTTTATTAAAAATGTGTATGCTGTTGGCACTCCCTTCCGTTGACAACTTGTTTTTCTTGAGATGGCCCCTCTCTTTCCCAAGAGCTTTGAGTACAGGAAGATAAAACCGATTCTTCCTTTTATATTAGAAATGTGTATGCTGTTGGCACTCCCTTCCGTTGACAACTTGTTTTTCTTGCAATCGCCCCTCTGCTTCCCAAGAGCTTTGAGTATAGGAAAATAAAACCGATTCTGCCTTTTATATTAGAAATGTGTATGCTGTTGGCACTCCTTTCCGTTGACAAATTGTTTTTCCTGCGATCGCCCCTGTCTTTCCCAAAAGAGCTTTGAGTATAGGAAAATAAAACCAATTCTGCCTTTTATATTAGAAATGTGTATGCTGTTGGCACTCCCTTCCGTTGACAACTTGTTTTTCTTGCGATCGCCCCTCTCCTTCCCAAGAGCTTTGAGTACAGGAAAATAAAACCAATTCTGCCTTTTTTATTAAAAATGTGTATGCTGTTGGCACTCCCTTCCGTTGACAACTTGTTTTTCTTGCGATTGCCCCTCTCTTTCCCAAGAGCTTTGAATACAAGAAAATAAAACCGATTCTGCCTTTTATATTAGAAATGTGTATGCTGTTGGCACTCCCTTCCGTTGACAACTTGTTTTTCTTGCGATCGCCCCTCTCTTTCTCAAGAGCTTTGAGTACAGGAAAATAAAACCGATTCTGCCTTTTATATTAGAAATGTGTATACTGTTGGCACTCCTTTCCGTGGACAACTTGTTTTTCTTGCGATCGCCCCTCTCCTTCCCAAGAGCTTTGAGTTCAAGAAAATAGAACCGATTCTGCCTTTTATATTAGAAATGTGTATGCTGTTGGCACTTCCTTCCGTTGACAACTTGTTTGTCTTGCGATGGCCCCTCTCCTTCCCAAGAGCTTTGAGTATAAGAAAATAAAACCGATTCTGCCTTTTATATTAGAAATGTGTATGCTGTTGGCACTCCCTTCCGTTGACAACTTGTTTTTCTTGCGATCGCCCCTCTCCTTCCCAAGAGCTTTGAGTACAGGAAAATAAAACCGATTCTGCCTTTTATATTAGAAATGTGTATGCAGTTGGCACTCCCTCCCGTTGAAAACTTGTTTTTCTTGCGATCGCCCCTCTCCTTCCCAAGAGCTTTGAGTACAGGAAAATAAAACCGATTCTGCATTTTATATTAAAAATGTGTATGCTGTTGGCACTCCCTCTCGTTGAAAACTTGTTTTTCTTGCGATCGCCCCTCTCCTTCCCAAGAGCTTTGAGTAGAGGAAAATAAAACCGATTCTGCCTTTTATATTAAAAATGTGTATGCTATTTTACACTCCCTTCCGTTGAGAACTTGTTTTTTTTGCGATCGCCCCTCTCCTTCCCAAGAGCTTTGAGTACAGAAAAATAAAGCCGATTCTGCCTTTTATATTAGAAATATGTATGCTGTTGGCACTCCCTTCCGTTGACAACTTGTTTTTCTTGCGATCGCCCCTCTCCTTCCCAAGAGCTTTGAGTACAGGAAAATAAAACCGATTCTGCCTTTTATATTACAAATGTGTATGCTGTTGGCACTCCCTTCCGTTGAAAACTTGTTTTTCTTGCGATAGCCCCTCTCCTTCCCAAGAGATTTGAGTATAGGAAAATAAAACCGATTCTGCCTTTTATATTAGAAATGTGTATGCTGTTGGCACTCCCTTCCGTTGACAACTTGTTTTTCTTGCGATCGCCCCTCTCCTTCCCAAGAGCTTTAAGTACAGGAAAATAAAACCCATTCTGCCTTTTATATTAGAAATGTGTATGCTGTTGGCACTCCCTCCCGTAGACAACTTGTTTTTCTTCTGATCGCCCCTCTCTTTCCAAGAGCTTTAATTTCAGGAAAATAAAACCGATTCTGCCTTTTATATTAGAAATTTTTATGCTGTTGGCACTCCCTCCCCTTGAAAACTTGTTTTTCTTGCGATCGCCCCTCTCCTTCCCAAGAGCTTTGAGAAGAGGAAAATAAAACCGATTCTGCCTTTTATATTAGAAATGTGTATGCTATTGGCACTCCCTTCCGTTGACAACTTGTTTTTTTTGCGATCGCCCCTCTCCTTCCCAAGAGCTTTGAGTACAGAAAAATAAAGCCGATTCTGCCTTTTATATTAGAAATATGTATGCTGTTGGCACTCCCTTCCGTTGACAACTTGTTTTTCTTGCGATCGCCCCTCTCCTTCCCAAGAGCTTTGAGTACAGGAAAATAAAACCGATTCTGCTTTTTATATTAGAAATGTGTATGCTGTTGGCACTCCCTCCCGTTAACAATTTGTTTTCCTTGCGATCGCCCCTCTCCTTCCCAATAGCTTTGAGTACAGGAAAATAAAACCGATTCTGCCTTTTATATTAGGAATGTGTATGCTGCTGGCACTCCCTCCCGTAGACAACTTGTTTTTCTTGTGATCGCCCCTCTTTTTCCAATAGCTTTGAGTACAGGAAAATAAAACCGATTCTGCCTTTTATATTAGAAATGTGTATGATGTTGGCACCCCCTCCCGTTGACAACTTGTTTTTCTTGCGACCGCCCCTCTCCTTCCCAAGAGCTTTGAGTACAGGAAAATAAAACCGATTCTGCCTTTTATATTAGAAATGTGTATGCTGTTGGCACTCCCTTCCGTTGACAACTTGCTTTTCTTGAGATCGCCCCTCTGCTTCCCAAGAGCTTTGAGTACAGGAAAATAAAACCGATTCTGCCTTTTATATTAGAAATGTGTATGCTGTTGGCACTCCCTTCCGTTGACAACTTGTTTTTCTTGCGATCGCCCATCTCCTTCCCAAGAGCTTTGAGTACAGGAAAATAAAACCGATTCTGCCTTTTATATTAGAAATGTGTATGCTGTTGGCACTCCTTTCCGTTGACAACTTGTTTTTCTTGCGATCGTCCCTCTCTTTCCCAAGAGCTTTGATTACAGGAAAATAAAACCAATTCTGCCTTTTATATTAGAAATGTGTATGCTGTTGGCACTCCCTTACGTTGACAACTTGTTTTTCTTGCGATCGCCCCTCTCCTTCCCAAGAGCTTTGAGTACAGAAAAATAAAACCGATTCTGCCTTTTATATTAGAAATGTATATGCTGTTAGCACTCCCTTCCGTTGACAACTCGTTTTTCTTACGATCGCCCCTCTCCTTCCCAAGAGCTTTGAGTACAGGAAAATAAAACCGATTCTGCCTTTTATAATAGAAATGTGTATGCTGTTGGCACTCCCTTCCGTTGACAACTTGTTTTTCTTGCGATCGCCCCTCAAGAGCTTTTAGTACAGGAAAATAAAACCGATTCTGCCTTTTATATTAGAAATGTGTATGCTTTTGGCACTCCCTCCCGTTGACAACTTGTTTTTCTTGTGATCGGCCCTCTCCTTTCCAAGAGCTTTAATTTCAGGAAAATAAAACCGATTCAGCCTTTTATATTAGAAATGTGTATGCTGTTGGCACTCCCTCCCGTAGACAACTTGTTTTTCTTCTGATCGCCCCTCTCTTTCCAAGAGCTTTAATTTCAGGAAAATAAAACCGATTCTGCCTTTTATATTAGAAATTTTTATGCTGTTGGCACACCTTTCCGTTGACAACTTGTTTTTCTTGCGATCGCCCCTCTCCTTCCCAAGAGCTTTGAGTACAGGAAAATAAAACCGATTCTGCCTTTTATATTAAAAATGTGTATGCTGTTGGCACTCCCTCCGTTGACAACTTGTTTTTCTTGTGATCGCCCCTCTCCATCCCAAGAGCTTTGAGTACAGGAAAATAAAACCGATTCTGCCTTTTATATTAGAAATGTGTATGCTGTTGGCACTCCCTAGCGTTGACAACTTCTTTTTCTTGCGATCGCCCCTCTCCTTCCCAAGAGCTTTGAGTACAGGAAAATAAAACCGATTCTTCCTTTTATTTTAGAAATGTGTATGCTGTTGGCACTCCCTCCCGTAGACAACTTCTTTTTCTTGTGATGGCCCCTCTCTTTCCAAGAGCTTTAAATTCAGGAAAATAAAACCGATTCTGCCTTTTATATTAGAAATGTGTATGCTGTTGGCACTCCCTTCCGTTGACAACTTGTTTTTCTTGAGATGGCCCCTCTCCTTCCCAAGAGCTTTGAGTACAGGAAAATAAAACCGATTCTTCCTTTTATATTAGAAATGTGTATGCTGTTGGCACTCCCTTCCGTTGACAACTTGTTTTTCTTGCAATCGCCCCTCTGCTTCCCAAGAGCTTTGAGTATAGGAAAATAAAACCGATTCTGCCTTTTATATTAGAAATGTGTATGCTGTTGGCACTCCCTCCCGTAGACAACTTCTTTTTCTTGTGATGGCCCCTCTCTTTCCAAGAGCTTTAAATTCAGGAAAATAAAACCGATTCTGCCTTTTATATTAGAAATGTGTATGCTGTTGGCACTCCCTTCCGTTGACAACATGTTTTTCTTGCGATCGCCCCTCTCCTTCCCAAGAGCTTTGAGTACAAGAAAATAAAACCGATTCTTCCTTTTCTATTAGAAATGTGTATGCTGTTGGCACTCCCTTCCGTTGACAACTTGTTTTTCTTGCGATCGCCCCTCTCCTTCCCAAGAGCTTTGAGTATAGGAAAATAAAACCGATTCTGCCTTTTATATTAGAAATGTGTATGCTGTTGGCACTCCCTTCCGTTGACAACTTGTTTTTCTTGCGATCGCCCCTCTCCTTCCCAAGAGCTTTGAGTACAGGAAAATAAAACCGATTCTGCCTTTTATATTAGAAATGTGTATGCTGTTGCACTCCCTCCCGTTGACAACTTGTTTTTCTTGCGATCGCCCCTCTCCTTCCCAAGAGCTTTGAGTACAGGAAAATAAAACCGATTCTGCCTTTTATATTAGAAATGTGTATGCTGCTGGCACTCCCTCCCGTTGACAACTTGTTTTTCTTCCGATCGCCCCTCTCCTTCCCAAGAGCTTTGAGTACAGGAAAATAAAACCGATTCTGCCTTTTATATTAGAAATGTGTATGCTGTTGGCACTCCCTTCCGTTGACAACTTGTTTTTCTTGCGATCGCCCCTCTTCTTCCCAAGAGCTTTGAGTACAGGATAATAAAACCGATTCTGCCTTTTACATTAGAAATGTGTATGCTGTTGGCACTCCCTCCCGTTGACAACTTGTTTTTCTTGCGATCGCCCCTCTCCTTCCCAAGAGCTTTGAGTACAAGAAAATAAAACCGATTCTTCCTTTTCTATTAGAAATGTGTATGCTGTTGGCACTCCCTTCCGTTGACAACTTGTTTTTCTTGCGATCGCCCCTCTCCTTCCCAAGAGCTTTGAGTAAAGAAAAATAAAACCGATTCTGCCTTTTACATTAGAAATGTGTATGCTGTTGGCACTCCCTCCCGTTGACAACTTGTTTTTCTTGCGATCGCCCCTCTCCTTCCCAAGAGCTTTGAGTACAATAAAATAAAACCGATTCTGCCTTTTATATTACAAATGTGTATGCTGTTGGCACTCCTTTCCGTTGACAACTTGTTTTTCCTGCGATCGCCCCTCTCTTTCCCAAGAGCTTTGAGTACAGGATAATAAAACCAATTCTACCTTTTATATTAGAAATGTGTATGCTGTTGGCACTCCCTTCCGTTGACAACTTGTTTTTCTTGCGATCGCCCCTCTCCTTCCCAAGAGCTTTGAATACAGGAAAATAAAACCGATACTGCCTTTTATATTACAAATGTGTATGCTGTTGGCACTCCCTTCCGTTGACAACTTGTTTTTCTTGCGATCGCCCCTCTCCTTCCCAAGAGCTTTGAGTACAGGAAAATAAAACCGATTCTGCCTTTTATATTAGAAATGTGTATGCTGTTGGCTCCCCCTCCCGTTGACAACTTGTTTTTCTTGCGATCGCCCCTCTCCTTCCCAAGAGCTTTGAGTACAGGAAAATAAAACCGATTCTGCCTTTTATATTACAAATGTGTATGCTGTTGGCACTCCTTTCCGTTGACAACTTGTTTTTCCTGCGATCGCCCCTCTCTTTCCCAAGAGCTTTGAGTACAGGATAATAAAACCGATTCTTCCTTTTCTATTAGAAATGTGTATGCTGTTGGCACTCCCTTCCGTTGACAACTTGTTTTTCTTGCGATCGCCCCTCTGCTTCCCAAGAGCTTTGAGTAAAGAAAAATAAAACCGATTCTGCCTTTTATATTAGAAATGTGTATGCTGTTGGCACTCCCTGCCGTTGACAACTTGTTTTTCTTGCGATCGCCCTTCTCCTTCCCAAGAGCTTTGAGTAGAGGAAAATAAAACCGATTCTGCCTTTTATATTAGAAATGTGTATGCTGTTGGCACTCCCTTCCGTTGACAACATGTTTTTCTTGCGATCGCCCCTCTCCTTCCCAAGAACTTTGAGTACAGGAAAATAAAACCGATTCTGCTTTTTATTTTAGAAATGTGTATGCTGTTGGCTCTCCCTTCCGTTGACAACTTGTTTTTCTTGCGATCGCCCCTCTAATTCCCAAGAGCTTTGAGTACAGGAAAATAAAACCGATTCTGCCTTTTATATTAGAGATGTGTATGCTGTTGGCACTCCCTCCCGTTGACAACTTGTTTTTCTTGCGATCGCCCCTCTCCTTCCCAGGAGCTTTGGGTACAGGAAAATAAAACCGATTCTGCCTTTTCTATTAGAAATGTGTTTGCTGTTGGCACTCCCTTCCGTTGACAACTTGTTTTTCTTGCGATCGCCCCTCTCCTTCCCAAGAGCTTTGAGTACAGGAAAATAAAACCGATTCTGCCTTTTATATTAAAAATGTGAATGCTGTTGGCACACCCTCCCGTTGACAACTAGTTTTTCTCGCGATCGCCCCTCTCCTTCCCAAAAGCTTTAAATACAGGAAAATGAAACCGATTCTGCCTTTTATATTAGAAATGTGTATGCTTTTGGCACTCCCTCCCGTTGACAACTTGTTTTTCTTGCGATCGCCCCTCTCCTTCCCAAGAGTTTTGAGTACAGGAAAATAAAACCGATTCTGCCTTTTATATTAGAAATGTGTATGCTGTTGGCACTCCCTTCCGTTGACAACTTGTTTTTCTTGCGATCGCCCCTCTCCTTCCCAAGAGCTTTGAGTACAGGATAATAAAACCGATTCTGCCTTTTACATTAGAAATGTGTATGCTGTTGGCACTCCCTTCCGTTGACAACTTGTTTTCCTTGCGATCGCCCCTCTCTTTCCCAAGAGCTTTGAGTACAGGAAAATAAAACCGATTCTGCCTTTTATATTAGAAATGTGTATGCTGTTGGCACTCCTTTCCGTTGACAACTTGTTTTTCTTGCGATCGCCCCTCTCCTTCCCAAGAGCTTGGAGTTCAGGAAAATAGAACCGATTCTGCCTTTTATATTAGAAATGTGTATGCTGTTGGCACTTCCTTCCGTTGACAACTTGTTTTTCTTGCGATCGCCCCTCTCCTTCCCAAGAGCTTTGAGTATAGGAAAATAAAACCGATTCTGCCTTTTATATTAGAAATGTGTATGCTGTTGGCACTCCCTTCCGTTGACAACTTGTTTTTCTTGCGATCGCCCCTCTCCTTCCCAAGAGCTTTGAGTACAGGAAAATAAAACCGATTCTGCCTTTTATATTAGAAATGTGTATGCTGTTGGCACTCCCTCCCGTTGACAACTTGTTTTTCTTGCGATCGCCCCTCTCCTTCCCAAGAGCTTTGAGTACAGGAAAATAAAACTGATTCTGCCTTTTATATTAGAAATGTGTATGCTGCTGGCACTCCCTCCCGTTGACACCTTGTTTTTCTTCCGATCGCCCCTCTCCTTCCCAAGAGCTTTGAGTACAGGAAAATAAAACCGATTCTGCCTTTTATATTAGAAATGTGTATGCTGTTGGCACTCCCTTCCGTTGACAACTTGTTTTTCTTGCGATCGCCCCTCTTCTTCCCAAGAGCTTTGAGTACAGGATAATAAAACCGATTCTGCCTTTTACATTAGAAATGTGTATGCTGTTGGCACTCCCTCCCGTTGACAACTTGTTTTTCTTGCGATCGCCCCTCTCCTTCCCAAGAGCTTTGAGTACAAGAAAATAAAACCGATTCTTCCTTTTCTATTAGAAATGTGTATGCTGTTGGCACTCCCTTCCGTTGACAACTTGTTTTTCTTGCGATCGCCCCTCTCCTTCCCAAGAGCTTTGAGTAAAGAAAAATAAAACCGATTCTGCCTTTTATATTAGAAATGTGTATGCTGTTGGCACTCCTTTCCGTTGACAACTTGTTTTTCCTGCGATCGCCCCTCTCTTTCCCAAGAGCTTTGAGTACAGGATAATAAAACCAATTCTACCTTTTATATTAGAAATGTGTATGCTGTTGGCACTCCCTTCCGTTGACAACTTGTTTTTCTTGCGATCGCCCCTCTCCTTCCCAAGAGCTTTGAATACAGGAAAATAAAACCGATACTGCCTTTTATATTACAAATGTGTATGCTGTTGGCACTCCCTTCCGTTGACAACTTGTTTTTCTTGCGATCGCCCCTCTCCTTCCCAAGAGCTTTGAGTACAGGAAAATAAAACCGATTCTGCCTTTTATATTAGAAATGTGTATGCTGTTGGCTCCCCCTCCCGTTGACAACTTGTTTTTCTTGCGATCGCCCCTCTCCTTCCCAAGAGCTTTGAGTACAGGAAAATAAAACCGATTCTGCCTTTTATATTACAAATGTGTATGCTGTTGGCACTCCTTTCCGTTGACAACTTGTTTTTCCTGCGATCGCCCCTCTCTTTCCCAAGAGCTTTGAGTACAGGATAATAAAACCGATTCTTCCTTTTCTATTAGAAATGTGTATGCTGTTGGCACTCCCTTCCGTTGACAACTTGTTTTTCTTGCGATCGCCCCTCTCCTTCCCAAGAGCTTTGAGTAAAGAAAAATAAAACCGATTCTGCCTTTTATATTAGAAATGTGTATGCTGTTGGCACTCCCTGCCGTTGACAACTTGTTTTTCTTGCGATCGCCCCTCTCCTTCCCAAGAGCTTTGAGTACAGGAAAATAAAACCAATTCTACCTTTTATATTAGAAATGTGTATGCTGTTTACACTCCCTTCCGTTGACAACTTGTTTTTCTTGCGATCGCCCCTCTCCTTCCCAAGAGCTTTGAATACAGGAAAATAAAACCGATACTGCCTTTTATATTACAAATGTGTATGCTGTTGGCACTCCCTTCCGTTGACAACTTGTTTTTCTTGCGATCGCCCCTCTCCTTCCCAAGAGCTTTGAGTACAGGAAAATAAAACCGATTCTGCCTTTTATATTAGAAATGTGTATGCTGTTGGCTCCCCCTCCCGTTGACAACTTGTTTTTCTTGCGATCGCCCCTCTCCTTCCCAAGAGCTTTGAGTACAGGAAAATAAAACCGATTCTGCCTTTTATATTACAAATGTGTATGCTGTTGGCACTCTCTTCCGTTGACAACTTGTTTTTCCTGCGATCGCCCCTCCCCTTCCCAAGAGCTTTGAGTACAGGAAAATAAAACCGATTCTGCCTTTTATATTAGAAATGTGTATGCTGCTGGCACTCCCTCCCGTTGACAACTTGTTTTTCTTGCGATCGCCCCTCTCCTTCCCAAGAGCTTCGAGTACAGGAAAATAAAACCGATTCTGCCTTTTATATTAGAAATGTGTATGCTGTTGGCACTCCTTTCCGTTGACAACTTGTTTTTCCTGCGATCGCCCCTCTCTTTCCCAAGAGCTTTAAGTACAGGAAAATAAAACCAATTCTGCCTTTTATATTAGAAATGTGTATGCTGTTGGCACTCCCTTCCGTTGACAACTTGTTTTTCTTGCGATCGCCCCTCTCCTTCCCAAGAGCTTTGAGTACAGGAAAATAAAACCGATTCTGCCTTTTATATTAGAAATGTGTATGCTGTTGGCACTCCCTCCCGTTGACAACTTGTTTTTCTTGCGATCGCCCCTCTCCTTCCCAAGAGCGTTGAGTACAGGAAAATAAAACTGATTCTGCCTTTTATATTAGAAATGTGTATGCTGTTGGCACTCCCTTCCGTTGACAACTTGTTTTTCTTGCGATCGCCCCTCTTCTTCCCAAGAGCTTTGAGTACAGGATAATAAAACCGATTCTGCCTTTTACATTAGAAATGTGTATGCTGTTGGCACTCCCTCCCGTTGACAACTTGTTTTTCTTGCGATCGCCCCTCTCCTTCCCAAGAGCTTTGAGTACAAGAAAATAAAACCGATTCTTCCTTTTCTATTAGAAATGTGTATGCTGTTGGCACTCCCTTCCGTTGACAACTTGTTTTTCTTGCGATCGCCCCTCTCCTTCCCAAGAGCTTTGAGTAAAGAAAAATAAAACCGATTCTGCCTTTTATATTAGAAATGTGTATGCTGTTGGCACTCCCTGCCGTTGACAACTTGTTTTTCTTGCGATCGCCCCTCTCCTTCCCAAGAGCTTTGAGTACAGGAAAATAAAACCAATTCTACCTTTTATATTAGAAATGTGTATGCTGTTGGCACTCCCTTCCGTTGACAACTTGTTTTTCTTGCGATCGCCCCTCTCCTTCCCAAGAGCTTTGAATACAGGAAAATAAAACCGATACTGCCTTTTATATTACAAATGTGTATGCTGTTGGCACTCCCTTCCGTTGACAACTTGTTTTTCTTGCGATCGCCCCTCTCCTTCCCAAGAGCTTTGAGTACAGGAAAATAAAACCGATTCTGCCTTTTATATTAGAAATGTGTATGCTGTTGGCTCCCCCTCCCGTTGACAACTTGTTTTTCTTGCGATCGCCCCTCTCCTTCCCAAGAGCTTTGAGTACAGGAAAATAAAACCGATTCTGCCTTTTATATTACAAATGTGTATGCTGTTGGCACTCTCTTCCGTTGACAACTTGTTTTTCCTGCGATCGCCCCTCCCCTTCCCAAGAGCTTTGAGTACAGGAAAATAAAACCGATTCTGCCTTTTATATTAGAAATGTGTATGCTGCTGGCACTCCCTCCCGTTGACAGCTTGTTTTTCTTGCGATCGCCCCTCTCCTTCCCAAGAGCTTCGAGTACAGGAAAATAAAACCGATTCTGCCTTTTATATTAGAAATGTGTATGCTGTTGGCACTCCTTTCCGTTGACAACTTGTTTTTCCTGCGATCGCCCCTCTCTTTCCCAAGAGCTTTAAGTACAGGAAAATAAAACCAATTCTGCCTTTTATATTAGAAATGTGTATGCTGTTGGCACTCCCTTCCGTTGACAACTTGTTTTTCTTGCGATCGCCCCTCTCCTTCCCAAGAGCTTTGAGTACAGGAAAATAAAACCAATTCTGCCTTTTATATTAGAAATGTGTATGCTATTGGCACTCCCTTCCGTTGACAACTTGTTTTTCTTGCGATCGCCCCTCTCCTTCCCAAGAGCTTTGAGTACAGGAAAATAAAACCGATTCTGCCTTTTATATTACAAATGTGTATGCTGTTGGCACTCCCTTCCGTTGACAACTTGTTTTTCTTGCGATCGCCCCTCTCCTTCCCAAGAGCTTTGAGTACAGGAAAATAAAACCGATTCTGCCTTTTATATTAGAAATGTGTATGCTGTTGGCTCCCCCTCCCGTTGACAACTTGTTTTTCTTGCGATCGCCCCTCTCCTTCCCAAGAGCTTTGAGTATAGGAAAATAAAACCGATTCTGCCTTTTATATTACAAATGTGTATGCTGTTGGCACTCTCTTCCGTTGACAACTTGTTTTTCCTGCGATCGCCCCTCCCCTTCCCAAGAGCTTTGAGTACAGGAAAATAAAACCGATTCTGCCTTTTATATTAGAAATGTGTATGCTGCTGGCACTCCCTCCCGTTGACAACTTGTTTTTCTTGCGATCGCCCCTCTCCTTCCCAAGAGCTTCGAGTACAGGAAAATAAAACCGATTCTGCCTTTTATATTAGAAATGTGTATGCTGTTGGCACTCCTTTCCGTTGACAACTTGTTTTTCCTGCGATCGCCCCTCTCTTTCCCAAGAGCTTTAAGTACAGGAAAATAAAACCAATTCTGCCTTTTATATTAGAAATGTGTATGCTGTTGGCACTCCCTTCCGTTGACAACTTGTTTTTCTTGCGATCGCCCCTCTCCTTCCCAAGAGCTTTGAGTACAGGAAAATAAAACCGATTCTGCCTTTTATATTACAAATGTGTATGCTGTTGGCACTCCCTTCCGTTGACAACTTGTTTTTCTTGCGATCGCCCCTCTCCTTCCCAAGAGCTTTGAGTATAGGAAAATAAAACCGATTCTGCCTTTTATATTAGAAATGTGTATGCTGTTGGTACTCCCTTCCGTTGACAACTTGTTTTTCTTGCGATCGCCCCTCTCCTTCCCAAGAGCTTTGAGTACAGGAAAATAAAACCGATTCTGCCTTTTATATTACAAATGTGTATGCTGTTGGCACTCCCTTCCGTTGACAACTTGTTTTTCTTGCGATCGCCCCTCTCCTTCCCAAGAGCTTTGAGTATAGGAAAATAAAACCAATTCTGCCTTTTATATTAGAAATGTGTATGCTGTTGACACTCCCTTCCGTTGACAACTTGTTTTTCTTGCGATCGCCCCTCTCTTTCCCAAGAGTTTTGAGTACAGGAAAATAAAACCGATTCTGCCTTTTATATTAGAAATGTGTATGCTGTTGGCACTCCTTTCCGTTGACAACTTGTTTTTCTTGCGATCGCCCCTCTCCTTCCCAAGAGCTTTGAGTTCAGGAAAATAGAACCGATTCTTCCTTTTATATTAGAAATGTGTATGCTGTTGGCACTCTTTTCCGTTGACAACTTGTTTTTCTTGCGATCGCCCCTCTCCTTCCCAAGAGCTTTGAGTACAGGAAAATAAAACCGATTCTTCCTTTTATACATATTGCATCGAACAATGCTTTTAATAAATATATTCAAAGTTCTGTCACTCAAACTATTCAAATTTGTAAGGTTAGTGAAAATGAAGTACTATCTTGCTTAAAAGCAATGAAACCAAAGGGAACATTAGGTCCGGATAAAATTCCATCCTTTTTCCTGCGTGACTGTGCATGCGTATTAGCAAAACCTCTTTCCATTATCTTTAATCTCTGCCTAAATAATTCACAGTTTCCTGATAAATGGAAAATTTCCAGAGAGTCTCCAGTGTTTAAAAAAGGAGACAAACAAAATATAGAAAACTACAGACCAGTCTGTATAATAAATAATTTTTCTAAATGTTTTGAAATGTTTCTGCATGAACATCTATTTTTCAAGCTAAAACACCTATTTAATGGTTCCCAACATGGCTTTATAAAGGGTAGGTCCACAGCGTCCAATCTTTTCTGCTTTACTCAGTTTGTGGCTGATGTCTTGGACATGGGCGGTCAAGTAGACACAATATACACAGACTTTTCAAAGGCATTTGATAGGCTTGATCACAGCATTCTGCTTGATAAACTGCATTGTTTTGGACTTTCACAAAAATTAATTCTATTTTTTAAATCATATCTCTGCGATAGGCAGCAAATAGTAGAGTGCTGTGGTCAGTCCTCGGAACCCCTGTGTGTGACTTCGGGAGTTCCTCAAGGGTCAATACTCGGTCCTTTATTGTTTAATATTTTTATTAATGGAATTGTGGGTGACTGTACAATGCTACTGTATGCGGATGATGCAAAAATTTTTACTTCTGTAAAAAACGATGCTGATTGTCAAAGACTACAAATAGCAATAAATACCGTCACCGATTGGTGTAGCGAAAACAGACTGCCTCTAAACGTTGGTAAATGCAAAGTCATGACTTTCACATTAAAGAAAAATGTGCTGGTGTATGATTATAAAATTGATGGAACATCTGTTCCACGAGTGGAATGCTTTAGAGATCTGGGTGTGACATTTGATAGCAGGCTTTCATTTGTTACTCATATAAATGATCTTATACAGGTGTGTTTTAAATCATTAGGCTTCATTATTAGAGACTCAAAAAAACATTTTCGAATCAAAGTACGCTCATTTTACTTTATTACGCTTTTGTAAGATCTAAATTGGAATATGCTTCCATAATATGGTCTCCTTATTATCAAAACCATATTAATGACCTTGAGAGAGTTCAGCGGCGTTTCTTGAAATACCTAAGCTTTCGGATTGATGGGCATTATCCTGAAACAGGGTTTCCGCATGAAATCTTACTTCAGCGGCATTCTTTTTGTTCTCTAGAACATAGACGTATCGTCACAGACCTCAAGTTCCTCTATAACGTTTTGCATAACAGAGTGGAATGTAGTGATATACTGGAAAAAATAAGTTTTCTTGTACCTAGGACTTCAGCTCGCCAATCTGCCACATTCTATTGTCCTACACCTCGGACAAATGTGTGTAACAACTCTCTTTTATATAGGATGTGTAAAAACTACAACCAGAATCAAAATAAATTTGATATATTTAGCTGCAGAATGGCCCAAATAAAAAAAAAATTAAGTATGTAATATTTTGTAGTTTTGTTTCTAGTAATTTGTGTATGCTTGCTTTGTCATTGTAAATATTTAAGTTTTTTTTTCTGTTTCTGTTCTACCCATTTGTTAATTGGTTTTTTGAACTGTGAAATGGGTATAAATAAATAAATAAATAAATAAATAAATAAATAAATATATAAATAAATAAATAAATAAATAAATAAATAAAGAGTGGTAATTTGGATGATCCGACTAATTTTCATCCCATTTCTTTGCTTCTCACACTTTCCAAAATAATTGAAAAATTTATAAAAAAGCGACTTATGGAGTTTCTCACAAAACATATTATTTTGATTGACTGCCAATTTTCAAACTTCTAAAAGCACTAATGATGCAATATTCCTTTTCTTGGAGGGGCTCAATAATGATGTGAATCAGAGGAATGTGGCTGCAGCGGTATTCTGTGACATATCTAAAGCTTTTGATTGCATAAACCACAGAATATTTCTTGCTAAAGTTGAGTACTATGATATAAGGGGTTCGAATCTTATTTGTCTGGAATGCATTCGGTCTCCCTTTTCAAATAGCGTGGCTGTAAATGCTGGTGTTCCTCAGGGATCAGTGCTTGGCCCTGTCTTGTTCTTATTATATATTAATGCAAACATTGATATCCGGGGTAAACTTACGATGTTTGTGGATGATACTACTATTTTTTGAGCGTTAAAAATTCGGATGTATTAAATGTAATTCTAACGGTAAGCGTTGGTATGGATCATTTATGTTTCAATGTTGATAAATCCAAAATTCTCACATTTAAGTATTCATTACTTCATATAAATTTTGATGATTCATGGTAAATTTACTACATTTGCGGAAGATACTACTATTTTGTGAAGCGATAAAAATTCGGATGTATTAAATGTAATGTTGGTGTGAACTTTTATGTTTCAATGTTGATAAAACTAAAATTCTCACATTTAAATATTCTTTACTTGGTATAAATTTCGAGAATAATTTTCTAGACAACGCTAGGATTGCAAAATTCTTGATGATAAACTCAAATTTAAAAAACATGTTATAGTATTAAACAAAAAGATTATCTCGGGATGTTATGTGGTTCGGGTTTTCTCTAGAGAATTGGGTAATATCATGGCTCGAATTGTCTATTTTGCTTTGATTGAGAACTACATAAGGTATGATGTTGCTTTTTGGGGTTTCTGTAGTCAAAAGCTATTAAACTCTATTTTAGGGACACAACAAACCCCCTTTCACTGAACGTGAAATATTTATCGTAATTAACATTTTCATCTTAGAGTCTGTCAGTCTAAATCACAAGAAATTCAAAGGTTATATATATATATATATATATATATATATATATATATATATATATATAAATATATATATAAATATATATATATATATATATATATATATATATATACCTACCCTTATATTATAAGTAATAATCATAAATTAACACTCAATACTAGAGACAACTCTAAGAACTCGGTAATATTTGAAAGTATAAAAATATATAGTCATTTGCTTATTGTATATCGTCAAATTGTAGATGACACATTTTCGCAGACACTCTGTATAAAGCCCATAAATTACTAAAAGTGTTTTATTTACATCAGTTGGGATATAGTAGTGTTTATAGTGATGACTACCTATGCTAAATTTGAACATTTTTTAACATCTTTTGGACTATTCCCAAGAGTCTCACCCTTACAAAATTGTGGTAACAATTAAGAAATAAAAATATAAATCTGTATAAATATATATAAATCCTTTATTTAGTCATAGACTAATATATAATTACACACATATCTTAACAACTAAATTCATATTTTAAAATTAAAAACAAAAATCAAACATCGTCAAGCTTTACAGAACAATGACATATTAAACTAAACTGACACAAATTTAAAAAAAAAAAGAAAATTCATGTCCCTCAAGGACAGACCCCATTAACAAAATATTGCTTCAGACACTGCTTAAACTTATTTAGAGATTTTAAACATTTAATATTTGTGGGCAATTGATTAAAACTGTTTAAATCTTTAAAAAATACATAGGTTTGTGTTTGTCTCTTTAATACTGGAGGAATATAAAAGTCATCCTTCGATCTAGTGTCATATGCATGTATATTTCTATTATAATTAATATATTTTTGTAAATATGTAGGAGAACTACCCGATCTGATTTTAAAAATAAAGATTAATGTTTGATAGTGAAAGAAGTCCTCCACCGACAACCATTGTATTTCTCTCAACATGTAGTTAATTGATGTTCTTCTTGTACATGAAAGTATAACTCTCATGGCTTTATTTTGCAATTTTTGAAATCTTGCGTTGTCATTTTGATTAAGAAGGAACAAAATTGTGGAACAACAAACAAAGTGCGGCAATACCAGAGTGTTAAAGAGGATTGTTTTAGTCCACCTAGTCAAAAAATTAAAACATCTTTGAATATAGTTAATTTTATAAGAAATTATTTTTATTAAGTTATTCTCATGTTTTTTTAATTTAAGTTGTTTATCTTTGATTACTCCTAAATATTTAAACTTTTCCACCATTTCAATTGTTTCATTGCCTACTTTAATAATAGGATCTCCACGAGAAAAAGTTCTGTTATCATTCTCATTGCAGATTATCATAAATTTGTTTTTTTCCACATTTATTTTTAATTGGTTACAAGAACACCACCAATATAAATTTTGTAATGTAGAGTTGTGTGGCAACCAATTGAATACCATCAGAACATGCAAAATATAAAAAAACATCATCTGCAAAAAGATGTATAATTTAATCACCAGCTGTATTCACTATATCGTCAATATATATAAGAAATAATAATGGACCTAGTACACTACCCTGTGGAACACCCATGCTGCTTTCAATCTCGTCAGATACCACATCATTCAATTTCAGTCTTTGTTTTCTATTAATTAAGTAATTATTCATAAATTCCAACACTTCACCCCTTATACCGAATAAATGAACTAATTCCAGTCAAAAAATCATAATTAAGAAACAAATTTCCTGCGGGTTCACTTAAAATAACCAAACACTTCTAGCGTTTCTAGAACAATCTGAAATTAAGTATGGATATGATTTCATTAGTACAAATCACCTGTAGATCTGGTAACTAGATAAAAAAAAATATTGTGTTGTACACCAAACATTATTGTTTGATTTAACATCAAAAAATAATCAGAACTTGAATATTGCATATATTTATTATTTAATGCGTATATAAAAATTACATTTGGCCAGTCGAAATCGTTCTTAAGAGGAGTCACCTGTTTCGATACGATTTCATCATCTTTAAGAGCCAATATTTATCTCTAAACGATATTTTGACAGGTGTTATGAACCCAAACATGGTACTTTTTTTGTGTTTGTCTTGAGAATGGACCCGAAATCATTCTTATCTTAAACATGTGATTCACATTTGTCAGTATGAGAGATGTTTATAATTTGGATAAAACGAATATTTATCTTATTTTCCAACTTTCGGTTCTACGAAGAGATGATAAGAATATGAAACTGCATATTTCAAAATTTGTGTTTAATAAATAATTATTTTTGTTTTAAATTGGATTCGAAATAGTCATCTTTAGCAACTGAATAAATTTGATTGAAATCATTTAGTCTAACAGGTGGTTCGAAAAGTTCCGAGACTGACACATAGATGGCGACTCTAATAACACAAAAATTGATGACATTTCGACATTTAGAAGTTTATTTTAGTGACGCGCCATCTGATCGCCGAAACTGAACCGTATTTTGAAGACTTGGACAAATCGTTTTGTAAGAAAGGTAGAGAAACGTTAAAACTGGACTAGAATGAGTGTATCACTCTAGAATGTGATTATGTTGGTGAATAGAGTCGAATTTTGCCAAAAAATTATGTTTTTATATGTTAGTTTTGGGACTTTTTGAACCACCTGTTGCCATGTTTTTGTTTTTGTCATAATTTCATTTCGCTTTATCATTTTGAACAGTTCTATTCCATTTTCTACCCCTCAAAATCTGAATTACGAAAATTGCAGAAATAAGTGTTTATTTTTTGAGGAGAGCATAAATACCAAATTTTCCTTTTTAAGCTTAAAAAGTCGGGAATCTACATCTGTTCAAAGGTTAGATTTGCCAACTTCAAGATGACGGATCCAAGATGGCGGCCGATATTTCTGAAAATTAACCGATTTGTTCAAAATTTGTTATACGGGGGTTTATGGGGTTGCTAATTACGAATTCAAAATTCAAGATGGGAGACTCAATATGGCGAAAACTCAACAACCCAATCCTCTATATTATGTTCTCAATCTTAGATTTCGAAAATTCGACTTTGGATTCATAATTAACAACCCCAAAAACTCTCGTATACCAAATTTGGTGCAAATCAGTTGATTTTCAAAAAACACATCCGCCATATTGGATCCGTTATCTTGAATTTTACAAATCCGACCTCAAATTCGTCATCAGCGAGCCCAAAATCCCCCATATATCAAATATGGTGCAAATCGGTTGATTTTTAAAATTCGGCCACCATATTGGAATTTCGACCGTTATATTAGATCCGCCATCTTGGATTTTGTCAACCTACCATAATTACCTTTTTAGGGGAGTCCATCAGCTACAATCTGAGCCAAAAACGATCCGATCGGTTGAGAATTTTTATTTTTACAAGCTTTTTTGCTAAACACTCAATTTTCTCCGTTTTCCGGCCGCCATATTGGATTTTTCAAAGGTGCACTCGGTATTTGAAAGTAAACACTCTATGCTTTAAAATAACCCTTGGTCAATTTTTTTGGTTGCTTCGAATTTTGATCGTAGCCCTGATCAAGTTGACGCGGATTGTCCCATATATATATATATATATATATATATATATATATATATATATATATATATATATATATATATATATATATATATATATATAATATATATATATATATATATATATATATATATATATATATATATATATATATATATAATACTAAATTACTACAATTTTAAAAAACAAACAACAGTATTTGAATTTTAAAAAAATATTTAATTTTAACGGTACACACCTTGACATTTTGTTAGTCTATTACTAATGAAATTCAATCTTTACATCGTCTACTGAGGATACATGGAATGCGAGTGTGTTTTATTTTTTATATATTTTTTATGTTTTACAATGCACAAAAAAAATCAAAATAAGGTATACGTTTACTTTTATGTTTAAGAGGATATTCAATTTTTGATTCTTATTTGACAGGATCGAATACTTAATATTATTTTTTAAATTAGGCTGGTGTAAATGTGCCTCAAATTTCCCATATCTGTTCTGTCGTTAACAGTGTTTTAATCTTTTTTAATTTCAATCATTTCCTTTATCTGTAATTTTTGGTAATTCATTCTTTGTTTTTTATTGTGGTACTGTTATAATCAAAAGTATGTTTTTCGTCCTGTGTGTGTTTGTTTAACGCTGTTGAGGAGTTTTTCGTATATTCATGGCCATTTAATCTGTTCTTCACCAATTGGCTCGTCATGCCTATATATTTTTTGGGACAATTTGTGCAAGGGATTGAATATATTACATTTGATTTATTCATAAGAGGAGTTTTACTTTTTAAATTTGTGAACAGTGTATTTAATTTATTATGTGACTTGTGGCATACGATAATATTATGCTTTTTTAAAACGTATTTTATTTTTTCTGACAGCTCACTAGTGTACATATTTTTGCTGTTTATATTCTATGTTTTTTTTTGTTATTACGTTATTATAAAATTTATATGTTCGTTTATTAATTATTTTGGTGATAGTCTTCTCATTGAAATTTTTATTTATTAGTGTCTTTTTTACTTTTTGCAGTAATTTTGGTCGGATTTCTGGAGACGTTAGGGAGATAGCACGATCAGATAGACCGATTATAACACTATTTTTTGAGTTTTTGAATGATTAGAGAAAGAGTTTAGATAGATATCTATCTGACCAAGTTGGTTTGGTGTACCATTCAGTTAAAAATTTGTTTTTTCTGCGTATAAGTGTCATATATAGAAAATTTATTTTATTATTATTTTCTGTTCGGGACGTGAATTGTAATTTTTCGTTGAAACTGTTAAACTCTTGGAGAATTTCATTTATTTTATTTTGTGGTACGGCTGCTATGCAATCATCGACAAAACGTTCGAAAGATATTATATTAAAGTTTAATTTTTCTAAAACTTTTTTCTTTAAATATTCCATTACTAATTGAGCAATGGTAGATGAAATTGGTGATCTCATAGCAAATATATATATATATATATATATATATATATATATATTTTTTTTTTTTCTTTTTTTTTTCTTTTCCTAAACTACTCATAAAAAAAATAATTAAACAAAGAACCTATTTACATTATAACTCAAACAAAAAAAATAAAATTAACAACACCAAAACACAAAACACTTTCATTGCATTACCGTATATATACCAACTGTCTGAAAAAATAAAATATATTTTGGATAAACATAACATAACGGTATGCCATAAGGCGAACAATTTACTTGGGTCATTTTATACGAAGTTAAAAAGCAAAGTTCCCACCAAAAAAAGATCTAACGTAATATATGCAATTCCATGCCTAAATTGTCCTAAGAAATACATTGGCATGACGACACAATATATTGAAAATAGAGTGAATGGACACAAGTATACTAAAAACGCATCGACATCTTTACATAAGCATGAACAAACATCTAAGCATGAATTTGATTTTAAAAACACCCATATTTTAGATACTGACAGAAATTATCATAAATTAGTCATCAAAGAAATGATACACATAAAAAAAGATAAAAATGTTGTAAATGACAAGCAAGATGTCAAAAATTTAAGTCAGATATACTATAATTTGATTTTTGAATAAAACATGCTTGAAGCGACTATATAATAAATATGAGAAATAATGTAATGATGCTTGGAACGATTTCATATACACTCATACAGGTGAAAGAACGTCATTAAAAAATAAATAATAATCTTTTTTCCTATTTTTTGCTTTTTATAAAAATAAATCTATCTATACAAACTGCATACCAAAGATCATAATTGAATTTATTTTTAAACATACACACAAAACTACTTTCAAGGTATGTACTATTTTATAATTTTCACTATTTTAACCTGTTTGTATTGTTTTAAATTTTAAACTATAAGACTATTTTAAAATCTGTTTTGTTTTTATTAATTTTAATTAAATTAAAAATATAAAAATGTAATTGCTGTGATATATGTTTATTATATAAAAAATTCTGTAATTTTTGTAGATGTAAAATAAATATACCAAGCTCTTTTGAAGAAGCTCGCTATGTAGAGCGAAACGTCAGAAAGAAAATTGTTGTCCTTTGTTTCTCTAATGAAAAACCTATACCCAAGAAAATATTAGAAAAAAATATTTAACAAAAGGTTTAAGATACAAAAATAAATTATATATATATATATATATATATATATATATATATATATATATATATATATATATATATATATATATATATATATATAACAATTCTTAATTAAGAACAAAAACTAAAAATTAATAGTATATACGACACATTTCTTCAAAATATATTTATCTAATTAGAGTGGGAAAAAATAAGTTTCGAAAAAAATTGTTTATTTGCGAAAATAAAACGAAAACAACAAAACACAATAATTTTATCGGAAAGTAAATTTTTAACTTGTGAAATTGAATTCGAAGCAATGAAATCATTTGGGTTATCTAGATAGATTAAGGATAAATTTACGTGTTTTTCTAGTCTGATCAGATATAAAAAAACCAAGTACGAACGTACCAAAATTTTCACCATTTAGGTACAAAACACCTGTGTTTGTTAAGATTGTTTTTTTTAATGCACGTTTATGATATTTATAATATATTTGGTGTAGTCAGGATTAATAACAAGATTTTTTAATTAACAGAATGACGTATTTTTATAACAATAAAAATTTTAAAAAATAAGCGTCATAGTTGCAAACAGTTTTCAACAAACACCTGATGAGAGAATCAATTCTATATTTAGACCCAATAGACCTAGAAAACAACATGCCTAACAGGTGTAAAAGTTATTTATGAGAATAATAACAAATAGAATAGAAAAAAATTAGAACTAAATCTAACTAAAGAACACGCAGGATTTAAAAGAAATTTTAGAACCATTGTGTACCTACACTCAGTCAAAATGCTAATAAAAACACACTAATGAATACAATATATCTTTTTAAGAGTAATTCATAGATCTCCGAGAGGCATTCGATACAGCTGTATATTAGAGAATTGATAAAGCTATGAAAAACGCAAGAATTGACTACAGATACAACTAGTTGAGAAATCAGAGAGTTTTGTCGTGTATCTTCGAAAAACTGTGGCATCATTCCTTAATAAATAAAATTTTTTATAAAGAAATTGAAAATTTCCATGTTTCCAGTTATATCATCATCATTGTTACAGGTGAAAACGATTGTTTTTTCTATGTCGGAGATGCTTTCATTTTCGAATTTGAAAAATAGCAATTAGAACACAAATTATTGTATATTTCGCATAAGAACAACGCATACAGACAGACAGATAGCAGCGAAATCTATTGAATTTACTAAGCCAGCTTTTATGTGCTTTATAGATCTCACTAAAGCCTTTGATAGGGTGAGACTGGATGATATTCTGCAAATAATGCGAATTAAAGGCATCCCAAACAATTTAATTAACATAGTTGAACAGCTAAACTCCAACACCACAACACAAATCTCAGTAAGCGGCAACCTAACTAAGGATGTACCGATAGCGTCGGGCATACGACAGGGGGACTCTCTGAGTCCATTACTGTTTAACATAGTAATGGATCAAATAATTTAGAACGTCAAAAGAGCGGCACCAGGGAAATAACAATAATATGTTATGCTGATGACGCCGTCATAGTCTCGGAAAATGAAGACGATCTCCAAAGACTTCTATTTGCATTTCACACCATAAGCAAGCAATTCAACATGAAAATATCCATCGATAAAACTAAGTCAATTGTAATAAGCAAAGTGCCCTTAAGATGCAAACTAGTAGTGGATGACAAACCAATAGAACAACTCATGACCTTTAATTACTTAGCAGTTGAGATATCCGCAAACCAAGACAGAACAAGAGAAGTAAGAAACCAAGTAAACAAGGCAAATAGAATCTCAGGAAGCCTGGCGGATATAATATGGCACAACACATACATGAGCAAGGACGCAAAAACAAAAATCTACAAGATCTGTATTCGACCGATAATGACGTAAGCAATAGAGACGAGAGCTGACAACACAAAAACAAAATCAATTCTAAGAACTGCCGAAATGAAAGTACTAAGAAGAATATCGGGATACACATTAAGAGATCACATACGCAATTCAACAATACGCGAGAAACATGGAATGCAGGATATAGTAAGATGGGGACGGAAGCGCAGAAGAGCCTGGAATGAGCACGTAGGAAGAATAGCGCAAAATAGGATAGCGAGAATTGCCCGAGATGGAACACCGGAAACCAGAAGACCAATAGGTAGACCACCTAAAATATGGAGAGAGTCCTGGATTTCAACATCAAATGAGATAAATGATTGAGTTGGAAAAAACAGGCTGTAAGCCTATAACAAGAGGGAGAAGAAGAAGACATCGCATACGACATTGTTTTACTTAATTTGCTATACCTCGCGTTTTATTTAAGTTTTTTCAACTTTTAAAAAAGTTTATATCCTAATTTAAAAAGGTTGTCGATCTTCAAATAAAAATTCTCTAATTATCATTAGTTTTTTTACGTTTTGTCCACTCTATTTGTAATAAATCATATACAAGGTGGTGCACCAAATTTTCGTCGTTTTATATACAGAAAACGACAAAATATTTTACAAATATTTTTAATAAAGGATATGTAAGTTTATTGGGATCACATTTTAAAATTATTGTTACGTATACAGAATTATACACAAGTTGTCAAAATTTAAATGGAATGCCCTATATATAATTACATATTTTAATAGCGCGGGCAAAATAAGAGTAAGTCACTATTATATTTCATATAGCTAAGACAAACCGTTCCTGATATATATATATATATATATATATATATATATATATATATATATATATATATATATATATATATATAAACTTCTTTTCTTGGTGGTAAGTCCTATTTTTAAATAATTAGAGTTTTCAGATAAACTCGAACTGACAAGAGGTATCACTAAATAATTTGTCAAATATTTTTTGTATATGATGAACAGATGACGTCAGCTCATTTTCAAAAATAAATTGCAAAAAATTTATGTCCAAAATTAAAAATGCTATATTAGTAAAAAAAATAATAAAAAATCTAATCTTCTCTAGGTGCCGTCTCCGCTTCGAAGGTTGGCAATCATCAAGGCAATCCTGATTTTTGAGACCGCTGCTCTAAATAACTCGTTGTTACTGCATGCAAACCACTCTCTAAGGTTCTTCAGCCATGAGTTTCTTCTTCTTCCTATGGATCTCCTTCCTTGGATTTTTCCCTGCATAATAATCTGCAATATTTGGTATTTTTCTCCTCTCATGACATGTCCCATATATAGTAGTTTTCTTCTTTTAATTGTTAGAATCACTTCTTTTTCCTTATGCATACGTCTCATTACTTCCTCGTTGGTTATTCTCTCTACCCATGAAATCCTCAGCACCCTCCGGTATATCCACATCTCAAATGCCTCCAGTCTTCTCATGTCAGACATTTTCAGTGTCCACGCCTCCATCCCATAGTACAGTACAGACAGCACATAGCATCTCAGCAGTCGCACTTTCAATTCAAGGTTTAGATCTCGGCAGCAAAAAAGCCTCTTCATTCTTATAAATGTGTTTCTGGCCTGTTCGATTCTGATTCGTATTTCTTGGGAGCTGTCATTGTCTTCATTAATGGTTGTGCCAAGGTACTTGTATTTTCTCACTTTTTCAATACGTTGATTCTTTACACACATCGTACGAATGTCCCGAGTTGTTTTTGTTACTAGCATATATTTTGTTTTGCTTATATTCAGTGAGAGTCCATATTCTTCGCTTACTGTGACCATTTTATTAATTAGCATCTGTAGGTCTTCATGTGTTCCAGCTAAAAGAACTGTATCGTCGGCGTATCTCAGATTATTTATTGTCATGCCGTTAATTTTAATGCCTATGTCCTGATCAGCAAGTGCCTTATTTACTATATCTTCCGAATATAGATTAAAAAGAATTGGTGAAAGTACACACCCTTGACGAACCCCTCTCTGTATTTCTATTTCTTCTGATGTTATGTCTTCTATTCGTATTGTTTCTTTCTGGCCATAGTATAGGCTTGAGATTATTCTTATGTCTCTGAGGTCGATCCTTCTCCTTTCCAATGATTCGATGAGTTGATCATGTTTAACTTTGTCAAAGGCTTTATTGTAGTCTATAAAGCACACGTGTAGATCTTGATTCATGTCTAGGCATCTTTGTGACAAGACATTAAGTGCGACTAGTGCCTCTCTTGTTCCTAGGCCTTTACGGAATCCAAATTGTGTATCGCTGATGTCCACATCTAGTTTCCTGAATATTCTGTTATGGATCACCTTCAACAGGACCTTCAATGTGTGAGCCATCAGGCTTATTGTACGATAGTCGGAGCAATGCTTGGCATTTTTCTTTTTTGGGAGGGGTATAAAAGTTGATAACAACCATTCATTTGGTATTATTCCTGTTTTATATACGGTGTTGATTAACTCTACCAGAATATGAATCTGGTCCTCCTCTATCAGTTTAAGAATTTCTGCTGGCAGTTGGTCCGGACCTGTAGCTTTTCCGTTCTTTAGCATGTTTATTGCGTATATCACTTCGTCTTTAATTATGTCCGGGCCTATTTCCGCTTCAATATTTACAAGATTAGTTTGTTGTCTCTCATCTTTGAAGAGTTGTGTAATGTAATTCTTCCATATTTCCAGTTTTTGTTCTATTTCCAGGACCATTTTTCCGCTGTCGTCGTATAGTATATTGAGTTGCTTTTGTCTTCTTTTGCTTTTCTGATTTTTATGCGGATTATTTGTTGTGTTTCTTTATATTGCTGTTCATTTTTTCCTCTATAGCTTCTTCTCTTATCCATCAAATCAAGAATTTCGCTAGTTATCCATTCTTTCCTTCCTGTGGGCTTTTCTTTCTGCAGAATATCTATTGACGGTTCCATTAAGGCTTCCTTGACTCCGTACCATTTTTCGTTTATGTTCTTGCAGTTTCGGTATTCCTCCTTGCTTTCGAGTGTTTTTAGATTTTCGTTTATTCTAGCTTGTAGCTCATTCCTTACGTCTTGGTTCTTTAAGTGCTCTCTATTTATTCGAGTTTCTTTTTGCTTTGGAGTTCTTTTGAGTTTGATGTGAATCCGGGCCACTAAGGGATTGTGATCTGAGGAGACATCAGCGCCTGGGTAGGTCTTAACTGACTTTATGTTGTTTCTATATCTTGCGTTTATTAAGATGTAGTCTATTTGATTTCTTATTGGGTTTTGGTCACGGTCCTGTGGGGACTTCCATGTGTATAGCCGTCGTTTTGGAAGTTTGTAAAAGGTATTCGTTATTGTCATCTCTTCCTCTTGGCAAAATTGCACCAATCTATCACCTCTTTCATTTCTTGTCCCCAAGCCATATTCACCCACGTACTTGTCACATCTCCCTTTTCCGACCTTCGCATTAAAGTCTCCAAGTATAATAGTGATATCTCTGGATTTTAAAGACTCGAGTGTATGTCTGATTAATTCGTAGAAGTGTTCGTTTTCTTCTTCAGGTTTGTCTGCCGTAGGGGCATATACTTGTATTATGTTTAGTTTCCTTGAGCTAAATCTAATACAGCGTTAAAATAGCAATATAAATTCTATCTTAAATACAGAGTGTTCCACTTAAAATAATGATAATAAAAATCAAATGTAAATTTTTACCAACCCTGTACAATTTTTTGAAATCATTTTTTTTTAATATGATGGCAATTTTTAAATCAGTAATCTACGAATATCGGTAGGTGAATATCTATCTTACAGACAGTCATCAGTCAGACCCTCAGCGGTTAAGCGATCCCTAGCGTAATAATATATTCCATAACTATCCTAAATACTCCCATTAGGTACCCACTCACGATCGGTGCCGCTATTTATTCTCGGGACTGTTCAATGGTTTGACTGTTCGGTGGCCAAACATCCACACATTTGTCGGTCTAGGGAGCCACCTCCTGGATTAATGTGGTAGAGGGCCCACCTGCCCGGGGAAGCTTGTTACACTGGAAAAACGGCAGGCCAGGGGTCAATTATGAGTATTAGTACTAGCTGAAGGCTGCCAATTATTACCTGAAATGTGAAAAATGGAAACTAGGTAATAGAACAAACGCTTCTGAAACATCCTGCATCCTGTCTTCCATACATTATAATATGGCCTTAAGCTAACTTAATCTAAGATAGAAAATAATGCAAACAAACTAGATAGACAGTATAGAGGGAAAGAGTATGCGTGTGTGCGATTCACGGAACCTCGTACTAATCGAGCGATAGTGGTACGGGAGATGGTATCATTCACGACGCTGTTCACGATGTATTAACAATTTTCGAAGCTATCGCCTCGTACTAACTGATGTAAAACAAAATATACTCCGGCAAACATACTGATGCCCAAAAATCAGCAACTTGGTTACATTACTATATATCAGGGGCGGATCCAGCCTCTCTCTTTGGAGGGGGGATGGTGATACAAAGTATAGTATGGCTAGTGAAAGCAAGTCGTCGACGGGGGAGGGGAGGACACCAGCAACACTCCCATTTCGAGTGTAAAAGGCTGGCAGAATCGGGTCTATTTTCCTGTACTCAAAGCTCGTGTGGGGGGGGGGCTATCGAAAGAGAAACAATTGGTCAAGGGGGGGATGCCGTATCAATATCTATATAATAATGTTAAAAGCTGAGATGTATTCCAACATGACAAGAGTTGGAAAATCTACTATGTACCGAATACTGAAGAAGAACAAATCGACTGGAATTGTCAGTACTCCCAAGCCACATTAGATCACAGGCAAATGAAAAACCTCGTTAGAAGAAGAGATGTAAACTACAATAAAAGGAGTTGTACATACATTTTATTATGAGAAGCCGATCCCAACCGTCGACAAAATTCTAACTAAAATCAATAAGGATCGGGATTTACATGAAATTAAAAGAACTGAGCTCTGGAAATTGCTCAGGGAACTTAATTCTTGCTGGGAAAAACCAGATAGGAAATCTGTTCTTATGGGTCATCCGGAAAACGTCCGTTGGAGAAGGAAATATTTTTCTCAAGTAAAAGGTAGCGATGCTAGAAATAACACAACTTACAAAATTAGTAATTTAACTGAACTTTTGAAAATTTTTTTTAATAAAGTTACTGCAGAAAATTGGGAAAAATCCATATAATAAAGGAATAAAAGAAAATGTGAAAACTTGATCTCATGATCTATGACATAGAGGAACCAATTATATAGAATTTGAGGGAATATAGATTCACTGAGTTTGATTACGAACTAGATACGTAATGTTTACCAGCGCAAACACAATTTATTATTTAAATTTTCTGAAACATATAAAAATTAATTACATTTGAATCCCTTTTTAGTGATTAATTGTAATTTTGCAGATGGTTCAGAAAATAAATAAACTGAAACGTCAAATTTCCTAAAAATGTTTTTAATTAATAATAAAATGACCGATAACCCCAAAAAATTTTAATATTATATGGACGAATTTATTTTTTTATATATGTTTAACTTCTTGTATTTTTGACAAGGGGTATTTTGTAAGTATTTAAATTATAACTTAGAAGTTTTTGAGAGAATAAGGCTACGTTTTAGTCTAAATGTGCCTAAAGCCTAAAACGGTTTCTATGTCAAAATTAAAAATAATAAAAATACAGTTGTGATTTGTGTTAAATATGTCAAAATTATCTATATTTTTAATGTACGTGTGACCCCCATCGTCCCCCCCCCTTGGATCCGCGCCTGCCATAAATTGTATATAATATACAATAATTTTTTGATTTTGAGTTTTTTTTTCTATTTAAATGGGAATCTATTGAATCAACTTTAAATCCATTGCAGCTACCAAAATAACAAATTCAATATGGTTGACCAGATCCTTTCCAAAGTGTTTTTCACATATTTGTATTTCTCATCTTTGTCACGGACAGGAAGTCTTTAAGCTGTCACTATTTTTTTTTATGGAACACCTGATAGATATTATAAGATTTTCAAGAATTTATCTTATTCACGAAAAAATTACTTATTGATAATGGGATAACATAAAGTGTTTGTACAACATATTTTAAATCGTATTTAAGTTTAAGTAAGTGCACGAGAACCGAGAACTTTTAAGTTCAGGTGTTTGCTCAGAGACCGAGGACATATAATATTACATTGGAAATAATCTTTTGGACCTGTTTTTTAATGACACCCGATTTAAAATGACGATGAAACAGAAGTAAATTGTCATGATGATTGTATGAAATTTTAAAGATTCAGATGTTGTATTGTATTATTTGAATCTAAAATATTGTATTTTGTTCTAGAGCGAATATTTTGTTATTTGACACGCAAAACTAAAAAAATGTAACGTCTCTTCTTAAGAGATTGAATAGTAGAATTAGTTTAACTCACATCTCTTTATGTTACAACGCAAATTACTCCAGTCTGTAGTTATTTTTGCAATAATTATTATCATTGCAAAAAACAACAATTTTTTACGGTTTTTAGGCATTTTTGCAATAATTAGGCCTCATTAATACCTTCAAAGAAGTATAACCAACATACGCTCTAAAAACAATATTGTAGTTTGCCGATACGAAGAACATATTTACAATCTTTCTATATATAGACCCAATAGACCTAAAAAACAATATGCCTAATCAGGGGCGGATCCAGCCTCTCTCCTTGGGGGGGGGGGGGGGGGCGGTGATATCACAAAAGTACAGTATGGCAAGAAAAACAAGTTGTCAACGGGGGGGGGGGGTGTAAACAGCATACTCATAATATAAAAGGCAGAATGTGTTCTATTTTCCTGAACTCAAAGCTTTTGGGAGGGGGGCGCGATCGCAAGCATACAGACTCCTATACTCTATTCAAGAACTAGAGAGAGTAATAAAACTGTTACCGAAACCTCTAACGTACCTGCTCCAGTGCCGCAGGTAACTGAGAACTGCCGTAAATCTAATTATATTTTATTATATTTAAATATATTTTATAAAGTTACTGCAACATAGAATTTCTGATAGTTTAATTTAATTTCTGTCAGTGAGCAAAGTACATCTTACAGTTTTTCTTAGTGATTTATCTTGTTTGCGCTTGTTTTTATATATTATTTGAGATTAGTGAGATACCCAAAAGATATGGCTTTCACCTCTATATTTGTTCCAAAATCGTTAAACAGGGCATTTTTTCCTCAACGAAAAACTTATTACGATGAATGTTTATGATGCCTTAAGATATCAATATCTAGATAATAATGTTAAAAGCTCTATTGAGATATGTTCTAACATGACAGGAGTTGTAAAATCTACTATGTACCGAATACTGAAGGAGAAAAAACGACTGGAATTGTTAGTACTCCCAAGCCACATTCGATCACAGGCAAACGCAAGACCTCGTTGGAAGAAGAGATGAAAACTGCAATTAAAGGGGTTGTATATACATTTTATTATGAGAAGCAGATCCCAACCATCTACAAAATTCTAACTAAAATCATCGAAGATCGCGATTTACCTGAAATTAAAAGAACTGATCTCTGGAAATTGCTCAGAGAACTTAATTTTTGCTGGGAAAAACCAGATAGAAAATCTGTTCTTATAAATCGTCTATCTCTCTCAAGTTGCTGGAAATAACACAATTAATAAAATTAGTAATTTAACTAAACCTTTGAAAGATTTTTTTGAATAAAGTTACTGCAGGAAATTGGGAAAAATCCATATAATAAAAGAATAAAACAAAATGTGAGAACTCGATCTCATAATCGGTGAAATAGAGGAACCAATTATAATTAATTTTAACGAAGATAGTTTCACTCACTTTGACTAGGAATTAGATACGTAATGTTTACTAGTGTAAACACAATTTATTATTTAAATTTTTGTTTTTGTTGTATTTTATTGTTTAATGTTGTTTATATGTTTTTTTATTTTTCTATATATTTTTATTTTAGTGTGTCTCACTCTTTAATTTTATATATATTTAATTCTAATTAGCCGTAAGTTTTTTATTACTTTATTATTGTGTTTGTGTCTTTTTCTTAAGTGTGTAGAATTAACATGTTTATCTTATTTTTTTGGGGCTATCGTATTTCCATATATAAAAGTAAATTAAATTAACATATCAGTACAATAGAAATAAAAATAAGTAGGTCTAATTTTAATTACAACAAAAAAAAGTAATTACATTTGAATCCCTTTTGTGTTTTTAATTGTAATTCTGCAGATGGTTTAAAAAATAAATAAACTGAAACGTCAAATACACTAAAAACGTTTTTAATTAATAATAAAATGTCCGATAGCCCCAAAAATATTTTATTATATGGACGAATTTATTTTTTTATATATGTTTAACTTTTTGTATTTTTGACAATGGATATTTTGTAAGTATTTAAATTATAACAGAATTTTTTGAGAGAATAATCCTACGTTTTAGTCTATTATTATAGACCGGTATTTTTGATTGTAAAATTTCTAACCCATTCCTATGAAAAATATATGTGTCTAACAAATTTTGCTAAAAACACCGGACTAAAGAACACAGGTAGTTTGCGAAGAGAAAAAGGGTAAAAAATGATTTATTACTCTCTCTAGTTCTTGAATAAACTATAGTATAAGAAGAAAAATCGGGTCCATTTTCCTAAACTCAAAGCTATTGGGGGGGGGGGGGCGATCGCCCCCACCGCCCCCCCCCTTGGATCCGCGCCTGTGCCTAATAAGTGTATGAACTATTTATGAGAATAATAAATAGAATAGAAAAAAACTGGAACTAAGTCTCACTAAATAACAAGCGGGATTTAAAAGAAATTTTAGAACCGTTGTATACCTACATTCAGCCAAAATGGTAATGAAAACACACTGATGAATACAATAAATGTTTGTAAGGGTCATTCATAGATCTCCGAGAGGCATTCGATACAGTTGGATCATTAGAGCAACTTTGAACACCAGCGCTTTGTTAATGCTGGTTATTACAACGCCCAAATTTATGTAGGCATTCTTGTATTGACCTTGCCTACAAATTAAATCACTCCCCATCCTGTAACAGGATAACATCAAGAATTTCGTCCATAGAGTAAATAGTAAAATTCTTGGACCTTTTCTACTCTATTTCTTTCAAGTTTTACCTTCAGTTTTCTTTCATTACTTAGTCCGGGAGCTGGGGGGTGTCCATAGAGTATATAGTAAAATTCTTGGACCTGTTCTACTCTATTTCTTTCAAGTTTTACCTTCAGCTTTCTTTCATTACTTAGTCCGGGAGCTGGGGGGTGTCCATAGAGTAAATAGTAAAATTCTTGGACCTGTTCTACTCTATTTCTTTCAAGTTTTACCTTCAATTTTCTTTCATTACTTAGTCCGGGAGCTGGAAGGGTGAGGGTTGAGTATACCTTGAAAGTTTTCGTCGGTAAGTTTGCGTTACTTTAAGTTTTTCAGTGCTTTAAATCCATTTTTTATAGTTGCCAAGCCTCTCTTTGGATCAATTTGGAGTTCTGGCCTTTTTTTTTTGGCAAAAATTATGATTTTTTCGACTTTTCCGAAAAAGTTAAAAATCGATACTGTTTACGTTTTTAAATTACTTTGTAAAATAATAATTTTTAAATATATATAAAATGCATAGTCGGAGTTACAACTCACTGAGGTTAAACTAAAAATAAAATACGTTTAAGTTAGAAAGTATTAAAAACAAGATGCATATATATATATATATATATATATATATATATATATATATATATATATATATATATATATATATGTTATCTCGTAGATTTTCACGAATGGTGGAATGAATGGTTTGGTTATTCCAGGTTTCAATCCGTTCGTTCAAAAAATCGTTTTCACGACGTTTCGCCAAAATCTCATTTGGCATTTTCAAGTGTGGTTTGATGCTATTTTTGTGTTCTTAAATTCTTGCTGATAGGCGCCTGTTTGTGTGTTCTATATATCTTTGCTGGCAATCTGCACATGGAATGCTGTAAACGCCGTGATTTTCGAGGTTGGTCTTATTTTTGGGATTTCCCAGGATGTTGGCTGTTGTTTTTTGTAATTTAAATATTGGCTGTATGTTGTGTTTTCTTAAGATTCTTCCGATTCTGTCTGTTATTCCTTTTATATATGGGATTATGGCTTTGTCCCTTGTTTGATCTTGGTCTTTGGTTTTTGTTGCGGTCTTCTCTTGTCTTTTTATGGCTTTCTTTATGTCTGATTGTGAGAAACCATTCTGTTCTAGAGCTGTTGAAATGTGGTCTTATTTCGTCTTGTTTTGTGTCTAGTTCTGTTAGTCGGAGGGATCTTAATACTAGCGTGTTGACAACTGCCTGCTTTTGAGAGGGATGATGATGTGACTCTGCATTGAGATATCAGTCAATGTGTGTGGGTTTCCGATATACGCTAAAACCTAGGGTGTTGTTGGGTTTTCTAGTTAATAACAGGTCCAAAAAGGGAAGTTTCTTTTCTTGCTCGATTTCTAGCGTGAATTTTATTCTGTGGTGGATATTGTTCAGGTATATGAGGAAATCGTTCGGGTGTTCTCTTCCATGTTATAAAAATATCGTCCACATAGCGTTTCCAAAATTTCGGTTTTAAGAATGCTTTTTGCGGTTCGAAATATATCATAAAAAGTTTGGCTATAACTGGTGAAAGTGAGGACCCCATAGGTGCGCTATCTCTTTGTTTATATATTTGGTTATTGAACATGAAATATGTGTTTTTTAGATAGTGTTCTGCAAGTTCAATTGTATAGGCTGGAAAATCTTCGTTCATGGCGATTTTGTCCAAAGTCTCATCCAGTGGTATGCTTGGATATAGCTATTTTATAACAAGGATTATAAAGGAATCAGCCAGTTCGACTCTTGGTTGCATGATGCTTGCTAAATATTGGTGCATTTGTTTTGTATATTTTAGGTAGGCCATACAATTTTTGGCATTTGCTTGTTTTTTTTCTCTTGACATTATAGATTTTTCAGTTTTTGGGTCTAGTTTTGAGGCTGATGAGTCTAGTAGAGACGAAACATGTACCTCTGCCGTATCACTGTGGCGGGAAGGGTAAATTTTGACTTTCGTCTCGGTATGGTGGTACAGGTAGACCATCATCTCGATGGTGGTGGAATAGGATAAATTGTGTTCCTTAGCAATTTATTCCAACTGTGCAACCTCTAACACGGAAAGGATATGGTTGGAACGAAGTTTGCATTTACTGTTCGCATTTTACTTCATTCATACACGGAGCTGCATATAGTTGTATGTTTGCTGAGGAATCCATGAAAGCCGCATAAACATATATATATATATATATATATATATATATATATATATATATATATATATATATATATATATATATATATATATTAATTTTGTGGTTCAGGGTGTTTATAATGGAAACTGAAAATGTATTTTGCAAGAAAGCTTTTACGCGTTATTGACTGGATGCCAGCAAAGTACCAATTACGAGAGTAATAAGTAAACTCGGTACCACATGAAATATCATTACTTTTTAATGTCAAATAGTACTGAGACTTGACAGAATACACTTTAAACATTCTATCGTTTTGCTTATTTCTAGCAATAATTACTTCTAAAATACAATTTAACCGCCATCAATCAAACTAAATCCGCGAATTGGCATTTACAAATTCAAGAACATTTAAATTTCAAATGTCGTACCAGCCAGGTGTTGCCAAGGATTATGCAGTTTCGCGTTAAGCTCCGCGTTAATTTCATTAAAATTTTGATCGATCTTTTCCAGCTTACATGGGCATAAATATTTCGCATTGCGTCATATTTTGTCGGTAATTACCTTTTATGACTTATAAAATTAAAGAATTTAGAGATCCAGGATGGGATAGTGAAGAGAGGTGTTCGATTCGAGTCAGTGGCGTATGTAAATGAGAACCATGTCACACCAAGCACGTTCTTGTAATACAACTCAAAAATCGTAAAATTAGCCATAACTTACATTCATTAATATTGCAAAAAATACTAAATATACATTCATCTGCAAAATTATGAAATTTTGTTTTCAATTCGAGTCTCCCAGGATTGGTAATTGGGAAAATAAAAAATAACTTTAATTAGCCAAGTTCTCTTGATAATGAAAATTTCAAACTCATTGCAAAAATATGGCGTGAGTTGGTACTTTTTCCTTATATTTCGTACAGAATCTCGAGTCAGACATTATTTATAATAATGACGTAGATAATTCCGAAACTTTATAATACAGGTGTCATTTGTAATCAGTAAAACAGAATTATATTCTAATAAAACCTTATTTAAACACAGGTGCAATGCACCTGAAACTGAAATTTTAAAGTTCACTTGCACCAGAAAGGTTGATGTGATCGATTAGATACTCTCAAGACTTATCTAAAGTCGGTAAATACGTTTAAAATAATTTTATCGCTTTTACTAAGAAAAATACATACGATCAAATAATATATCCTGCAACCGGGTAATTTCTGACGTCATTTTTAACCATTATCACAAAGAGATGACAATATTTTTGTGGTTGGAAGTGTATGGATACATTTTAATCACGCATGCCTATTTTTAAATATTTAATTATCGGTTCGGAATGTTACGTTTCGATTTGGATGACTTTAACAAGTTTATATTAATGTCCCTAAATTTTGTAGCAAAAATTTGTGTTTCTCGTTTTCTCATCCTAAAATTGAAGCAGAGATCTTTATAAATATTTGTTTCTTCTCTGTTTAGGTAGTACTATCCTTTATAATATGCGGAATAAGATTAAATATTTCTTTTAACTAAATCATCTTCAAAAAGCACTATAAAACGAAAAAATAAAAGGACAAAGTGAAAAATCGCGGATTTTTTTTGTCTCTCTGGATGGACTATTTTTAGATTACCATCCACTGGAAAAGTATATAGATTTTTTGGCCAAGAAATCCTGGGGAAAAATTTTTACGCATAAGTGAAAATGCCTTCCTTCGAATGGGCTTTTCTAAAAATGCCAAGGTTTCAAATAACTTGAAAATTTTCAGAACAGCGAACTCTCTTCATCACATCCCCAAAATAATTTTCTAATGCCTAAGAAACACCCTCTAAATATGGTGAAAATTCAACTCAGTTTGTAGCATAGTAGTTGATTTTATTGAATCGATTTATATAAATTTCAAAATTTACTACGGCTAAATTAAAAGTAAAGTCTAGCGTCCATTCAATAAAGTTGAAACTCATCCCCTTAGGGGGTGCAAGCTACCCCAATATTTTACTAAACTGATCAAAAACAAAAGTAACTGCTAATGAAGCTGGAAAAGTGGCAAAAAACTGCAGTAATTTTGTAGTACTACTCGAAAACCACCCCATAAGATTGCGAGAAACCATCCCTAATAATGTAATAGAAACAGCGAATAAATATTAAATCTAACAGGATAACCATTTTTATGGATGATAAAATTGGCCGAAATAGTATACTATTATCACTGGAGGTAAATCCTCTCATGACACTAATGTTACTCAATTACTCCCCCAGAGAGGTCAATAACTACTCTCCTGCAATATGCAATTGAAGAAAAGCTGCAGTAAATGCTGAAAAAGCTCGAAACGACTAAATTTATAGTAATATCACTCATGTAGAAGTACGAAGACGGGTTGTTGGATGCTGTGCCCATGTATGTATGTTTATGGTTTTTTGGATACGCTCGGCACTTACAACAAGTAAATTAATGATCGTAAAGATATTGATGAGGAAGTAATCATTGAGTGAGCGATACATTAGTTGTAAGTATAGTATATTAGCCTGGTTTTTATCAATGATGTTTTTGTTTTTAAATGGAATACCCTGTATATTTTAACATTTTTGGATTTTTGAGACAATTCTAGATCAGAATGTGACATTTTAGAAACTTTTTACGTCTACTTCATTTTTTTAGAGCCACTTTTAAAATTGCATCTAGGTGGCCATGATCAGACGTAAACTAATCTAAGGGCCTTAGGTGCTGTCAAAAAAATAAAATGGCAAAATTTTAGTTACTAGTATGAAAGACAGGAATAAGACAAGTTGACAAAATTACGTTTTCATTTCTAACTATTAATTTTCAAATGGCGACCCCTTTTTGACAACTACTTTTCGAAAAAAGAATTCTTTGACGAATCTAACGGTACTAATTTATTTGCGATTGGATTAGACATAAGAACAAAAATTAAATATTATTAAGCAAAATACTGGATAATTTATTTACTTATGACAAGTGCGCCATGGACAGCCATGATGCATAATAATTTGCAACTGTTTTTATCAAGTCTTCTTTGGAAAACAAAGCACTCATTTAAGTAGGTAATGATAGTGACATACGCTCTAAGAACAGACGTAAAAGTTTCTTAATTTTCGTTAAGTTTAGTTTAAATTTTCGTTAAAATAATGTATACTCAAAGTGAAAAAGTGGATATGTTATTAATATTTGGAGAGTATCATAGAAATTCTAGGAATGCTGCCGAGTTGTATGCTCATAGATATCCGAATCGGCAACATCCAGCCCATCAGTATTTTCCGTATGTCGAGACTCGTTTTAGGCAAATAGAAAATCAAGAGGCGGAACAGAGGTTTATCATAAATGAAGAGACTGAGATTAACGTACTTGCTATGGTTGAGGTTGATAAAACAGTTTCGTTAAGAAAAATTAGTCAAGAACTGCAGATAAGTTATGAATCAGCAAGAAAAATACTGAAAAAGCATGGATATCGAGCATTTAAATATCAGTTACATCAACATTTGTATACTGAGGATGGCGATAGATGGGTAGTGTTTTGTGATTGGCTGCTTCAAAATCATAGAATTAACCCAAATTTTATCGATTTTATTCTATTTTCCGACGAATCCCGATTTACAAATAATGGTATGTTCAATAAGCAAAATACTCGGTACTGGGCCCAACAAAATCAACATGAAATGAGAGAGGGCAATTTTCAAGAAAGATTTGGCGTCAATGTCTGGGCTGGTATCGTTGGAAACAGAATAAATGGGCCAATATTGTTTCAAGGTCAGTTAACAGGGGTTAGATACTTAGGTTTTCTTCAAAATGAAATCGAAAATCATCTCAATGATATACCTTTAGCAGTTTTACGGCGAATTTACTTTCAACAAGATGGAGCACCGCCTCACAATACTAGAGAAGTTCTTAATTATTTAATAGAGCATTTTAATAATCGAATTATTGCAACCAATGGTCCGGTACGGTGGCCAGCCCGCTCACCGGATCTTACTGTGCTCGATTTCTTTGTCTGGGGATAGGTTAAAGAAAGGGTTTACTATGGAGCAGCCCCAGCTACTCTTGAAATATTAGAAGAAAGAATTTTACGGGCATTTAGAAGTATAACGCCCCAAATGCTACAAAATGTGTTGAGAGAAACAGTTGAACGAGCTGAAATGTGCCATGAAAAAGAAGGAATGCACTTTGAACATTTACTACACTAAACTTTTTAACAAATTCAGCTACTGTACTTTCAAATATTTTAAGGGCGTCGTCTAAGTTATTAGTTTATTTTGTTAGTTTTTTGTTAATTTTGTTAAATGTTTAATCCAATTCCTGTCTTTCATACTAGTCACTAAAACTTTGCGATTGTATTTTTTTGACATCACCTAAGGCCGTTAGATTAGTTTGCGTCCGATCATGGCCACCTAGATGCAATTTTAAAAGTGGCTCTAAAAAAATGAAGTAGACGTAAAAAGTTTTTAAAATGTCACATTCTGATCTAGAATTGTCTCAGAAATCCAAAGATGTTAAAATATATAGGGTGTTCTATTTAAGAATTCAAAACCGGGGCCATTTCCGGTGAAACCGGAAGTGACCGGAAAGTGGAAAATATGCGAAAACTCTCCTCTTCACATACCATTTACCTATACCAATTCTCATTTTGATACACATAATACTCTAGAAATTATGACTTGTCTAATAGATTCGTTGACACCCGGTATATATATATATATATATATATATATATATATATATATATATATATATATATATATATATATATATACATTTACAAACTGTTAGAACTCTACCAGCCAGAATTTTTTTATTACTTATTGATAGTAATATATGTAGCAGTCCAATTGAGAACCTCCTTCTTTTTTAAGTAGATTAATAAACAACAAAAAAAACAAAATACCATTATTCACTACACCGACACGCAACAAGTCAATAAACCCATGGAATCACACGAAACTAATATTGGGCAAATCGGCGGCCAACAATTAGATATCACCGGTCTTTGGCCACTTCACATTTTAATGTAGGTGTTTAAAAAAATGTTAATTTATGATGGAAAAAGAAAACATTTATTTAAATGGGTTTTTAGAATTCCGAGCACCAGGTGACAAAGTAACATATTGTGTCTGACGAGATGTAAATATTTCGCAATTATTTGAGTCAACGAAGATACAGTGTTGTCGAGTTGAAGATGCGCGATAACATGGTGGAAATTTTAATCTGCACGAGGGAATTAAAAAAAGGTCAATTTTCTTATGTTTGTTACAGATTTCTTGGGAAAGTATCGGAATTTAGGACACAACAAAAAAATTACCAGTTTTTTTTTCTAGAACAGCCGTTCCCAACCTTTTTCTTGCAAATCTCATCTGAAAACCGGAATAAATTGGCGAATCCCCCGTGTAGACATTAGAAAAAGTACAATTAAAAAGTCTGTCGCAAATTAAAATTAAAACATTCAAAACAATGTATACATTAACATTATTAAAATAATAAACCTTTACAATAACAACTGAAAAGACAGTAAGGTTATTATTAGAAACAGTAATTGAAAAATTTAAAATTTAACATAAATATAGGTATTATCATTCTAAAAAAGTATGTCAAACCCGGAATCTTTTTTATTTTTCGAGAAATTCGATGTCAAAGTTGAAAATTCAACCTCAATTTTCCGCTTTCTTAAGATACAATGCTCAATTTCAATGCAAATTGTTTGTACTCTTTTATATTTTGAAGATCTATTAATAACAATTTTTTTTTTCAATCGTGGATCCAGAAATTTTGCAAAAATTAATTTTTACACCAAAAAAATTGCGATAACTTTTCAACGGATGGAGATTAAAATTTTTTTAATGCGAGCATTGGTTTTAGATGTATCATTTCCGATCTTGAAAAAATAAATTTTAATTTTGGATGGAAAAAACTTTTTTTTTTCAAAAATTCATAATGGCGTGGCAAATGAATATTAAGGGCTCAAATTTGCAGAAGATGCTTTTTAATACTTCTACACTACCTGTAAATTTTTTGAATCCAAAAAATACACTTCCATACGATCTGTAAACCTTCGAAAATTGGGCCGAATCTAATCGAAAATAGCTGCTGCAGGAACTGTCATCATCGTTTTCTAAATAGCAGAAAATAAAATTTTCAATGCAATTATCGCACTGTGCATCACAGTGCTCACAAAAATCTGTACATTTCAGAAATTTCTGAAAGCTTCGTAAAAATTGATAAACTATTAGAAAATAATAATATAAAAGAAAAAAACAGTATAATGTAATATATAATTGAATATTGATATGATGAGACAGAAGAATAAGCATCGTAAGCATCGACATACGTGTAAATTACCAGTTTGGCCCTCGGATGAGGGGTAATCCAATGCTGGCGCGGTGAGATAGGGCGGCAGCATACGCCACGCTCTAGCACAACAAGAGGATTCCAAGTTATTTGCTCTCATTCGGCCGTCGAAGCGTAAGTACTGTGTTTCGCGCCAAATTTTTTTTATACAATGATAGTTTATTTCACGGAACAAAAATAGCACATTATTAAGTGGTACACTATTCTGGTAAATAATCGGCAGATTTGTATTTATGTGCGAAAATCATCCTGTTCCTTGAAAATTTAGAATTTTGGAAATTATTAAAAAATTTGAGACAACCGGTTGTCTAAAAATTTGTAAAAAATGCACTGATAATAATGAGGAGCGACCGGTTCCTCAAGTTACTGAAGAACGAGCAAATCGGGGAGACTGACGTTTGTAGTTGAGCAGAAATTAATTTTCCTTGCAATAGTACCGTAATTACCTAAGAACTTGACATGAACGCTCGAACAGTTCGGAATATTTTAAAGCTAATAGGGATATAACCCCTGAAGTTTTGGCCAATACGCGAACCATATTTTACAATAGACTGAGTTATTGTCTCGCTCAAAGTGGAGGCTTGTTTGAACACCTCTTGTAGACTTTTAGGTGTTTTTGTTGATTTAAATTGAATTTAATTATTTGTTTATTTATTTACAATTACTGAACGTGTTACTTTTATTTTTTACCAGAATAAAAGTTTATTTTTGAGAATGATTTTTAATTTTAAAGTGATCTATTAGCTTATTTACTTAGAAATTACCGTTGCGTTTCACTAGTATTTTTATTAGAATAAATGTTTATTTTGTAACAGAAATATCAATTTTCTTTACGCTTAAAGCCCAACAAAAACTAATTTTTTTGTATTTCGACAATTTGATGTATTTAAAACAATCAATGTATCAAATAGTCATTAAATATTCTAAATTCCGTCGATTATGTTATAAGTTTAGACGAAAAGTAAATACACCCACCCTCTTATTCGTTTCAAGGTACTGCTCGTTTTCGTATCGCACGGAATTTAGCGGGGATAATATTGCGGTAGGCGTTCCCTACGATCTTCTGTCGAACTATCTGAAAGAAGTTAGACGGGCTTAGTGGGTTAGAATTTGAGAAACGGCCAAAAGAATTTCTAGTTAACAAGTTTAAAATAGAAGTTTGGCTATAGCAACGTTTCTATTAAACCTCAGTAATATGAACGGCCAGTCTTTTCTTTCTAAAGTTTCGTCTCAGGTTAAAGGCAACGGTGTTGTGGTTGCGTCGCGCCCAGTTATATTTGTGCACAAATATCAACGATTACAAAATTGGGCTAAACAGAAAGGCAGTAATATATTTTCGCCTTACTCTGAAGTGTAAAATACAAAAAAAATCATGTTATCTACATGACGAGCATCTAACGTTTATTAAATCAAAAGCCGAGGTTAAATTCCAAGGCTTACTGGATCATACAGTGGATCGAATAATATTGCTTAAAATTAGACGCCCTTGAACAAATCGATAAATTAGATTTGTAGATATAAGTTTCATTTGCAAATGGGGCTTCGATGGAACGTCAGATCGGAGCCAGTACAAAATAAAATTCACTGATCCGACTATTTCTGATACAAACTTATTCCTAACCTCTCTTATTCCGCTTCAGTTAGCAAGTATTAACACGCAAACTCAACAAGAACAGATTGTGTTGTACAATTCCAAACCCTCGTCTATTATGAATTGCGGGCCTCTGAAATTTGAATTTATTAAGAAAACCGAACAAAAGTCTTTAACGAAAATAGAAAATTATGAACTCGAACCATACAACTTGCACCATATAATAGAGTTTTTTTTGCCACCCGAGCTTCAGTACAGTACAACTTATCTATGACGATGATAGATGGCTAGGTGAATGCTTTGGCTGGAGCGAAATTGGTCCAGTTACCTCTGCCAAACAACATCTCAGTTCAACAACATTGATACTGTGTCTCAGTAAATACAGAGTATTTCAAGCTACAGCCATTATAACAAGAGTAAAGCGAAAACTGATCCTCCGGTTTCCCGTCGTTCTGCAAATTATTGGAAGCGGACATTACACTGCAATAGAGAAGTTTTGGGAATACAAACTTCAAACAGCAAGATTATTCTTCAAAGGATATTCTTGGTACAACATTCTAACAGGAATCCACAAATTACTTACTCCATTGACCAGACATCATAGCATTTGCAATATTACCGATAGGTAAACTATCGAAAGCTGCACAAAAATCAACGGACAAGTTTATAAGAAACTATCGTCTAGACTTTGGCTGAAAATTTTCTCGAAAAAAAATGTGGAGGATGTGTTCCAAAACTTTTGGCGTCGATGGATCCTTACACTGTTTTTGACATAGTAAGGTTCGGATAACAATTCATACGTATTGGAGAATGAGAAAAGAGCTGTTAACAAAGAAGGCAGTGATTAAAAAGTTCTTTTTTTTATTTTTATTACAGTCGTATTATTTATTCATTTATCTGAATCAATAAATAATATATTACTTACAAATTATTTGCATTGGTATTTATTAAGAAGTCTTAGGAAAAAGTACTTTCGCCTTTTTAACGATTATCGATATTCATGTATTTATTATTATTATAGTATTATATTTAAAATGTACCTTGAAATCAAGCGCAATATTTTATTCATGGAAATACAATTATTCTTTTTATTTTATTTTTAAAGTGTTGAACCACATAAGACGTTTTTCGAATTTATTTTCATGATTTTAAAGTTTCAGTCTGCTATTGTTGGACCCGATTTTTAATATCAAATCCGTGCTTTCGATCCACTGTGTTTTGACGACCCGAAACCAGCCATTTTTGCTAGAAATCAGGAAACAAGCTACGATACAACAGTATGCTTTATTTCACTTCTTCAACATGGCTAAACGGGTTGTCCGTCGCTTTTTGTTACGTTCCCTTTTTTTAAGAGGTTCTGTTCTCGACTTTCCACACCTGTATATTTTTGAAAAGTCTAAACTATATTTAATCAAGATCTAAAATAATATTTAAAAAATTATTAGTTTGGTTCATATCTCAAAAATTAAACTCTTTAGAAAAAAACCTACTACGCCACTGGACTCTATGTAAAAAGTGTCGAAAATGGGACACCCGGTACATATGAAATAAAAAAAGATAAAGTTTTTCAATTATTTTTTGCGAATAAGATATAAAATTTACCCGATTACTTGGTATATCTTTGTACTGTTTTCAAAATACAGCCATCTAGATGCAAAAAATGGGGAGTTCCCTGACAAAATGAAAGCTGCTAACCAGAAATATTTACGTAGGAGTCAGAATTATAATTAATTTATGACAGCAAATTCACTGTGTATTCAAATGTGTTTTTTTTGTCGTATACGAACACCAGGTGACGGAGATGACGATTATTTCTTCACAATACTAATTATTGAGCTTTTATTTCGGGTAATTAACTGTCGAGATGTGATATAACAAAATATATAGGTAATTATTATCACGAAAGATGACGCAACTCAAATTTAAGAACAAAATGAACGTTTTTATTATATGAGGTAAACTAATTTATTATACTTGTTTATACTTGGGGCTTGTCTGTTTCAAAAATGTATTGAAGAAAGCAAATGCGAAATTTTAACACATTAAAATCTCATATGAAATTGTTAAAGGATTTAATAATTTGTTTAGAATGTTTGATTTAGGAAAAGGGTAGTTTACAATTAATAAAAAAACTCTTTTTCGGACTCAATATATCACGAGGCCTTCAAATAAACAATAATTGAGAAACAAGAACATGTTTATGTAGGTACAGGGTGAGTCAACGATTGGATGAAGTAAGTTTGTGCCTTTTCGGTGAAATTTACAAAGAAACTATATTTATTGTTTGGTACAGTTTATTTTTACGCAGATTTTAAAAATATTTAGGACTCTACAGGGTGAGCCAAAAAACTAGGACAGCATAAAGTTGTATTTTTTTAAATAGAACACCCTATATACGAATCGTATTTTCGATTTAGCTTATAATTTTAAATCTTTTTTATTGAGGATTTACTATAACAAAACTTTATAGTTTCTGAGATAATTAAGTTTAAAGAAAAAAAGTCACATTTTCAAGCATCAATTCAATTCTAAATAACGTTTTCAATTTTGTGACAAATATATTCAAATTTGGAATTTAGCAGGGCCAAGGACAAGTTAACATAATTTTTACCTAATATTTGCAATAAAAGCTACAGGGTGTTGAACACATCGGCTCAAATTTGAACAAGTTTAAATGAATAAATATCTTTTTTTTTTAAATGGTTCACCCTGTATATTTTCATGTTATTTAATAGAGTAATAAAAACCCTAAAAGTTTTGTTCAATATACCCTATACCTATTTATAATAGTTTCTGAGATATTTCAGTTTTTCTTATTTTCCATACTTTTTTACAGAAATAGTCTTCATTATCATAGTAGCCATGTAAAATAATAAAAAGAAACTATAGAAACAAACAGAATGTGGTTAAATATGATGAAATACATTATTCGTTATATTACAAAGGCAATAGTTTAATTAAACATAATGTGAAAAAATTAACACAACAATAACGACAAGGCAAATACATATTTACTTTTATACTAAATTGAAACAAAAAAATTACCTATTAAATACTGAGATTAATTATTTCTTTTTAATAAGTGTTCGAATAAACGACTCTCTTGTGCAATGCACAATTTTAGTCTTTTTTGCAGATTTTCTCGGACCCTGGACAAAATTAGTGGCGTTATTGTTCTACAGGTATCCCTAATCCTGCTTCGCATATCTTCCACTGTTGTTGGTGGATGCACCTTATTTTTAATATAACCCCATAGGAAGAAATCTAATGGGGTGATGTCGCAAGACCTTGGTGGCCACTCAATGAAACCCCCACGTCCAATCCATTTTTGCGGATATCGTTGGTCCAAAAACGAACGAACTTCACGATGGTAATGCGGAGGCGCACCATCGTGCTGGAACTGCATACTGTCGAGCTCATCCCTATCGAGACCTTGAAGCAGTTGGGGTAGTTCTTCTTGTAGAAAGTTCAGGTAACTATGGCCATTTAGTGGTTCATTAAAAAAGTGGGGTCCAATAATTCGATTATGATGAATACCACATCAAACATTTAATGACCAATGGTTTTGATGTTGCACCTCTCTAATCCAAAATGGGTTTTCTGTGGCATAATAATGCATGTTGCGTCTATTTACGGCACCGTTACTTCTAAAAGTAGCTTCATCACTAAACATTACCTTGCATAATAAATTTGGATTTAATTGAATCTCCGCATTTATTGTACGACAAAAGTTTACACGACTTTCAAAATCCTGTCCATGCAATTCTTGGTGTAATTCCATGTGATATGGATGATACCTATATTTCTTGGTAGTACGGTTAGCGGTGGATTGCGATGTTTCACATAATGCTGCTAACTGACGGCTACCAATATAAGGATTTTCCTGAACATTTAACAATACTTGTAGTTCTTTTTCTTCATTAGTTACTGGTTTGTTGACCACTTTACGTTTTGGATAATCAACAGTACCAGAAGAATCAAATCTTTGCATTAAGTTTTGAAAAGTATGGGTATTAGGCTGGCGTCGATCAAGATACTTCATTTTGTAAATTCTTTGAGCAAGAAGGCAATTTTTTTGAGCCTCTCCTATTGTATAAATCATATCTATTAACTCATTCTTTGGAAAATTCATTTTACAATATAAGATGAATGCAAAAAAAAAACCAAACTACATTACATAAAAACCAAAAGAGGCGATTGCGGTTATAAATTTGACACACAGAAAAATGTGCTTTTACATTGTTTTTGCCATGGCTACTATGATAATGAAGACAATTTCTGTAAAAAAGTATGGAAAATAAGAAAAACAGAAATATCTCAAAAACTATTATAAATAGGTATAGGATATATTGAACAAAACTTTTAGGGTTTTTATTACTCTATTAAATAACATGAAAATATACAGGGTGTACCATTTAAAAAAAAAAGATATTTATTCATTTAAACTTGTTCAAATTTGAGCCGATGTGTTCAACACTCTGTAGCTTTTATTGCAAATATTAGCTAAAAATTATGTTAACTTGTGCTTGGCCTTGCTAAATTCCAAATTTGAATATATTTGTCACAAAATTGAAAACGTTATTTAGGATTGAATTGATGCTTGAAAATGTGACTTTTTTTATTTAAACTTAATTATCTCAGAAAATATAAAGTTTTGTTATAGTAAACCCTTAATAAAAAAAAAAATTTAAAATTATAAGCTAAATCGAAAATACGATTCGTATATAGGGTGTTCTATTTAAAAAAATACAACTTTATGCTGTCCTAGTTTTTTGGCTCACCCTGTAGAGTCCTAAATATTTTTAAAATCTGCGTAAAAATAAACTGTATCAAACAATAAATATAGTTTCTTTGTAAATTTCACCGAAAAAGCACAAACTTACTTCATCCAATCGTTGACTCACCCTGTATAGACATCAACACGAAGTATGAAGGTAGTGCCGGATCCTACCGGCTAAAACCCCCCATACAATGTAAAGTTGATCTTCTTCCAACTTCCACACATCTTCGTTCATTACCTGAAAATTGTAAATCTGGCCTGTGCTTCTTGCTTTCCCTAAGTTCCTCAGCGCTGTCTTTTTGATTCCTATTCTGAATCTGCATGTCGCTCGACCTTGTTCTTTCTTCCCTAGTTCCTTCTTCACTCATCCTTCTTTTCTCTTCTTTCTTCTTCCTTCTCTCTTCTAACTGATATTTCGAATTTCTTCCTGAGTTTTTCGCCTATACTCTATTCAAGAACTGGAGAGAGTAATAAAACTGTTACCGAAACCTCCAACGTACCTACTCCAGTGCCACAGGTAACTGAGGACTACCACAAATCTAATCATATTTAATTAAATTTAAATATTATAAGCTTTTATAAATTTACTGCAACAATAAAATTTCTCATAGTTCAGTTTAATTTATGTCAGTGAGCAAAGTACACCTTAGAGTGTGTCCTTAGTGATTTACCTTGTTTGAGCTTGTTTTTGTATATTATCTGAGATTTGTGAAATACCCAAAAGATATGACTTCCACCTCTATATTTATTCCAAAATCGTTAAACCAGGGCATTTTTTCCTCAACGAAAAACTTATTACGATGAATGTTTATGATGCCTTAAAACATCAATATTTATATATGTATGTTTCAAAATGACAGGAGTTGGAAAATCTATTATTTACCAAATGCTGAAGGAGAAAAAGAGGACTGTAATTGTTAGTGCTTCCAAGCCACATTCGTTTACGGGAAGAGGAAAAACCCCGTTGGAAGAAGAGATGAAAACTGCAATAAGAAGAATTTTACATACATTTTGTTATGAGAAGCAGATCTCAACCGTCGACAAAATTCTAACTAAAATCAATAAAGATCGGGATTTATCTGAAATTAAAAGAACTGAAAATTGCTCAGAGAACTTAATTTTTGCTGGGAAAACCAGATAGGAAATCTGTTCTTATAGATCGTCCGGAAACTGTCCGTTGGAGAAGGAAATATCTCCGAACAATTAAGTAACATCGAGATATGAGCTCAAGTAAAAGGTAGAGTTGCTAGAAATAAGACAAATTACAAAATTAATGATTTAACTGAACTATTGAAAGATTCTTTTGAATAAAGTTAGTGCGGAGAGTAGGAAAAACAGTATGGACCATATAATAAAATAATAAAACAAAATGTGGAAACTACATCACATGATCGGTGAGATGGCGGAACCAATTATAATTAATTTGAGCGAAGATAGCTTCACTGACTTTGATTACGATTTAGATACGTAATATTTACCAGTGTAAAGACAATTTATTATTTAAATTTTTGTTTTTGTTGTATTTTATTGTTTAATGTTGTTTATATATATATATATATATATATATATATTATATATATATATATATATATATATATATATATATTTATTTTAGTGTGTCTTACTATTTAATTTTATATATATTTAAGTCCAAAAGAATTAACACGTTTGTTTTATTTTTTGATCTATCGGATTTCCATATAATAAAGTAAATTAAATTAAGATGTCAGTGCAATAGCAATGAAAATAAGTAAGCCTAATTTTAACTATAACATATAAAAATTAATTACAATTAATAGTCCATTATTATAGACCGTTATTTTTGATTATAGAATTTCTAACCCATTCCTATAAAAAATATACGTGTGTAACAGATTTTGCCAAAGACACCGGACTAAAGAACACAGGTAGTTTGCGAAGAAAAAAAGGGTCAACAATTATTTATTAGTCTCTCTAGTTCTTGAATAGACTATAAGCACAAGCTATTGTACTTGTCTTTTAAGAATTTCACTATGTATTATCTAAAAAGACAACGAATCTTATTACTTTATTCTAATTATTAATGCCTGATTATTACAACTGATTAAAATAATGCGAGAAATGTTTTAAAATTACGTACGGAATGTTGGGCATTTAAACATCAGCGACAGATTTGGACATTAGAATTGTTTATGCGTCTAGGTTTGTTTTATTAACAAATAAAATACGTATTTAGTGGCAATACTTTATAAACCAATAATTAAGCCCTTTTTTATATAAAAAAAACAATCCTCTATTCTAAATTCACCTAGGTTAATAATAAATGAAATTTTAGAAGATGAATGTCAATAAAATAATATTTTGACGGAAGTCAAGAAAAAGTTTGTATTCATGCAACGAAATGGCTCGTTTGTCTCCGTCGTCTCTTTCTATCTTGCTTTACTCATAACGTCCGATTTTTTGCGTTGAATTAGAAGAATTATATTTTGTTTTCTGTGCTTTTAATATATATATATATATATATATATATATATATATATATATATATATATATATATATATATATATATATATACAAATTAAAATGAACATCAAAACTATCTTTGATATGTTAATCGGTACCCTCTCACTGGACCAACTGTAATAATGTGTTGATCTCAAGCCTGCGAGTAATGACGTCACAAGTACTGCATCTTTGTATTCTAGAATTTGTTGCCTGGTCTCGCGTTCTGGGCCCCTATCCTCGAAAGTGTGATGTGAAAGGTGATGTGAATGGCGACTGATAAGACAACAGCGCATAGAAATATCTGAACTCTCCGAAACAAACAAAATATCAGAGGAGAAATGGATAGACTACCTAACAAAATTATTTGAGGGAGATGCTAACATTGGAAAAAACAACATACCAGCAATAAGGAATAATGTGGAAGTCACCATTCAAGAAGTGGAGACAGCTCTAAAATCCTTAAAAAATAGAAAGTCTCCCGGACAAGACGGAATTCATAACGAATTGTTGAAATACGGAGGACAGCGACTAACACAGGAACTCACAAGCTTCATTCGAAAAATTCTGACACAATGCAAAGTACCAGATAGGTGGAGAACCAGCACAATGATGCTTATGTTTAAGAAAGGTGACAAACAAGAACCAGGGAACTACAGGGGTATTAATCTACTGGACACAACTCTGAAACTCGTTACGAAAGTAATTAAAAATAAAATTAATTCGGTTACAACACTGAAAGACGAACAGCAGGGATTTAGATCAGGAAGGTCTTGCGTGGATGCAGTATTTATTCTACGACAGATAGTCGAAAAATCTATAGAATACAATAAACCAACATTTTTATGCTTTATAGATCTAACAAAAGCATTCGATCGCATAAAGCTAGATGACGTAATCCACCTGTTATATAAGAGAAATATTCCTATCAATATAATTCAGACCATCGAAAACATATACGCAAACAATAAAGTTAAGATTCGCACTAACGGTAAATTATCAACACCCATACCAGTCAACAGCGGTATTAGACAGGGAGACTCGCTTAGTCCTTTGTTATTTAACATGATAATGGACGAAATAATAAAGGAGGTGCGACTTGGTAGAGGATATAAAATGGGTGATACAGAAATAAAAATTCTCTGTTACGCTGATGACGCTGTGATATGTGCCGAAAATGAAGACGACCTCCAGAGATTGTTAAATACCTTTAATCTTACGGGAAGAAAATATAATATGATTATCTCTGCCGAAAAAACTAAATGTATGACAACCTCAAAAGAACCCCTCCGATGCAAACTAGAACTAGACGGTCAAATAATACAACAAGAAATGAGTTTCAAATATCTAGGAATCGACATAACTAGTTATGGCAACATCGAAGATGAAGTAAGAGGGCAGGTGGCCAAAGCAAACAAAGTGGCGGGTTGCCTCAACGACGTGATCTGGCGAAACAAACACTTACAACAAGAAACAAAGGTTCGGATCTACAAAACCGCAATTAGATCTATTATGACATACACCTCAGAAACACGGCCAGAGACTACAAAAACGAAACAACTATTGGAGACTACAGAAATGAGAATACTTCGACGAATAACAGGAAAAACGCTACTAGACAGAGAAAGAAGCGATAACATCAGGCAATCATGCAACACAGACTGCATTAATGAGTGGGGTCCTACAACTTAAGACACAATGGAACAAACACATAAGCCGAATGACAGAGGATAGACTGGTAAGGATCGCACGAGATAAATCGCCTAGTGGTATACGCAGTAGAGGTCGACCACGGAAAAGGTGGAGCGATAATTTAAGTCCAGAATGAGCAAAATCGAAAAAGGAACAGGTCACGGACCTATTATAGAAGGTAGAAGAAGAAGAAGAAGAAGAAAATGGATGACAGATTGAATTGAACTGTTAGACCGAAAATGTCCGTAGTATATTTTGTTGCCATTTTAGGCAAAAAGTAGTACTTTAAATTAATCGTCAAAAGTAAAAAAATAGTGCTGTTGTTATTTTTGTGAAGTTATTGATTGCCATTACAATATTTGTACTTTACCTGGATTGAATTTATCTTAAATTGACACTCTAGAACTGTTAAACAAAAATGCATACAAAGAGCCAAGTACTTGAAGATTCTAATATATAAAGAAAAAGGGATATCAAGAAATGCAGCAATCATATATACAAAGTAATATACTGACAGTAATTGCAGAAAGTCAGCACTGATAAACCTTGAAACGGTGGAAATTACAACTCTACGTAGTATGATTAAAAGCCATCATCCCAATCTACTACGGAAACTATCCAATCAGTTATTTATTGTATGAATTCACAAAGTGTCCAGCCTCTTAATGCAAGATCTTCTGTTCTGACAAGTAAATTTGAAAGAAAACCTGAAACTTGAACAATGGTAGTGAAACTGTTTATGATCAGGGACCGAAACCAAAGGCCAGACAGAAGACGTCCATTAAAGAAGAAGGATCTCACATTCAACTTTAAATATATATATATATATATATATATATATATATATATGTAATCGAAGGTTTTCGGGCATCCCGTGTATGTGCTGAGTCCCTCTCAGGACTGTAAGGCAGCTGACGTTTCGGTGAAATCTCATTCACCATTTTCAAAGCTCACTGTATGGCGTCTACGAGCGACGTAGACGCCATACAGTGAGTTTTGAAAATGGTGAATGAGATTTCACCGAAACGTCAGCTGCCTTACAGTCCTGAGAGGGACTCAGCACATACACGGGATGCCCGAAAACCTTCGATTACACATCACACCCGTGAGAATATCCGACATAACATATATATATATATATATATATATATATATATATATATATATATATATATATATTATTTTATGTACCATAAATAAGGTTTTTATGCTGAAGGACCTCATTCGTTGGTCTGTAGGGTTCATATTTATATGTCTCGATAAATTATAATCATATTTATTTAATTGTAGTGTCGTATAGTGTTTAACACAGTCTAATTAAGTTAAGTGCTGTAGTTAACATAATTTAAATATAAAATTGGTTACTTATTGAAATAAAAGTTTCAGATAGCTTACAAATTGTGATTTCTCAAATTTATTATAAGTTGTGTCGTGAATACATAAACCAGTTGTTCGAAGACCCAAGCAGATCGAAAAATCCTCCCACTTACCGGGTACCAAATTTCTTGCCGATTACCATTGATGAGGTTACTCGAACCATAGTGGGGTTGAAGAATGGGAAAGTGCTAGGGCCAGATAATATCCGGAACGAATTCTTAAAACTATTAAATGAAGAAGATATCAGATGGCTTACAGATATATTTGATGAAATATACTCCACTGGAATTATACCTGAAATATGGCTCAAAAGTACATTTATAACGCTACCTAAAAAATCAAGTGCAAAAAACTGTGAAGACTTTTATACGATTAGCCTTATGAGTCACTCTCTTAAACTTTTCTTGAAATTAATTCATCAAAGAATATATAGGATTTGCGAAAAACAGATTAGTTGTACCCAGTTTGGGTTTAGAAATGCCCTAGGTACTAGGGAGGCACTTTTTAGTATCCAAGTCTTGTTCCAAAGAGCGCGGGATGTTAATCACGATATTTTCGCGTGCTGTATTGATTATCAAAAAGCATTTGATAAGGTTCAGCATAATAAGATGATGGAAGTTCTTGAATCAGCTGGATTAGAAAAACAAGACCTAAGAATTATAGCAAATCTTTATTGAAACCAGACCTCTTCAGTCAGAATAGAAAGTGAGGAATCCGAGGAAGTTATGATAAAGAGAGGAGTTCGACAGGGCTGTGTAGTTTCGCCATTGATATTCAACATATATTCAGAATACATATTTCGAGAAGCCCTGGAAAATACCTCCGACGGGGTGATTATCAATGGCGAATGTATTAATAACATAAGATACGCAGACGATACGGTAATTATCTCAAATGATTTAAGAGGACTCCAAAGATTGATGGACAGAGCGGTAGAAGTAAGTGAAAGATACGGACTGCAGATGAATACAAAAAAGACCAAATTCATGATTATTTCTAAAAATAAACGCATACACGGCCAACTACTGATACATAACAGACCCATCCAAAGAGTTAACAAATATATCTACTTGGGAACAAATATCAATGAAGAATGGGACCACTCGGTTGAGATAAGATGCCGTATTGAAAAGGGCCGCACTACATTCCTTAAAATGGCAAAAATATTCAAAAGTAGAGACCTATCCTTAAACACCAAAATGCGAACGTTGAGATGCTACGTATTTTCGACCCTCCTATACGGCGTTGAATCATGGACGCTATCTGAAGCATCATGCAAAAAAATAGAAGCTTTTGAATTTTGGCTATACCGTCGCATTCTGAGGATTTCATGGGTAGATCATATTACCAACGAAGAGGTGCTTCATAGAATGAAGAAAGAAAAAGAAATCTTGTATCAAGTAAAGAAGCGTAAACTTGCGTACCTGGGCCACATCATGAGAAATCCTGACAGGTACCGGCTTTTGCAGCTTATACTACAAGGCAAAATACAAGGCAAAAGGAGTTTAGGAAGACGAAGAATCTCATGGCTGAAAAATCTCCGAGTATGGTTTAATACATCAACTGTGGGCTTATTTCGTGCAGCATTGGATAAAGTCCGTATAGCCATTATGCTCACCAACATCCAGTAACGGATAGGCATTAGCAGAAGAAGAAGTGTCGTGAAAAGAATTATGTTAGATTTAACTTGTTGTAGAATTCTATCTACAAGATCCTAAAAAAAATCATAAAAATAAAATAAACATCTAAAGACGGTTGAAATTACGAGAAATAAACTGCACGTTGTCGGCGGTAACGGCGCATAGACACCGACACAGACGGCGGCGCAGACAAAGCTTTGGCGTACCGCGCTAAACGCTAATCGGTTCCTTTCGGAAGACCCGGCGGAGTGCCGAGAAGTTATAAATAGCACCCGATGCCGCAATTCGTGAGCAGAATCTGGTTGTCTTTAAAAGAGCACAGATCTCTCAATTTTTTTTTTACACACGCGCACACGAGTATCTAAGTCTTTTGAAGCATTTACTCAGGCGAAACGTGAGATTCTCTGCCGTTGCTGATTAGTCTGGCACTTGCACCACGTCAGAGAAAGGCACGGGGAATCTTCCATAGGTGGGCCACTCGTCGGTAATCTCGCAAGAGATTATTGTCAGTTTCCCTTCGAGTAGGGAGTTTTAAATTTCCTAGAGGTTTTCTGGAGCGCTCCTTTCGGCATCAAAAGGATCACTAAGCTGTTTACGCTAGTGCAACGAGGGAGGCCGCTCTGCTTACGACGGCTTAAGAAGAGAGGTTCTTGGTTGTCTTAATAAGACGATCAAGAATTCGATTCAAGAAAGAAGATAAGAAGATTGCGGTACTAGAAAGGCCAGGAAACCTTGTCTGTTAGGCGGAAATTCGTTAGAGGCGAACTCTAGTAGCTGATATCAGTTCAGTGCTAGGGGAGGAACCTCAAAGTAAAATCTCCAGTTAAATAAAAACCGTGACACTAAAATTCCAACGCCGTAGGAAAAATAAGCTTTTCTAAAAAAACCTTTCCACGTCGATTTTTTTTTATTCTTGCGGAAACTATTTGAAATTAATATTTTGAGTATTCACGCGCCAACTTTTACGACTATAATAATTTGCAGAACTAAAATTGCGTAAAGGAACCTGATAGCGACATACCCGATTTAGACATTCCCGATTGCGACTTAAATAATTTTCTATTAAGAGAAAATTAGTGATAATCTGATAGTGACATCGTTAACGGATCTAAGAACACTAAACGTGCCTTAGTTTGCGTTTAACACTAAAACAAAAATTTTTGCGAAAATTGAATTTTAGAAAATTTATTAAGAGTCCCAATACTACATTTAATTTCGACACAAAACTTAAGAGCCCCAGTCAAAAAAATTTTTTACTGCGAAAAAGTCCTATAAGAGCTCACGTCTAATAAAAAACAAAGTAATTATTGGCCAAGTTCTCATTCAACCCAAATTCCATATACTTAATTTTTCCATATATTAAGTATACTAAAGCCCAGCCCTCCGTGATTTTTGTATTTTTTATACAAAACATTCTAATTAAGAGGAAAAACAAGTTTATTTAAAAAATGTCCAATCCCTTCTCTCACAGTTCCTTCCGGTCTGATGAGGCGGGTGGCATTTCAGGCTGTCCGGGTGGTTTTGGTGGGACCTCCGCGGCCCCTCGTGGGGTCGCGCCAGACCTAACAAGATTCCATACTCGTAATGAATCTGACATGACCCAAATAAATCAAAATGCTGAATTATATCCCAACACTTTAATTTCTCCAATGGAACAATTTTTAAATGATATCCAAGCTTCACGTCAAGGTGGGGACCACTTAATGCAGGGACAAACGCATAGCATAAATGACAAAAATCCTGATACGCAAGTTATTCACAGCTCGTATACGTCGTTCGCGTTCGATCGAAACGTACCTCGTGGCGTTCTCGCGGAAAATCCGATCTCCACTATTAATTTCCCTGAAACGAAGGACGTGCATATACGACAAACTGTTTAAAACTAAGATACTCGGCTGTTATGGACACAAGTATTTAAGTTAAATCCATAAGCAGAACTGGCCCTAGAAAAACATTTTTAAATAGCACGCTCATACAATTGAGTTATGAACAGAATCTCCTGTATTAATTTTATATGTCTGTAATCTCAAATTTGCTTAATATTTGCGAGACATATTCAACTTTCTAAGGATATTTTATTAAAAAATTTGAAAATATTAAAAATATCGGGGTACCACCTAATTAACGTTTCAACTGTTCATTCAGAAAATAAAACGTCTTAAAGAAACGGTTCGTCAATATATTATTTTTTTTAATGCGAGTTATTTTGAAGAACCAAAAATAAAATAAAAATTTTTAAAACAATTTTATTTTTTGAAATCCGTGCGTTAAATATGTCATTTAGCGGCTGACATTTCATTTGCGCATGTTTCACCGTTCGCTTACCTTCCACCGGGCGAACGAGGATATGAGTGATGAACATTTCAAGAATACGCGTTCGCCACCTTTTCACCGTTCACTTCACGTTCCCCAGTTCGAGGATAGGGCCCCTGGAACTTGTAAGATCGTTCTCAGTAAAACATTTCCAGATATAGTGGTTGGGCTTAAGGTACTACACTAAATATGATATCAAAAAGAAATCTATTTCATTTTCCATAAGTAGGAAAGATCAAAGTTCACTAAATTCAAAATTATTCTCAAAATGTATTTTTTTCCCAGACTAGCAGGTGCAAGCTGTAGAAAAAAATCATTGTTTAAACCTCCAGGTATTAACGTCATTGTTCTAAATGCTTTATCTAAACACAATCTGGTCTCTACACCGGACGCAGGAGAGATTAAATTTCCAAATTAAACTCAAAATATATTTTTTCAACTCAAACTTGCAGGTGTTGTAACAAACAGACGACGTAACCTGTATAAAAATATTTATTTCAATGTACACGTAATATGCACCTAAAATTGGAGGCTTTCAAGTTTACGTGTACTTACTTTTAAATAATTCAAATACCTGGAATTGGGTTCAATGAAAAACACTTGAGATTTATCTATACATTCTGGATTATTTCTTGCGAAATGTTTCTTTAAGCAGGTATTTTGATAACCGGAATTTTTGTTCATTTTATTTTATTCTCATCTTTGTAGAATATTTCATTAAAAGAAGTATTTTCGAAAAGTTGGAAAAATTATGAAATCAAGAACAGGCAGAGTGAAAAATTTAATTTGCAATTTCGAGAAATGCGGTTTAATCGAGTCAAAATAAACACTTAATTTCGCAATAATATTCGCATAGAGCTGAAAATTGATACAGACCTTAAATAAACTATTACAAATAAGATATCAAAAGTTCCTACGTATGCTACGTCAGCTAAAAATTTTATCAAGGTCAATGGAAAAAAATATTGGTTTGTAGCATTTTTCTCCTAAACTGTAGTGTTTTCGTTAAAATATATCAAATAAAAGTTATAAATCATCCAATTTTCTACAAAAATTGTTCTTATACTTTTCTTCCTACAAATCACCGTTCTTGAGTTTCCAGCTCCACAACGTACCCATTCCTTTGGCCAGCAAGGTCAAATATCTGGGGCTCCTATACGACAAAAAACTGGTATGGAAGGACCACGTGCTGGAGGCAAAGGCAAAAGCGCAAGGACTCCTGGCATCTCTGTACCCCCTATTATTAGGTAGAAGCAGCAAGCTGTCCCTCAGGAACAAATTGACCATTTACAAGGCTGTCATCCGCCCAGCGATGCTATTTGGCATCACCTCGTGGGCACAAATCCCAAAGACAAGGAGATACATCCTGCAGGTGATGCAGAATAAAATCCTGCGCATCATTCTCAACGCCCCTTGGTACCTGAGGACAGGCGCGGATCCAAGGGGGGGGGCGGTGGGGGCGATCGCCCCCCCCCCCCCCAAGAGCTTCGAGTTTAGGAAAATGGACCCGATTTTTCCTCTTATACTACAGTTTATTTAAGAACTAGAGAGAGTAATAAATCATTTTTTACCCTTTTTCTCTTCGTCTACATGTATTCTTTAGTCCGGTGTTTTTAGCGAAATCTGTTAGACACATATATTTTTCATAGAAATGGGTTAGAAATTTTATAATCAAAAATACCGGTCTATAATAATGGACTAAAACGTAGCCTTATTCTCTCAAAAAATTCGAAGTTATAATTTAAATACTTACAAAATATCCATTGTCAAAAATACAAAAAGAGATTCAAATGAAATTACTTTTTATTTGTTGTAATTAAAATTAGACCTACTTATTTTTATTTCTATTGTACTGATATCTTAATTTAATTTACAAAAAAATAAGATTAACATGATAATTCTACACGCTTGAGAAAAAGACACAAATACAATAATAAAATAATAAAAAACTTACGGCTAATTAGAATTAAATATATATAAAATTAAAGAGTGGGACACACTAATATAAAAATATATAAAAAAATTAAAAAACATATAAACAACATTAAACAATAAAATACAACAAAAACAAAAATTTAAATAATAAATTGTGTTTACACTAGTAAACATTACGTATTTAATTCCTAATCAAAGTCAGTGAAACTATCTTCGCTCAAATTAATTATAATTGGTTCCTCTATCTCACCGATCATGAGATCGAGTTCTCACATTTTGTTTTATTCATTTATTATATGGATTTTTCCCAATTTTCCGCAGTAACTTTATTCAAAAATATCTTTCAAAAGTTTAGTTAAATTACTAATTGTGTTAATTGTGTTATTTCTAGCAACTCTACTTTTTACTTGAGAGAGATATTTACTTCTCCAACGGACAGTTTCCGGACGATCTATAGGAACAGATTTTCTAACTGGTTTTTCCCAACAAAAATTAAGTTCTCTGAGCAATTTCCAGAGATCAGTTCTTTTAATTTCAGGTAAATCACGATCTTCATTGATTTTGGGATCTGCTTCTCATAATAAAATATATATACAACCCTTTTAATTGCAGTTTTCATCTCTTCTTCCAATGAGGTTTTTCGTCTGCCTGTGATCGAATGTGGCGTGGGAGTACTAACAATTCCAATCGTTTTTTCTCCTTCAGTATTCTGTACATAGTAGATTTTCCAACTCCTGTCAGGTTGGAACACATCTCAACAGAGCTTTTAACATTATTATCTAGATATGGATATCTTAAGGCATCATAAACATTCATCGTAATAAGTTTTTCGTTGAGGAAAACAAGCAAGATAAATCACTAAGAACAAACTGTAAGGTGTAGTTTGCTCACTGACGGAAATTAAATTAAACTATCAGAAATTTTATGTTGCCGTAAATTTATAAAATATATTTAAATATAATGAAATATAATTAGATTTACGGCAGTTCTCAGTTACCTGCGGCACTGGAGCAGGTACGTTGGAGGTTTCGGTAACAGTTTTATTACTCTCTCTAATTCTTGAATAGAGTATATGAATGTGTATGCTTGCGATCGCCCCCCCCCCCTCCCAAGAGCTTTGAGTTCAGGAAAATAGAACCCATTCTGCCTTTTATATTAGGAAAGCTTCCACTCCCCCCCCCCCCCGTTGACAACTTGTTTTTCTTGCCATACTGTACTTTTGTGATATCACCGCCCCCCCCCCAAAGAGAGAGGCTGGATCCGCCCCTGCCTGAGGACAGACCAGCTGCACAGAGAACTCCAGATCCCCACCATCCTGGCATTTGCCAGGGCCACATCGCAGAAGTTTTTCAGCAAGATCCCGAACCATACAAACAACACCATCAGGAACGCCTTCGGCCCCTGTCCATTCTATAGACGAGTCTATCCCCTCCCGAGCGACCCGATCCAATGAGTCCCGGTAAACAAAACGAGGACCATAAAATATTTTAAGTTTGTCTTAGTGCTAAAAATGTAATTTAGATAGGATAATAATTTGTAATTTAACATATGATTAAGTCTTTACATGTAAAAGAAATTTAAAGTTGTAATTACTGACTTAGCAGCCAATAAAGACTATACGTGACTATACGTTCTTGAGTTATCGCGATTTCAAACATCGAAAATATCAATATTCACTCTTTTCCATCCTGTATACATCACTGGACATTCAATATAAATAAATATATAGAAGTATTGGTATGTGTGACTTACACACACACGCGATATTACTTAATTGTTCAGAGATATTTCCTTCTCCAACGGACAGTTTCCGGACAATCTATAAGAACAGATGACCTATCTGGTTTTTCCCGACAAAAATTAAGTTCTGTGAGCAATTTCCAGAGCTCAGTTCTTTTAATTTCAGGTAAATCCTGATCTTCATTGATTTTAGTTAAAATTTTGTCGACGGTTGTGATCTGTTTCTGATAATAAAATGTATGTACAGGGTGAGTCAACGATTGGATGAAGTAGGTTTGTGCCTTTTCGATGAAATTAACAAAGAAACTATATTTATTATTTGATACAGTTTATTTTTACGCAGATTTTAAAAATATTTAGGACTCTACAGGGTGAGCCAAAAAACTAGGACAGCATAAAGTTGTATTTTTTTAAATAGAACACCCTATATACGAATCGTATTTTCGATTTAGCTTATAATTTTAAATCTTTTTTAAGGGTTTACTATAACAAAACTTTATAGTTTCTGAGATAATTAAGTTTAAAGAAAAAAAGTCACATTTTCAAGCATCAATTCAATCCTAAATAACGTTTTCAATTTTGTGACAAATACATTCAAATTTGGAATTTAGCAAGGCCAAGGACAAGTTAACATAATTTTTACCTAATATTTGCAATAAAAGCTACAGGGTGTTGAACACATCGGCTCAAATTTGAACAAGTTTAAATGAATAAATATTTTTTTTTTTAAATGGTACACCCTGTATATTTTCATGTTATTTAATAGATTAATAAAACCCTAAAAGTTTTGTTCAGTATATCCTATACCTATTTATAATAGTTTTTGAGATATTTCAGTTTTTCTTATTTTCCATACTTTTTTACAGAAATAGTCTTCATTATCATAGTAGCCATGTAATGTAAATATGATGAAATACATTATTCGTTATATTACAACGGCAATAGTTTAATTAAACATAATGTGAAAAAATTAACACAACAATAACGACAAGGCAAATACATATTTACTTTTATACTAAATTGAAACAAAAAAATTACCTATTAAATACTGAGATTAATTATTTCTTTTTAATAAGTGTTCGAATAAACGACCCTCTTGTGCAATGCACAAATTTAGTCTTTTTTGCAGATTTTCTCGGACCCTGGACAAAATTAGTGGCGTTATTGTTCTACAGGTATCCCTAATCCTGTTTCGCATATCTTCCACTGTTGTTGGTGGATTAACATACACCTTATTTTTAATATAACTCCATAGGAAGAAATCTAATGGGGTGATGTCGCAAGACCTTGGTGGCCACTCAATGAAACCCCCACGTCCAATCCATTTTTGCGGATATCGTTGGTTCAAAAACGCACGAACTTCACGATAGTAATGCGGAGGCGCACCATCGTGCTGGAACCACATACTGTCGAGCTCATCCCTATCGAGACCTTGAAGCAGTTGGGGTAGTTCTTCTTGTAGAAAGTTCAAGTAACTATGGCCATTTAGTGGTTCATTAAAAAAGTGGGGTCCAATAATTCGATTATGATGAATACCACACCAAACATTTAATGACCAGTGGTTTTGATGTTGCACCTCTCTAATCCAAAATGGGTTTTCTGTGGCATAATAATGCAGGTTGCGTCTATTTACGGCACCGTTACTTCTAAAAGTAGCTTCATCACTAAACATTACCTTGCATAATAAATTTGGATTTAATTGAATCTCCGCATTTATTGTACGACAAAAGTTTACACGACTTTCAAAATTCTGTCCATGCAATTCTTGGTGTAATTCCATGTGATATGGATGATACCTATATTTCTTGGTAGTACGATTAGCGGTGGATTGTGATGTTTCACATAATGCTGCTAACTGACGGCTACCAATATAAGGATTTTCCTGAACATTTAACAACACTTGTAGTTCTTTTTCTTCATTAGTTACTGGTTTGTTGACCACTTTACGTTTTGGATAATCAACAGTACCAGAAGAATCAAATCTTTGCATTAAGTTTTGAAAAGTATGGGTATTAGGCTGGCGTCGATCAGGATACTTCATTTTGTAAATTCTTTGAGCAAGAAGGCAATTTTTTTGAGCCTCTCCTATTGTATAAATCATATCTATTAACTCAATCTTTGGAAAATTCATTTTACAATATAAGATGAATGCAAAAAAAACCAAACTACACTACATAAAAACCAAAAGAAGCGATTGCGGTTATAAATTTGACACACAGAAAAATGTTCTTTTACATTGTTTTTGCCATGGCTACTATGATAATGAAGACTATTTCTGTAAAAAAGTATGGAAAATAAGAAAAACTGAAATATCTCAAAAACTATTATAAATAGGTATAGGATATATTGAACAAAACTTTTAGGGTTTTTATTACTCTATTAATTAACATGAAAATATACAGGGTGTACCATTTAAAATAAAAGATATTTATTCATTTAAACTTGTTCAAATTTGAGCCGATGTGTTCAACACCCTGTAGCTTTTATTGCAAATATTAGGTAAAAATTATGTTAACTTGTCCTTGGCCTTGCTAAATTCCAAATTTGAATATATTTGTCACAAAATTGAAAACGTTATTTAGGATTGAATTGATGCTTGAAAATGTGACTTTTTTTCTTTAAACTTAATTATCTCAGAAACTATAAAGTTTTGTTACAGTAAACCCTTAATAAAAAAGATTTAAAATTATAAGCTAAATCGAAAATACGATTCGTATATAGGGTGTTCTATTTAAAAAAATACAACTTTATGCTGTCCTAGTTTTTTGGCTCACCCTGTAGAGTCCTAAATATTTTTTAAATCTGCGTAAAAATAAACTGTATCAAACAATAAATATATTTTCTTTGTAAATTTCTCCGAAAAGGCACAAACTTACTTCATCCAATCGTTGACTCACCCTGTACAAACCCGTCTTATTGCAGTTTTCATCTCTTCTTCCAACGGGGTTTTTCGTCTTCCTGTGTTGGAAGCATTAACAATTCCAATCGTATTTTTCTCCTTCAGCATTCGGTACATAGTAGATTTTCCAACTCCTGTCATTTTGAAACACATCTCAAGGGAGCTTTTACCATTATTATGTGGATATTGATGTCTTAAAACATCATAAATATTCATCGAAATAAGTTTTTCGTTGAGGAAAAAATGCCCTGGTTTAATGATTTTGGAATAAATATAGAAGTAGAAGGTATATCTTTTGGGTATCTCACTAATCTCAAATAATATATAAAAACAAGCGCAAACAAGATAAATTACTAAGGATACACTGTAAGGTGTACTTTGCTCACTGACAGAAAGTAAACTGAACTATAAGAAATTTTATTGTTGCAGTAAATTTATAAAGGCTTATAATATTTGAATATAATTAATTATAATTAGATTTATGACAGTCTTCAGTTACCTGCGGCACTGGGGCAGATACGTTGGAGTTTTATTACTCTCTCTAGTCCTTGAATAGAGTATAGGTTGTCCGTCAGTCTTTTTCTAGCTTTAAATAGCAGTTACGTCTCTGGCTTCCTGAATCTGGTCACAATTTCTTTCCTAGGTTGTGAGATTCTGTTTTTCTTAGCTTATTTACCTGACTTCTGGTGTTTCTTACTGATAGAATTCATTGTTTTCCTGAATTACTCCACTTTGTGAAGTATTCCAAAAAAATCCTCGTATAAATCTGCGACAAGGACAACCTATTTTATCTCGTTGATGACATGGAATTAAGAATAGAACAACGAGGAAAAGCCATTTCTTATACACAATAGAACATCAACAGAGATTCATCAAATCATTGTTTTTTCTTTATTAAAAACCTAAACTGAGCCCTTTTACTTTGATAGTTGTTAATCTAGAATTCGAGCAAGGATGTTTGGCATTGAAGTCACCTCCAGTTAAGAATCTATATCCAAGATTACTCAGAAAGTGTATTTACGGCTCTATTTAAAGACATATCTAGTTAGTATACAATATACTGCTGAGACAATGAGGTCTTATAAAGTGAAAATCGGTTAACAAAGTTCGGAAATTCAAGACACTTAATAATCCTTCAAAATAGTGTGTTTAATTATTTTTTTTAAATGTTTTTATCTCAAGAAATTTCTGCATAAATGTTTTAACAGTTAATGTCCCCTGATGGTAAATTATTCATATTTAATACCGCGTATTTCTGAAGTTGCAGGAAATCTTCAATAACATAATTGTGGTTTTCCGTCCGTCGTTGTTGATGAGAAGAAGTAAAAAATTTAATAACTTACAAAATTAAAGTGTAACGAGATGATTTTACATTTTGATTGAAATAGGAGGTAATGCGATGGTTTTAAAAGAAAAAATAGATTGAAGAATGAGCGTTGTTATTTCGAAAAAAAAGTTGATTGCTTCGTAATTTCGTTCGTGTTTTTTGAAAGGTAAATCGGACCGCTTCGTTTCATCTTTCACGCGTTATTTAACTTGAAAGATAAGTTTTTTATGTGTGTTTTAAGAGCATCAATCGGTGGCTTATTTTATAATAATACCAATCGACAATGGAGGCACTTCAGCACTGATGCGTCCTCAGCATCCGGGACTTTCCCATCAAGAACATATTTGTAAATAACTGTTTAATCATAAAAATTAGTGATATATATATATATATATATATATATATATATATATATATATATATATATATATATATATGAAGTAAAATGCGAAACAGTAAATGCAAACTTCCCTCCATCATATCCTTTCTGTGTTAGAGGTTGCACAGTTAGAATAAATTGTTATAAAATCCAATTTAACCTATTCCACCACCATCGAGATGGTCGCCTACCTGTATCACGATACCGAGAAGAAAGTCAAAACTTACCCTCCCCGCCACAGTGATAAGGGAGGGTAAGTTTTGACTTTATTGCAGTTTACTTCTCTTCTTCCAACGAGGTTTTTCGTCTGCCTGTGATCGAATGTAGCTTGGGAGTACTAACAATTCCACTCATTTTTTTCTTCTTTAGTATTCGGTACATAGTAGATTTTCCAACTCCTGTCATGTTGAAACACATCTCAATAGAGCTTTTAACATTATTGTCTAGATATTGAAATCTTAAGGCATCATCAACATTCATCGTAATAAGTTTTTCCTTGAGGAAAAAATGCCCTGGTTTAACGATTTTGGAATAAATATAGATGTGGAAGCCATATCTTTTGGGTATCTCACTAATCTCAAATAATATATTAAAACAGGCACAAACAAGATAAATCACTAAGGACACACTGTCAGGTGTGCTTTACTCACTGACAGAAATTTAATTGTTGCAGTAAGTTTATGAAAGCTTATAATATTTAAATATAATTAAATATAATTAGATTTACGGCAGTCCTCAGTTACCTGCGGCACTGGAGCAGGTACGTTGGAGGTTTCGGTAACAGTTTTATTACTCTCTCTAGTTCTTGAATAGAGTATAGGAATGTGTATGCTTGCGATCCCCCCTCCCCCTCCCACGCGCTTTGAGTTCAGGAAAATAGAACCAATTCTGCATTTTATATTAGGGATGTGTATTCGGATGGCACTCCGCCCCGTTGACAACTTGTTTTTCTTGCGATAGCCGCCCCCCAAAAGTTTTGAGTTTGAGTGTATGCTGCTGGCACCCCCCCCCCCCTCGTTAACAACTTGTTTTTTTTTTGCGAGAGCCTCCCCAAGAGCTTTGAATTAGGGAAAATGTACCCGATTCTGCCTCTTATATTAGGGATGTGTATGCTGCTCGCATTCTCCCCCACTGTCGGCAACTTGTTTTTTCTTATGATCGCACCCCCCTCTCCCTTCAAATTCAGAAGAATAGACTCGACCCTGCCTTTTACACTAGAAATGGGAATATTGCTAGTGCAACTCCCCCCCCCCCACCGAAGACAATTTGCTTTTGTTTGCCATACTGTACTTTTGTGATATCATCACCCCTCCCCCAAAGAGAGAGGCTGGATCCGCCCCTGTATATAAATATGTATATATATATATATATATATATATATATATATATATATATATATATATATATATATATATATGTTATATCGTAGGTTTTCAAGGATGGTGGAATGAATGGTTTGGTTATTCCGGGTTTCAATTCGTTCATTCTAAAAATCGTTTTCACGACGTTTCGCCAAAATCTCATGTGGCATTTTCAAGTGCGGGTCGTCTCGTTACTTGCTGAGAACTGATGGTGGCCTCTGATGAATTTCGAATCAAAAACATTCACCTCGAAGAAAATGACATCTATGTATGTATATATATATATATATATATATATAATTTTATATAATCTTTTCTTGGATTTAGGTACTTTATTTAAAAAAAAAATCACAAATAATTTGACGTTTCGCCCTTTATTTAAGGCATCTTCCTAAAAGTATTTTTATATAATTTAAAACATTTATACACAAACATATTTATAATTTTAAAAAACAAACAAACACTTTAAAAACCTATTCAAATTTCTAAAACAGTATTTAATTTTACCAGTACATACCTTGACATTTTGTTTATTTATTAATAATGAAATGAAATTTTTACATCGTCTATTTTTCAATGGACCAAAAGAAAATCGAAAGAATGCATACATTTAATTTTATGTTTAAAAGAATATTCAATTTTTAATGTTTATTAACAGGATCGAATACTTAATATTTTTCTTTAAATTTGGCCGGTGTAAATGTGGCTCAAATTTCCTATATCCGTTCTGTCGTTAACAGTGTTTTAATCTTTTTTAGTTTCTATCATTTCCTTTATCTGCAATTTTTCATAATTCATATCTTTGTTTTTAATTATGGTATTGTTATAATCTAAGGTATATTTTTCATCTTGTGTGTGTTTGTTTAACGCTGTTGAGGCGTTTTTCGTATATTTACTGCCATTCAATATGTTCTTTAGCAATTGGCTTGTCATGCCTATATATTTTTTGGAAAGTTTATGCAAATCACATTTTGTCAAGTATTAGTCTGGCGCCGACTTTAAAAAGTTCAATTTCATATAAAAATTTATAGTTATTTTTCACTTTTTAGAGCACTTTTAGAAGACGGTTCAATTTTTTTATAAAAATTTTATTAGTTAAAATTATTGAAAAAGTTTTTTCATCGTTGGCCTTGTTATGAATAATATTTTTATTTCTTGCATCTTTTGTTTAACAAAAAAGTATTACAGTACTAGAAATACCCTGCAAAAGTGTCGAAAATTTGACACCCTATATATTGAGGAGAGAGGATAAAGCCACAAAGGCCCCTCCCTGTATCGGCCCTGGCCTGAAAGAGGATTTCTCAGAAACTATTCTAAAAAACTTTTTCTCCTGCTGTACAATATTTGTTGTTCGAATGGAAAAGTTTTTTTACATAACATTACATCACCAAACACCATTTGGTCTTGGTATTTAGCCACAATATGAGCGGTATAGATTTTTAACACGTCCATCTGTAATCTATGACCATATGATATTTCAATATGCCGGACATATGACAAGTACCATATGGCTACTCTACGGTAGATAATTGTATAAAATGCCCAGCAAGTGTTAGGTCCTGTCAGATGGCGTTTACGACTACATTTTTATTTGTTTTTTTATATTGTTGAAGAATTAAAATCTAAAAGGCGATTATTTTAATGTTCTTTGTAGTAATCTATACATAGTTTAAACAAAATTTAAATATTTTCGGGTAATATATGCCCGTTTTTACGTTATGAAACAGGTGGTGAATATGCATCCAAACAGTTCAGAGTCGATTATGTATTTAATAGAATTTAATGATTATTGTTATATTTTCAAACTAAACTCATATAAAAATTAAAAAAAACTAAGAAAATTCCTTTAATATATTATATTTTCTTGCCTTTGATTGATAATTCAGTAATTCCAGATTTTAATTGTGATCAAAATGGAGAAGCTTGCAGATCCAAAGTTTGATATTGATTAAAAAGTGGACCGTTTCTTGTTAAAAGAATAGAATAAAAAATTGTATCATATATATATATATATATATATATATATATATATATATATATATATATATATATATATATATATATATATATCTTTAGTCCGGTGTTTTTAGCCAAATTTGTTAGACACAGATATTTTTCATAGGAATGGGTTAGAAATTTTATAATCAAAAATACCGGTCTATAGTAATAGACTAAAACGTAGGATTATTCTCTCAAAAAATTCTAAGTTATAATTTAAATACTTACAAAATATCCATTGTCAAAAATACAAAAAGTTAAACATATATAAAAAAATAAATTCGTCCATATAATAATAAAATATTTTTGGGGCTATCGGTCATTTTATTATTAATTAAAAACATTTTTAGGGTATTTGACGTTTCAGTTTATTTATTTCTTAAACCATCTGCAGAATTACAATTAAACACTAAAAAGGGATTCAAATGTAATTACTTTTTTTTATGTTGTAATTAAAATTATACCTATTAATTTTTATTTCTATTGTACTGATATCTTAATTTAATTTACTTTTATATATGGAAATACGATAGCCCCAAAAAAATAAAATAAATATGTTAATTCTACACATTTAAGAAACAGACACAAACACAATAATAAAATAATAAAAAACTTACGGCTAATTAGATTTAAATATATATAAAATTAAAGAGTGGGATACACTAAAATAAAAATATATAAAAAAATAAAAAACATATAAACAACATTAAACAATAAAATAGAACAAAAACAAAAATTTAAATAATAAATTGTGTTTACACTAGTAAACATTACGTATCTAATTCCTAATCAAAGTCAGTGAAAATTAATTATAATTGGTTCCTCTATCTCACCGATTATGAGATCGAGTTCTCACATTTTGTTTTATTCTTTTATTATATGAATTTTTCCCATTTTTCAGTAACTTTAGTCAAAAAAAATCTCTCAAAAGTATAGTTAAATTACTATTTTTATTAATTGTGTTATTTCTACCTTTTACTTGAGAGAGATTTACGTCTCCAACGGACAGTTTCCGGACGATTTATAAGAACAGATTTTCTATCTGGTTTTTCCCAGCAAAAATTAAGTTCTCTGAGCAATTTCCAGAGATCAGTTCTTTTAATTTCAGGTAAATCGCGATCTTCATTGATTTTAGTTAGAATTTTGTAGATGATTGGGATCTGCTTCTCATAATAAAATGTATATACAACCCCTTTAATTGCAGTTTTCATCTCTTTTTCCAATGAGGTTTTTCGTTTGCCTGTGATCGCATGTGGCTTGGAGTACTAACAATTCCAGTCGTTTTTTCTCCTTCAGTATTCGGTACATAGTAGATTTTTCAACTCCTATCATGTTGGAACATATCTCAAAAGAGCTTTTAACATTAATATCTAGATATTGATATCTTAAGGCATCATAAACATTCATCGTAATAAGTTTTTCGTTGAGGAAAAAATGCCCTGGTTTAACGATTTTGGAATAAATATAGAGGTGAAAGCCATATCTTTTGGGTATCTTACTAATCCCAAATAATATATAAAAACAAGCGCAAACAAGATAAATCACTAAGAAAAAACTGTAAGTTGTACTTTGCTCACTGACAGAAATTAAATTAAAGTATCAGAAATTCTATGTTGCAGTAAATTTATAAAATATATTTAAATATAATGAAATATAATTAGATTTACGGCAGTTCTCAGTTACCTGCGGCACTGGAGCAGGTACGTTAGAGGTTTCGGTAACAGTTTTATAACTCTCTCTAGTTCTTGAATAGAGTATAGGAGTCTGTATGTTTGCGATCGCCCCCCCCCCCTCACAAAAGCTTTGAGTTCAGGAAAATAGAACCCATTCTGCCTTTTATATTAGGAATGAGTATGATGCTTGCACTCCCCCCCCCCCCCCCGTTGACAACTTGTTTTTCTTGCCATACTGTACTTTTGTGATATCACCGCCCCCCCCCAAAGAGAGAGGCTGCATCCGCCCCTGTATATATATATATATATATATATATATATATATATATATATATATATATATATAGTTGGCACAGTGGTCTGGGTTTCACGAAAAAAAAGGTTTCAAGTGTTTTTAATTTAGGGTTTTTAACGAAAAAAAAACCTTGCCTCAACCTTGCATTTTGCGAGATTTAATAGTCTACAATCACGGTCGTTGTTGTTCAACGGGGTGACCTCGTTTTTTAAAAGCCAGGTGGCCCGAAATTATGTTTTTAATTAGGCTGTGCGGTTCCTATGTCGTTAAAACTGAAAACATTGAGTTATTAACACATGTAGCTAATAAATTGTTTAAAAATATCAAAACTTGCGTGTCGTATTGGTCTAAGACCTTTCTCTCTACGAGGGAGACGGGAAAAATATCTGATAACCTTTTTCTTCTTGTGCGTCAAAGGTAATTTTAATTCCTTTTTCCAGTTTTTTTAAATTGTATATATATATATATATATATATATATATATATATATATATATATATATACAGGGTGTCTCAAAAGAAAGTTCACATTTAAAAAATTGATTTAAAAAAAGTCAGGACTTTATTGAAAAAATGTTTATTACATATTAAAATACATTGTTTGGGAATTTATTTTTTAAAAATGATATCGTCCAAATGTAATCCGTTGCACTCACGGCATTCATTTAATCGAGCACTAAAATTGCCCATGACGGCTCGGCAGGTATTCTCCGTGATGTCTGCCATTTCGTTGCGGATATTTTCTTTTAATTGAGTCAGGGAAGTCGGTTTGTTGGCGTAAACTTTTGATTTGACATAACCCCATAGGAAAAAGTCCATAGGTGATAAATCAGGACTGCGTGGAGGCCAACTTATGTCACCTTTCTTTGAGATCAATTTGCCAGGAAAAATTTCACGCACTCATGGCAGAGACATGTTGGACGTGTGTGAAGTTGCTCCGTCTTGCTGGAACCATGTTCTTTGGTTATAGCCAGGAAAATTTTGCAGTTCAGGCACGAAGAAGTCGTCTAACATCTCCACATACCGCTCTGAAGTAACTGTTACTGTGCGTTCCCTTTCATCTTCAAAAAAGTACGGGCCGATAATTCCTCGCGCCGACATCGCAGCCCATACAGTCACTTTCGGCGAATGTAGAGGTTTCTGATGTTTGTGTTTTGGATTGTTTGCACTCTAATAGCGGCAATTTTGCTTGTTTACATGACCATTAAGATGAAAATGGGCTTCATCCGAAAAGAAGATGTTGGTAAACGTTGAAAAGCGTTCAGTCATCTGGTTTACGAAGTCAAGCCTCTGACCAGCATCCTGAGGCTTCAATTCTTGCACCAACTGAATTTTATAGGGGTTCAGCTTTAAATCTTTGTGTAAAATGCGGAATAATGATGACCTATGCACATTTAAAGCAACAGCACGCTTACGAATCGAAACGTTTGGGTCGTCACGAACAGACTGAGTAACACTCTCTACGTTTTCGACCATTCTCCAAGACCTCGGACGCCCGAATTTTGGTTTATCTAGTGTTGAACCGGTCTCTTCAAACTTCTGGACCCATTTTCCAATAGGCCGAGCGCTTGGCGCATCATTTAAGTGACGAATATGTCGAAAATTGCAGAATTTTCTACGCACGGTCCGCTCCCGAGAAACGCTCCATAGCGACTAAATTCCCAAGAGCCAGGCTACCGATTAACATACCCCCCGCGCTGCTCGGAATAGTTGCTTTCACGCAATAAGCAAACAAATGTGTACTTTCTCTTGAGACACCCTATTTATATCATATATATATATATATATATATATATATATATATATATATATATATATATATATATATATATATATATATATATATATATATATATATATATATATATATATATATATATATGATATAAATATTAAACCACATCAGAAATAATACTCTTGCAAGTAAGTTTAGTATTTCTAAAATGATTGAATAATTTCGCGTTTCACTTTATGACAAAGTATACGTTTACAACTAGTATATCGAGATTAAAATCTGAATACTGCCATTCTCACACATATGTTTTACATATTTACCCATAACCAAAAAGACAAGTACGCCCGATTTTTTCTCGAAAACCTGTTAAGGCCATCTGGTCGCAAACAGGAAGTTCCAAGGCAAAATACCTAAAGTCTATCAGTATGTGAATAAATTTCATTCGTTAAAAATACGTGAAAACAAGAGCAAAAACTCGTTTCGTATTTCTTTTTATACTTTGCAGCGAACTGCCAGCATATGGCTTGAATAATGCACGCAGAACAAGGAAAATCAAGGGACATCAAATCGGGAGATCGAACTGACCGAGTATATTGACTTATATTTAAGAAAAAGTATTTGTTACTCCGTCTTTTAAGAAAATAGAAAAGAACATTTTTCTATTGTAAAAATGCTATACGGCTTTTAAGTTTTGTTATTAGTTAGCTATGACAGCGAGGCGCGGCGAAAATAAAACAATCGAATCCTACTGAATTGTTACTATTTCTTGCCATTTCACATTCATTAATAATAATCATGCCGAAGATTATTTAAACTTATTTATTAATTATGGAGAATGTGATAGAGTTATTTCAAGAACATGCGATACATTCGCGATCCGATATCCGAAGAAACAGAGACCAACACTACCAACTGCTCAAAAAATTATAAAAAACTTCAAGAACTTTGGATTCATAAAAACTAAAAGAAACAGAAATATTATCTTAATAGTTCACTTCCAAATTTCTCAACATGTCGAAGTAGAGCTCACCTATAAGTTGAAAAACGTATTTTGTATCTAGAAGTCTTCAAAAATGGCTAACATACCACTTAGATTATCTTGGTAGAATTCTAGGGCGACGACGCCGTTATTTCTTATATCATAATACACGTTAAACTGCCAAGACTCTTGAAAATTTAATTCACTATGGATGTATATTTGAGTCGCTCCAATAGTGGGAATTGCGTCGATTAAACAATCCATTTTTTGTGAATTTGGCTTCGTCCGACCAAATAATATTATTCCAAAAACCAGCATTTTCTTGTGATCGAAGTAAAATAAACTGACAGAACTCTACTCTTCGTGGAAAATCAATGCCTTTTAAATCTTGTACTATGGAATATACATAGGGATGAAAATTGTGTTTCCATAAAATCCTTGAAACTGATGCTACTGCCTTGTAGATATTATCGTTTATGAGGCGAAATATCCTAAAATTGTAGTTTTAATATTTTTTAGAACAGCGATGTAAACTTAGTCCAATTTAGAGCAGGCATGATTTATAAACTCATCAAAGGATAATTAAGGCTCTATAAATGTACCCAAAAACTTAACTCTACTAGAAAACCTAATGAGTTACCATTATAAGTTTGTCAATAGTCAGTATTAAGCAATCTCTTTCACGCCATCTTTCTATATAATAACAAATATTTGACCTAATGGTTTGAACCCCGTCAGAAGTATCAACCACAGCAATAATCATTGTGTCATTCGCGTACATAGTACACATGCCTTTGTCTAATATTATAAGGTAAATCATTAACATACAGTGCCTTCATTTCAAAACGAACCATCCTTAATAACTTTGTTAAATAGAAAAATTTAAAAAAAAGAAAAAACACGTCAATTTAGATATACAGGGGGAAGTTTAATTTTGCATTTGTTAAAAGTCTGTCAATCACCTCCTCACCTCCAGCTAACCTCACTTTGATATGTCAAATGGGAACCCCCACCTTGTGACACATCATTATAAGCAGTATAAAATTGTCTATCCAACCGTATAAAAAAAATTAAATCGGTTGACGTACAAGCGAACAGTGTGCAAAAATATCTTGTAATAATGCATAATATATCGGCCTCGAACTTTGGTATGTCAAATGATTACCCTATAGTGTGATACATCATTTTAAAGGACGTACGATCTGCTATCCAACGATGTCAAAAAAAATTAAGTTAATAGACGTTATAGGCAATTAGGATGCAAAAATGTGTGTTAAATATAAGCAGTTTATTCAGTTTTATTCAGTTGAAGAAAATTATTTTACTAAATGTTCAAAATGTGCGCCGTTATTAGCGAGACAATAAAAAAGCCTATTTTGAAATTCCCCACGAACATTGGCAAGGGTTTCCCTGCTAATTCCTCTACATTCCCGAACAATTCGATCTTTTAAATCGTCAATATTTTCAGGTGGGGTTTTATAAACCTTGCTTTTTAAATACCCCCAAAGAAAAAAGTCTAGAGGGGTTAGGTCTGGAGACCGTGCTGGCCATTCAATTGCACCACGTCTGCCAATCCACGTCCCTGGAAAATGTTCATCAAGCCACTCTCGAATTGCCAAAGCGTAGTGCGGGGGAGCTCCATCTTGCTGGAAATGCAAATTATTTTCATTTAGTACCATAACAGCATTTTCATCCACTTGATTTTCTAAAGATTGCACAATGGCAGGGTATATTGTGTTTTCTAAAAGGTTTAAATAAATTTGCCCAGTTAAATTATCTTCCAAAAAAAATGGCCCGATGATTTCATTGCCATAAATTCCTGCCCACACTTTAATTTTTTCGGGATATTGAGTATGCCCTTCTCGGAAAAGGTGCGGATTTTCATTATCCCAGTATCTGCAGTTATGTCTGTTAACCAGTCCATTTAGAAAAAAAGTTGATTCATCACTAAAGCAGATATTCTTAGGTAAATGGGGGTCCTCGTCAATTCGTTGGCACATTAATTCGCAAAATTGAATTCTCCTATTAAAATCTTCTTCTCCGAGTTCTTGAAGAATTTGAATTTTGTAGGGAAAAAACTTATTTTGTTTTAAAACTTTATGCACAGAGCCAGCAGAAATGTTGGTTAAATCTGCGACCTTTGAGATGGATAAAGTTGGATCTATTGCAAACTGTCCTAGTACCTCGATTTGGCATGCTTCATCTACAACCCTTTTCTCAATATATTTTTTATTACAAACGGATCCCGTTTCTTCAAACTTTCGTACCAATTCGAGTACATATTTATGGCCCACGTTTTTGTCTTGATGCCTCTCGTTAAATACTCTGGCGGTTCTACGAGCGCACCGATCTTCAGCTCCATAGAGAAAAATTATTTCTATTCTTTCGGCTAGCGTATACACCATTTATATTCAGATTGATTAGACTGCAATGAATTTTGCGATGAATTTTAAAACAGGCTTAGTTTTTTTCTCGCAAATATTTTAACTGTTTATTATTTTAAAAAAATATTTATTTTAAATTTAAAATAATATTTTACTCTATGAAGTAGCCATTTGACATAATAAAGTTTAATGTGATAAGGTGTCTATTATTACCACACATCTTTTCTTACTATTCGCTTGTACATCAACAGATTTTGTTTTTTTTATTGGCTAAATAGGAGATAGTATGCCCTTTAAAATGATGTATCACACTATAGGGTAATCATTTGACATACTAAAGTTCGAGGCCGATATATTATGCATTATTACAAGACATTTTTGCACACTATTCGCTTGTACGTCAACCGATTTAATTTTTTTTTATACGGTTGGATAGACAATTTTATGCTGCTTACAATGATGTGTCACAAAGTGGGGGTTCCCATTTGACATATCAAAGTGAGGTTAGCTGGAGTTGAGGAGGTGATTAACAGACTTTTAACAAATGCAAAATTAAACTTCCCCCTGTATATCTAAATTGACGTGTTTTTTCTTTTTTTTAAATTTTTCTATTTAAGAAAGTTATTAAGGATGGTTCGTTTTGAAATGAAGGCACTGTATAATAAAAACAAGAGTGAATCTAATATCGATCCCTGGGATTCACCAAGCTATCGGTCTTAACCTACAAAGTGCACCACCGTATTTTATCATTATTCTCCTGTCGTTCAACTAGGACTCAATCCATTTCAAAATGGTTAACGATCAAAAAGGCATTATTTGCTGTATCGAGAATTATAGAGAAAACTAGGAAGATTTTCATAACATTCTTTTTCTCATCAATACTCTGAAAAACATAAATCAAAGAACTACATGACGGAGATATGTATGGACCCTGAAAGGAAGTTGAGCAGGGGTTAAAACATCGCATTTATAAATAAAATAAAGTATTTTGTTAATAAGCAATTTATTCAATAATTTTTGAAAATATAATAATAATCGCGATCTTTTTATAATTCTCAATGTTGTCAGGATCATTCTTTTTGTGAAAATAAATACCACTGGCACTTTTCATTATATTTGGAAAAATTCTTCCTCGAAGATAATAAAGCTTGATCGGATAATTAGAAATTAATTAAAATTCGATTACAAGATTTAATTGTCGCCAGCAATGAAACTAAATCCAATCGTTCATAAATAGGAATGGTGTAACCATAAAATTAGCCATCTTTTTGCGAAAAATATAAATAGAAAATCTTATTTTCAGTCACGTTTTGTTTGAACCTAATAGCATCGTTGATAAATTAACCTCATTTCAGAATTACTTTGACTTCTGACCTCACAGATACACCACCATAGATTCGCTCAGACACAGGTGTGTTTAATAAGAACACCTGGCTCAGGATTTTCAATTTTTAATTCGCGAAGGAATCAGTGTGAACATCAGAATTTTAAAGAAGAAATGATGTAGGTTGTGAATGCCAGCGAAGTGTATAGAATAATAAATTTAAGGAAGAATAGAGTATCATTTAGATAATACCGAGTTAGTCCGAAAGTTGTTTTCGTATTTAAAAATATTGCATTAAACCAGAAGAACAGTTTTTAACCGACTTCTTAAAGAAGGAGGTTCTCAATTCGTCGAGTATGTATTTTTTTATGTATGTACAGGGTGAGTCAACGATTGGATGAAGTAGGTTTGTGCCTTTTCGGTGAAATTAACAAAGAAACTATATTTATTGTTTGATACAGTTTATTTTTACGCAGATTTTAAAAATATTTAGGACTCTACAGGGTGAGCCAAAAAACTAGGACAGCATAAAGTTGTATTTTTTTTAATAGAACTCCCGATATATACGATCGTATTTTCGATTTAGCTTATAATTTTAAATCTTTTTTATTAAGGGTTTACTATAACAAAACTTTATAGTTTCTGAGATAATTAAGTTTAAAGGAAAAAAGTCACATTTTCAAGCATCAATTCAATCCTAAATAACGTTTTCAATTTTGTAACAAATATATTCAAATTTGGAATTTAGCAAGGCCAAGGACAAGTTAACATAATTTTTACCTAATATTTGCAATAAAAGCTACAGGGTGTTGAACACATCGGCTCAAATTTGAACAAGTTTAAATGAATAAATATCTTTTTTTTTTAAATGGTACACCCTGTATATTTTCATGTTATTTAATAGAGTAATAAAAACCCTAAAAGTTTTGTTCAATATATCCTATACCTATTTATAATAGTTTTTGAGATATTTCAGTTTTTCTTATTTTCCATACTTTTTCATTATCATAGTAGCCATGGCAAAAACAATGTAAAAGAACATTTTTCTGTGTGTCAAATTTATAACCGCAATCGCTTCTTTTGGTTTTTATGTAGTGTAGTTTGGTTTTTTTTGCATTCATCTTATATTGTAAAATGAATTTTCCAAAGAATGAGTTAATAGATATGATTTATACAATAGGAGAGGCTCAAAAAATTGCCTTCTTGCTCAAAGAATTTACAAAATGAAGTATCCTGATCGACGCCAGCCTAATACCCATACGTTTCAAAACTTAATGCAAAGATTTGATTCTTCTGGTACTGTTGATTATCCAAAACGTAAAGTCGTCAACAAACCAGTAACTAATGAAGAAAAAGAACTACAAGTATTGTTAAATTTTCAGGAAAATCCTTATATTGGTAGCCGTCAGTTAGCAGCATTATGTGAAACATCACAATCCACCGCTAATCGTACTACCAAGAAATATAGGTATCATCCATATCACATGGAATTACACCAAGAATTGCATGGACAAGATTTTGAAAGTCGTGTAAACTTTTGTCGTACAATAAATGCGGAGATTCAATTAAATCCAAATTTATTATGCAAGGTAATGTTTAGTGATGAAGCTACTTTTAGAAGTAACGGTGCCGTAAATAGACGCAACATGCACTATTATGCCACAGAAAACCCATTTTGGATTAGAGAGGTGCAACATCAAAACCACTGGTCATTAAATGTTTGATGTGGTATTCATCATAATCGAATTATTGGACCCCACTTTTTTAATGAACCACTAAATGGCCATAGTTACCTGAACTTTCTACAAGAAGAACTACCCCAACTGCTTCAAGGTCTCGATAGGGATGAGCTCGACAGTATGTGGTTCCAGCACGATGGTGCGCCTCCGCATTACCATCGTGAAGTTCGTGCGTTTTTGGACCAACGATATCCGCAAAAATGGATTGGACGTGGGGGTTTGATTGAGTGGCCACCAAGGTCTTGCGACATCACCCCATTAGATTTCTTCCTATGGGGTTATATTAAAAATAAGGTGTATGTTAATCCACCAACAACAGGAAGATATGCGAAACAGGATTAGGGATACCTGTAGAACAATAACGCCACTAATTTTGTCCAGGGTCCGAGAAAATCTGCAAAAAAGACTAAATTTGTTCATTGCACAAGAGGGTCGTTTATTCGAACACTTATTAAAAAGAAATAATTAATCTCAGTATTTAATAGGTAATTTTTTTGTTTCAATTTAGTATAAAAGTAAATATGTATTTGCCTTGTCGTTATTGTTGTGTTAATTTTTTCACATTATGTTTAATTAAACTATTGCCGTTGTAATATAACGAGTAATGTATTTCATCATATTTAACCACATTCTGTTTGTTTCTGTAGTTTCTTTTTATTATTTTACATAGCTACTATGATAATGAAGACTATTTCTGTAAAAAAGTATGGAAAATAAGAAAAACTGAAATATCTCAAAAACTATTATAAATAGGTATAGGATATATTGAACAAAACTTTTAGGGTTTTTATTACTCTATTAAATAACATGAAAATATACAGAGTGTACCATTTAAAAAAAAAGGTATTTATTCATTTAAACTTGTTCAAATTTGAGCCGATGTGTCCAACACCCTGTAGCTTTTATTGCAAATATTAGGTAAAAATTATGTTAACTTGTCCTTGGCCTTGCTAAATTCCAAATTTGAATATATTTGTCACAAAATTGAAAACGTTATTTAGGATTGAATTGATGCTTGAAAATGTGAGTTTTTTTCTTTAAACTTAATTATCTCAGAAACTATAAAGTTTTGTTATAGTAAACCCTTAATAAAAAAGATTTAAAATTATAAGCTAAATCGAAAATACGATTCGTATATAGGGTGTTCTATTTAAAAAAATACAACTTTATGCTGTCCTAGTTTTTTGGCTCACCCTGTAGAGTCCTAAATATTTTTAAAATCTGCGTAAAAATAAACTGTATGAAACAATAAATATAGTTTCTTTGTTAATTTCACCGAAAAGGCACAAACCTACTTCATCCAATCGTTGACTCACCCTGTACACCGATTACTCCGGAACGGCAGCACCGATTTGAATGAAATTTTTTACGTTATGTTCAGGAAGTTGCTGCTGTGGTGCCATGTTTTTTCGGATGAAATTAGTGCAGTAATATCCAAGATGGCGCTGACAATTTTTATATGAAATTGAACTTTTTGAAGTCGGCGCCAAATCGTTTGCAAATGAAATAAATAACTACTAATATATAGAAATTATGGTAAGAAAGCAATTACAAATAAAGTATTTTGAATCTGTTTATACAAACTACATTTTGTCAGGTATTAGTCGGCGCCAAGACTTCAAAAAGTTCAATTTCATATAAAAATTTATAGTTATTTTTCACTTTTTATCGCACTTTTAGAAGTCGGTTAAATTTTTTTATAAAAATTTGATTCATATAACAAAAATTTCAATGATGGTCTTGCTGACTACATTTTCATAAGAATCTTTTATACCGTGGGAAAAGGACTGAAATATTATACAGGGGTAGATATAATGCAGTCGACATAAACGCGTGTCCATTCAAAGTTACAATATAATACTTGATTTCATTTTGTATCTATTTTACGTAATTTGATTAAATCTCTGATGCAAGTACCATTATTCTCAATTAAAGTATCTGTTACTGATGAGAGATGAACGGCGTTAAGCTGCCATTTTAAAAATTTAATAATTAAATTTTAACCATCGTTAAAAATGTTGAAGCAAAAGCATTTAATGATACTAAATCTATTTTTACGAATATATCAACATCTTGATAAACCTATGAAAACAATGGAGTAAGTTAGATTGTTAGATATTATTTTATATTTTATGAATAAGTATCGGCAATTAACACATGGTATTGCGTGTTTTAAGCGAAAATATTATCGATACTTATAAGTAAAACACCTGTATAAACACAAGAAATGGTTTTATTAATTATTCACGCTGACCTTTACGGTTCCGTGCGTCTACAAAGTTAACCTTTGTAACTGCATACTTGACAGGATAATGGAAATATTCTGAAATCGATGGTGGAATGGTGCAACGTGTAAAAAAAATTTCCTATGTAAAATAATACCGTATTTTAGGAAAGAGTAGAAATAATTTTGCTTAATATCAATCAGGTAAGCAGGAAAGTAATTTCGATTTTGTAACGTGTTATACACAAGTACACTAACTGCTACGAACAAAATTACACACAAATTGCTTCTAAAGTAACCTTTTTTAAGAGTATTTTCTCGGTGTCTCCGAAGAGCCTGTCGGGATACAAAAAAGTTACATTTGTTCTCTTAATAGCAATAAAAAAGCTATCTGCATATGTAAGTTGTAGGTATCTTCTTGCGAAGAACACATATAGATTCTAATCGTCGAAACTCGTTGATTCCACCTCCGTGGCAGCGAATTTTCCCGTATATTTAGGTCAGTTTTTTGCACGGTTTAGAAGAGGGTCCGAGTGTTATATAAGGAAGTCGTTAAACAAAGTAGACATATTTCTTATCGAATTGTAGATAGAGTCAGCCGTAATAATAGAGGTAAAGTATCTAAATATCGGACTAAAATTTCCTTATTACATAGGAATAAGTTTCAAATGCGATTTTGTATAACCATATATACAGTGACACCAGGTTCTTTTACGATGCTAAAGCGAAAATGCTTTTTTACTAAAAACTTACAAAGAAAATATCTTTTTATTAACCGACTTCTAAAAGAAGAAGGTTCTCAATTCGTGAAATATGTATTTTTTTTTATGTATGTACACCGATTACTCCGGAACGACGCACCGAGTGGAATGAAATCTTTTACGTTATGTTCAGGAGGTTGCTGCGGTGGTCCCATATTCTTTTGAATGAAATTGGTGCAGTAAAATCCAAGATGGCGCTGATAATATGGCGGCCAAAAAAATTAATTTTGTCCGATTTTCTCCAAAATTGGTATAATTTTCGGGGTCGTATACAAAGAATCTGAAATTATTTTTCAAAAATTCAATATGGCGGATCCAATATGGCAGCCAAAAAAATCAATTTTGTCCGAGTTTTTCCAAAATAGGTAGAGGGGAATTTTCGGGATCGCACGTGACGAATCTAAAATTATTTTTAGAAAATTCAATCTGATTTTCTCCAAAATTAGTATGGGGGAGTTTTTGGGGTCACACACAACCAATCTGAAGTTATTTTTAAAAAATTCAATATGGCGCATCCAATATAGCGGATAAAAAATTAATTTTATTCGATTTTTTTCAAAATTAATATGGGGGAGTTTTTGAGATTGTACATTACCAATATGAAATTATTTTCAAAAATATTGAATATGCCGGATCCAAGATGGTGGATTAAAGATCCTACATCTCTCGATTTTGTCTAAAATCAGTATTGGGGGATTTTTGTTAGTATTAATTACGAATCTAAAATATTTTTTTGCAAAACAATCTAGCGGATTCAATATGGCATCCTAAAAATTTGATTTTTCGATTTTCTCCAAAACTGATATAGGGGGTTCTTAAGGGTGTAAATTATGAATTTAAAGGTATTTTTTAAGGATTCAATATGGCTAATACAGTATAACAAACTAAAAATTTTACATTTTTCGATTTTGTTTAAAAGTGGGATCGCTTTTGAGGATGTAAATAGCGAATATAAAATTATTTTACGAAAATCTAAAATGATTTTCATCAAAAATTGGTACTAGGGGGGTTTTAACGGGTTTAGATTTAGTTTAGATTAAGATGTTAAAATTATTTTTTTGAAATTCAATTCAAAATTTTACCTTAATTGTATTTTTTCAGATTTGGTATTAGTGAGTTCTCGGGGTCGTGTATTACGAATATGAAGTTAATTTTTACAACTATTACGTTGATAAGATATAATATGAGGAACTGAAAATTGTACAGTTTTCCGATTTTGTCTAAAATTGATATTGTAATGTTCTTGGGGCGTATACAAACTCAATATGCAGTATAAAATATACCGGGCTAAGAAATCTATGTCTCAAATTTTTTAAATATCGATATTGGAAGGTTTTGGGGCGTATATTTCCAATCTAAAATTAATTTGAAATTTAAAATAGTGCATTTACGATCACAGATTAAATATTTGTTTGACACAATTTCACTGATATTTGAAAAACTCTAAGAATCAAAGACTACTTAGTGGTTCATTTTAAGGTGATTTACAACTTTGGATAAAATGGGTACCTTTTGCCACCTTGGAGTCATTGCGAGATATACTAATCTCGATTAGTACTTAGTTCAAATAATTTATAGATATCAAAACTAAAAATCGAAAAATAAAATTTTCATAAAAAAAATTGAACCGACTTCTAAAAGTGCGCCAGAAAGTGAAAAATAACTATAAATTTATATATGAAATTGAATTTTTTGAAGTCGGCACCAAATTATTTCTAAATGAAATAAATAACTAGTAATATATTCAAATTATGGTAAGAAAGCAATTACAAATAAAATATTTTTAATCTGTTTATGCGAATCACATTTTGTCAGGTATTAGTTTGGCGCCGACTTCAAAAATTTCAATTCCATATAAAAATTTGTAGTTGTTTTTCACTTTTTAGCGCACTTTTAGAAGTCGATTCAATTTTTTTTTATAAAAATTTTATTAAACACCGAAACATTGTGAAAAGTGCCGATAAATACAGAAAATCTGAACATGCTTCATTTTCAAGCATATTAATGGTTGATTATTTAAAAAAAAACGATGTGCCAACTTCTAAAGATATCGATGTTGCAGCAGCTGAGGATGTTGGGACCTATCACACTCGACATGAAAATCACAGTTTTCGCAGCAACGATTGTACCTCAAAGCTAATTCAGCATTGTTTCTAACGAAAGTTTGGATGTACTCGGATTAAAACCGAATCAATAGTTCTGAATATTTTGGCATACAATGCGGCTGATGATATGAAAAGATATTTAGTAGAAGCTGTTTTTTATTTCTGTATTATTTACGCTGTATACAATAAACAATAACCAATTATTAATTTGCATTTATTGTGTTAAAATATTGCCAGGGAATTGGCAATATTTTCTTGCCCAGTCCATTCTTCTAGTTTTATGTTCAAAAAATTCTGGTCACTTTAGTAATTTCAAATGTGATACCGGGAAACCATAACACTGGTAGAAGTCTTTCAAAGCAATTACAACGCCATCTATATGTGATTGCCAAAAATACTTTCTTTTCCTACATAATACATTCTAGCAATAACCACAATCAGTAAATTGTAACGCGTGAAAAATATACTGAGTCAATAAGCTCAAAGTGCCATTTTAAAACTGTAATTTTAATCATCTATTACTCTGCATTTTGGTGGTCTGGAGGAGGTACACTTTAACCCTATGAGAAATAGTATTTATTCATACAAAAGTGTGACTCACAATGTGTGATTTATGATAATACGTCAATAAACAATTTTATTTTTCTGTTTTAGAACAAAGTCTATAGACGTCGTAACGCGTTGAGTGAGAATAACACTTCACATAAGAACCTTTCTTGTTACCATACTCTAATACTATTAATCCGTAGGGCGAAATCATGTTGGCTACGCGACGTCATAGATCCTTTGTTCGATTAGAGCTCTAATGAACTGTGCACGTGACCAAGCGACGTTTCGGCATTATTGCGCATTACATCTTCAATACGGCCTAATACAGGACTTTATTAAATGATCTGACGCGTGTTGTTTGACAGATATGTGACACGATAGCTTTCTGTTTTAAAAAGAGTTATAGAGATTAGGATGAGAGAAAAACTTTTGGTTATAAGTTTGATTGTCGAGAAATTTGTTTGTACTTTGACGGATTGAAGACAGTTATGAAATTTTGAAAGTGTACTAGCGTGCATAGGGGACAGTTGGCTAAAATATTTTCAAGATGGCGGCACTTCCGATTATACCGGAAGTAGATGTCAACTTGCTTATTTTAAATAGAATGCCCTATATATTATTGCATTTTTGATTTCTACGTAAAATTCTAGACATATTTTATCTATAATATTCTATACTTAAGTCTCACCGTTTTGGACATATTTAAATTTTTATGTCAAAAATGACGTTTGCGGACCAAAATTTAACTATAAATTTTTCCTGTGAGGAAGTCTTTATTATTCAATTTGGGTTAGTTTTCTTATACAGGAAGATCGACTTTAGTAGTCTTTTTATGATATTTTGAAAATTATTTGTACAGAGTGGTGAAAAAAGAAGAATATGTCTAGAATTTTACATAGAAATCAAAAATGCAATAATACATAGGGTATCTAAAATAAGCAAGTTGACATCTTTAACTTAACGAAATACACATGTAGGAGATACAAGATCCTCAGAAGCATGGAAATTAATAAAGACACTAAGATCAGACACCACAAACAAGATTAACTTACAACCAATCCCAATCAAAAAGTGGATAACCCATTATCAAACGCAGCTTACCGAAGACCGACAAGAGTACCTCGTTAAGTCTTCAAGACGGTACAACGTACAAGGCCACTATATAGAGGTAACAAGGGAGATGGTATGTAGGACTGTGGATTCATTGAAAAATAATAGAGCAGCTGGATCAGAAGAAATACCTGCTGAACTGTTAAAAAACGGTACTGAAAAACTAACGTAATTTCTTCAAGAACTATTTAACAGACTCCTAAATAATGATGATCCTATCCAAACTATATGGAAAGCAGGCTGGATAACACCAATCCACAAAAAAGGAAGACGCGACGAATGCTCAAACTATAGATGTATAACTGTAACCAGCACAATGAGTAGAATATACGGAAAACTGCTTAGAAACATCGTAGAAACAGAATATGGTCCTCAAGAAATTGAAGAACAAGCAGCTTTTAGAGCTGGCCGATCGTGCGTAGATCATATATTTAGTTTAACCCAACTTAATGGAAAGAAGGTGGCAAGAAATAGAGAGGTTCATCTGCTTTTTGTTGATCTCACAAAAGCATATGATACGGTGCCAATCCAATAATTTTGGCACGTGATGGAGAAGTCTCCAATTAACAATACAGCGATCCAAGCCATCAAACAACTATACGACCAAGCATTCTCCAGAATTAAGATCGGCAATAATTTATCAGAAAGCTTTCATGTGACCAAAGGCTTTCGCCAAGGATGTTGTCTATCACCAACTCTCTCTAAAATCCAGCTCATTGAAGCTTTAAAAAATTGGAGAAGATCATGCAGTGGAATGGGAATGGAATTAAATAATGACACCCATTTATATACGCTTCATTTTGCAGATGTCCAAGTGGTAGTGACCCAAGATAAAGAAGACCTCGAGTTTATGACGAGGAAACTATTTAAAGAATACGTAGAGTGGGGATTAACTGTCAACTGCAGTAAAACTAAATATATGTGTATCGGTGGAGAAGAAACAGATTTGGAAGTAGATGACAATATCATAGTAAAATCTTGTTCTGATTATACCTACCTTGGAACAAAGATCAGTCAAAGTGGACGAACTGAAGAAGAAATATTGGAGCAAATAACTAAAGGGAAAAAAGCTATCGGTTGCCTAAACTCACTATTATGGTCAACAAACATCTCCAAGGAAAGAAAACATCTTTTATATAATGCAATATTTAAAAGCATTGTATTGTATGGATGTGAAACATGGCAAATTAATAAAACTTTAGAATGTAAACTGCTGGCTCTTGAAATGGACTTTTGGCGAAGATCTGCCGGAAAGTCAAGGATCGAACGGATAACCAACGAGAGAATTAGAGAGTTTATGGGCGTAAAGAAAACTATTCTCGATGAAATCAAACAACATCCGCTGGTATGGTATGGACATGTGGAGAGAATGACGGACCAATGTCTACCAAAGCAAATCCTAAAATGGACACCAAATGAAAAAATAAAAAGAGGAAGATCAAAAGTTACCTGGATTAAGGGCATTAACCGAGCCATGTCCGAAAAAAACTTACTTCCAGGGGATTGGGAAGACCGAAAACAATGGAGACTGGGAACCTGAAGGCGTAGAACGCTATGAAACCGGATATTTATATATATATATATATATATATATATATATATATATATATATATATATATATATATATATATATATGTATATATACATATATATATATATATATATATATATATATATATATATATATATATATATATGTTGATGCGGCTTTCACGCAATAGATCGATAAATTTCTCAGAGATCACACTGTATATTAAACTTAACTAGCGATTTTCCAGTTACAACTGTTTTTGAGTAATTTAAAAATAAGGTACTAGTTTTTGAATATATTTAGAGATATCTACCTGCAACAATCTTTAATACCCGGCCTCCCCTACATCCAAAATTCTATCCATTCTCTTCTCATTATAACAAATGCAACGTAACAGTTACATTCCGCAGATAAACAATCATCGAATGCATATACTACTGGTATCGCATTAAATGCGATTGTATACGGTATGTTCGGTCCAGTTACATACCTTCAAAAAATAACATTAATTCTCAGACACATAATTCGAAACGCTGAGTATATCCAAATAGCTGGTGCAGGTGTTACGTAGACTTAACGGCGCCGTATGGCATTCCATTGGGTGTGCACGTGTAGTTTCTGGCCAATCAGAGGCGGAGAATAGGGTTTCGGAAAATAAATCATATTCAGTCTGTTTGTCTTGCGATTGCTTGCTGATGATAACACCGATTAATCCAATTATTCATCGTTTTCAAGAACTTGGATTTTCTTATGACACTACTAGGAATATTTTATATTTGCAAAAGCTTATAGAAATAAGAAGTAGAAGTAGAAATATTAATTATAGTACTATAAATGATAAATTATCCCTGATGAACTGGAACTATAAAATATTTGATATTAACCTCAAATACCAGTACTTTTACTCAACTTTGATGAACATTTTTAATGATGTTGCACCAAAAAGAACTGTTAAAATATATCAAGAATACAAGGAATGGTGGAATGACAGAGTTAAGGCTGCTACAAATGCCAGATATGTTAGTTAGAAGCGGTATGTCAGCTCTGGAACATTTGAGGATTTGGAGATCTACAAACGAAAAAGAAATATTGCTGTGAAAGTTATGCGTCAGGAAAAAAGAGAATATTATAAAGACAGAATAACCAAAAATAAAAGTAATTTCCGTGCATTGTGGAACATTTTAAAAACTTTGTTTCCTAATGAAGGTAAAACTAAGAGTTATTTGCAACTTAAAATTGATGATGAAATAATTTCAGATCCAAATGATATGGCAAGTTCATTGAACTGCTTTTATGTTACCAGTAATGGAGCAATAGTCAGGGACATATATAAATCTGGACCAGATTTTCATATTTTACCTAGACATGGGAGCGTGTTTTTGGAGAACTTTAAGCTTGTTACTGTTGAGGAATTTAAGGAGATTATTTTTGACCTACCAAATAAAAATGGATCAGATGATATAAATGCTATGTTTTTAAAGAGTTGTTATGATAATATAGCTTTACCACTTCTTAATTTGATAAATTCGTCATTTTTAGCATGTAAAATTCCTGATGAATTAAAAATATCGAGTATTGTGCCGGTTCCTAAAGTAAATAATTCTCACAGGGCTGTTGATTTGCGACCTGTTAACATGTTTAGTTGTATTGAAAAAAAAATGGAAAAAGTAGTGATTAAACAACTGTTAGAATTCATAGAAGCCAAAAAAATTATAAGTAGTATGCAATCTGGTTTTTGGGGTAAGCATGGCTGTGAAACTGCAGTGCAGTATGTCCTTAATGACTGGAGACATAGTTTCAATCGAAATCTTGTTACGGGTGCTGTATTCTTGGATTTGAGGAGGGCCTTTGACACTTTACTTATAAAATTAGAAAGTGTCTGTGTAAAGGGTGAAGTGTTGGAATTTATGAATAATGACTTAATTAATAGAAAACAAAGATTGAAATTGAATGACGTGGTATCTGACGAGATTGAAAGTAGCATGGGTGTTCCACAGGATAGTGTGCTAGGTCCATTATTATTTCTTATATATATATTAACGATATAGTGAATACATCTGGTGATTGTTGTATACATCTTTTTGCAAATGATGTTCTTTTATATTTTCCACGTTCTGATGGTATTCAATTGGTTGACACACTTAACTCTACATTACAAAATTTATATTGGTGGTGTTCTTGTAACCAATTAAAATAAATGTGGAGAAAACCAAATTTGTGATAATCTGCAATAAGAATGATTACAGAACTTTTTCTCGTGGAGATTCTATTAGTAAAATAGACAATGAAACAATTGAAATGGTGAAAAAGTTTAAATATTTATTAGTAATCATAGATAGACAACTTAAATTTATATATATATATATATATATATATATATATATATATATATATATATATATATATATATATGGGACAATCCGCGTCAACTGACCAAAATTTAGAAGCAACCAAAAAAATCGATCAGGGGCTCATTTTAAAGCGAAAAGCGTCTATTTTCAAATACCTATTGTGCCTTTGAAAAATCCAATATGGCGGCCGGAAGCCGAAGAAGAAGGGAGTGTCTAGTAAAAAAAGCTTATAAAAATTCGCCACCATTCGGGTCGTTTTTGGCTCAAATAGTATCTAATGTATGCCCCTAAAATGCTGGTTTGGTAATTTGACAAAATCCAACATGGCGGATCCAATATGGCGGTCAAAAATTTGATATGGTGACCGAATTTTTAAAAACCAACCGAATCACGAATCCGGATTTGCACAAATCAAGATAGCAGATCCAATAAGAAGGACGTATTTTTTGAAAATCATCGGATTTACACCAAATTTGGTATACAGAGGTTTTCCGGGATCATTAATTACGAATCCGAACTTCAATTTTCGAAATCCAAGATTGCGGACCTAATATCAAGAATTGGGTTGTTGAATTTCCGCCGTATTGGGTCAACCATCTTGAATTTTCAAAATCTAACCTCAGATTCGTAATCAACTACCTTAAAAGCCTCAGCATGTTGCAAATCTTGTTCAAATCAGTTGATTTTCAAAAATGTCGTCCACCATTTTGACTCTGCCATCTTAAATTTGGCAAATTTGACCTCGGATTCATAATCAACAATCCCCAAAATTCCCGTGTACCAAATTTGGTGCAAATCTGTTGATTTTCAAAAAATATGTCCGCCAAATGGGATCCGCCATCTTGAATTTTGCAAATTCAACCTCGGACTCGTGATAGGCGACCCCAAAAACCTCCATATACCAAATTTGGTGCAAATAGGTTGATTTTCAAAACTTGGGCCACTATATTGGATTTTTGACCACCATACTGGATCCACCATGTTGGATTTTGTCAACCTACCACAATAATTTTTTAGAGGCATCTATCAGCCACATATTTTTACTTTTACAAGCTTTTATTTTTCGACACTCGGTTTTTCTATGGCTTCCGGCCGCCATATTGGAGCCGAGATATACTCGGCTTTTGAAAGTAGAGGCTCTAAACCTTAAAATGAGCCTTTGGTTGATTTTTTGGTTGCTTCTAATTTTGATCATAGCTCTGATCCGGTTGACGTGGATTGCCCCATATATATATATATATATATATATATATATATATATATATATATATATATATATGTTTTTTCTAGGATATGAGTTCTCTACATAATTATTCTGTTATTTTTCTTTTCATTGTATATATTTATAGATATTACAGCCAAAGTTTAGCCTTCTACAGTATTTTTTAAAAATATAAAACATTTTTTTCTTTCTCAAATCACACATATCACAAATTTTACTAATAAAATAAATACACAGGGACAAATTGCTACAAATTTGAAAAAAGAGAGGAAAAAATATTTTCGAATTTATTCAAGTCACTTCATTTCCGTGGTAATGTTACACTCTCACATTGTAATTCCAATTTGGTTTTTTATGATTTTTTTTAAATAATTTTGCAGAAACGCATTTTAAAATGTTTGTTATTGAAAAACAATTATTATTTAAAAAAAACCGTTTCAGTGAAACAGCTTAACACGATATTATTTTGTAATTATATATATATATATATAATTTCTTTTTCTTATATATTATTCTTCATCAACAATTTTTAAATATTTATCGAATATTTCAAAGCATTCGATCTTCTACGCCGCTGGCGTTAAGTATCTTTCTCTCTGGACCTCGGTCATTCAAGACCTCGTCTAGCACGGAGGTGATAAACACAAACCATTATAGCTTTTCAGAATACTGAGCCTAAAATGACTCTGGAGAGTTTTAGCGAATGACTTTAACGTATAAGTATTTTTCCCGAAAGTCAAGTGGGTTTATCTCGGGTGATCTTGCTGGCCACTCGTCGTAAATATATATTTAAAGTTGATAAAAATATTATAATAATACGTACTTATTTAAAGTTATGGACAAGTGGAATTTTGTATTGAAATATGTTAATTTATGCTTGTACGGCACATCCTTTATACATTTGTTACTGTCACTTTTTGGTTGGTTAAAACGTATTTGAAGCAGTTTTGTATAGATTATGTTAACATAATGTTAGAATTTTAAATTGTATGTTAAATAGGTGTGAATTATAAACATTGATGGGGATTAATGTCGTATATAGGCTAGAAGGTTAAGGTGGTAACAAGTTTAAAACTCTCTCTCTCTCTTTATATATATATATATATATATATATATATATATATATATATATATATATATATATATATATATATATTATATATATATATCAGCGGCGGATCTAGCCTCTCTCTTTGGGGAGGGCGGTGATATCCCAAAAGTACAGTATGGCAAGCAAGTTGTCGACGGGGAGGGGGGGACATCAGCAACATTCCCATCTCTCGTGTAAAAGGCTAGGTCGGGTTTATTTTCCTGAATTTGAAGCTCTTGAAGAGAGGGGAGGGCGAACACAAGTTGCCAACAGGGGGGAAGATGCGAGCAACATACACATTCCTAGTATAAGAGGCACTCAAAGCTCTTGAGAAGGGGAGGGGCGATCGCAAGCATACACATTATTATACTCTATTCAAGAACTAGAGAGAGTAATAAAACTGTTACTGAAACCTCCAACGTACCTGCTCCAGTGCCGCAGATAACTGAGGACTACCTTAAATCTAATTATATTTAAATATTATAAGCTTTTATAAATTTACTGCAACATTAAAATTTCTAATAGCTCAACTTAATTTCTGTCAGTGAGCAAAATACACCTTACAGTGTGTCCTTAGTGATTTATCTTGTTTGTGCTTGTTTTTATATATTATTTGAGATTAGTGAGATACCCAAAAGATGTGGCTTCTACATCTATATTTATTCAAAAATCGTTAAACCAGGGCATTTTTTCCTCAACGAAAAACTTATTACAATGAATATTTATGATGTCTTAAAATATCAATATCTAGATAATAATGTTAAGAAATAAATAAACGGAAACGTCAAAATAACATTTTGAGATATAACCCCACTTTAGAATTTTTTTTTGGAAAAAAATTAAAATTTGACAGATAATGTTAATCACGTGACTACTTTTTTTGGTTAATTTTCATCTCAATCAAAACAGAAATTGTTGCCAAAGCCATATTTCGAATAAATCAATTAATAAATAAAATCTCATATGATGCGAACTTTACTGTATGTATATATATATATATATATATATATATATATATATATATCATTTATTTAGTAGCGCATTTTGCTCATGTGTCTTTGGAAATACGTAGGACACGTACTAGATTTTTTCTATAGTATTAGTTTTCGTTTAACATCTGGTTTTTTGGCCACAAAACTAGAAAAATGCTTTTCTGGCCTCATGCAACCACATGTGGAAAATGCCGCATCTTAAGTGAAAAACTCAAGAACACTACTTAGCAATTTTACACTGTAAGACTTATCAAAGATGACGTCATTACAAGCTTCGACGTAAAATCCTTGTATCCAAGCGTACCGATGGATAAAACACTGGACCAGATCGTCCAAAGAGAAAACGTGACGAAATTATTGGTTTGTAGTCGCTATGGGATTTTAAAAATGCCAGCTATAGCAATAGTAGCAAGTTTAAAGTTTTAGGAAACCTTGCTAAAGAAAACAAATGATTTGGTAACATGTGTGTATGAAGCACGAAACTCCAGACTTTTTTTTATTAATTATCTCTCTCTTTTTATTAGCAACGCGAAACTCCAAACTTTTTATTAGTTATCTCTCTCTTTTTATTAGTTTTTCCACACCTATATATAACGCGTTGGTTACATACAAAAGCGGACCATCCAATATTTGATGATACTTCAGACGTATTGCCTTTTTGCACGGACACGAATTCTATGGAGTCAAAAAAAGCTATATATATTTAGATGTTGTACTCATTATTTTTCTTCGAAATGCTTTTCACAGTTTTTAAGTGTATATAAAACAATAATTTTAGTCGTAAAAATATATTTAATTTAAAATTATTGTTAATAAAAAAAAATAAATCTTATCGTCACATTTTTAACACCCATTGTTCGAAAACCAAAAAAAAAAAATAAAAAACAGCATTATATGACCAGACTGTTAATTTTTAATATTTATTACCTGGTGCGACGCGAGTTTGTTTTATAGATATCGTGAGACGTGATATAAGAACTTTCATGTGGGTGGTCAACCTTTTTATATCTACAGTCACTCCAGTCGTACGCTTTGTCTATTACCAGGGTACAGTCGAGAAAGGAGCTCATTAAAATCGTGAGTTTTTGTTATCAGCTATTCTTCTCGTAAAGAGAGTCGAATTTTTGATAAACAGAACTGTATGGCTTGAAAAAATAATATTAAAAATTATGCTGCCGCGGAGGGACAGGTACATTCTCAGAGCTAAATGTGAATAACAGTCAAATAATAAATATTTACTATCAAAATGTTAGAGGTCTTCGAACAAAAACTACGCAACTTCATAATAGTAGTCTGTCTGAGGATTACTACCTAATATTTTTAACAGAAACATGATTAAATGCTAGCTTCCATGATTCTGAGCTTTTTGACCTAAGTTACAACGTGAAAAGAAGGGATAGATGTAATGATAGCAAGCGAGATGGCGGTGTTTTAATTGCAATTAAGAAAAAGTTTCCATTTTAGGTTGTTGAGACTAACTGTGATACTGAATGTGTGATATTAAGAGTTAAATTTAGAAAAGTACTTTTATATGTATGCTGTGTGTATATTCCACCAAATCAGAGTATAGATATGTATTATGATTGTTTATCTAATATTTTATCAACTAGTGTTAAGGTTATAATAATAGGTGATTTTAATGTACCTAAATATAAGAAAAACGACTGTGATAAATCTGTGCTACTACGTCAGTTTCTTGAAATTAATAATTTAACTCAGTATAATACAGTTCTTAACCATATGCAAAGAAACCTTGGTCTTGTTTTGTCTAATACTGAAATTGTATCATTGGAAAGGTGCGATTCTCCCTTAATTGTGGAACATTCATATTATCTATCATTATCTATGTGTGTGCAAATAAATAACCAAAAATCTTCAATTGAAAGTACAGTATCTACCTCTTTTGTATATGATTATGCTAAAGGTGACTTTTTAAAGCTTTACAACCTAATACAAGAAACCAATTGGCTCCAAATAAAAAAACGCAATAACGCAATTCCAAAAAAGCTAAATCTGTTGGTAATAGCGAAGTAAATTATTGCAAAATATCCTCTTTGGTTTTCAAATGATTTAGTACGTAAAATAAAATTAAAGAATAGGATGCATAGTATATACAATGTGGCAAAGCTAGTGTTTTTCAATATGAAGAATATCGTAACTTAAGGTATAATATTAAACAACAGATTGATAATGAGTCCTCTTTGTATTTAAGAAATATAGAGAATAATGTAAATTTTGATCCTAGTAGTTTTTGGATGTATGTTGGCCCTAAGAGTAAAAGGTATGGAATGCCAAGGGATATGTCTTATAATGGAGTATCATTGAAAGAACATGAACATATTGTCAATGCTTTTGCACAGTATTTCAGTTCAGTGTTTGAGTTGTCATCAGTGTCCAATGGCGACCCTATAGATGTTAGTAGCTGGGGAGACTTGGAAGTTTCTTTAATGTCAGAGGAGATTGTAAAGGAAAGTATAAAAAATTAAAACCTAAAAAAGCACAGGAGAGGATAATATTCCTTCATATATCTATAAAGGCTGCTCAGATTTTTTAGCAGCCCCTATTGCTCACATTTTTCAAGTTGCCCTAAAAACAAAAATTTTTCCCAATAAACTAAAAACAGCAATTATTTCTCCCATATTTAAAGATGGTAAACAAAGAAATGTTGAAAATTATAGACCAATTAGTATACTTAATTCTCTTCTTAAGACATTTGAGATGATCCTTTCAGATGACATTGTGCCCAACATCACTCATAAAATAGTAGAACAACAACATGGATTTGTGCGTGGAAAGTCCACAGTAACAAATTTATGTATGTTTACAAATCATGCCTCGGAGGCTATTGATCGAGAGAGGCAGTTGGATACAGTATATGTTGATTGTGCAAAAGCATTTGATCGGGTATTGCTGGCTAAGCTTGTTGAGTTTGGCTTTTCTAGGAATGCTTACCTCTTTATGAAAAGTTATCTTTCGTGTAGGCCGCACATGGTAGGAGTGAGAGGGTCATTTTCTCAGGCTTTTACGGCAACATCTGGTGTACCGCAGGATAGCAACCTGGGCCCATTGTTATTTTTAACGTTTATAAATGATTTACCTAATAGTGTTAAACATTCTGATGGTCTCTTATTTGCGGATGACTTTAAAATATTTAAGAAAGTAACAAACAATAATGATTGTAGTGCACTGCAAGCAGACCTAAATTCAGTAACGGAATCGTTTCGATTAAATAAAATGTTTTTAAATACTAATAAATGCTTATTTATGTCTTATACAAATAAAATAAATCCTATTACTTTTAATTACTTTATTGATGGAGCAAAACTACAAAAAAAGACTGAATGCAGGAATTTGGAGGTGCACTTCCAGTCTAATTTGAAATTTAATACCCACTATCGCAATATTATTAATAAGGCTTTTAGGGTACTTGGTTTTGTGATTAGAAATACAAGTCAGTTTAATAACCATAATATAATAAAATTGTATAATGTGCTTGTTCGTCCTCATCTAGAATATGCATCTAATATGTATGTGTTTAAAAAAGGTGTTTGAGATATTTATAAGTTAGAAAAAATAACTTATATCCATATCTGATCTCTTATAGGGGTATGTTAGAAAGCTTTAAATTTCAAACCCTTTAGAAAAGAAGGCAAATTCAATCTGCGATATTTGTTTATTGTATTATCAATAATTTAAAATTTAACAATTGTTCTTTGATGAATTATATAATTCTTCATGTACCTAAGATAGGATTAAGGATACAAAAGGAAAAAATCTTTCATGTCTCCATTGGTAGTCGTTCTCCAATGAATTTAATGTTAACTGAGTGCAACATACTATATAAGAATAATGAAATCGACTTTTTTAATTGTCCCAAAAAATTGCTATTGCAACTTATGCAGTGGCCTTTAGGTTTATTCAGGTTCTTGCCTGTGCTCTCTTTGTTCTGTGTTAGTTAAATCTGTAAAATTTCTCTTACTTACTTATAATTACCTTGTAGCGTGTTATATTTAGGTGTTTCTAAGAGTATCCATAAATAAATAATTTAATGATAAAAATAAAAAATAAATATTTCTAATATATATATATATATATATATATATATATATATATATATATATATATATATATATATATCAATGAATTATATATAAGCCTTTACAACACTTAAATCATCGACCGTTCCGTTATCAATCCGCCTAGTTAACCAGACCCGAACCCCCTTGACTTTTAATCAAACAAAATCATATCGTCCGGAAGAGGCGCACCTTACATTCAGATTGTCTGTGAGGTGCGTTCAGGATATTCTTCCCGGAACTCCGCTCAGTCACTTTTTAGGCAGATGGTCGGTATTATATCTTCATATACACGCAAAGGATGGGTATGCATGGGTAGCTACCACCCGTGATTCCTTAGATTATTCTTTGTTAATTTGTTATGGCTGTTATAAAAATAATTTATTTAAAAAATATACACTTTTATTTTCATAATTTATTTTTAAAAAACAAGGTAATTGAAGTATATAGCTCCGATTTTGATAAAACTTTAATATGTTATAGAAGATATATATTTATTTTAGCTGTAGAGATTCGTTTTAAGGGAGGTAAACCTGCCCATAGAGTTCAAATTTTTTAAAAATATCTCAATATATTTTTATAAAACAAAGTGGAAATTACTTGTTAACCGACTTCTTGAAGAAGGAGATTCTTAAGTCGTCGACTATGTATTTTTTTTATGTATGTACACCGATTACTCTGGAGCAGCAGCACCGATTTGAATGAAATTTTTTACGTTATATTCAGGAAGTTGCTGGTGATGGGTGGGTGATGGTCCATATTTTTTTGGACGAAATTGGTGCAGTAAAATTCAATATGACGGCTTAAAAAAAATTAATTTTATCGGATTTTCTCCAAAATTGGTACGTGGGAATTTCCGGGGTCATACACAACGAATCTGAAGTTATTTTTAAAAAATTCAATATGGCGGATCCAATAAGGCGGACAAAAAGATTTAATTTTGTCCGATTTTCTTCAAAATTGGTGTGGCTTAGTTTTCGGGGTTGCACATAACGAATCCAAAATATTTTTAACAAATTTAATATGGCGGATCCAATATGGCCGACAAAAAAAATTAATTTAGTTCGATTTTCCCCAAAATTGGTACGGGGGAGTTTTCGGGGTCGCACATAACAAATCTGAATTTATTTTTTTAAAATTCAATATCGCGTATCCAAAATACAGGATAAAAATTAATTTTGTCCATTTTTTTTTCAAAATTGATATGGAGTAGTTTTTGGGAGCGCACATTACGAATCTGAAATTATTTTGAAAAAAAATAAATATAGCGTATCCAATATGACGGATAAAATATTCAAAATGGTAGATTAAAGCTTCTACATCTCTCAATTTTGTCTAAAATCAGTATTGGGGGATTTTTGTTAATATTAATTACGAATTTAAAATATTTTTTGAAAATTTGAATCTGACAGATTCAATTTGGCGTCCTGAAAATTTTACATTCATCAATTTTCTCCAAAACTAATTTAGAGGGTTCTTGAGGGTGTAAATTATGAATTTAAAAGTTTTTTTTCGGTATTTAATGTGGCGAATCTAATATAGCAAATTGCAGTTTAAGATTGTGGATTTACTATGACAGACTAAATATTTGTTTGACACAATTTCACTGGTATTTGGAGAATTCTAGAGAGTGACTTACAACTTTGGATAAAATGGGTACTTTTTTGCTACCTAGCCATTGCGAGGCACACTAATCTCGATTAGTTCAAATATATCATAATGAATTCAAAACTAAAAATCGAAAAATAAAATTTTTATAAAAAAAATTGAATCGACTTCTAAAAGTGCGCCAAAAAGTGAAAATATTTATAAATTTTTATATGAAATTGAAATTTTTGAAGTCGGCGCCCAATTATTTCTAAATGAAATAAATAACTAGTAATATATACAAATTATGGTAAGAAAGCAATTACAAATAAAATATTTTTAATCTGTTTATACGAATCACATTTTGTTAGGTATTAGTTTGACGCCGACTTCAAAAAATTCAATTTCATATAAAAATTTATAGTTATTTTTCACTTTTTACCGCACTGTTAGAAGTCGGTTCAATTTTTTTAATAAAAATTTTATTAGAATTAAAATACTTGAAGGAAGGGTAGGGTTACCCCTATAAATAATAATTTGCACTTTATTTTAAGGTATTTAAAAAATCTTTTTTGAGGGGTGAATTTAGGTGCGGTTTTCACCGCTTTAAATTCAGTCTCTGTCGATAAAAAGAAAATTTGTCGCTTATTTTGGCCTCTTCTACAATCTATCAAAGTTTCATCTAAATCGTAGCCGGACAATTTGAGTACCTTCATTGTAAGAAGAACAATTTATTTTACAAATTTTAAATTAACAATAGAAAAGAAAATCGTGAAAAACAAGTGAATTTATCCGCCTATTACATGAATAACATTAGCACATATATATGCTATAATTTTATCCATTTCATCTGCAATGAAGGAAGTGACGAAATGTGGAATAATATCCCTAATATGGATGGAATACCGTCACTTCTCTAGAACGGCGATTCTCAACTTTTTTCTCCTTGCGAACCTCTTCTAAAAACAGGGAATAAATTAGGAATTGTAAATGAAACAGCAAAATTGGGTTTTTAAAACTTATTTTTCATGTTGAATAACACACTCTCGGAGTGCTATTGAACGTACAATGCTTCCAAGACACCAAGGAGGAAGAAGATTGGTCGATATTGGCAAAGAGCTCGATCAATAAATAATAAACTTACGTTCATATTTCCGCATGTTAGCGGACTCTTTCACACTACATCGAGTAATATGCGAGGCAGATGATTCAACGTAGCTACAACTGAGGGAACGGATATTGCTCCTCACCACCGAACAGATTAAGAGAAGTTACAAGTCTGGCTACAGAAGCCACTTCAAGGACAGCATCCAAATGAGGTCAATCAGGATAATGTCGACAACTCAGCATCGAACTACTGGTTGATTTCAGGACAGGTGTTTCCGGAAACGGAGGGTTTCTTGTTAGCTATCCAAGACCAGGTTATTCCGACGAATAACTATCGGAAGTTCATCATCAGAGAAAATTACCAATGTAGATATGGCTGTCGAATATCAGAGACAATCCAGTACATAACTGGATGATGCCAAGCGTTTGCCGCAACCGTATATAAAGAAAGACACGACTCAGCCGCTAAGATACTACACCAAGACTTAGCAAATAAACTAAAACTATTGCAGGTAGGAAAAGTACCTTACTACAAATATAATCCTGAGCCTATTTTTGAGAACAACGTGGTCAAGTTATATTGAGACCGATCGGCTGTCATTGCTATCCCTAATAACAACAACCTAAGGCCAAAATACAATGAGAAGAATAACAAATACAGAGATCTGGAGGTGCAAACCCGCAAACAGTGGGCAATGAACAGCTTCCACACGATTCCCATAATACTATCAACAACTGGAGTGATACCAAAGAACCTCCTGAAGAAGATTAAGGGACTGGGCTTTAGTGGGCATCTGTATAAACCGATTCAGACAGCAGTTCTCCTTGCAACCGCGCGAACCGTCCGAAAGTTCGTGAGAGGTACATTAGACCACATCACCTAGGACCTGATAACATGGAAAGGGTTCCCACAGAGCTTCATACTTTTGGTGTCTTTGTATGCCTGGTAGGAGTCAATAATTCCTGGAGAGAGTGCCAAGTCATTTGGCTTGTAAATCTGAGTTAATTAATATTAAAAATATGAGACTGTTACAGTCAAGTGAAAATGGATGGCTCATTAAAATTACCATTAAAAATATTTAATTATTGAATTTATTTTCTTTCTTGTCTAAAAAAAAAACAAAATTGCGTTCCATATTTGGTCGCTTCTCTCTACTTTTCAACCATAAAAAATTGATATTAATTTAAATAAAAGAGTATAACTAGTCGTAAATAACATATCGATCCAACTCCAAAAAAACATATTAACCCATAGAATGTAATTCTATTAACAAGTAATATTGAGGAACAAATGTTATTCTGCATTATAAATATATAGTGTAGGTAATTTCATTAGACGATGGCATGGCTTTCTAAACAGAAGGCTTTTAATAAAATTGCATTATCGAACATGGCGGCCAAATGCCGTGCCATACGCGCGTCCATGTGTCGTGAATACTAAACTAACACAGAACTTTGACTACTTTTCGAATTCGCGGTGTTGTCGTTTCCTACACCCCAACTATCATAAAATTTATTACTATTTTTCATTCTTTTTCTGTTATTATTAATAACTGCACGTTTATTTTCACTCGAAGATATATAACAGTGAAATAAAACTTCTCAAGAAGATTTGAACTTGAATAAAACATTTTTAACTTACCAATTTAAGATTAATTTTTGGCATGGTCACTCTAAAAATTTACTTAAAATTAATTCAATTCAAATAACTATTTTAATCTACTTTCAACCACCGTTTCAAGAATGTTCTGGAAATAGGGTCTGGATCTGGCAACCCTACCTATATAACACAGCGTAAAAAAATTACAGAATGAAGATTTTAAAAAAACATTTGTTTAGTGTGAATTTTGCTCTTGGTTAATTACAGTGTATATATGCGTTGTGAATCTCAGCAACTCACCGATAATTCCCGATGAGAAACAAGTTCAAATACAAGTTACAAGTAATAATAAGTACGACGGTGGGTGTCTAGGAAGGTACCAACCGATTCCTACTGATGAGTCCTAAGGTTGGTACCGGGATGAAACACCAAAAATTATTCACCTTGTATATGTTGAAGTTGCATCCTCAGGCTACGAGAGCTAAATGAGGACTTACGTGAGCAGAAGCCGAAACAGGGACAAATCGCGGCTCCGCATATTATAACAATATATATACAGGGTGATTCAAAAATCGATCACGAAACTTAAGGGGGTGATTCTACTTGACAAAATAAGGGTAGAGCTTCATATAATTTTTTTTCAAAATGTCATTCATTTTCGAGTTACAAGCCGTCCAAGTTCAAGTTTTTATTTTTTGTTTTTTGAATTACTCGCTTACAGGAAAACCGATTTGACTAATATTTGAAAGATAGGCTAAGTCTTCTGCGCTTCATCATTTTAGTAACAATTCACATTGATTGTTTGCCGCTAGAGGGCACTTTACCTACATTGAAAATTGTTTTTTTGTCATTATTTTTTAGTGTTGACAGCTACAGTAGTTTTTGGCATAATTTCTGAAAGACTGATGCCAGGCCTTTAAAAAAGGTGCTCTTTATTTACATCGCTAAACCCAACGGTTTAGACGTAAATCACCCTTAAAAATTAAGTGGTAAATTTACTTTTCTCATTTCATTACCACCAGCTACCAGGTAAATAGCTATCAAAGTATACTAGAGCTGTCAGTTTAACATCAAATAAATTCGCTTTTTAAACTATTTAATTTATAATCTTAAAATAACTAATAATGGCTAATCAGTAAATATTCATATTATGGATTATTGCGATATACATTTAATTGATAAAAATTAATGAAACAGTACTAAACAAACTAAAAAAGATTCCAAAATGTCCCCCATTTTCTTCCATACATTTCCTAACACTCTTCAAAAAATGTCGCCTAACTCGATGAAAAATTTCTGGTGTTTCTTTAATAATTTGGCACTTTTCAATTATCCTGAAGCGAAGATCCTCGACGTTGATTATTGGAATATCGTACACCAATTGTTTCAAATGACCCCAAAAGAAAAAATCCATAGAATTAAGGTCTGGTGACCTCGCTGCCCATGCCAATGGTCCACTTCGTCCTATCCATCGCTCAGGATACGTTGCATTCAAATACTGTCGGACACGTATACCAAAGTGGGGCGGAGCTCCGTCTTGGAGGATCCACATGTTGGCCCTTACTTCCAATGGCACATCTTCCAGATACAATGGGAGACGATTTTGGATAAAATCTAAGTATACGTCACCAGTTAATGGGCCATCAAAGAAATGAGGACCAATAAGGTAATCTCCTATTATCCCTGCCCACACATTTAGTGAAAATCTACGCTGATGTTTCGTTTCTACCACATTGTTTGGGTTCTCGTAAGCATATGTGTGGATGTTGTGTAGATTTGTTATGCCATCACGAGTGAAACCAGCTTCGTCAGTGAATAATATGACGCCAATTAATCGATTATCGTGTTCATACTTAGCTAGGATCTGATTGCACATTTCCAACCGTCTCGGCCGATCATCGTCATAAAGAGCCTGCACCTTTTTTGAATGAAACGGGTAGAGTTGTTCTTCTCTTAGTATCCTCCATGAACTAGCCTGACAGAGCCGCACTTCATTCCCAATTTTTCTAGTACTAATACCTGGATTATCTTCAATAATTTCAAGCACTCTTTCTTCTTGTTGCACGTTTCTAGCAGTTCTAGATCTTCCCCTATTTCCATTATAACTTTTAAAGGAACCACATTCCGCAAGCCTCCTGTGCACACTGGAAAATGTTTGAGCATGAGGGATATTCCTTTCCGGATAACTCTCCATATAATATCTTCTTGCCAACTCTGCATTACCATTTGCTTTTCCATAACAAAAATGGATATCACAATATTCGATATTTGAATATTGGTGATTAGCCATTATTAGTTATTTTAAGATTATAAATTAAATAGTTTAAAAAGCGAATTTATTTGATGTTAAACTGACAGCTCTAGTATACTTTGATAGCTATTTACCTGGTAGCTGGTGGTAATGAAATGAGAAAAGTAAATTTACCACTTAATTTTTAAGGGTGATTTACGTCTAAACCGTTGGGTTTAGCGATGTAAATAAAGAGCACCTTTTTTAAAGGCCTGGCATCAGTCTTTCAGAAATTATGCCAAAAACTACTGTAGCTGTCAACACTAAAAAATTATGACAAAAAACAATTTTCAATGTAGGTAAAGTGTCCCCTAGCGGCAAACAATCAATGTGAGTTGTTACTAAAATGATGAAGCGCAGAAGACTTAGCCTATCTTTCAAATATTAGTCAAATCGGTTTTCCTGTAAGCGAGTAATTCAAAAAACAAAAAATAAAAACTTGAACTTGGACGGCTTGTAACTCGAAAACGAATGACATTTTGAAAAAAAATTATATGAAGCTCTACCCTTATTTTGTCAAGTAGAATCACCCCCTTAAGTTTCGTGATCGATTTTTGAATCACCCTGTATATATATATATATATATATATATATATATATATATATATATATATATATATATATATATATATATATATATATATATATATACATACTACCGCTCAAAAATATTTGGTCACTTGCATTCTTCTTTATATTACAAA